>CM044013.1:45809395-46526895 GCA_024085815.1 Flaveria linearis
TTGTGTGTCGCCTGAGTTTTGTTGACCTTGCGTGTTTGACTGCTTTTGTTTATGCTTTATTAGTATTGCTGTTGCCCCCCCTTTCTTTAAGGTGTTTCGTGTCTCGTTGGGTGAGTGAGGTATAATAGATAACAGGAGACTTTTTGCTGCCCCGAGATCAGGTTCGGTGACGAAAGATGCAATTAAAGGGAAAAAGGGGTATAGACTACGAGTGGCATCATGGAATGTAGGAACCCTTACTAGTAAGTTATTAGAGTTAATAGATGTGTTAAGGAGGCGTAGGGTTCAGATAGCGTGCCTTCAGGAGACTAGATGGCGAGGTGGGAGGGCAAAGGAGTGTAATGGATATAAACTATAGTATTCAGGGTCAGATGGAACAAAAAATAGAGTAGGTTTTCTAGTTGCCAAGGAACTTCAGGATAATGTAGTAGAGATTAGAAGATACGATGATAGACTTATGTTGTTAAGGATAGTAATAGGGGACGAAGTAGTGGCTATAGTTAGTGTGTACGCACCGCAAGTTGGTTTAGGGGAAACAAAAAGAAATAAGTTCTGGGAGAGTTTAGATCACGTTATGGGAGACATACCTCGAGAAGAAAAAATATGCATAGGAGGAGATTTTAATGGCCATATCGGTAAGGACAACGATCATTTCCCGTTGGTGCATGGAGGCTTTGGGTATGGTTTGAGAAATGACGCCGGTAGGGAGCTTCTTGACTTTGCATTAGCGCATGACCTAAGCATCATAAACTCATTTTTCAAGAAAAGAGACTCGCATCTAATTACGTTTAGCAGCTGCGCACAGATAGATTATTTGTTGATGAGAGGAGAAGACCGTAGCTCGTGGAAGGACTGTAAGACAATACCGGGAGAGACAGTAGTCACTTAACATTACATGTTGGTGGCAGATCTACGCATGAAGAGAGCAACAATCCAACCACAGAAGAGAAGTAGACCTACGATCAGATGGGGCCAACTCAAAGACGAAAAGATTATCGTCTTTAGAGATAAGATCATACCAATGAACATGACTGGGCCATAGGAAGACGTCAACCAAAAGTGGGAGGCGATGGCAACTAGAGTCATTCAAGAAGCTAAAGAAACGCTTAGGATTACCACAAATAGGACAGTCGGACATAAGGAATCCTGGTGGTGGAATGAAAATGAACAGGAGAAGATAAGAACTAAACAACAAAGTTTTAAAGAGCTTGTACGCTGTAATAATGAGGAAGAACGAGTAGAGCTAAAAGATAAATACAAGGAGGCTAAACGAGAGGCGAAAAAGTTTGTGTCAGAGGCAAAGAACACAACGTATGAGAGGATGTATAAGTGATTAGAGATGAAAGAGGGGGAACATGACATGTTTAAGATTGCCAAGACAAGAGAAAGTAGAAAACAAGACTTGAAAATGGTGAAGTTTATAAAGGTCGCGGATGGAAAGGTCTTGGTAAGGGAGAAAGACATTAAGGGGAGATGGAAAACTTACTTCGATAACCTTTTCAACATAACGAACCGTAATCAACAAATTGAGATCGATATAACAACTCAAACAATGCAACAAAACAAGTGTTATTATAGAAGCATCACAGTAGATGAAGTAATGAGAGCTTTGAAGAAAATGGGAAGGGCTAAGGCGGTGGGGCCGGACAACATACCGATTGAAGTGTGGAAGTGTCTGGGAGATGAGGGAATACAATGGCTAACGGACTTATTCAACACTATCTTTAAGACCGGAAAGAAGCTAGAGCAGTGGAGAAGCAGTGTCATAGTCCCCATATATAAGAAAAAAGGAGATGTCCAATGTTGCACAAATTACAGGGGAATAAAGCTATTAAGTCACACGATGAAACTATAGGAAAGGATTATTGACACGAGATAGACGAGAAACTCAGATAGTGGTAAACCAGTTTGGATTT
This sequence comes from Flaveria linearis, assembly GCA_024085815.1. Lineage (NCBI taxonomy): Eukaryota > Viridiplantae > Streptophyta > Magnoliopsida > Asterales > Asteraceae > Flaveria > Flaveria linearis. The sequence continues at coordinate 45,811,312 of CM044013.1, forward strand.
ATGCCAGGACGCTCTACAACAGAAGCTATACACGTCATAAGGAGGATAATGGAGAAATTTAGAGAAAAGAAAAGAGACCTACATATGGTATTCATTGACCTAGAAAAAGCCTATGACAGTGTGCCGCGGTAACTCATTTGGGAAAGTCTATGACTTAGAAAAGTACCAGAGAGGTATATCAAAATAATACAGGATATGTATGACGGGGCAAAAACGTGTGTACGAGCACCTGTCGGAGACACAGACTTCTTCCCGGTGGAAGTGGGACTCCACCAAGGATTGGCATTGAGCCCATTTCTCTTCACAGTAGTGTTGGATGAGATGACCAAGTCTATACAAGAGCCAGTCCCATGGTGTATGTTGTTTGCAGATGATATTGTCTTAATATCAGAATCTAAGACGGTGCTTAACGAGAGACTAGAACAGTGGAGAGCAGCACTAGAACGCAGGGGCCTAAGGATAAGTCGCTCTAAGACAGAATAAATGCATTGTAACTTTAGTGGTGAGGTAGAAGAGGACTCCCAAATTAGTTTATAGGGCATGGTGGTCCCTCGGACGTCTAGGTTCAAATACCTTGGCTCGTATGTACAGGAAGACGGAGAGATACACAGTGACGTAGCCCAACGTGTGCAATCAGGATGGTGCAAGTGGAGAGCAGCATCAGGGATTTTGTGTGATAAGAGGTTCCCAGCAAAACTAAAGGGAAAACTATACAGAGTGGTAGTACGCCCAGCTATGTTATACGGCACAGACTGTTGGGCCATAAAGAAATCGCACGAGAGACATATAGAGGTCGCAGAAATGCGAATGCTGATGTAAGGCCCCGATCCCGGGCACCTCACAATTGGTCATTCATTGCGCATAAACATATATTTTTCAACTATTTTAAATAGACATTGCAGCGGAAACATTCGAAAGAGATATCTCATTTCATCATAAAAGCTTTTGCAAAACGATACATCAATAGTCAATTAGAAAATAGTCATAAACAATGACTTCTAGTGGTGAGAGGATTCCTTAAGAAATCCCGTTTATTTGAATCCTCAACAAACACCACTTTGTTTTCTAAATACATTCGGCATTATATATTACAAAAATATTAACAAAGGAATGCCATCCCAAAAGAGCTGAGTAGCCGCCTCGTGCCATCCTCAGCAACACTACCTGTCATCTGGAAAACACATAAAAGTCAGCGTTGCTGAGTGAGTCTAGTTTTATAATAAAACATACTTTTCTTTCATTAAAACCGTTCTTACATACATGCGATCACACAACATACGTACACGTAGATAATATTATTATTATCTTCATCCTTCATTCATTAGCTTTCATTCGTGTACCGTTCATCGTTATCATTCACGTTCGTTCATAAACTCTTTCTTTCATTCATACGTTTCTTACCTTCATTCATACATTCATTACATTCATTCGTACGTTCGTTGCATTCATTCATACATTCAATACGTTCATTCATACGTTCATTACATTCGTTGACACGTACCATACCCCGAACATCATGCACTATTGCTGGTGCTGGACCTGTGGTAATCAACCACGAACGTTGTGCACTACTGCTGATCCAGTCACCTAGGGTAGGTACATGCACCACTTATCTTTCCTCTTTCATTCTGGATCAATGCCATGCGTTATACCCCGAACATTGTGCACTACTGCGGGTGTTGGACCTGTGATGATCAATCACAAACGTTGTGCACTACTTCTGATCCAGTCACCTAGGGTAAGCGGCAAGGATCCCATACATACATATGGTCAATCACAAAGACTGACCCCAATGTGCATCCTTCGGGGTAGCTAACCCGCACACCGCTGAGCTAACACCTGCCAGGGGTGTGCACCTCTATACATTTGCTTGCAAGCCTTTCTTACTTTCATTTGTTCATTCATTAGTTCATGCATTCATTCATCATGTTCCTCTTTAATTATCTTTCACTTTACGTTCTTATTACTTTCGTTTCATTCATTAATATAGCACGTAAAGTCACGAAAAGATAAACATACATCGACACAAGGAACATCAATATTTACAAATCATCAATCATTACCATCATACAAGGCTACATCACACTTATCCTACATACATCTTGCATACACATCTCTCCTCATTCACATCAGCCCTATTTGGGCGATTGGACATACTTCAGTCGCATGGCCTCCATACGACTGGATCGTGCGATTGGGCAACTATGCGAATGGGCATATAATCATGCGAATAGATCTCCTATCATGCGAATGAACATTATACGAATGGGCTTCTAAGCGACTAACCCTCAGTCGTGCGACTGAACAATTATGCGACTGAACCTATGCGACTGATCTCCCAGTCGCATGACCTATCGTGCGACTGAGTCCCCAGTCGTGCGACTGAGCTTCAGTCGTGCGATTGAGCGTCAGTCGTTCCTCAGTCGTGCGATTGGCCCTTCAGTTGCCTAGCCCTAATTGGGCAGCGACTGGAGTTCATCCCGAATAGCAGCCGCGACATATGGCCTTCAAACTCCTCTAAACTCATTTCCAGCCCAAATTAGCCCTCCTAAACCTTAGGGAATCATACTATGACATCATACAAGCACATACAAGTCCAAAATCGCACTCTAAACACATTACATACAATTACACCCAAATGGGTTAAACTCATACATTTCAAAAACGGGTTTAAATTTGTTCCAGCCCCAAATCATTTGAAAACAAGTAAATGTGGGGTCCTAGAACTCACACAATCAAGAAGAAGATGAAGAGCTTCGTTTGGACTAGTCACTCGACGAGTTTCGAGCTCGAATCACCACTTTTCTCTCTTTTTCTCTTCTTTCTCTTTTCTTTCTCTCTGCTCTTCCTCCCGACTGAAATTTTGCAACTGTTGAGGGGAGATGGCCGCCCTCCTTTATAGCTACAGTTCAGTCGCCCGAGCTCCAGGCGACTGGACCTTCAGTCGCATGAACACCATGCGACTAGACCTCTAGTCGCATGAGTTCCATGCGATTGAACCTTCAGTCGTCCGAACATCATGCGATTGGACCTCCAGTCGCATGATTTTAATGCGACTGAGCCTCCAGTCGCATGACACTCCAAAAGTCAAACTTCCGGGTGTTACAAGTCCACCCCCTTATTTAGGTTTCATCCCCGAAACCTGTTATTCCTCGAACAATCGTGGGCAATGCTGCCTCATTTCTTCTTCGGTTTCCCACGTTGACTCGGATCCCTTTCTGTGCCGCCAGTGTACACGCACAAGAGGAACCATTTTATTTCTCAGCCTCTTCTCCTTTCGATCGATGATTGCCACTTGTTGATCCACATAATTGAGCCGTTCGTCTACCTCGATATCCTCCAGTGGGACAATCATATCCTCGTCCGCCAAACACTTCCTCAGATGAGATACGTGGAAGGTCGGGTGAATTCCACTTAACTCATCTGGTAGTTCCAACCTATAGGCCACCTCTCCTACTCGAGCAATGATTCGGAAAGGGCCTATATACCTCGGGCTCAATTTGCCCCGCTTTCTGAACCGAATGATACCCTTCTAAGGTGAGACCTTCAACATAACCCGATCACCCACCTGGAACTCAATCGGTCTGCGCCGTTTATCAGCATACGACTTCTGTCTGTCTTTGGCTGCCTTCATATAGGCCTTGATTCTTTCAAGCTTTTTAGTTGTAGCCCCGATTATTTCGACGCTCCCAAATTCCTTCTGACCAATATCACCCCAACAAACGGGTGTCCTGCATCTCCTACCATATAGCATCTCATAGGGTGGCATGCCAATGCTTGCATGATAGCTGTTATTGTATGAGAATCTGCTAACGGCAAGTGGTCATCCCAACTTCCCCCGAAATCAATCTCACATTCCCGAAGCATGTCCTCTAAAGTCTGAATGGTCCTTTCTGACTGACCATCAGTTTGGGGATGATAAGCCGTGCTAATGTGTAACCTCGTCCCCAAGGCATCATGGAATTTCTACCAGAATGTGGATGTAAACCGGGTGTCGTGATCAGACACAATTGACGCCGGTACACCATGACGAGTCATAATCTCCTTGATAAAAAGATCGGCCAACCTTTTGGATGAATATGTCTTGCGCATCGGCAGGAGGTGAGCACTCTTCGTCAAACGGTCAACGATCACCCATATAGCATCATACCCTTTTGGGGTACGTGGAAGCTTCATGATGAAATCCATGGTGATGTGCTCCCACTTCCATTCCGGCATATCCAAAGGTTGAATCCTTCCATACGGCTTCTAGTGCTCGGCCTTCACTTGCGAACAAGTAAGGCATTTACTCACATACTCCACCACACCACGCTTCATATCCGACCACCAATAATCTTTCTTCATGTCTTGGTACATCTTGGTAGCATCGGGATGAATGGAGTATCGAGTCTTGTGAGCTTCATCCATGATCTTTACCCGTAGATCCCCAAACGGGGCATCCACATACGCCCAAACCGGGTTCTAACACCAAATGTGTTTTCACCCAACTCCGTGACCAGACCTCTCATTCTTTCAGAGTTAAGATGATCTTCTTTCAGTGCCTCATCTTGGAACTCTTTGACTTGATTCATCACGTCTGAGGTCATAATTAGCTGGTACGCCTTCACCCGAATCGGCTCGGGCCTCTCTTTTCAGTTAAGGGCATCTGCCACCACGTTGGCTTTGCCCGGATGGTAATGGATTTCACAATCATAATTCTTTATAAGTTCCAACCATCGCCTTTGCCTCATATTCAAATCCTTCTGCTCGAAGAAGTACTTCAAGCTCTTATGGTCGGTGAAGATGGTGCACTTTGTCCCGTAGAGATAGTGCCTCCAAATCTTTAATCAAAGACCACAGCTGCTAGCTCCAAGTCACGAGTAGGATAGTTAACCTCATGAACTTTCAACTGCTAGGATGGATAGGCGATAACCTTCCCCCTCTGCATTAACACGCACCCCAATCCTGAGTAAGAAGCATCAGAATAAACCACCAAATCTTCACTTCCATCGGGTAATGATAGAACAGGAGCTTGGGTCAATCTCGCCTTCAATTCTTCGAATGCCTTTTCTTGAGCTTGACCCCATACAAACTTCACATCTTTCTGGGTCAACTTGGTTAGTGGAGAAGCGATTTTGGAGAAGTCTTGAATGAATCTTCTGTAATAGCCCGCCAAACCCAAGAAACTTCGGATCACAGATGGTGTCTTTGGAGACTTCCATTGCATCACCGCTTCCACCTTTTCCGGATCAACCATAATCCCCTCCGGATTGACCACATGACCCAAGAATTGAACTTCACGCAACCAGAATGCGCATTTGGAGAATTTAGCATATAACTTCTCCCTTCTCAACGTCTCTAGAACCTCTCGAATGTGACCGGCATGCTCAGTCTCACTCCTCGAATAAATCAGGATATCATCGATGAACACAATCACTGATTTATCCAACTTCGTCCGACACACCCGGTTTATCAGATCCATAAAAGCAGCTGGCGCATTGGTCAAACCAAAAGACATGACAAGAAACTCGTAGTGACCGTAGCGCGTGCGAAAGGCTGTTTTAGGGATATCCTGCTCTTTCACCTTCAGTTGATGGTAGCCCGATTGAAGATCTATCCTTGAAAACCAATTGGCACCCTGGAGTTGATCAAACAAATCATCGATTCTCGGCAAGGGGTATCGGTTCTTCACCGTTAGCTTGTTCAACTCATGGTAGTCGATACACATCCTCATACTACCGTCCTTCTTCTTTACAAACAGGATTGGAGCACCCCAAGGTGAGATACTCGGTCTAATGAACCCCTTATCTAGCAGCTCTTGCAACTGCTCCATTAACTCTTTCATTTCCGTCGGAGCCAATCGATATGGTGCTTTGGCAATAGGTTGGGCGCCTGGTATCAAATCAATCCGAAACTTGATCTCTCGGTCAGGTGGCACTCCCGATAAGTCTTCGGGAAACACATCTGGAAAGTCACACACAACAGGGACATCAGATGTCACACCCTCAATTTCCACGAACGGGTTTTACCGTTAGGCGTGTGACATACCAGGATCTCAGACACAGTCATATCGAACGACACTATATGGATTTAAAACATACATTTGACTTCATTCAATGAACATGAACTGAGTCTACAATAATGCGGAAGCGTGTACAAAAGTAGTAAATCCATTACAATACAGTTACAATAGCCATGTTCACACAAAATGTTCAATGCTAAAAATAAACTAGATGAATGCATGTCCTGAGTGCGTTTCCTGAAGCGTGCCTCATAAGCTTAAGCATTCCTGTGACCTGAGAAAACATGCTAAAGTGTATCAACATAAAGTTGGTGGGTTCACAGGTTTAATCAACATTAAATGTATTCATAAGCGTTTCCATGTTATGCGTTTCAATGGTTTAGTACATAAAGCATATCGTTAGGTAGCTAGCCTATGTTCTTGTTACTTAGCGTTTAGCGTTTCGAACCGAAGCTGACTGTTTACATCCCAATGTGTGTTCTCCACGTCTCTACCGACCGTGGGAAGCGCAAGTTCCACGCCTTAACCGACCGTGGCAATCGTAAGTTCCACGTCTTGACCGACCGTGGCAATCGTATGTGTTCCGTCATGTCTCATAAGACCATGACAGGGTGTTCCACGTCTTAACCGACCGTGGCAATCGTATGTTAAATCAATTGTGCACCCGTTTGACCTCCAATCAAGCTAGCGCGACTAGCCCGGGCGGGGTTTGTCAGACCCAGTAGTACTACTCAAAATTACCTCGCTAATCCCATTACTAACGGTTCGTGTGTGCGGGGACATGAGTGTGTGTTGCACTAACGTAACAAGCGATATCAATATTACTACAACCATTAATGTAAATGTGTTTTGCATGTTTTCTCCCCCAAACGGAAAGAAATATAAAAAGGGGCCGTGAAACTCACAGATGAAGTTGCAAGTGTGTAGGATGAAATGTCTCCCAAGTGTTGTTTACAATGCGCTGTCAAACACCTATTGACGGTTGTGTAAGCGTTAATGTTGTGTTTAGCGTTAACAGACATGTTTAGTCGAGTCGGGTCGCATGGGTTCGGTCGGGGGTGTCACACACACAAGCAGTCATAGACGTATTAGACTTCATGTAGACTTCTAATGAGTTGTTGTTATTTGTAAACAGTTACGTTGTTTTAGGCTGAAAAGTATGTGCTTGTTGATTGCGTTGATTTTAATCTTTGTGGTCAAGAAATGACACTTTATTGATGTTAACTTGTCATCACACGATAGACACATCGCACACCAGCAGGATTCACTCAAAATGACTCCATTCGCATAACAAGGCTAGACGCACGACTGGGCACTTCATTCACACGAATAGGCCTTCAATCGTACGAATCAAGTTCCCTCGTACGATTGAACCCTCATTCATGCGACTCAGCGTTCAGTCGTACCACACATTTCCCAATCACCCGAATCAATTTCCAATCGCACGAATGGACACTCATTCGTGCGGTTGGGCCTTCAGTCGGGTGATACTCAGTCGCACACATTCATTCGGCTGACTTAATCGCACTATTCATTCGCACGTTTCATCCCAGTCGCCCCGATCAATCGCGCGAAGGAACCGATCGCATGACTCAGTCGCGCGATGGGACCAGTCGCATGACCCAATCGCACGGCCGGCCCAGTCGCGGACTGCAGCAGGTCGCGACTGCTGGGCAGGTCGAACGGCCTTCGGCTGTTCCGTGCTCGGTTTTATCACCATCAAGACTTCCAGAAACACTCTCCTAACATGTCTAAGGGTAATGCACACTCTGATTGACCTCACACGCACCCCCACGACCACATGCATTCGGGTTGAACCCGAACACCCGAATTTCATACTTGCAGCAGTGAAACGGGTGTCAAAACAGATGGAAATGGTCGCCTACCTGCTGGGATCGTGATTCTTTAGCTGTTGCGTGGCTTAATCCGGCAAAAACGAGCTCAATCGGGTGGTTTTGGGTGCTAGGATGAACAATCGGAGGTGAAGGAGCGATGGAGAGAAAGAGAGCAGGGAAAAATGGGAGTGTTTGGCTGGTGGGTGGGTATTTATACCCAGCCCAGTTTGCCAATTAACAGGTTTAGTCCCTGTACTTAGGTACCGAGTTCCCGAATTTGTTTCGGTTGATAACGACTTAGACGAGCGAGCTCTATTAATTAATAGGATTCCTTAGGTGATCTCGTTTATGTGAATTCCCTACAAACACCCGCGTTAGTATTCTTATAATAATTCGTTTAACGATGTCTGTGGCGGTGTTTGTATACGTTTCGAGTATTTGCGTGTACGGGTATATGTTAACGACAACGATTTTGGAAAAATGTTAATCTGAAATTACGGGGTGTCACATCAGATAGTTGTGGTGTTGGCGTTTCCACATCCTTCACATAACATAAGAAGGCGCTACATCCACGCCTCATACATTTTCCCGCCACCGCCATTGAGATCACCTTCGGAATTGTGACCCGATCCCCGTACACAGTTACCGAACTCACGTCAGGCGCTATCAAACGAATCATCTTCTTCCGACACACTATATTCGCCTCGAAATCCGCCAACCAATCCATCCCCAGCACCAAATCAAAACCACCCAAAGTTATCGCGAATGGTCTAACCGGAAATTTGTGGCCCTCTAATTCCACATCACAACCTTCTATCACCTCGGAAATCCTGGTAGACTTACCTATCGCAGTTTCTACATCAAACGGTATGTCCACACGTCTACGACTAACAGGTAGTTTGGCACAGAAAGCAGTAGAAATAAAACTTCTACCGACACCCGAATCAAATAATACAGAGGCTAAAGTTTGGTTGACCAGAAACATACCGGACACAACATCAGGGTCCATCCTAGCCTCCTCCTGCGTCATCGTGAATGCCCAGGCGCTTGCCTTCAATCCTTCATTCCCCGTCTTCTTCACGCCGGAACTATCAGACCTCGGCTTCTTGCAGTCTTTATTCATATGACCACTCTCCCCACAGTTGAAGCACCTCATGCTCTTACACTCTCTAGCCATATGACCAGGCTTTCCACACTTGAAACAAATATTCAGCCCCAGTCTACACTCCCCACCATGCTCCTTTCCACATTTACCACACCTTTTCGGTCCCGTACCCAGTGTGGCTACACGGCGGTCATCCACCCGTGCCTTCTTGTTACTCGTCGAGGCATCACCCCGACCAAACCTCTTCCCGTTCCAATTCCTGTCACCACCCTTCCTATTACCATAAGTCACCACCACCACTGCCCTTTCATCATACAATCTGCCCGCCAAGTCCACCGCCGACCTAAAGGTGATTGGTCAGGCGGCGATCATATGCCTGCAAATATCCGTAGGCAAACCCTGAATATACCTCTTTATCTTTCGCGTCAGAGGAGTCACCTGATCCGGTACCAGACGTGCCATTTCGTTGAACTTTGTGGTGTACTGTTGGTGGGTCATCGTCCCCGCCTCCATCTGCAGGAACTCTCTCTCAACTTTATCCATTTCCTGATGAGGATAGAACTCCTCGATCACCAACCTTTTTAGCTCGGACCACTTCATTTTGCTAATGGCCCTGCTACCCTCAGCTTGTACTATGTTGTCCTACCAGCATAGAGCCAAATCCGTGAAAGAGTGGGTAGCGAACTTCACCTTTTGGTCCTCACGACACTCGCCGATATCGAGGACACCTTCCACTTCTCTCACCCATCGATGAGCAGCAGCAGCAGTACCATTACCATCAAAAGTAGGGGGCTTGCACCTCATAAATGCCCCGTAATTGCAGCCTCACGCTGTCTCATGCACCGGCTCCTCCTCCTCTTCCTCTTTATCATCAGAAAGAACCGTTTCCGGACCGGATTGCTCCTGTGTTCCTGAGGACCTGTTCCTCTCTTTTATTTCACCTTCCCGAACAGCCTTAATCACTTCGGTCACCACAGACGGTATGATCGTCTGCATGACCTGATGCACCTCTTCAACCACTGCCTCTTTTACCGAGGCTCTCAAATTGGCGCTCTCGTCTACACCCTCTTGATGAGGGGTCTCGTGTTCTTCATGAACCACTTTCTCCACCCTTGGTCTTCCTCTTGTGGCCCGTGGTTCAGTACCACGTCCGCCACCACCTCCACCCCGTGAAGCCTTAGAAGATCTACCGCCAGCCATTCTCTATCACACACTAAAAGATTCAAACACCAACACGGTCATTCAAGGGAATAGCTCAGTTTATGTCAAGTATAGCAAGTCCCTAATTACAGTGGCCAGTTGTGATTAGCCACTTACTTTACTCTTCGTACCCCGAGCATTACCTGTCCTGACTACATTAGTATCCAAATCTAACAGTAACACATAAACACATAACATGCGCACATAAATTTTGGTTAACATTACGAAAATACCTGATGGCACGCAGCTACACAGATTGGCATTCCTTCCCTTTCCGTCCCATTCTCAGTTTAAGTTAAGGTTTATTTTGAAAATTTTACCTATTTCACTTAAACTTTGGCTCTGATACTAACTTGTAAGGCCCCGATCCCGGGCACCTCAAAGTTGATCATTCATTGCGCATAAACATATATTTTTCAACTATTTTAAATAGACATTGCAGCGGAAACATTCGAAAGAGATATCTCATTTCATCATAAAAGCTTTTGCAAAGCGATACATCATTAGTCAATTACAAAATAGTCATAAACGGTGACTTCTAGTGGTGAGAGGATTCCTTAAGAAATCCCGTTTATTTGAATCCTCAACAAACACCACTTTGTTTTCTAAATACATTCAGCATTATATATTACAAAAATATTAACAAAGGAATGCCATCCCAAAAGAGCTGAGTAGCCGCCTCGTGTCATCCTCAGCAACACTACCTGTCATCTGGAAAGCACATAAAAGTCAGCGTTGCTGAGTGAGTCTAGTTTTACAATAAAACATACTTTTTCTTTCATTAAAACCATTCTTACATACATGCGATCACACAACATACGTACACGTAGATAATATTATTATTATCTTCATCCTTCATTCATTAGCTTTCATTCGTGTACCGTTCATCGTTATCATTCACGTTCGTTCATAAACTCTTTCTTTCGTTCATACGTTTCTTACCTTCATTCATACATTTATTACATTCATTCGTACGTTCGTTGCATTCATTCATACATTCAATACGTTCATTCGTACGTTCATTACATTCGGTGACATGTACCATACCCCGAACATCGTGCACTACTGCTGGTGCTGGACCTGTGGTAATCAACCACGAACGTTGTGCACTACTGCAGATCCAGTCACCTAGGGTAGGTACATGCACCACTTATCTTTCCTCTTTCATTCTGGATCAATGCCATGCGCTATACCCCGAACATTGTGCACTACTGCGGGTGCTGGACCTGTGATGATCAATCACGAACGTTGTGCACTACTGCTGATCCAGTCATCTAGGGTAAGCGGCAAGGATCCCATACATACATATGGTCAATCACAAAGACTGACCCCAATGTGCATCCTTTGGGGTAGCTAACCCGCACACCGTTAAGTTAACACCTGCGAGGGGTGTGCACCTCTATACATTTGCTTGCAAGCCTTTCTTACTTTCATTCGTTCATTCATTAGTGCATGCATTCATTCATCATGTTCCTCTTTCATTATCTTTCACTTTATGTTCTTATTACTTTTGTTTCATTCATTAACATAGCACGTAAAGTCACGAAAAGATAAACATACATCAACACAAGGAACATCGATATTTACAAATCATCAGTCATTACCATCATACAAGGCTACATCATACTTATCCTACATACATCTTGCATACATATCTCTCCTCATTCACATCAGCCCTATTTGGGCGATTGGACATACTTCAGTCGCATGGCCTCCATGCGACTGGATCGTGCGATTGGGCAACTATGCGAATGGGCATACAATCGTGCAAATAGACCTCCTATTATACGAATGAACATTATACGAATGGGCTTCTATGGGACTAACCCTCAGTCGTGCGACTGAACAACTATGCGACTGAACCTATGCGACTGATCTCCCAATTGCATGACCTGTCGTGCGACTGAGTCCCCAGTCGTGCGACTGAGCTTCAGTCGTGTGATTGAGCGTCAGTTGTTCCTCAGTCGTGTGATTGGCCCTTCAGTCGCCTAGCCCTAACTGGGCAGCGACTGGAGTTCATCCCGATTAGCAGCCTCGACATACGGCCTTCAAACTCCTCAAAACTCATTTCCAGCCCAAATTAGCCCTCCTAAACCTTAGTGAATCATACTATGACATCATACAAGCACATACAAGTCCAAAATCACACTCTAAACACATTACATACAATTACACCCAAATAGGTTAAACTCATACATTTCAAAAACGGGTTTAAATGTGTTCTAGCCCCGAAATCGTTTGAAAACAAGTAAATGTGGGGTCTTAGAACTCATACAATCAAGAAGAAGATGAAGAGCTTCATTTGGACTAGTCACTCGACGAGTTTCGAGCCCGAATCACCACTTTTCTCTCTTTTTCTCTTCTTTCTCTTTTCTTTCTCTCTGCTATTCCTCCTGACTGAAATTTTGCAATTGTGGGGAGGGGAGATGGCTGCCCCTCCTTTATAGCTACAGTTCAGTCGCCCGAGCTCCATGCGACTGGACCTTCAGTCGCATGAACACCATGCGACTAGACCTCCAGTGGCATGAGTTCCATGCGATTGAACCTTCAGTCGTCCGAACATCATGCGATTGGACCTCCAGTCGCATGATTTCCATGCGACTGAGCCTCCAGTCGCATGACACTCCAAAAGTCAAACTTCCGGGTGTTACAGCTGAGGTGGATGTGTGGACACACAAGATTGGATCGGATAAGAAACGATGTCTTTCGCCAGAGGCTAGAGGTGGCTTGTATCACAGATAAAATAAGAGAGGGAAGACTAAGATGGTTTGGGCATGTGAAGAGGAGAACGACAGCAGGACCTGTTAGAGCAGTAGAGAACATCAGCGTAGAGGGTAGGAGGTGTAGAGGTAGACCTAGATTGACTTGGGACGAGATTATTAGGCGAGATATGATAGAACTGCATCTTTCTGAGCACATGATCGAGGTTAGGAGTGAGTGGAGGCGTAGGATTAAAATTAAGGATTTTTAGTGGGTTTAGTGGGCGGGAAGGGTTTTCGGTGACTTGTGGCGGGACCCCCCCGCGTGAGGTGTAGTTTCTCTCTTCTACCCTTTTGGGTGTTACATGCCGCTTTTTATATTGTGCGCCTTAGATAATTCTTCATGTGATTTCTACCTATGTGTTATATGCTATGTATTATGATCGCTTTTGTTATTGACTTTGTTAACGAGTCGGGGGTCTCTTCGGAAGCGGTCTCTCTATCTTTCAAAATAGAAGAAAGACTTGCCACCACATACCCCTCCGAGACCCTGTTTTCAACGGGATACACTGGGTATGTTTGTTGTATATATATACATATATACATATACATATACATATACATATATATATATATACATATATACATATATATATATATATATATATATATATATATATATATATATATATATATAGACACACACACTAACTAACTAGATTAATAAACCAAATGAAACATAATGCATATAACTAAATTTGCTTATACGTAACATAGTGATAATTTATAGGACATGTATCAATTAGCATCTTTAATTACAACATTTACATGGTGTCCTAACCTTGATAATAAGGCCATTGACGTTAACATCATTATTGTTACTTATTATAATAATATGTTTATTATTATTACTAATACTCTTGCTGTTGCTAATAAGCCTTAATATTATTTTAAAAGATATTACCATCAACATGTTTGCATTTTGATAATACTATTATTAATGTTGCATTGCATGCCTTGTACCCATTAGTTTCAGTATTATTACTACTAATATGAAATAAAACGACGTTAATACAAGTAATGTATTGCAACTGCTATAATTATAAGAAATTACTTACGATACCCGTAAAAGGGATGTTATTACTAATCATTAATAACACTAACAATAGTAACATTGGATTTATCTATCAGGTGGTTATATTATCACTACTAAAGTTAATGTCAATTAAAATTTATGTGGATATTTACAATATGCAATTATTATATCATGAATAATAAATGTTATTATCACATTATAGTAGTTACTGATAGGATCAAATGTATAGATCTGTGATGATATTAGTGAACAATTCAATGAAATACAAACACAGTAATCAATCAAAGCACAATATCAACAAAAATTCATAGAGTTTATTGATAATAGCAAAGACAATTACAATGTGTAAGTAGCAGATTCGTTCTAGTCTATCTAACCTACACAAGTCTAAGCTATATATAATACCAATGAACAAAGAAACTAACTAATTACAAAACTAGTCCCTATACTATGACAAAAACATAAAAAGACACATAAAGACAAAATGTTAATCTTTAAAGAGGCACTAACAATACTCCCCCTAGGATTTACATTGTCTTCTGTCTTCAAAACCTCCAGTCTTGTCGGCTTGTTCTTCTCTTTATCTTCATTCTCTGATCTTCACTTGATCTTCAATCTTCATTCTTCTCTTGATCTTCAGTCTTTAATCTTCAATCCTCAATCTTCAATCTTCAATCTTCAAACATCAAAGAAATCCTCAGGCTCTTCTTTGATTTTGAACATTGGCTTCTTCTTGAATAATTCTTGCTCCTTTAAGGCATTGGCTATTGCAGACTTGAACGTGCTAGCAAGAATGCCTTGTTCTGGTCTTGATTAATTAGTTTTAATCTCCATTTGACTCATCCTCTCCAAGGTGTCTTTTGATAGTCCAGTAATATCAATATTGGCGTATAACTCAGTGGGTTTTGAACTTTCCTTTGAATAAACCTCCAATACACCTGTTGTTGAGATTCTCATAAATGAAAGGGTTTGTAAGAACACAAAAACATAGTTTAACCCATTAAACTTTTGAAAACGCAGCGGAATAACAACTTTATACACTTGTTTATAAGCTGAAAAATCATGTTGTTTAGGTGATATATATATGTGCATAACAAACCCATATAACAAAGGATCATTTATGTGAATAAGCAAGCTATGAATATGTGTAAGAGTATATAAAATCACAACTACAATGAGTTGTGATAACTACCTCTTTCAGCAGCAAAATCAACCATAGAAAGGAAGATTGGATGTCCCAAAACGGCCAAGGCTCCAAGAATAGGACCCCTCAAGCTTGTATACCCCAAGCTTACTTGCAATCACCTTCTTGTTAGGAAGAAACAACACCAAGAACAACTCAAAACTTCTCTATTTTTGCTGCTGTGTCCGTGAACTTTTGAGAGAAAAAGAGAGAGTATTTTGTTTGTTTTGCATGTATTGATAGATGGAAAAAAGGAGTGCAAGACTAGTTAAAGTTAAGTGTATTTTCAAGCCAACAAATGAGCCAATAACAATTAAAGGGGGGGGGGGGCGGCCAAATTTTTTAAAACACAAGGGGTTTCCCTCTTTAATCAAACACACACTTATTTTAAACTAGCCTTTTGTCACACATTAATAAGTCATCTACTAGACTTATTTAAAATGTGACATATGTCTTCTCTAATTAAACAATTTAATTAAAGTACACTCTCATGTTATTAGTGTTATTTAAACCCTTTTAAATAACAGAAATAATAATAAACCCATCAATAAATTATCCTTATAATTTGTTCCATCTCAAATGCCTTTGTTTAGAAAACCCCTTTTTCTAAACATGGTGCGATTATTCAATTGCATGATCCCATCATCAATTAAACAGTTCTTTGTGATTGCAAAGCTTGTTATTGGGTATAACCCGACTTGGATCATCACATACTAACCACATCAATATTCTACGTGTCTTGGGCACATAGAATCCTACAATAAACTCTATATCTTTAATGTCCTTCTTTACGATGTTTGCATAAGCAAGAGCTTTCCTCAGAGAAATTCTTTCCATTGCTGCATTCATCACATTAATCATAGAAAGAAAATACTTCTTGTCTTGTTCAGCAACTTCTGGAGAGATTTTTTCAAACTTTTGAACCAAGAGAAATGAAATATAACTCGGATATAGCAATTTAAGCTCAAATGCACCAAAGAGGGTGATCATGTCCTCATCCCATTGTTCGAGATTCCGGACCAACTTAAGCTCAAACGTCTCCGTGTTATAAAACCATCTTAGTATTGTTTTGGACTTTTGTGCACCATCAATCACTTTTAATCCTCATGTTGTGACTTATTCAAAATATTGATCACAAAATTCAACCAGGAAATGTTCTTCCTTGTAAGGCCCCGATCCCGGGCACCTCACAGTTGGTCGTCATCACACATAAAACATACATTTAATATAAACATAATGGAATAACGCAACGGAATTAATAAAAGTCATTCTCATTTCATCATAAAAGCTTTTACATTGTTCACTTGGTTACAAAATACAAGCTTTCCTTACATTGCCTAGCTTTACTATGATTGCTGCTGAAGCATAGGAAACCGAGGATAATCTCGTTCATGTAAATCCTTAGCAATCATAGGGTCATATACAGTGACCTCTAATAGAAGATATTAAGTTCAAAAAAATCTTTTTCATCATAAAGGAGATTCCTTAAGTAATCCCGTTTATCAGGATTCTCAAGAAATCTCACACTTGCATGCAACATGATGTGTTGCGTGCATTACGGGCCCACAACACATGATGTGGCAGTATAATCAAAAGGAGAATGCCATCCCCCACGAACTGAGTAGTCGCCTCGTGCCATCCCCAGCAACACTACCTGCCAACTGGAAACACATAAAAAGTCAGCGTTGCTGAGTGAGTTCTAGTTTTATAATAAAACATACTTTTACTTGTTAAAAGTGTCCTTTCATACATGCGATCATACATCATACGTACACTTAGATAATATTTTTATTATTATCATCGTTCGTTCATTAACTTTCATTTGTGTACCATTCATCTTTCTCGTTCACGTTCGTGCATACATTCTTTACGATCATTCATACATACACAGAGATAATATTCATTATTATCTTCATCATTCGTTACACATCGTTATCTTTAACTTCTCATATGGATCCTGTCAGGCTTTACCCACTTCATAACACTCGGCTATGATTACTGTGGTCAAATGACAAGGATCCCGTTTGATACTTACTTGCACCTTGAATTCTGATGTACCAATACCATATGCTATACCCCGAACCGTCTTAGCTACTGGGCCGTGAATCAATAGGGCGTATTGCCAAAGAAGCCTTAGCTACTGGGCCGTGAATCTATGCGTATGCCACAGTACTAGAGGTAAGCGGTAGAGGTACCATGACCATGGTCAATCACAAAGAAGGACCAATCGACTTATTCAATGTTTGCAAGACATAACTCGTTCGTTCTTTAATGCATGTATTCGTCATCGTATTACTCATTCATTCGTTCATTAATACATGCATTCGTCATCGTGTTCCTCTTTCATATTCTTTCACTTCACGTTCATAATACTTTATTCATTCATTGTCATAATACATGAGTCGTGAAAGATATTCATACATCATCATAAGGGACACACACACCCATCATACATTCATCATCATACATAGCATCATACATACGTAATCATACATAGCATCCTCGTTCACATCAGCCCTTCGTGGGTGATTGAACATACCACAGTCGCATGGCCTCCATGCGATTGGGTCGTGCGACTGGACAATCAGGCGACTCGACTTACATTCGTGCGATTGAACCTCCTATCGTACGAATGAGCTGTACACGAATGGACGAATAGGCGATTAACCTCATACGTGCGACTAAACTATCATGCGTATGGACCGACACGACCGAATCCCTCAGTCGCATGGTCTATCGGGCGATTGAGCCCCATCCGTACGACTGAACCCTAATCGTACGATTGAACATCTGTTTTCCCTCAGTCGTGCGACTGGACCTCCAGTCGCATAACCCTAACTGGGCTGCGACTGGAGTTCATCACGAACTGCAGCCGCGACCTACGGGTCTTAAACT
The DNA here is from genome assembly GCA_024085815.1 of Flaveria linearis. Taxonomy (NCBI): domain Eukaryota; kingdom Viridiplantae; phylum Streptophyta; class Magnoliopsida; order Asterales; family Asteraceae; genus Flaveria; species Flaveria linearis. Next base: position 45,829,326 of record CM044013.1, read on the forward strand.
CTTCCAAACTCGTTTCTAGCCCAAATTAGCCTTCCTAAACCTCAGGGAATCATACTAGGACCTTATACAAGCTAATGCAAGTCCTAATTCGTACCATAAACACGTTACTCAAGATTCCACCCAAATGGGTCAAATATACATACTATTCAAAACTAGGGTTTATATGTGATCCAGCCCCAAAATCATTCAAAACGTGTAAAAGAGGGGTCTTAGAACTCACATTAACAGGTAGGAGTTGAAGAGATTCGACTTGGCTAGCTTCTCGACAAATCCTGTGCCCAAATCACCACGTTCTCCCTTTCTTTCTCTTTTTTCGCTGTTCTCTCGCTCTCTGCCCTTTCTCCCGACTGAAAAATGTAAGTGTTGGGGAGGAGAAGAGAGCTGCTCCTCTTTTATACCTACAGCTCAGTCGCATCTGGTCTAGGGGCGATTGGACCTTCAGTCGCATAAACACCATGCGACTGGACCCCAGTCGCATGAGTTCCATGCGATTCATCCTTCATTCGGGTGATTGAACTCTAATCGTACGGTTGAGCTTCAATCGGCCGAATAACATGCGATCGAACCTCCAGTCGCATCAATTCCATGCGATTGAGGCTCAGTCGCATAACCTACCAAAAAGTCAAACTGTCGGGCGTTACAAGTCCACCGCCCTTATTTAGGTTTCGTCCCCGAAACCTGTTATTCCTCGAACAATCGTGGGTAATGCTGCCTCATTTCTTCTTCAGTTTCCCACGTGGACTCGGATCCCTTCCTGTGCCGCCACTGTACACGCACAAGGGGAACCGTTTTATTTCTCAGTCTTTTCTCCTTTCGGTCTATGATCGCCACTGGTTGCTCCATATAATTGAGCCGTTCGTCCACCTCGATATCCTCCAGTGGGACGATCATATCCTCGTCTACCAAACATTTCCTCAGATGAGATACGTGGAAGGTTGGGTGAATTCCACTTAAATCATCTGGTAAATCCAACCTATAGGCCACCTCTCCCACTCGAGCAACGATTCGGAAAGGGCCTATATAACGCGGACTCAACTTGCCTCGCTTTCAAAACCGAATGATACCCTTCCAGGGTGAGACCTTCAACATAACCTGATCTCCCACCTGGAACTCAATCGGCCTGCGTCGTTTGTCGGTGTACGACTTCTGTCTGTCGTTGGCTGCCTTCATATAGGTTTTGATCTTCTCAAGCTTCTCAGTCATGGCCTCAATCACTTTGATGCTTCCCAGTTCTTTCTGACCAATATTACCCCAACAGACGGGTGTCCTGCATCTCCTACCGTATAGCATCTCATAGGGTGGCATGCCAATACTGGCATGATAGCTGTTATTGTATGAGAATTCGGCTAACGGCAGGTGGTCATCCCAACTTCCACCGAAGTCAATAACACATGCCCGAAGCATGTCCTCCAAAGTCTGAATGGTCCTTTCAGACTGACCATCAGTTTGTGGATGATAAGCCGTGCTAATATGTAACCTCGTCCCCATAGCACCGTGGAATTTCTTCCAGAATTTAGATGTAAACCGGGTGTCGCGATCAGATACAATCGACACCGGTACACCATGACGGGTCACTATCTCCTTGATGAAAAGATCGGCCAACCTCTCGGAAGAATATGTTTCGCGCATCGGTAGGAAGTGAGCGCTCTTCGTCAGACGATCCACTATCACCCATATAGTATCATACCCTTTCGGGGTACGTGGCAGCTTTGTGATAAAATCCATGGTGATGTGTTCCCACTTCCATTCCGGGATATCCAAGGGTTGAATCTTTCCATACGGCTTCTGGTGCTCGGCCTTCACTTGCAGACAAGTAAGGCACTTACTCACGTACTCCACCACGTCACGTTTCATACCCGGCCACCAATAATCTTTCTTCATGTCTTGGTACATCTTGGTGGCACCGGGATGAATGGAGTACCGAGACTTATGAGCTTCATCCATAATCCTCATTCACAGATCCCCAAGACGAGGAATCCACATACGCCCAAACCGGGTTCTAACTCCAGTTGTGTTCTCACCCAACTCCCCAACCAAGCCTCTCATTCGTTCAGAGTTAAGATGTTCGTCTTTCAAAGCCTCATCTTGGAACTCTTTGACCTGTCTCATCACGTCGGAGGTCATGATTAGCTGGTATGCCTTCACCCGAATTGGCTCGGGCCTCTCTTTTCGGCTAAGGGCATCCGCGACCACGTTGGCTTTGCCTGGATGGTAATGGATCTCACAATCATAGTCCTTTATAAGCTCCAACCATCGCCGTTGCCTCATATTCAGATCTTTTTGCTCGAAGAAGTACTTCAAGCTTTTGTGGTCGGTAAAGATGGTGCACTTCGTTCCGTAGAGATAGTGCCTCCAAATCTTCAATGCAAAGACCACAGCTGCTAACTCCAAGTCATGAGTAGGGTAATTAACCTCATGGACTTTCAACTGCCGGGATGCATAAGCTATAACCTTCCCCTCTGCATCAACACGCATCCCAATCCCGAATAAGAAGCATCAAAATAAACCACTAGATCTTCGCTTCCCTCGGGTGATGACAGAACCGGAGTTCGGGTCAATCTTGTCTTCAGTTCTTCAAACGCCTTTTCTTGAGCTTGACCCCATATAAATTTCACGTCTTTCCGAGTCAGCTTGGTCAGTGGGGAAGCGATTTTTGAAAAGTCTTGGATAAACCTTCGGTAGTAGCCCGCCAGACCCAAGAAACTTAGGATCTCAGATGGCGTCTTTGGAGACTTCCATTGCATCACCGCTTCCACCTTTGCCGGATCAACCATAATTCCATCCGGATTTACCACGTGACCCAAGAACTGAACTTCGCGTAGCCAGAAAGCACATTTGGAGAACTTAGCATACAGTTTCTCCCTTCTCAAAGTCTCCAACACTTCCCGGACATGACCGGCATGCTCTTCTCCGCTCCTCGAATAAATCAAGATATCATCGATGAACACAATCACTGATTTATCCAACATTGGCTGACACACCCTGTTCATCAGATCCATAAAAGCAGCTGGCGCATTGGTCAAACCAAAAGACATGACGAGGAACTCATAGTGACCGTAGCGCGTACTAAAAGCTGTTTTAGGGATATCCTGCTCCTTCACCTTCAGTTGATGGTAGCCTGATCGAAGATCTATTCGTGAAAACCAACTAGCACCCTGAAGTTGATCAAAGAAGTCGTCGATCCTCGGCAAGGGGTATCTGTTCTTTACCGTCAACTTATTCAGCTCGCGGTAGTCGATGCACATCCTCATACTTCCGTCCTTCTTCTTTACGAACAGGACCGGAGCACCCCAAGGTGAGATACTCGGTCAAATAAACCCCTTATCCAGCAGCTCTTGTAACTGCTCCATCAACTCTTTCATCTCTGTCGGGGCCAATCGATACAGTGCTTTGGCAACAGGTTGGGCACCTGGTATCAGATCTATTTGGAACTCGATCTCTCTGTCAGGTGGCAATCCCGATAAGTCTTCTGGGAACACGTCTGGGAACTCACGCACAACCGGAACATCAGACAGTCGTGGTGTTGGCGTTTCTACATCTTTTACATAACATAAGAAGGCGCTACATCCCCGCCTCATACATTTTCCCGCCACTGCCATCGAGATCACCTTCGGAATCGTAGTAACCCGATCCCCATAAACTGTCACTGAACTACCGTCGGGCACTGTCAAACTGATCATCTTCTTGCGACACACAAATGTTCGCCTCAAAATCCGCCAACCAATCCATTCCGAGCACCAAATCGAAACCACCCAACGTCATCGAAAACGGTCTAACTGGAAATTTGTGGCCCTCTAATTCCACATCACAACCCTCTATTACCTCGGAAATCCTGGTAGTTTTACCTATAGCAGTCTCTACATCAAACGGTATATCCACACATCTACTACTAACGGGCAATTTGGAACAGAAAACAGCAGAAATAAAACTCCTACTGGCACCCGAATCAAATAATACAGAGGCTAGAGTTTGGTTCACCAGAAACGTACCGGACACTACATCGGGGTCCGTCCTAGCCTCTTCCTGTGTCATTGTGAATGCCCTGGTGCTTGCTCTCGGACCTTCACTTCCCGTCTTCTTTACCCCTGAAGCCTCAGCCCTCGGCTTCTTACAGTCTCTGCTCATATGACCACTTTCCCCACAGTTAAAACACTTGCCCATCCGGCAATCCTTTGACACATGCCCTGTCTTCCCGCACCTGAAACAGATGTTGGATCCCCACTTGCACTCCCTTGAGTGCTCTCTTCCACACTTACCACACTTCCTCACCCCCGCACCAGACATGACCACATGGCGGTCATCCACCCTTGCCTTCTTGTTGCTCGTCGAAGTATCACCTCGACCAAATCTCTTCCCCTGCCAGCTTTTCTCTCCACCTCCCTTCTTACTACCCTCAGCCTTTACCAACGCAGCCCGTTCATCGTATAACCTTCCCGCCAAATCCACTGCCGACCTGAAAGTGCTCGGTCGGGCTGAAATCAAATGCCAACGAATTTCAGCTGGCAGCCCCTGAATATACCGGTTGATCTTTCGAGACACCGGCGTCACCTGCTCTGGCACCAACAGCGCCATTTCGTTAAACTTGGTGGTGTATTGTTGGTGGGTCATCGTCCCCGCCTCCAACTTCAGGAACTCTCTCTCAACTCTGTCCATTTCCCGACGAGGACTGAATTCCTCGATCACCAGCCTTTTTAACTCAGCCCACTTCATCTTCCCTATAGCCCTGCTACCCTCGGCTTGGACTATATTGTTCCACCAGCACAAAGCCGACCCTGTGAAAGAGTGGGTAGCAAACTTCACCTTCTTCTCCTCCTGGCAATCACTAATATCGAGGACAACCTCCATTTCCCTCACCCATTGGTGAGCATCAGTAGCAGTACCAGAACCATCAAAAGTCGGGGGCTTGCACCTCATGAATGCCTCGTAGTTACAACCCCGGGCTGTCTCCCGTACCTGCTCTTCTTCCTCTCCCTCTTCATCATCAGATAGTACCGTTTCTGCTTCCGTCTGTTACCGTCTACCTGAGGACCGATTCCTCCCTCGCCTCTCGTCTTCACGTACTGCCTTTATCACTTCGGTCACTACAGACGGTAAGATCGTCTGCATGACCTGGTACACTTCCTCGACCACTGCCTCTTTTACCGAGGCCCTCAAATTTGCGCTTTCGTCTGCTTCCTCCTGATGAGGAATCTCGTTTTCCTCATGAACTACTTTCTCTGTCCTAGGTCTCCCTCGCGTGTTACGCGGTTCAGCACCACGTCCACCACCACGGGAAGCTTTAGATGATCTACCACCGACCATCTTCTATCACACTGAAAGATTCAAACACCAACACGGTCATTCAAGGAAATAGCTCAGTTTATGTTAAGTATAGTAAGTCCCTAATTACAGTGGCCAGTTGTGATTAGCCACTTACTTTACTCTTCACACCCCGAGCATTACCTGTCCTGACTACATTAGTATCTAAGTATAACAGTACACATAAACACATATCATGTGCACGTAATCATGATTAACTTTAATAAAAATACCTGATGGCACGCAACTACTTAGATGGCATTCTCTTCCTTTCTGTCCCATTTTCAGTTTAAGTTTAGGTTTATTTTAAAAATTTACCCATTTCACTTAAACTTTGGCTCTGATACCAACTTGTAAGGCCCCGATCCCGGGCACCTCACAGTTGGTCGTCATCACACATAAAACATACATTTAATATAAACATAATGGAATAACGCAGCGGAATTAATAAAAGTCATTCTCATTTCATCATAAAAGCTTTTACATTGTTCACTTGGTTACAAAATACAAGCTTTCCTTACATTGCCTAGCTTTACTATGATTGCTGCTGAAGCATAGGAAACCGAGGATAATCTCGTTCATGTAAATCCTCAGCAATCATAGGGTCCTATACAGTGACCTCTAATAGAAGATATTAAGTTCAAAAATATCTTTTTCATCATAAAGGAGATTCCTTAATTAATCCCGTTTATCAGGATTCTCAAGAAATCTCACACTTGCATGCAACATGATGTGTTGCGTGCATTACGGGCCCACAACACATGATGTGGCAGCATAATCAAAAGGAGAATGCCGTCCCCCACGAACTGAGTAGTCGCCTCGTGCCATCCCCAGCAACACTACCTGCCAACTGGAAACACATAAAAAGTCAGCGTTGCTGAGTGAGTTCTAGTTTATAATAAAACATACTTTTACTTGTTAAAAGTGTCCTTTCATACACGCGATCATACATCATACGTACACTTAGATAATATTATTACTATTATCATCGTTCGTTCATTAACTTTCATTTGTGTAACATTCATCTTTCTCGTTCATGTTCGTGCATACATTCTTTACGTTCATTCATACATACACAGAGATAATATTCATTATTATCTTCATCATTCGTTACACATCGTTATCTTTAACTTTTCATATGGATCCTGTCAGGCTTTACCCACTTCATAACACTCGGCTATGATTACTGTGGTCGAATGACAAGGATCCCGTTTGATACTTACTTGCACCTTGAATTCTGATGTACCAATACCATATGCTATACCCCGAACCGTCTTAGCTACTGGGCCGTGAATCAATAGGGCGTATTGCCACAGAAGCCTTAGCTACTGGGCCGTGAATCTATGCGTATGCCACAGTACTAGAGGTAAGCGGTAGAGGTACCATGACCATGGTCAATCACAAAGAAGGACCAATCGACTTATTCAATGTTTGCAAGACATAACTCGTTTGTTCTTTAATGCATGTATTCGTCATCGTATTACTCATTCATTCGTTCATTAATACATGCATTCGTCATCGTGTTCCTCTTTCATATTCTTTCACTTTACGTTCATAATACTTTATTCATTCATCGTCATAATACATGAGTCGTGAAAGATATTCATACATCATCATAAGGGACACACACACCCATCATACATTCATCATCATACATAGCATCATACATACGTAATCATACATAGCATCCTCGTTCACATTAGCCCTTCGTGGGCGATTGAACATACCACAGCCGCATGGCCTCCATGCGACTGGGTCGTGCGACTGGACAATCAGGTGACTCGACTTACATTCGTGCGATTGAACCTCCTATCATACGAATGAGCTCTACACGAATGGACGAATAGGCGATTAACCTCATACGTGCGACTAAACTATCATGCGTATGGACCGACACGACCGAATCCCTCAGTCGCATGGTCTATCGGGAGATTGAGCCCCATCCGTACGACTGAACCCTAATCGTACGGTTGAACATCTATTTTCCCTCAGTCGTGCGACTGGACCTCAAGTCGTATAACCCTAACTGGGCTGCGACTGGAGTTCATCACGAACTGCAGCCGCGACCTACGGGTCTTAAACTCTTCCAAACTCGTTTCTAGCCCAAATTAGCCTTCCTAAACCTCAGGGAATCATACTAGGACCTTATACAAGCTAATGCAAGTCCTAATTCGTGCCATAAACACGTTACTCAAGATTCCACCCAAATGGGTCAAATATACATACTATTCAAAACTAGGGTTTATATGTGATCCAGCCCCAAAATCATTCAAAACGTGTAAAAGAGGGGTCTTAGAACTCACATTAACAGGTAGGAGTTGAAGAGATTCGACTTGGCTAGCTTCTCGACAAATCCTGTGCCCAAATCACCACGTTCTCCCTTTCTTTCTCTTCTTTCGCTGTTCTCTCGCTCTCTGCCCTTTCCCCCGACTGAAAAATGTAAGTGTTGGGGAGGAGAAGAGAGCTGCTCCTCTTTTATACCTACAGTTCAGTCGCATCTGGTCCAGGGGCGATTGGACCTTCAGTCGCATAAACACCATGCGACTGGACCCCAGTCGCATGAGTTCCATGCGATTCATCCTTCATTTGGGTGATTGAACTCTAATCGTACAGTTGAGCTTCAATCGGCCAAATAACATGCGATCGAACCTCCAGTCGCATCAATTCCATGCGACTGAGGCTCAGTCGCATAACCTACCAAAGAGTCAAACTGTCGGGCGTTACATTCCTCAGATTGTATTCCCCTTATCTTTTTATTCTTTTTCAACATAACAAAGTATTCCTTATCTTCTTGTTCATGTATTATTTAAAGGAAAGTACTGTAGGATTCGATCTGCCCAAGATATATATTAAATTGATGTGGCTAGTGTGATATGATCCAAGTCTGGTGATACCCAATAACAGGCTAGACAAACACCTGCAATATTTATTTATGGATTTAATCAGTTAAATAAATAACAACACCAAAACATTTAGAAAAATGGTTTTCTAAATTAGATGCACTTAAGAAATTAATAAATAACATGGGTTTATTTATTTTGAGAGATTGCTTTATAATTGTTATTTAATGGTTAATTAACATTTATAAAATAAAACAATAACATGGCATGTAAGGTGTTACAAATTAATTAAACCAAGTTTTAATTAATGTCATGTTAGTTTTAGTTGAGTGTACAAAATAAATTGTAATTGTTACAAATTTTATTTTGAGTTTAATTAAACACATGAGTGGAAGAACACATGGCATACCACCCAAAGTGGCAGCCATATTCACGGTCAAAATGAGCTGAAAAAAAGGGTTTCACTCACTTGGTTTAAGTAAGCTTTTACACTTACAAGATATGCCATGCATTTACACATTATTCTCTCAAGTCTCAAGAGCATAATTCACTTCTTCTCTCTTCCTCTAGCTCACGGCAGCAGCAAGGCAGAAAGATGCTGAAAAACTTTCAGCTTTCAAGTAGTTTTAAGCTGAAAGTTGGTGTTGTAACATCCTAGCATCAAAGGGTGTTTTGTTGGTAGCTTGGGGTATCACCTTCTTGAGGTCTTCTAGCTTGAAGATTCAGCCATAAGTTCATCATAAACACCTTGACAATGTCGATTTCTAACAGCTCTAAAGCAGCAGTGAAAAGAGGGTTTTCTGGGCTTATTTTGGTGTCTTCTTCCTAGCAAGAAGGTGTTCTTGCAAAGAGCTTTGGGTATACAAGATTGAGGACTTCTATCCTTGAAGTCTTGGCTGCATTTTGGGCATCTCCATCTTCATCAAACATCTCTTTTGGTCGATGTTTTGGCTGCTGCAGTAAGGTATATCACAGCTCTATGTAGCTGTGATTTTATGTAGTTTTACATATGTTCATAGCTTGCTAATTCACATAAATAATCCTTTGATTTATGGGTTTGTTTTATACACTTGAATGGTCACTTGAAGAACATAATTTTCAGCTTATAAACATGGTTATAATGCTACACTTCCACTGCGTTTTTCAGAAAGTTTAAGAGGTTAAACTTTGATTTTATGTTCTAACAAACCCAACAATGGCATCAAGGGCCGGTTATGTGAATAGCTTGCTTGTTCTTATCCTTTAAAAATCATTTTAAAGGATGTTAATCAACTAATTAGGGACTAATTTTGGTTGATTTAATAAACCCCAAGTCTTTCAAAGTTATATCTTCATGCTTATGATTAAACTTTGAAAGATAGGAATGTCAATTGGTTGATATGTTTGGTTGTTGTTTGTTTGGACAAACAAACCCAAATTTTCAGTTTATGTTGGCTGAAAATTTAGGGTTTGATGGGGTTTATTTTGTTTATTGAATAATGTTTATGATTGGTCATATAATAGTGCATAACCTAGCTTTTGGCCTTGTGTTGTTTGGATGCTTACAATGTTTGGAATGGTTGTTTTAATTCATTCAATTGGGTTGTAATATTTATGTTTATTATTTGGGTTGTAATTATTTATTCATTTGGTTATGTAATAAATAGATTAGGTGCATTTCTTTTATTAGAAAAATGTATTAGGATATAATTTTGTAAAAGGAAGAAGCACAAGATGAAGACCCAAATATGGACATCAAAGACACAAAAAAGGGACTTGAAGCATATGGATGCAAGTTCAAGTGGGAGTCTATGAAGACCTCTATTTTGTGTTTTATTCAACCCTTAGGAAAGACCAAATGACCACACTTGTGATGTCAAACAAGTGTGGTCACAATAGTAGCTATGGTTATGCACATTGTGGTTGTTAATATTATGCTTGTTTGGTTGTTTGTTGTATGATTGTTGTTTGATATTTGGATATGCATAACAAACTCATTAGCAAACTTAACAAGCTGAAAATTTATGGTTTCTAATCATTAAGTGGTTAATAAAAGGTTATTAAAAGGATTAATGATTTAACAAAAGAGGTTTTATTAAAAATAAACCATAGGATACCTTGCATTTGAAAGCATGCAAATACAAGGTATATAGAGTTTTCAAAACTAGAATTAATGAAAACCAAAAATCCATTTTGAAACAAGTTTAACACCATCTTTTTACACGACACTCGAATCACTTGAGAACTATTTGTGGGATAAAGGTCACCTAACCACTTATAGGGAATTGTGTGTTTGAGGTGAGTCTAACATACTTGTGGGATAAAGGTCACCTAACCGCTTGTATGTGAAAACTTACACGTGTGTGTAAGTAAGACGACTTGAATTGGAAACCATATGCATAGGGTCACCGAAGCATGGCGTACAATGGTGTTGATGGGATTAAACATGCCAACCAAACATAAGATGTTTAACCGATCCCATAAAGGCTAGAAGTTGCAAAAGGTTGCAATTGTCAAATATTGACTACCTTGTTAATTTAAATAATGGGATAAAGGTCACCTAACCATTATTTGAATGTAACATTGGATTCTAGATTTTAATTATTAATTGTCTATCAGACGTAAAAGGGTATTAATAATTAAAATAAAATTTTAAGAAATACTAATAAGAACTTTGTAAATTTTGTAGAATGGCCGCAAACAATAATGCTACCACCCCGACCGCCCATACCCTATCACTGAGAATCGTTATCAAAATGAGTCAAGGCCTATGTCCTTGACGAACCCATGTCTCACCAACCAACGCTATTGATGTTAAGGACTTTTGACAATTGGCTTAAGCACATTAAGGATTCTGTGCTAGTTTCCTACCTCATGTTGGGAATATGATTCCCGAAGTTCAAAAGGGTTTGGAACATCATAGGTCATATGACATGATAATCTAGTTGAAAGAAATGTTCCTTCACAAACATTAGTAAGATTGCTTCGAAACGGTTCAAGCACTTTATGCATGTCACATGGAAGAAACCCAATCGATATCATCTTATATATTCTTAAGATGAAAAGCCACATTGATAGCCTCAAGATGCTTAAATGTCCTGTCTCAAAGTAATTGGCCAAGGATTTGATCCTTGATTGCCTAACTAAACGTTTGAGACATTCATAATAAACTGTAATATGAACGGGTGGGACAAGAGCATCGGTGAAATTCACGCAATGCTCAAAGCAACCGAGGCAGGGATGGGTAGAGAGAGGTTCTACCTATTCTCTCGATCAATGAGGGGGACTATAAGAAATGGCCAATCTCGATCCTAAGGCAATTATTGCCAAAAGAAAGGAATACATCAAAGCAATGGTTAAAGCGAAACCTCAAAAGCCTAAGCTTATGAGCCTAAAGTAAAGGAGAACGATCCATGCTTTGAGTATGGAGAGATAGGACAATAAAAGGGAATTGTTCCTCCTATCTCAAGAAGTTGAAAAATAAGAGGGACGCTAGGCAAACCTCGAATACAAATTTCATGATTCACATTGTATTAAATGTCATTTCTTCAAACGCATGGGTATTGGATACCGGATGTGAGACTCATACTTGCAATTGTTGCAAAGGAGTTCAAAAGAAATGTGCGCTTCAAGGAGGGAAACTCTATTTTGAGACTTACAAATGGTTTGGAAGTTGTTCTCAAAACCTTTTGTATGCACCTAGTTTGACTAGGAACATAATTAGTGTCTCCTATTAAAACAATATGGTCATGATTTAAAGTTTGTATATAATGGTATTAAGTTTTATAGATGATGTATTTCATTTTAAAGATATGTTTTTTAATGATATTCATGAATTAGTTCATGATAATTCATCCTATAATAACTCATCATACACATTAAGCACCAAGAAACTTAAAATCGGTTTATGTTATTATTATCTTTGACATTGACATCTTGGTCACATAAACAAGAATTGGATTCAAACACTTCAAAAGAATGTTCTTTTGGAAACAAATGAAAATGTTTTATTTGATAAGTGTGAACCAAAAGACTTATTAGGAATGATACATTTGGATGCATATGATCCTTTTAAGACAATGACAAAGATTGGTGAAAAGATACTTCATTACTGTTACCGACGATTACAGTCGCTATTATTGTGTGCACTTGATGACACATAAGAATGAAGCTTTTGAAATGTTCAAAATCTTCAATAATGAAGTAGAAAATCAACTCTACATAACTATCTAAGTTCTTCATTCTGATAAAGGAGAAACTGAACCCTATTTGGATATGGTTCAATTCATTAAGACTATGAGCTTACCACCTTTATCATTTTGGGTTTTCGCACTAATCTCCGCGGCTCGTATTTTGAATATGGCCCAAACCAAGAAAGTGGATTCGACACCCTTTTGAAATATGGCATGGAAAGAGTTCCATCACTATCATATTTAAAAGGTATTGGGTAGTGAAGCTTATGTTAAGCTTAACACCCAAAACAAATTTGAAAGTCGATCCACTACGTGTATATTTATTGGATATCCCAAAGACTGTATAGGATACTACTTCTTTGATCCAACAGAGCAAAAGGAATTCATTGCTCGAAGGGCAGAGTTCTTGGAAGCCAAGTTCCTTATGGAAGGAGTGACGCATAGAACAATGGAAGTTGATGAAGATCAAGATCCATAAGCCCATACACGTTTGGTTGACACTAGCTGTCAACAAGAGGTTGTTGATAATAATCAAGAGGTTGATCAATACACACAAAACGTTCACAGATCTGGTAGAGTTAGCATTCCACCTGAAATATATGGATTTTTCATGGATGGATACTATGAGATTGACTCCGATGAGCCAACTACATACCATGATGCTATGTCCAATTTGGATTGTGACAAATGGCTAGAAGCCATGAACGTAGAGATGCAATCCATGTATGACAACAAAGTTTAGGAATTGGTTGACCCTCCACTTAACTCCAAACCGTTTGGATGCAAGTGGGTTTTCGAGAAGAAAACAAATATGCATGGAAACATGGATACTGACAAGGCTTGTGTGTATAAAAAGGCTAGTGGGAGTGTAATCACATTCTTGGTATTGTATGTTGATGACATAGTACTATATGAAAAGACATTCCAACCATGGAAGGTGTTAAAACCTGGCTTGGAAATTGTTTTTCCATGAAAGATCTCGATGAAGCCGTCTATATTTTGGGAATAAAGATCTATAGGGATAGATCGAGGCGGTTGATGGGTCTAAACCAAAATGCATATATTGATAAAATCTTGAAAAGGTTCAAGATGGAAAACTCTAAGAAAGGTATGGTACCTATTCAAAGAGGGATAATATTGAGTGCATCTCAATGTCCAAGCTCAAAGGATGAGCAAGATTGTATGAAGGACATCACATATGCGTCTGCTATAGGATCCATCATATATGCGATGATATGCACTAAGACCGGACGTGTCATACGCGTTAAGCATGACAAGAAGATATCAGCAGAATCCAGGTAATAGCCATTGGATGGCTATTAAAAGTATATTGAAATACCTTATGAGGACTAAGGATATGTTTCTATTATACGGATCTGAGAAAGAGGAACTCGTTGTAAAGGGTTATTCCAAACTGACTCGATCACAATCGGGTATGTCTCCATTATGAATAGGGTAGCATTGTCCACTACAAAATATGAATACATAGCCGCCTCATTAGCAGCTTTGGAAGCTGCATGAATAAAAGGTTTATTACCGATATAAGGGTGGTCTCTACCATTCAAGACCCCTCAAAAATCTTTTGTGATAACATGGTTGTGATTGCTCAAATCAAGGAACCCCGTGCACATCAAAAGATTAGGCACAATGAGCGGAGATTCAACTACATAAGGGATGAAGTTGAAAAGGGAAAGATATGTATTCGCAAAGTTCACTTTGATCAAAAATATTGCGGATCCACTCACGAAGCTCCTCGAAAGGGCAAAGCATGAACGTCATACCTATGCCTTAGGACTTTGATATTCTAGTGATTGGACTTGATCAAATTTTGTATTTGAATATATGGAACTCTTTATTATTTGAGTAAAATTATTTGGTTATAATGTTTCAATTAATGTTCCGATTTAGCATGTTTAATCCATGAGTAAATTATTTACTCTAAATGTCCGTAGTCGTTCATACTTGTGGGAACAAGTGTGAGGGTAACACTATTATGAACTTGGATTTGTTGATATTCATAAGGATGAATATAGGGCAATGGCTTGCTACCAAGGTTCATAGATATTTGTGGGATACAAATATTGGACTAACCCACATCTCAAATTTTACTACATGGAATCTTATCGATTGATCATAAGTAAATTTGAGTAAAGGCGAATATCATTTGGTATCCTCCGACCTGAGATATATATTGGGTTTTGATATTTACCAAGTATTATACCTTGAGCTAATTCTTCACTGTCCTGAAATAGTGGACAGTACATAAGGGTATGTTCAGGTATAACACGAGGTGTTTGTGAGAAACGTATGTAGTCAAGATGGAATTTGTTCCTCTTATTCGTTGAGAGTTAGATGTCTAAGGCCTGATTAAGTTAAATCAACAAGGAATGATCATTTTGTGTCCTTAGATTTAACACGACATCTGTAACAAAAGGATAAATGATTGATTCACCTAAATCATATTCAAGTATGGTACTTGAAAGGCATGATGTTATTGAATGACACTTAGTCATATACATTAGGGGTAGCAAACCGTTGCTAGGCGTCATTTGCTGCTTGCATCAATCTTCTATGAATCTTGTGCAAGTGGGAGATTGTAGGATTCGATCTGCCCAAGATACATATTAAATTGATGTGGCTAGTGTGATATGATCCAAGTCGGGTAATACCCAATAACAGGCTAGACAAACACCTGCAATATTTATTTATTGATTTAATCAGTTAAATAAATAACAACACCAAAACATTTAGAAAAATGGGTTTCTAAATTAGATGCACTTAAGAAATTAATAAATAACATGGGTTTATTTATTTTGAGAGATTGCTTTATAATTGTTATTTAATGGTTAACTAACATTTATAAAATAAAACAATAACATGGCATGTAAGGTGTTACAAATTAATTAAACCAAGTTTTAATTAATGTCATGTTAGTGTTAGTTGAGTGTACAAAATAAATTGTAATTGTTACAAATTTTATTTTGAGTTTAATTAAACGCATGAGTGGAAGAACACATGGCATACCGCCCAAAGTGGCAGCCATATTCACGGTCAAAATGAGCTGAAAAAAAGGGTTCCACTCACTTGGTTTAAGTAAGCTTTTACACTTACAAGATATGCCATGCATTTACACATTATTCTCTTAAGTCTCAAGAGCATAACTCACTTCTTCTCTCTTCCTCTAGCTCACGGCAGCAGCAAGGCAGAAAGATGCTGAAAAACTTTCAGCTTTCAAGTAGTTTTAAGCTGAAAGTTGGTGTTGTAACATCCTAGCATCAAAGGGTGTTTTGTTGGTAGCTTGGGGTATCACCTTCTTGAGGTCTTCTAGCTTGAAGATTCAGCCATAAGTTCATCATAAACACCTTGACAATGTCGATTTCCAACAGCTCCAAAGCAGCAGTGAAAATAGGGTTTTCTGGGCTTATTTTGGTGTCTTCTTCCTAGCAAGAAGGTGTTCTTGCAAAGAGCTTTGGGTATACAAGATTGAGGACTTCTATCCTTGAAGTCTTGGCTGCATTTTGGGCATCTCCATCTTCATCAAACATCTCTTTTGGTCGATGTTTTTGCTGCTGCAGTAAGGTATATCACAGCTCTATGTAGCTGTGATTTTATATAGTTTTACATATGTTCATAGCTTGCTAATTCACATAAATGATCCTTTGATTTATGGGTTTGTTTTATACACTTGAATGGTCACTTGAAGAACATAATTTTCAGCTTATAAACATGGTTATAATGCTACACTTCCGCTGCGTTTTTCAGAAAGTTTAAGAGGTTAAACTATGATTTTATGTTCTAACAAACCCAACAAGTACTTGCTCTCGATATACCTCTTCTTAAAAGTTTAACAAACATATCACCTCTTTTAGATCCAGACGGATTGATAAGTGGTACAAATCTTGCACTGGAAGCTTGATGATACTAGAGTAAAAACGATAAACATCACATACAACATTTACTCTCTTTATAAAAAAGGCATCAAAAACTTCATCATACTTCCATGCTATAATCTTCACTTGGTTAGTAAAATCTGGAGCAATCATTGCATTTAGAAGTTCAGCAAATGATTGTCCTTTTTGCAAAACATTCCTAACCAAATCACCAGTAGATCTAGCACTGTCAAATAATTGTTTCTATTCAGGAGAAGCTTTATAAGCTTGTTTCTCCAAACCAGAAAACATCTTTATCAGCTCTCTTTTACTTTCATGAGCACTCGTCTTTTGAGCCATTTGCTTTATCTATTGAGCCTTTAGTATCCTCGTTCTCTTTGTAATATTCAAGTATTGAGGATTGTCAGTGTCAAGTATAATCATTTGTTTGACTACTTTTCAGTTTCCTGAAAGCTCCTGACAAGGTTCTTCAAAGACACAGATTGTAGTCTTTTACGTCTTTTCCAAGGATAATTACGTGCCTATAATCATGATCTTAATGCTGGTATGCTTATATCTTTAGGATCAGGGTGATGCATCTCAGATCTAGGCACCTCTTCAATGTTTATACTCTCTTATGCTTTATTCCACTCACCATGTTCTACAACTATCTCATTCGGATCAATTAGGGCTACTGACTCAGCTGTAATACATTTCTCATATTCATCATTAATCTGAGAAACAGTCAGTCCATCCAAAAATACACAATTATATTTCATCTGAACAAGATAGTTATATCTATCTTCAAAGTCTAGAGGTATTTCAAATTGTTCTTGAATTGGTTCGAGTGGTGAGAATGTTGTTTCAAAGTGTGCTTCAACAATATCCTCATCTTCTAGCACTTTATCGTACCAATCATCACTGAACTCCTCTTCTATATCTTTAAGAGCACTAATTTTTTCTTGAGTAGTTTGCTCTTGTTCCTCGTGCACTTCTTCCTCACAAACTTCTTCTATTCTTTGCGTTTTTGTAGAAGATTCAGGTAAAACTGGATCCTCTATACCATCAATTTTCTTCTTTCCTTTATCCATCTCAGCAATCCTTTTAACATCAATAGGAGTCATCTCAGATACAATAACAATATCTGGAGACTTTGGCTTTTGAGATTCCATTAACTTGTTTAACTCATCTTTCAACATTTCATTCTCTTCCTAGTTAATTTCTTGTATTTCTCTTCTAGAAGATCATAGTCTCTGATCATTACTTCAAAATTCTTTATGACATCTTCTTTATCTTTTGCAAAAACAACAAGTTTTTCATCTTTACTTTGACTATCTTCTTTTAGCTTTACATTCTCTTTTTTCATCATAATCATTTCCATTTCAAGAGACATGTTTATCTCTTTCAGTTTTTCATTATCAACTTTCAATTTATCTATAATTCTTTCTTGAACACTGTTTTCTTCTTTCAATTTCTCCAGCTCATCAACATCTAAAATGTCATCAGTCTGTACAGACACATTTTGTGCTGTAATGTCTGGCATGTCTTCAGATTCTACATGTGATGTGCCTTGAAAGACAGACTTAGAAAGTATGGCTTCCATAAAATCAAAATCAAAGGTTTGCTTTTGAACATCTTCTTCATGCACAATAGCTTCATCTTGCACATTAACATCAGCTTCATCATCTTGAGCTTCATTCAAAGATTCATCATGAATAACATCACCAGATGTTCCTTCATCCATATCATGAGTCTCATCAGCATGATCAGAAGCATTCCTTTCACTACTAACTGATTGATGTGCTTTAGTTGTACCATCAGCACCATCATTATCATCACTATCATCACCTTCATCTGATGAGCTTTTAGTAGCTTCATCATCATCATTATCTTCATCATTTTCATCATCCTCATCATTAACAATCTCATCAACAACATCCTTAATAAGATCATTTGGATCTGTTGGCTCATCTTCAGATAAATGGAAGTGTTGTTGATTAATATCCACCTCATCCATTGCTACATTTCTTATGTAATCAAAAAGAGGTATATTTGGAGCACCAGTGATAACTGCCAATCTTTTGTAGACAACTTCAGACATATGTTCTAGCTACTGTTTATCACCTTCAACTCCATTAAAATATAAATCAGGATGATTTTCATTAATAAGCAGCTAAAGAAACCTTGGATACATCAAGTATTTGTTTCTCCTTCCTCTTTCTAAATTGAAGATAAATCCATTCATAATCCACTTAGCCATATTAAATCTTCTATTAGTGGCTAAGGCTATGATGGGAGATGCTATGTCCACTGGGAATGAATCCCATCCTGCACTTCGTTTGGACATGCATTGTTGAAAGATATAACAGAGTAGTTTCCAATGGTTATACACCCTGGCCCTGAAAAATTGCTTCTTGGGGAAATGGTCAGGGTGACCCATCTGCATAAATACATCCCTACATTCATTGAATGTATACTCTGATAAATCTTGAGGGTCATTCTCCCCCAGTCTAAGAGCTATTCTTATTGCTTGCTCAGAGACTTCAAGCATCCTATCATTAGTAATGAATGCTCTCACAACTTTATTTCCATCAATCGTCTCTTTCAACTTCAGCTGTTCTCCAAAATCTTTTGATTAGTCTTGCATTGATCATAGGCCTGGCACACATGGCATATGCATATTTAGTTCTCAGCAAAAACCTAATAATTTCCTCATAGCCAGTTGCCTCTCTATTTTCTTCATCCAAAAAAGCAGCTACATTGTGCTTTGGTTCAAATTTTAGTTTAGCCACCTGCACAAACAAACACACAAAATTTAGATATCTTGATTTATTTAAAATGATTTGATTGTATTAAACTTTGAATTAATGTTAAGGAATTATTATGTTATAAAACACTTAGTTTTTATTTTACATCAAATTGTACTTAATCATTTTCTAGAATTATTTAAAATTCTGTCCAAATCGTATTAACTACAATTTGTTGTATCATTGTTTTAAAACACATTAATTCACTTATCATTGATTAAAGTTATTTATCAATTAAGTTCTTATAAATTATTTAATTAATTTTTAAAAAAATATTTTCAAATTTTTGGACTGTTCATCTTCTTCATTCGACTGATGAAGAACACCATGATTTCAATGTTCATGAAAACCACAGTTCTATATATCAAAATGATCAAAATTCATGTATATCAACAATATTTGATCAATTTAAGTTTTTAGATTCATTTTGATGTATCAATTTCAAGATTTTCAAGTTTTAGGGTTCCAAACGTCTGAACAGACTAGAAACGTCTGACTCATTTTGAATCTGAAACTTGAAATGAAATGATTTAATCAGTGAACTTACATTCATAAATCACATATACACACTTTCAATACATTCATAACGTTTATAAAATCATTTTAATACATTTTCAGCCCCAAACAATGTTTAAAACAAGTAAAATACAGGGTCTTGAACTCACCTTTGGCAATCTTTCTTATAGACTTCTTCAAACCCGAATGCACTATGAGTTCAAACACCTAAAAACCCACCAAAACACACACAACGTACAAACACATACATAAGCATAAACTCAACTAAAATCAGTCAAGAACAATTTAAATCACCTAAAACATACCTTGAATTCGATCTTCTTCAAAAACTCGAATTCTCTACTTTTCTCTCTCTAAAATCGAAAGAAATGAGATGTGCAGGAGATTATGGGCGGCCATACCACCTTTATGCACCCACTTTTATTCTTTTTGTTCTTTTGACACTTTTAACCCCTCAACTTGGGTTAAATTGCATTTTCTCCTTTAATTCACGTTTATTCTTTCGTTCTTGTCTATTAAAAAAAATATCCGGGTGTTACAAGTCCACCCCACTTATATAGGTTTCATCCCCGAAACCTGTTATTCCTTAAACAGATAAGGGTAATGCCCCTCATCTCTTCTTCAGTCTCCCACGTAGACTCGGACCCCTTCTTGTGCTTCCACTGTACACGCATAAGAGGAACCACTTTATTCCTTAACCTTTTCTCTTTATGATCAATGATCGCCACTAGTTGCTCCACATAGTTAAGCCGTTCATCTACTTCAATATCCTCCAATGGTACAACCATATCCTCGTCTGCCAAACAAATCCGCAAATGAGATTCATGGAATGTCAGGTTAATTCCACTTAACTCATCGGGTAGTTCTAACATATAGGCCACCTCTCCTACTCGAGCAATGATTCAAAAAGGCCCTCTGTACCTCGGGCTTAACTTGCCCTGCTTTCTAAACTGAATGATACCCTTCCAAGGTGAGACTTTCAACATAACCCATTCACCCACCTGGAACTCAATAGGTCTACGTCTCTTGTCAGCATACGACTTCTGTCTATCCTTAGCTGCCTTCATAAAGGCTTTGATCTTTTCTAGTTTCTCAGCCGTAGCCTCGATCAGCTCAGTACTTCCCAACTCTTTCTGACCAATATCACCCTAACAAACGGGCGTCCTACATCTCCTACCATATAGCATCTCGTATGGTGGCATGCCAATGCTGCATGATAACTGTTGTTGTACGAGAATTCTGCTAACGGTAAATGATCATCCCAACTTCCTCTAAAATCAATCACGCATGCTCGAAGCATGTCCTTGAGTGTCTGGATCGTCCTCTCAGACTGACCGTCTGTCTGAGGATGATAAGCCGCGCTGATGTGTAGCCTCGTACCCATCGCATCGTCGAATCTCTTCCAAAATTTCAATGTGAATCGGGTGTCACGATCCGACACGATAGACACCTGCACGCCATGACGAGCTACAATCTCCTTGATGAATAGATCCGCCAGTCTATCGGATGAGTACGTCTCATGGATCGGTAGGAAGTGAGCACTCTTGGTTAGATGATCAACAATCACCCAGATGTCATCGTACCCGCTCACTGTGCGGGGTAACTTCGTAATGAAGTCTATAGTGATGTGCTCCCACTTCCACTCGGGTATGTCCAATGGTTGGATCTTCCTATAAGGCTTCTGATGCTTTGCCTTAACTTGCAAGCAAGTAAGGCACTTACTCATATACTCCACCATGTCACGTTTCATACCCGACCACCAGTAGTTCTTCTTCATGTCTTGATACATCTTGGTGGCACTGGGATGAACGGAGTATCGAGTCGTGTGAGCTTCATCCATGATTCGCCCCCGTAAGTCTCCGTAACGAGGGATCCACATTCGCCCAAAGTGGGTTCTAACCCCATGGGTGTTTTCTCCCAGTTAGACCTCTCATTCTTTCAGAATTAAGGTGATCTTCTTTCAACGCCTCATCTTGAAATTCTCTCACTTGGGTCATCTCGTTCGAGGACATCACTAACTGATACGCCTTCACCTGAATCGGCTCGGGTGTTTCTTTTCAGCTCAGGGCATCAGCCACCATGTTGGCCTTGGCCGAATGGTAGTGGATCTCACAGTCATAATCTTTGGTGAGCTCTAACCATCTCCTTGGCCTCATGTTGAGATCCTTTTGCTCAAAGAAGTACTTCAAGCTCTTATAGTCGGTGAAGATGGTGCACTTCATCCCGTATAAGTAGTGCCTCCAAATCTTCAACGCGAAAACCACACCCGCTAACTCTAAATCATGTGTAGGATAGTTGACTTTGTGGGTTTTCAATTGTCGGGATGCGTAGGCTATCACCCTTCCACGTTGCACTAACATGCAACCTAGCCCCGAATAAGATGCATCCGAATACACCACTAAGTCCTCACTCCCTTCGGGTAATGTCAAGTCAGGAGCTTGGGTTATCTCGTCTTCAACTCCTCAAAAGCACACTCCTGCTCCTGGCCCCACACAAATTTCACATCCTTGCGGGTCAATTTAGTCAAAGGCGAGGCTATCTTGGAAAAGTCCTGAATGAATCTCCTATAATATCCCACCAAACCCAAGAAATTACAGATCTCGGATGGCGTCTTTGGAGACTTCCATTGCATCACCGCCTTGACCTTTGTCGGGTCCACCATGATTCCTTCAGCGTTAACAACATGACCCAAAAATTGAACCTCGTGCAACTAAAAAGCACACTTAGAGAATTAAGCGTACAACTTCTCTCTCCTAAGTGTCTCCAATACCATGCGTATGTGGCCGGCGTGTTCTTCCTCACTTTTAGAATAAATCAGGATATCATCAATAAACACGATCACCAATTTATCTAACATCGGCCGACACACTCGGTTCATCAAGTCCATAAAGGCAGCTGGCACATTAGTTAAACCGAAAGACATAACGAGGAACTCGTAGTGTTCATAACGTGTACGAAAAGCTGTCTTAGGAACGTCTTGTTCTTTCACCTTCAGTTGATGATATCCAGATCAAAGATCTATCCTCAAGAACCAACTGGCAACTTGGAGCTGATCAAACAAGTCATCAATCCTTGGTAATGGATACCGATTCTTCACCGTCAACTTGTTCAGCTCTCGATAGTCGATGCACATCTGCATACTACCGTCATTTTTCTTCACGAACAAGACCGGAGCACCCCATGGAGAGACACTCGATCGTATAAATCCCTTATCCATTAAATCCTGCAACTGAGCCATTAGCTCCTTCATCTTGGTAGGAGCCAATCGATACGGTGTTTTGGCAACGGGTTGAGCGCTGGGTATTAGATCAATCTGGAACTCCATTTCATGATCCGGTGGCATATCTGGTAAGTCTTCTGGAAACACGTCTGGAAAATTACGCATCACTTGCACGTCGGATAGTTGTGGCACAGACGCGTCCACATATTTCACATAGGCCAGGTAGGCACTACATCCACGTCTCATGCACTTCCCCGCCACCGCCATCGAAATCAACTTCGGAATCGTAGTAACGCGGTCTCCGTAAACCGTCACCGAACTTCTGTAGGGCGCAACTAGTCGAATCATCTTCTTGTGACATACGATGTTCGCCTCATAGGGGTTGCTAACCAATCCATCCCTAGTACTACATCAAATCCACCTAGGGGCATCACATGTAACTTAGCAGCAAACCTATGACCTTCTAATTCTATGACACAGTCCTCTATCATATCAGTAATTCTAGTGGACTTACAAATGGCAGTTTCTACATCGAATGGCTCACTAATACTTCTACAACTAGTAGACAACTTATCACAGAAAGTAGTAGAAATAAAACTCTTACTAGCACCAGAATTAAATAATACAGAGGCACAAGTTTGATTTACTAGAAACATACCTGACACGACATCAGGATCTACTCTGGCTTCCTCCCGGGTCATGGTGAAAGCTCTAGCACTCGCCCTCTGTCCTCCTTCCTCCGGCTTCTTCTTTGCCCTAGAGCTCTCGGCCCTCTGCTTCTTGCAGTCCTTGCTCGCGTGGGCCTCCTCACCATAGCTATAACATTTTGGCACCCTACAGTCTCTAGCGATATGGCCAGGCTTACCACACCTGAAGCATTCAATCCCAGCCTACACTCACCGGTATGCTCCCTTCCACATTTACCACACTTCCTCAGTCCTGGGCTTGACGACGCCCTACGATCATCCACCTTCGTCTTCTTGTTTTTGGAGTGAAACCACCACCTCTAAACCTCGTCCCGTTCCAGTTCTTATCACCATTACTCGTCTTCTTCACCTCCAACACTATCTCCTCCCATTCATCATACAACCTGCCCGCCAAGTCTACAACCGATTGAAAGGTACCCGACTGAGCAGCGATCAAATGCCTGCGAATATCAGCCAACAGTCCCTGGACGTACCTCTTGATCTTCCTTGTCACAGGCATCACCTGATCCGGCACCAGCCTTGCCATTTCGTTAAATTTGGTGGTGTATTGCTGGTGGGTCATGGTCCCCGCCTCAAGCTGTAGGAACTCCCTCACGATCTTGTCAAGTTCCCTGTGAGGACAGAATTCCTCGATCACTAACTGCTTCAGCTCCTTCCGTCGCATCTTCCCGATGGCTCTGGCACCCTCAGCTTGGACAATGTTGTCCCATCAACATAACGCTGAGTCGACAAAAGAGTGGGTGGCGAACTTCACCTTCTAGTCTTCGCCACACTCACTGATTTCCAACACCGCTTCCATCTCCCTCACCCAGCGGTGAGCGGCAGTAGCATTACTATTGCCATCGAAGGTCGGGGGCTTAAACCTCTGGAACGCCCCATAACTGCACCCCTTGGTCGTCACCCCCACATAAATCATCATCCTCGTCATTGGACAACACGGTCTCAGGCTCCGGTTGTTCCTCCTCCCACTTGCTTCCCGTGCCCGTTGATCCCTTCCTATCTCCCTTCTCCTTCCCCTCCTCATTCCTCACAGCCCTGGTGACTTCAGTCACTACCGATGGTAAGACTATCTGCATGACCTGGTGCACCTCATCAGCAATCGTCTCCCTAGTTGAGGCATTCAAACTAGCATTCTCATTCTGTTCACTCTGACCATGAACCTCTGGGTTCTCGTGAGCCATCTCAGAAGCCTTAACACTACTCCAGGTCACACGTGGCCCAGTACCACGTCCACCACAACCTCTGCCTCTAGAAGCCTTGGAAGATTTTCGTCCAGCCATTCCCTAAACGCTATAAGATTCAAACACTAACACAATCATTCAAGGTAATAGCTCAGTTTATGTTAAGTATAGTAAGTCCCTAATTACAGTGGCCAGTTGTGATTAGGCACTTACTTTACTCTTCACACCCCAAGTATTTCCTATCCTGACTACATCAGTATCTAAACCTACTAAGAACACATAAGTCAAATAGCACACGCACATAATACTGATTAACTTTTAAGGGAAGAAATACCTGATAGCACGTAGCTACTTGGGCTGACATCCCACTAT
This sequence comes from Flaveria linearis, assembly GCA_024085815.1. Classification (NCBI taxonomy): domain Eukaryota; kingdom Viridiplantae; phylum Streptophyta; class Magnoliopsida; order Asterales; family Asteraceae; genus Flaveria; species Flaveria linearis. The sequence goes on from CM044013.1 coordinate 45,854,308, forward strand.
TCATCCCATTTTCAGTTTAAGTTTAGGTTTTTGAAAATAATTTACCCAATTCACTTAAACTATGGCTCTGATACCAACTTGTAAGGCCCTGTTCCCGGGCACCTCACAGTTGGTCATTCATCGCATCATAGTTACATAATTATATACATTTAATAAAACATTGCAACCATACATTTATTTAAAACATCGCAGCAGAAATTAATTAAAACCATTTCATATATTAATGAACGCTTTTGCAAAATAATACAATGTAGTTAACAGTTACAAAATATCATAATTTGCATTACATCACAAAAACATCATTGTTATACAAATGGATGCCATCCCAAAAATGCCAAGTAGCTGTCCCGTGCCATCCTCAGCAATATTCACCTGCCAACTGAAAATGTATAAAAGTTAGCGTTGCTGAGTGAGTTCTAGTTTTAAATCCATTAAAATACCTTGTATAATATATATATGGAAATACTCTTTCAATAAAATAGTTTCCTTACTTTTGTACATGAGCACGCATCAAATATACATCAAGGTAATACTTTCTTTCTTTCTTACTTTAGTGTACATTCATTTCGTACCTTTAACTTTATCTTTTATTGTCTATATGGACCAATGTTCAGTACCCCAAACACCGTGCACAAAATTGGTGCTGGGCCTGTGGTCTATAAATAGACCATGAACATTATGCACGAAGCTGACCCAGTCACCTAGGGTATGCCATAAGGGTCCTGTCAACCTCAATGATTGACCCTGTGTGCATCCTTTGGGGTAGCTAACCCGCATCATAGTTGAGCTAACGACAACATGGTCGTGCACCTCTTATAAGCTTGCAAGACTTTCATTATTTTAATCACATTCCACTTTTCTTTATCATTAATCTTTCACTTCTGTTAATGATAATACTTTGCATTTATGACCATAAATATACCACATAAAGTCACACAATAAATATTATTATGGACATAAGAACAAGTTATAATAATGCAACATAATAACAATTAAAATCCTAAAGTCAAACTTGGGTCAAACCTTAGTCATTATGTTTTTCTCAAGATTTCAGAAAATAAGCTAAGTGTTCTAGGCGCATGAGCACTATGCAGGCGCATGAGACCTGTTTAGGCGCATTGCAACTATGTAGGCGCAAGGGCTTACTTGGGCGTTTCAACACTTAGGCGCATGAGCCATTCCAGGTGCATGGGCACTATTTGGACGTATGGGTTATACTTTGAAATTCTAAGGCATTCCTAGGTGCATGAGGGTACTGTTTGGGCGCATGGCATACACTTAAATATTCCTAAGGGAAATTCAGGTGCATGGGCCTTATTTAGGCGCATGAACACCTTTCTAACATGTTTCTAAGTTGTTTTTAGACCCAATCTTTATACCATCCTATCCTAAGCTTACCACAATTATTCTAAATATAAATGTCACATAAACATCCATAAAACATCATCATGCAACTATAAACACCTACGGGTATACATTCATAACATTTATAAAATCATTTTAATACGTTTTCAGCCCCATAGAATGTTTAAAACAAGTAAAATACAGGGTCTAGAACTCACCTTTTGCAATCTTTTGGATAGACTTCTTCAAACCCGAATGCACAATGAGTTCAAACACCTAAAAACCCACCAAAACACACACACAACGTACAAACACATACATAAGCATAAACTCAACTAAAATCAGTCAAGAACTCTTCAAATAACCTAAAACATACCTTGAATTCGATCTTCTTCTTGTTTTTCTTCAAAAACCCGAATTCTCTACTCTTTCTCTCTCTAAAATCAAAAGAAATGAGATGTACAGGAGATTATGGGCGGCCATACCACCTTTATGCACCCACTTTTATTCTTTTTATTCTTTAGACACTTTTAACCCCTCAACTTGGGTTAAATTGCATTTTCTCCATTTATTCATGTTTATTCTTTTGTTCATGTCTATTAAAATATATCCAGGTGTAACATCTCTGAAATATGACCCAATTGAAAACCTATAAATGTTATAAAACTCAATAAAAGTCTGAATTGAGTTGGGCTTATCAAAGGAAACTCAGAAAATGAAACTAGCCTTTTAGGCCCAATAAGCCCAATAAGGGCCCGAATTTATAAAAAGGCCCATTTAAGGCCCAAATACATGTTTAGGAACTAATTAAACAAGAAACCATGAAACAATAAATAATTAGGTGATTTGAAATAACTATGGAAAGATCCAAACTAAAACAGATTCAGAACCCATGCCGGGTAAAATCCGGCAATTTAGCGCGTACTACGTTTGAATTCCATCAGAAATTCTTAAAATGGCTTGTCATCCAATCTAAATCATTGTTAACCTTAACTAAAATTATAAATAATGCTTGCTAAAAGATTTTTCATCAAACATGCATAAGCAATGGAAATACGTAAGCGAAATGCGAATACCGGTTTTCGCCAGCATTTACTGATATCTGATACGTCAACCGAACCTTGTAACTCCGTAAACAATTATCTAATCATTGTTTATTATCATATCATATTAAATTGGTGAGTGATACGTTGTCTGGAATAAATGTGTTTCGAAACGCGACCGTGACGCGATCCGGGTTAGGATCAGGTCAAACCCGAGAATTCGTCAGATAAAGTTTTAACATGACTGACATGGGAAGTTAACGAACAAAATATCGTTCTAATGCTTAATTGCATACAATTCGATAATAAAAAGATCATAATATCGCTCATTCGATAAAAACGTATAAAAACTGTTTAACGTGTTAATACGCGATGATTTAAGACTCGCTTGATTATCTGGAATGTTTTAAATATATAATCTCAGAACATTTATAACTTTTTGTATAAATTGAAACTAATTAGAAACGAATTTTAAACGTTATGTGAAAAACTCGATCGAGCATGTGCGAACCGTTTTACGAACCTGTTTTGTTTAACCCTAGTATATAAACAAACATTCTTGCACTTTAGGGCTTTTAAAACAAAAAATTCAGAGAAGAGAGAAAGAGGCGCCGTGACCTCCCCCTTTCTCCCCCCTGTTTCCTTCGATCCGGCCAAACCACCGGCCACCGGTGGTCGATTCCGGCAAATGCCGGCGAGTGAACGACAGCCCCGGCTCCCCTCGACGCCCCGGTCGTGATAGTGGCTTCAATTTCTCCTAAATCGCAACGTAGCAGCGGGAATTGAAGGCGGAGGCAACGATTGCAGGTGAGTTTCGGGGAACGGTTGTGGTTGATGTTGGCGGTCGATGGTCGCGGTAGGAGATGGGGTGGTTCCGATGGTGTTTGAAGGTCGCGATGGTGGTGGATTTTGAGGCCGACGAGGCCGATGGTGATGATGGTGGTCGATTAGGGTTGCGATGGTGGCTATCGGGCGTGGATGATGGCGATGTGGTGTTGGTGGTCGATGGTATGACCGTGATGGTGGTGAAAGTCATGGTAGAGACGGGGATTAGAGGCGGTGATGTCAGGTGTGGCTACTAGCGGTGATTGTTGCTGTGGTGGTCGCAACACCCGGCTGAGCCGGAGGTGGTGTTGGTGGCTGTCATGTGTTGGTGGCCGAAGGTGGCCTAGGCCGCCCCACTGCTTTTCTCTCGGTAAGGTCCCCTAGAACCGATCTGCTCCATTCTTCCTTTGTTTTCTTGGACTACAAACTACAGACAGCTATGATCTTGGTGTAAGGCCCCGCTCACCGGGCACCTTACTGTTGGTTCTTCATTGCACATAATACATACATATAGTATATGATCATAAAATAACGCAGCGGAATTGATCAAATATACATTCTCATTTCAACATAAAAGCTTTTACATCATTGTCTTGATTACAAAATACAAGCTTTCCTTACATTGCCTAGCTTTACTATGATTGCTGCTAAAGCTCACCAATCATAGGGTCATATACAGTGACCTCTAATAGAAGATATTAAGTTCAAAAATATCTTTTTCATCATAAAGGAGATTCCTTAAGTAATCCCGTTTATCAGGATGCTTAAGAAATCTCACACTTGCATGCAACATGATGTGTTGCGTGCATTACGGGTCCACAACACATGACGTTGCAGCATTATCAAATGGAGAATGCCATTCCAAAAGAGCTGAGTAGCCGCCTCGTGCCATCCTCAGCAACACTACCTGCGAACTGGAAAACACATAAAAAGTCAGCGTTGCTGAGTGAGTTCTAGTTTTATAATAAAACATACTTTCATTCTTATTAACCGTTCTTTTATACATGTGGTCACACATCTTACGTACACGTAGATAATATTATTATTATCTTCATCCTTTGTTCATTAATCATTCATTCGTGTACCATTCATCATTCTCGTTCACTTTCATACGTACATACTTTACATTCATTCATTACTTCTGTTCGAACGTTTGTTTCATTCATTCATACACATTACATTGGTTCGAACATTCTTTACATTCGGTGACACGTACAATACCCCCTTACATCATACATACTGCTGGTGCTGGACCTGTGGTAATCAACCACGAATGTTGTGTATAAATGCTGATCCAGTCACCTGGGGTAGGTACATGCACCACTTATCTTTTCACTTTACTTCTGGATCAATGCCATATGCTATACCCCGAACGTTGTGCAAAAATGCGGGTGCTGGACCTGTGATGATCAATCACGAACGTTGTGCACTAATGCTGATCCTGTCACCTAGGGTAAGCGGCAAGGATCCCATACATACTTCTGGTCAATCACAAAGACTGACCCCGATGTGCATCCTTCGGGGTAGCTAACCCGCACACCGTTGAGCTAACACCTGCCAGGGGTGTGCACCTCCTTTCATTTGCTTGCAAGCCTTACTTACATTCATTATTCATTCGTTAAGGCATGCATTCATTCGTCATGTTCCTTCTTTCATTATCTTTCACTTTACGTTCTTAATACATTCGTTTCATTCTTTCATTCATTCACGTAAAGTTATTAAAAGATAACATACATCTACATAAGGAACATAATTATTTACAATTCATCAGTATTCACCATCTATCATGTCAACATCATACTTAACATACATACGTCATACATACACTTCTCTATTCATTCATATCAGCCCTGTTCGGGCGACTGAACCTATCTCAGTCGCATGTCCTCCATGCGACTGGACCGAGCGATTGGGCTGCCATGCGAATGGGCATACAATCGTGCGACTGGACTTCCTTCCGTACGACTAGACACTATACGACTGGGCTATATGCGACTAACTCTTAACCGTACGACTGAACTACCCTGCGATTGGACCTATGCGACCAAAACCCCCAATCGCATAGCCTATCGTGCGACTGAGGCTCAATCGTGCGTCTGAGCCTCAATCGTGCGATTGGACATCAACTAATCCTCATTCGGCCGAATGGCCCTTCAGTCGCATAACCCTAACTGGGCAGCGACTGGAGTTCTTCATGAACAGCAGTCGCGAACCAACGCACCCAAACTCATCATAAACCTATTTTCAGCCCAAATTGACCCTCCCAAGTCTCAGGGATTCGTACTAGGACATCATACAAGCATATACCAGTCCTAATTCTTACCATAAACACATTACTCAAGATTTACCCAAATGGGTCAAACTTACACTATTTCAAAATAGGGTTTCTATGTGATTCCAGCCCCAAAATCATTCAAAAACGTGTAAAAGAGGGGTCTTAGAACTCACATTAACAGGTAGGAGTTGATGAGCTTCGATTTGGCTAACTTCTTGACAAATTCAGAGCTCGGTCAGCACTTTCCCTCTTTTCTTTCTCTGTTCTCGTTCACTCTCTGCTCTTCCCGACTGAAATTTCTAAGTGTTGGGAGGAGAATGAGAGCTGCTCCCCTTTTATAGGTATTGCTCAATCGCATCTGCTCCAGGGGCGACTGGACCTTCAGTCGCATGTACACCATGCGATTAGACCCCAGTCGCATGTGTTCCATGCGGTTCGTCCTTCATTCGGGCGGTTGAACTCCAATCGTACGGTTGAGCTTCAATCGGCCGAATAGCATGCGGTTGAAGCTCCAGTTGCATAAATCCCAGGCGACTGAGGCTCAGTCGCACAACCTACCAGAAAGTCAAACTTTCGGGTGTTACAAGTCCACCCCCCTTATTTTAGGTTTCGTCCCCGAAACCTGTTATTCTTCGAACAATCGTGGGTAATGCTGCCTCATTTCTTCTTCAGTTTCCCACGTTGACTCGGATACCTTCCTGTGCCTCCACTGTACACGCACAAGGGGAACCACTTTATTCCTTAACCTCTTCTCTTTGCGATCGATGATCGCCACTGGTTGCTCTACATAGTTGAGCCGTTCTACCTCGATGTCCCCTAGTGGAACGACCATGTCCTCGTCCACCAAACATTTCCTCAGATGAGACACGTGGAAAGTCGGGTGGATTCCACTTAGTTCATCTGGTAGATCCAACTTATAGGCCACCTCTCCTACCCGAGCAACATTCGGAAAGGGCCTATATACAGCGGACTCAACTTACCCCTCTTCCGGAATCGAATGATCCCTTTCCAAGGTGAGACCTTTAACATAACCCGGTCTCCCACCTGGAACTCAATCGGCCTGCGTCGTTTGTCGGCATACGATTTCTGTCGGTCTTTGGCTGCCTTCATATAAGCTTTAATTCTTTCGAGCTTTTCAGTCGTAGCCTCGACCACTTCGAATCTTCCTAATTCTTTCTAACCAATTTCACCCCAACAGACGGGTGTCCTGCATCTCCTACCGTATAGCATCTCATAGGGTGGCATGCCGATACTGGCATGATAACTGTTGTTGTACGAGAATTCAGCTAATGGTAGGTGGTCATCCCAACTTCCCCTGAAGTCAATAACACATGCTCGGAGCATGTCCTCCAAAGTCTGAATGGTCCTTTCCGACTGACCATCACTTTGAGGGTGATAAGCCGTGCTAATATGCAACCTCGTCCCCATAGCATCGTGGAATTTCTTCCAAAATTTGGATGTAAACCGGGTGTCGCGATCAGACACAATCGACACCGGCACACCATGACGAGTCACAATCTCTTTGATGAAAAGATCGGCCAACCTTTCGGACGAATATGTCTCGCGCATCGGTAAGAAGTGAGCACTCTTCGTCAATCGATCCACAATCACCCAGATCGTATCGTACCCTTTCGGGGTACGTGGCAGCTTTGTGATAAAATCCATGGTGATGTGCTCCCACTTCCATTCCGGTATGTCCAACGGTTGAATCTTTCCATACGGCTTCTGGTGCTCTGCCTTTACTTGCAAACACGTGAGGCATTTACTCATATACTCCACCACATCACGTTTCATACCCGGCCACCAATAATCTTTCTTCATGTCTTGATACATCTTGGTAGCACCGGGATGAATGGAGTATCGAGTCTTGTGGGCTTCATCCATGATCTTCATACGTAGATCCCCGAATCGAGGAATCCACACTCGCCCAAATCGAGTCTTGGCACCACACGTGTTTTCACCCAGTTCTGCGACCAGGCCTCTCATTCGTTTAGAGTTTAGATGATCCTCTTTCAGTGCTTCATCCTGGAACTCTCTGACTTGTTTCATCATGTCGGAGGTCATGATTAGCTGGTACGCCTTCACCCGAATTGGCTCGGGCCTCTCCTTTCGGCTAAGGGCATCAGCCACCACGTTGGCTTTGCCCGGGTGGTAATGGATTTCACAATCGTAGTCTTTTATTAGCTCCAACCACCGTCTCTGCCGCATATTCAGATCCTTCTGCTCGAAGAAGTACTTCAAGCTCTTGTGGTCCGTGAAGATGGTGCACTTCGTCCCGTACAAATAGTGCCGCCAAATCTTCAACACGAAAACCACAGCTGCTAACTCCAAGTCATGAGTAGGGTAATTAACCTCATGAACTTTTAGCTGTCGGGATGCATAAGCTATCACCTTTCCCCTTTGCATTAATACACACCCCAACCCCGAGTAGGAGGCATCGGAATAAACCACTAAGTCTTCACTCCCATCGGGTAGTGCCAATACTGGAGCTTGGGTCAATCTTGTCTTCAGTTCTTTGAACGCCTTCTCCTGAGCTTGACCCCATACAAATTTCACATCCTTCCGGGTCAACTTTGTCAGTGGAGAAGCAATTTTGGAAAAGTCTTGGATGAACCTTCAGTAGTAACCCGCCAAACCAAAGAAACTACGGATCTCGGACGGCGTCTTCGGAGACTTCCATTGCATTACTGCCTCCACCTTCGCCGGATCAACCAGAATCCCATCCGGATTTACCACGTGACCCAAGAATTGGACCTCACGCAACCAAAATGCACTTGGAGAATTTTGCATTCAATTTCTCCCTTCTCAACGTCTCCAGAATTTCGCGAATGTGACCGGCATGCTCAGTCTCGTTCTTCGAATAAATCAAGATGTCATCAATGAATATAATCACCGATTTATCCAACATTGGCCGGCACACCCTATTCATCAGGTCCATAAAAGCAGCTGGCGCGTTGGTCAAACCGAAAGCCATGACAAGGAACTCGTAGTGACCGTAGCGCGTACGAAAAGCTGTTTTAGGGATATCCTGCTCCTTCACTTTCAGTTGATGGTAGCCTGATCGAAGATCTATTCGTGAAAACCAACTAGCACCCTGAAGTTGATCAAACAAGTCGTCGATCCTCGGCAAGGGGTATTTGTTCTTTACTGTCAGCTTATTCAGCTCGCGGTAGTCGATGCACATCCTCATACTACCGTCCTTCTTCTTTACAAACAGGACCGGAGCACCCCAAGGTGAGATACTCGGTCTAATAAACCCCTTATCCAGCAGCTCTTGTAATTGCTCCATCAACTCTTTCATCTCTGTCGGGGCCAATCGGTATGGTGCTTTGGCAACAGGTTGGGCGCCTGGTATCAGATCAATCTGGAACTCGATCTCTCTGTCAGGTGACAATCCCGATAAGTCTTCCGAGAACACGTCTGGGAACTCACACACAACCGGAACATCAGATAGTTGTGGTGTTGGCTTTTCTACATCCTTTACATAACATAAAAAGGCGTTACATCCACGCCTCATACATTTCCCCGCCACTGCCATTGAGATCACCTTCGGAATCATAGTAACCCGATCGCCATAAACTGTCACTGGACTACTGTCGGGCGCTGTCAAACTGATCATCTTCTTGCGACACACAATGTTCGCCTCGAAATCTGCCAACCAATCCATCCCAAGCACCAAATCGAACCTGCCTAACGTCATCGCAAATGGTTTAACTGGGAATTTGTGACCCTCCAGTTCTACATCGCAACCCTCAATTACCTTGGAAATTCTGGTGGTTTTTCCTATAGCAGTCTCTACATCAAACGGCACATCCACACGTCTACTACTAATGGGCAATTTGGCACAAAAAGCAGCAGAAATAAAACTCCTACTGGCACCCGAATCAAATAATACAGAGGCTAAAGTTTGGTTCACCAGAAACGTACCGGAGACTACATCAGGGTCCGTCCTAGCCTCTTCCTATGTCATCGTGAAAGCCCTAGCGCTTGCTCTCGACCCTTCGCCCACTGCCTTCTTCACACCGGAACCCTCAGATCTCGGCTTCTTGCAATCTTTATTCATATGAACACTTTCCCCACAGTTAAAACACTTCAAGCCCTTACATTCCTTCGCCATATGACCTGGCTTTCCACACTTAAAACAAACATTCAGCCCCCATCTGCACTCACCACCGTGCTCTCTCCCACATTTCTCACACTTTCTCGACCCCGTACTTGACGCAACCACACGACGATCATCAACCCGTGCCTTCTTGCTGCTTGTCGAAGTATCACCTCGACCCAACCTCTTTCCTTGCCACTTCCTCTCATCACTTCCCTTCTTACTACCCTCTGCCTTCATCAATGCAGCTCGTTTATCGTACAACCTCCCAGCTAAATCCACCGCCGACCTGAAAGTACTCGGTCAAGCGGAAATCAAATGCCAACAAATTTCGGCTGGCAACCCCTGAATATACTGGTTAATCTTGCGAGACACCGGCGTCACTTGCTCTGGCACCAACCGTGCCATGTCGTTAAACTTGGTTGTGTATTGTTGGTGGGTCATCGTTCCCGCCTCCAACTGCAGGAACTCTCTCTCAACTCTGTCCATCTCCTGACGAGGACTAAACTCCTCGATCACCATTCTCTTCAGCTCAGACCACTTCATCTTTCCAATGGCCCTGCTACCCTCGGCCTGGAAAATATTGTCCCACCAGCACAATGTCGTCCCCGTAAAAGAGTGGGTAGCAAACTTCACCTTTTTATCCTCTTGGCAGTCACTGATATCGAGGACCGCCTCCATCTCTCTCACCCATTGGTGAGCATCCGCAGCCGTACCAGAACCATCAAAAGTCGGGGGCTTGCACCTCATAAATGCCCCATAGTTACAACCCCGGGCTGTCTCCCGTACCTGCCCTTCTTCCTCTTCCTCTTCATCATCAGATAGTACCGTTTCTGCTTCCGTCTGTTGCTGTCTACCTGAGGACCGATTCCTCCCTCGTCTCTCATCTTCACGTACTGCCTTTATCACTTCGGTCACTACAGACGGTAAGATCGTCTGCATGACCTGGTGCACTTCCTCGACCACTGCCTCTTTTACCGAGGCTCTCAAATTTGCGCTTTCGTCTGCCTCCTCCTGATGAGGAGTCTCGTTTTCCTCATGAACTACTTTCTCTGCCCTAGGTCTTCCTCGCGTGATACGCGGTTCATCACCACGTCCACCACCACGGGAAGCTTTAGATGATCTACCACCGACCATCTTCTATCACACTGAAAGATTCAAACACCAACACGGTCATTCAAGGAAATAGCTCAGTTTATGTCAAGTATAGTAAGTCCCTAATTACAATGGCCAGTTGTGATTAGCCACCTACTCTACTCTTCGTACCCCGAGCATTACCTGTCCTGACTACATTAGTATCTAAGTCTAACAGTACACATAATTCACATAACATGCGCACATAATACCAGTTAATCTTTAAGAAAATACCTGATGGCACGCAACTACTCAGATGGCATTCTCATCCTCCCTGTCCCATTCTCAGTTTAAGTTTAGGTTTATTGTGAAAATTTACCCGTTTTACTTAAACTTTTGCTCTGATACCAACTTGTAAGGCCCCGCTCACCGGGCACCTTACTGTTGGTTCTTCATTGCACATAATACATACATATAGTATATGATCATAAAATAACGCAATGGAATTGATCAAATATACATTCTCATTTCATCATAAAAGCTTTTACATCATTGTCTTGATTACAAAATACAAGCTTTCCTTACATTGCCTAGCTTTACTATGATTGCTGCTAAAGCTCAGCAATCATAGGGTCACATACAGTGACCTCTAATAGAAGATATTAAGTTCAAAAATATCTTTTTCATCACAAAGGAGATTCCTTATGTAATCCCGTTTATCAGGATGCTTAAGAAATCTCACACTTGCATGCAACATGATGTGTTGCGTGCATTACGGGTCCACAACACATGACGTTTCAGCATTATCAAATGGAGAATGCCATTCCAAAAGAGCTGAGTAGCCGCCTCGTGCCATCCTCAGCAACACTACCTGCGAACTGGAAAACACATAAAAAGTCAGCGTTGCTGAGTGAGTTCTAGTTTTATAATAAAACATACTTTCATTTTTATTAACCGTTCTTTTATACATGTGTTCACACATCTTACGTACACGTAGATAATATTATTATTATCTTCATCCTTCGTTCATTAATCATTCATTCGTGTACCATTCATCATTCTCGTTCACTTTCATACGTACATACTTTACATTTATTCATTACTTCTGTTCGAACGTTTGTTTCATTCATTCATACATTCATTACATTGGTTCAAACATTCTTTACATTCGGTGACATGTACAATACCCCCTTACATCATACATACTGCTGGTGCTGGACCTGTGGTAATCAACCACGAACGTTGTGCACAAATGCTGATCCAGTCACCTAGGGTAGGTACATGCACCACTTATCTTTTCACTTTACTTCTGGATCAATGCCATATGCTATACCCCGAACGTTGTGCAAAAATGTGGGTGCTGGACCTGTGATGATCAATCACGAACGTTGTGCACTAATGTTGATCCAGTCACCTAGGGTAAGCGGCAAGGATCCCATACATACTTCTGGTCAATCACAAAGACTGACCCCGATGTGCATCCTTCGGGGTAGCTAACCCGCACACCGTTGAGCTAACACCTGCCAGGGGTGTGCACCTCCTTTCATTTGCTTGCAAGCCTTACTTACATTAACTCATTCATTCGTTAATGCATGCATTCATTTGTCATGTTCCTTCGTTCATTATCTTTCACTTTACGTTCTTAATACATTCGTTTCATTCTTTCATTCATTCATGTAAAGTTATTAAAAGATAAAATACATCTACATAAGGAACATAATTATTTACAATTCATCAGTATTCACCATCTATCATGTCAACATCATACTTAACATACATATGTCATACATACACTTCTCTATTCATTCACATCAGCCCGGTTCGGGCGACTAAACCTATCTCAGTCGCATGTCCTCCATGCGACTGGACCGAGCGATTGGGCTGCCATGCGAATGGGCATACAATCGTGCGACTGGACTTCCTTCCGTACGACTAGACACTATACGACTGGGCTATATGCGACTAACTCTTAACTGTACGACTGAACTACCCTGCGATTGGACCTATGCGACCGAAACCCCCAATCGCATAGCCTATCATGCGACTGAGGCTCAATCGTGCGTCTGAGCCTCAATCGTGCGATTGGACATCAACTAATCCTCATTCGGCCGAATGTCCCTTCAGTCGCATAACCCTAACTTGGCAGCGACTGGAGTTCTTCATGAACAGCAGTCGCGAACCAACGCACCCAAACTCATCATAAACCCATTTTCAGCCCAAATTGACCCTCCCAAGTCTCAGGGATTCATACTAGGACATCATACAAGCATATACCAGTCCTAATTCTTACCATAAACACATTACTCAAGATTTACCCAAATGGGTCAAACTTACACTATTTCAAAAATAGGGTTTCTATGTGATTCCAGCCCCAAAATCATTCAAAAACGTGTAAAAGAGGGGTCTTAGAACTCACATTAACAGGTAGGAGTTGATGAGCTTCGATTTGGCTAACTTCTCGACAAATTCAGAGCTCGGTCAGCACTTTCCCTCTTTTCTTTCTCTGTTCTCGTTCACTCTCTGCTCTTCCCGACTGAAATTTCTAAGTGTTGGGAGGAGAATGAGAGCTGCTCCCTTTTATAGGTATTGCTCAATCACATCTGCTCCAGGGGTGACTGGACCTTCAGTCGCATGTACACCATGCGATTGGACCCCAGTCGCATGTGTTCCATGCGGTTCGTCCTTCATTCGGGCGGTTGAACTCCAATCGTACGGTTGAGCTTCAATCGGCCGAATAGCATGCGGTTGAACCTCCAGTCGCATAAATCCCAGGCGACTGAGGCTCAGTCGCACAACCTAACAGAAAGTCAAACTTTCGGGTGTTACACTTGGGTTGCATGTGTAGATCTGTACCAGATCGTGGCTCAAGGCAGTGGTACTGGTGGATGGTGCAGGTCGCGAGATCGATGGTGTGGTTCAGGTGTCGACAGCATTGGTGGTGGATTGAAGATGATTTGGGGAAGACAAGAGTTCAATCGATTCTTCTACAGATTGTTCGATTGACAGGGATGAATGGTGAGATGGTTTGTGACAATCTTGTGGTTGTGTTGTTGTCTGTTGTGATTCATATTGGCTGTGTTTCTATCTGTCGATTGGTTGCTGCTGTTATTCGAGGTGTATTGGGGCTGTTGATGGTAGTGTACTAGTGTGCATGTCGACTGTGGTCGTGTTATTGTTGGTTGTGGATAATGATTGTGGCTCCGAGGGTTAGTGGTGGTCGATGTCGACAGTCATGGTATGGCTGTGATGGTGGTTGTGGTTACGCAGGCTGTCAAAGTGGTTGTTTTGATAATGGTTGTGGTGTTGGTTGATAGATGGTGATAAGTGGATTTTGGGTGTGGTTGTCGGTGAGGATTCTAGCCAACTAGGAGGTTCTAGTAATGATAAAGTGGTTCATGGTGGACAGTGGCTGCATGTGGTGAATGGTGATGGTTAAACCTTAGTCAAAGCTGGTCAAACATGGTCAACGGGCAGTCAACGGAACAAGAACGCAATTAAATCACGTCATAAACGAGTGGGTTAGAATACATAACCGAGTAGAAGGTAATATCGCACGTGCAACGCATTGAAATTGAATTATAAATTGCCTACGTGTTATTTGAGCTCTAATTAATTAAAGGATTAAATTATAAAATACGTGAATTATAAACGAAAATGAACGTCACTTGTTATAAATGTTTGATTTAAATGGATGGTTTGGATCCGAGATTTAAACAACAACGCTAGCTATTAGAAACCAACCTAGATAAGATATATGAAACATTTCATTTTTGAGAAATGTTTATAACATGTCATAGACGATACAAATAAGTTTATATCGTGTAACATATAATCATACAAGACTTAGAGATGTAATTCATACAAATAACGATTGTACATTTGTATATTTATGCAATGAATATTTAGGTTAACCGACATCTACACGTTTTATTTAAGATAAAAGACCTAAAACGCTATAATGATCTATCATCTTGTTGTTATTAATTGTTGGTCATCTCATTGTATTTTTGAAATAAATATTAACTGTAACACCCTTTTATATAAAAGATCGTTAACTATCATCAATAATTGGATTAGTTAGCGTCAATCAAGTTAACTAATATGATGGGAACGTGAACATTATAAACATTGTTTGAAACATTATATATTACTTACATCGTTAATGCGAGTTATTTCTAAAGTTTTGGTACCCATAATATAAATTGGTTTTTCTACATTATTTAAGCTAAGACTCAATTCTTGATTAAATGCATTAGTTAACCTAATGTACACAAGTTAATTCATGACACTTAACAAATACACAAGAAGCTAAGGATACTAATCACCAACATTAATTTAACTAAAGAGCTCAAATGCACGCATGTAATAACATCGTGCTAAATCTAAATGTGAATCTTATATGTTTTAGTTAGGATTGCTTTGTTGATGGTCATCACTTTTCTTTATCGAGCTCTGAATTTGTATAAGGACACCAGGTGAGTTCTCGTGTTCCCCTTTTTACTTTGGTTTTGGGGATGAAACATGCTATTTTGTTTATGAACTATGATTGTGCTTCATTTGATGCTTGTATGTGCGACTTTTTGGATACCTGCTGATACTTTTGTCATGATCATTAATTCTTTTGTGAACCGCTTGTTTTATGTGAATAGATCTATTTGGGGAATCCCCCACGCACAGTGGCTCCCGCTACAGGGAGGTACCCCACTAAGATCCTGAGGGGTCGTTTGTGGCATGTAACAGGTTTTCAATAAGATACTATGGTGAACCATCCTAGCAGGAATGGTTCACTGTTCTGAGGCTTGGTTCTTTCCTACGGGAATATCCGGCTAAACACAAGTTTAGAAGAGGCCAACCGGGGACCAAGTGCAGGATTGATTATGACCCTACAACCGCTATAATAGATACAAAAACTTTAACTTGTGGACTCTAAGAGTCCCTTTTGTTTTCTGAAACTTTAACCACTTGAACTTACCAACTTTATGTTGACACAATTTTCTTTTTGAGCATGTCTTCAGGTGCAGCTAGGGAGAATAGTTGAGCTATAGAAGATACTTAAATCCGAGGCAAGAAGTGAGGGTAGGTGTCGAAGACAAAAGTCGAGCCTAGAAGCTTTAGTTACCGAAGCATCAAGAAACCTTTACCAAAAGATTGATCATAACACCTATAGACTGTAGATTTAGGCACCTTGTGAATTGAAACAGAGCCAATACTCTGATATAAATGTTGAAAGTTGTAATGTATTAAACCATTTAGTTTCCGCTACATTTTGGTTGTTGTTTACTAATCGTGACGTCCCGCCTCTCTGGGCCCGGGGTGTGACAGATTGGTATCAGAGCCAAAGGTTGTAGCGAAGTAGGTCTGCTTCGCTAGACCTAAACTACAACCTATGAACCTCATAGGACCATGTTAGTAAGAAGACTCTTCTGAGCTTTGCTGAACCAATGGTGTAGAAATACGGGTTTGCTTTGCAATATCTAAGGTGTAACCATAAATAGGACCAGCCTAGTAGGTTGTTTCCACGATACAGTGATCCAAAGTTTGTAGCAAGGATAGGTTTCCCTAAGAACACCCTTCTTTAACCTGGATACCTTAAGGATTTCATATATCCTATTAAGAATTCTCTACCCTATAAGAAACCTTGATACATTAGGGTGTTACCTATGATAGGTGCACCCGAGTAAACCATGAAAGTATGGAATCTTTTGGGAGTTGACTCTTAGGACTACTGATTGTCAAACTCTAAGGACTACTAATTATCAAGTACTAAGAATATTAGAAACCAAAGGTGTGCATATAAATTAGGACTTAAATCCTGGAGAGATACTTATCTGATTGCACAGTTGACTTTTGTCACTATATGAAACAACTGCTGTTAGCTATACACTTGATACGACTTGTGTCGTTACCTGAGACAACTGTTATACTGATACTTGTTTTAAATGATGATACTTGCTATTATGCCTCATTTGTAAGATGATACATGTTGGAATTTAGTGATAAGATATTAACCATGATGCCTTTTGTTTGTTCTGCTCCCTAGGATAGCATGTAACTGAATGCTCATTTATTGCTTGATTTGCTTAAACTTACGTTGAAACAATTTCTGGGTTAACTTGAATGATTAACATAATTGGAATCTAAGTGTGCTTAATTGCAAATAATGACTAAATGAAAGTTATTAACTCCAGAACCTAAATACACAAAACTTGGAACTTATGATGGGAATGACTAGAATGATAGTGTAAGGTAAATTGACGATTACGGGTGCACACGTAATGGTGAATTTACAGGTACACTTGAATTCTGGTGGGCCCTTTCATGTAAACTAATATCAATGTAAAACACTTAAAGAACCAAAAAATACAATAATAAACACAGATATTTGGAATATATTCAATAATTTCAGGTCCAAAACTTCCATGCTGGGCGAAAACCATTTGACGCTGTACGAGCTACCAAGGACGATGTTGCAGTAACTATTCCTTTCCTCTTCTCCTCTTTTCTTTTATTCTACTCTCCTATTGGAATTATGATGATGAGACCATCAGACTCTGAAGATCATTAAATGATGTTCTCAAACTTAACTGGTCTTGTGCTGAGTATGGCACTTCACCTCGTTGTGCGTGTACTTTAGCCATACAATTTTTAGCGATGCCTGAAATTTCCTTCCTACCCAACATTGAATTTGTCAAAATTTCTATAACATAGTGGAAGGCTCTCTAACAAGGCTCGTGCAACGGAGAACATACCAGAGTAATAAATTTCCGGGAAACGCCTCTTGTGGTCAATGACATAGAAGACTTGCCACTTCTTTCTTTCTTAGTAGTTCACACTTCATAGGACCTTCCGGATTCTAGAATTCCTCTGATCATTTTCTCAAAGCCTTTGAGGAATATGACTTCTCTCTACCTATTCATTGTAATGGAACCACCTAACGCAACGGAATATTCTTAATATCAGCTCCGATTGTGATTGATAATCACCTTTTGTCAAAACTACGCTCGTGAAATCTTTCATCATCTTCAACCGTTAGTCACCTAATGACAATCTTCACACGACCCTTAGGTTGAACTATTTTAACCCTGCGTTTAACTAACCGTGCTGTTGATAAATTTCTGAGTGTCAGAATAAATAGAAGATGAAACATCATTCTAAAATCCTGATTCCATAAGAAATAAAGGCTCAAGTGCTAGAGATATTTGCCGAGAAAAGCTAACCTTCGAGACTCAAGACAAAAACCTGAACTTACAACTTCTTAGGATCCCTGATTTTTCCCACTCACCCTCTGTTCTCGATTTATTCTCTTAACGAGTAGTGCTACTCACTTTAAGCCCTCTAGAATAACCCTCATTTTTGGAAACGCGTGATAGCCGATGCGGAAAACATTAAAACTTTGTAAGGCATCTCTACTTGGAGATCTCTACTATTTGAGTGATAAGTTCGTGACTCGAGCGCAGGATCTGAAGTAGAATATGATCTCGAACTATACAATAAGTTATTAGATGGTAGTTAACTTTCTTGTGCTAGCGAGCACCTTGATAAAGTCCTAAACTTGTTCGAATCGATGCGGTCGATAATAATGAAGAATTCATGGGAAGAACTCATGGTCGAACTTAAACGATGGTGTTGCTCCAAAAGATGTACTAAGAGGCATAAAAGATCAGCTACAAGAAATCTCATGTGTTAAAACACTTGAGATCCAACTACAACGAAGTGATAAACATGCAGCAGATTGTAGACAAAGAAAGTCTGCATCATCACCCCCGATCGTAAGCGTTGGTGTTATTCCTCTCTAAATTTTCAAACCTCTCCTAAATTGATTCTCTAATACCTTACCCTAGAACGCTCCGTACCGTTGGGAATTCGAGCAAAAGTCTTACTCCCATATCTCGTTGGAACAATCGATATGATTATAAAGGATTGGAATCTAAACAGAGCTACTTGCTTCACGAAAAGACCCCCTACAGGGCACAGTTGCCTCGAAGAATATGGACCGAGGAAGAGGCCATATAGAAGGTTGACCTTAATCGGGAAGCACTATGAAGGAATTAGTGGAAACGTTTACAACAATTCTGTAGCTTAAGACAACAGTTGAGGTTGCTCTTAAGGAAATTGAGTCGGAGAATAGAAGTAAAATATATAAATGGAGGTACTGGACTTGAAGCTTATATTAAGGAGCTAGTGGAAGGGAAGCAGATTCGATAGCTGTTAGATAAACAGTTCATAAGACCTAGTATGTCGTCTTGAGGAAACTTAATGCTCCTTGCGGAAGGAAAATAGAATGCTCCAGTTATGGATGGACTATTAAGAGTTAAATGAAGTCACCAAGGATAAGTGATATCGTCTTCCTAGAGATGATAACCTACTTAATCCATTTCAAGATGCTACCTACATCTTAATTGATATCAGTCGTGTTTATAAGGAAAACGACATTTCACAAATAACAGTTGAAATCAGATATGGCAAGTACGAAGGTTGTGGTCAAGCCCGTGTTGGAGGACCTACACATATCATGTAATTAGGAGTCCCATGGATAGGATCTGTAGGACATAATTAGACATGTCTATCATTTTGCCACTACTACTAAGCATGAAATTCGAGACAAATCGCTATAGTTGAAGCTATAAAATTTCGGGAAGAAGTAAAAACCACATTGAGATGCGTCAATGCTTAGGGTTAGGAGAAAGTTGTAAAAGGATTAACCAAAACTTGATTCGTGTAACTATACGACTGGCATCGTTATCCTTGGAGAAAAGCGGAATTCGTTTGGGCGCGTATAAGAAAGTTACAAATGTGTGTTGATACAACAGTACAAGACAATTTTCTAGTCGCCCGATTGAAGCTGAGAAGATATATGGAGAGATACATTAAGCATGAATTGGAAACTTTCGTAAAATAAAAGGATGCACCTGGACACATTATCGATGCGACACTACCCACTACACATCAGAATACTAGACCAAGCACCATAGGGTGATCGACAATCGGCAATGTCAACCGCGTTGGCAAGTGCGAATAGGAGGCCATCATCCGGATTGTCCTAAGACATCCGTATCACCAAATGCGAGAGAACAAGTATTGACCGCACTTGTATCTGCTTACCCTCGTAGACGAATGCAGATAGCCTACAGTTAGACTTTCCTTCTATTACCTACACCGTATCATTTCCTGAACTTGTGATTCTACCAGCATCAGTTCACGTGAATATGTATATATAGCACATCCCATTTCAGGGAAACTCTTGTCATGCGTCAGATAAGATGAACAGATCTACTCGAAGACTGAGGTTCTGATATACAGAACCGTTCCGGAAAAGGATGCTAGAAGAAGCACGTAGTGGAAGAAAGGACTTAACCCCTTAAGGTGAAATCATCGAAGGAAGGGATCAAAGAAATTTTTCGGAAGGAAGTTGAGAACTAAAAGGTAGGCTTTGAAAGTTGAAGACCTTTGTGCATGACCTAATCTCTCTATTCTTAGAAATCGTGAAAACTTCTTAATCTTAGCTTCATAGAAATGATCGTGCGATGCCTAGATATTCATCTGTACACGTTGGGAAAACCGAAATCCTTCTTGATTTGAAACCTTTAATCTATTGTATCACGACTATCCTGTCTAATTAATGGCATTCCTACTAATATCCTCTTCATGTCAATCGTTCTTAAGATTCTTAGTGAGGACGGTAACACCGTCGGGATTTTGGGAATGGTCTCCTTACTAGATCTATTTTGTAGGTCGATGTATTGAACCACGGTGGAGAGTCCCTTCTTGTTAATTCTGTACGATTGTTAAATGATCTGATTGTGAAACCAAAAACCTGTTCATACTTTGACTCACTGATCCTGTCAAGCATGATTCTAACATTTGAATAGTTACTCCAATCCAAATCAGACCTGATTATTTGACACCTAATCATCAACATTTGTCCTGGAATGGTCAACTAAATAACTCTAAATCCTCAAGATTCATACCATGAGTGTATCACACTTGGAAACAATATTAATGATACTAAAATTTCGAGGGCGAAATTTCTAAAAGGAGGGGAGAATGTAACACCTATGAAATATGAACCAATTGAAAACCTATAAATGTTATAAACCTCAATAAAAGTCTGAATTGAGTTGGGCTTATTAAAGAAAACTCAGAAAATGAAACTAGCCTTTTAGGCCCAATAAGCCCAATAAGGGCCCGAATTTATAAAAAGGCCCATTTAAGGCCCAAATACATGTTTAGGAACTAATTAAACAAGAAACCATGAAACAATGAATTATTAAGTGATTTGAAATAACTATGGAAAGATCCAAACTAAAAACAGATTCAGAACCCATGCCGGGTAAAATCCGGCAATTTAGTGCGTACTACGTTTGAATTCCATCAGAAATTCTTAAAATGGCTTGTCATCCAATCTAAATCATGGTTAACCTTAACTAAAATCATAAATAATGCTTGCTAAAAGATTTTTCATCAAACATGCATAAGCAATGGAAATACGTAAGCGAAACGCGAATACCGGTTTCCGCCAGCATTTACTGATATCTGATACGTCAACCGAACCTCGTAACTCCGTAAACAATTATCTAATCATTGTTTATTATCATATCGTATTAAATTGGTGAGTGATACATTGTCTGGAATAAATGCGTTTCGAAACGCGACCGTGACGCGATCCGGGTTACGATCAGGTCAAACCCGAGAATTCGTCAGATAAAGTTTTAACGTGACTGACATGGGAAGTTAACGAACAAAATATCATTCTAATGCTTAATTGCATACAATTTGATACTAAAAAGATCATAATATCGCTCATTCGATAAAAACGTATAAAAACCGTTCAACGTGTTAATATGCGATGATTCAAGACTCGCTTGATTATCCGGAGTGTTTTAAATATATAATCTCGGAACACTTATAACTTTTTGTTTAAATTGAAACTAATTAGAAACGAATTTTAAACGTTATGTGAAAAACTCGATCGATCGTGTGCGAACCGTTTTACAAACCTGTTTTGTTTAACCCTAGTATATAAACAAACATTCTTGCACTTTAGGGCTTTTAAAACAAAAAATTCAGAGAAGAGAGAAAGAGGCGCCGCGACCTCCCCCTTTCTCCCCCCTGTTTCCTTTGATCCGGCCATACCACCGGCCACCGGTGGTCGATTCCGGCAAGTGCCGGCGAGTGAACGACAGCCCCAGCTCCCCTGACGCCCCGGTCGTGATAGTGGCTTCAATTTCTCCTAAATCGCAACGTAGCAGCGGGAATCGAAGGCAGAGGCAACGATTGCAGGTGAGTTTCGGGGAACGGTTGTGGTTGATGTTGGCGGTCGATGGTCACGGTAGGAGATGGGGTGGTTCCGATGGTGTTTGAAGGTCGCGATGGTGGTGGATTTTGAGGCTGACGAGGCCGATGGTGATGATGGTGGTCGATTAGGGTTGCGATGGTGGCTGTCAGGCGAGGATGATGGCGATGTGGTGTTGGTGGTCGATGGTGTGACCGTGATGGTGGTGAAAGTCACGGTAGAGACGGGGATTAGAGGCGGTGATGTCGGGTGTGGCTACTGGCGGTGATGGTTGCTGTGGTGGTCGCAACACCCGGCTGAGCCGGAGGTGGTGTTGGTGGCTGTCATGTGTTGGTGGCCGAAGGTGGCCTAGGCCGCCCCACTACTTTTCTCTCGGTAAGGTCCCCTAGAACCGATCTGCTCCATTCTTCCTTTGTTTTCTTGGACTACAAACTGCAGACTGCTATGATCTTGGGTTGCATGTGTAGATCTGTACCAGATCGTGGCTCAAGGCAGTGGCACTGGTGGATGGTGCAGGTCGCGAGATCGATGGTGTGGTTCAGGTGTCGACAGGATTGGTGGTGGATCGAAGATGATTTGGGGAAGACAAGAGTTCAATTGATTCTTCTGCAGATTGTTCGATTGACAGGGATGAATGGTGAGATGGTTTGTGACAATCTTGTGGTTGTGTTGTTGTCTGTTGTGATTCATATTGGCTGTGTTTCTGTCTGTCGATTGGTTGCTGTTGTTATTCGAGGTGTATTGGGGCTGTTGATGGTAGTGTACTAGTGTGCATGTCGACTGTGGTCGTGTTATTGTTGGTTGTGGATAATGATTGTGGCTCCGAGGGTTAGTGGTGGTCGATGTCGACAGTCATGGTATGGCTGTGATGGTGGTTGTGGTTACGCAGGCTATCAAAGTGGTTGTTTTGATAATGGTTGTGGTGTTGGTTGATAGATGGTAATAAGTGGATTTTGGGTGTGGTTGTCGGTGAGGATTCTAGCCAACTAGGAGGTTCTAGTAATGACAAAGTGGTTCATGGTGGACAGTGGCTGCATGTGGTGAATGGTGATGGTTAAACCTTAGTCAAAGCTGGTCAAACATGGTCAACGGGCAGTCAACGGAACAAGAACGCAATTAAATCCCGTCGTAAACGAGTGGGTTAGAATACATAACCGAGTGGAAGGTAATATCGCACGCGCAACGCATTGAAATTGAATTATAAATTGCCTACGTGTTATTTGAGCTCAAATTAATTAAAGGATTAAATTATAAAATACGTAAATTATAAATGAAAATGAACGTCACTTGTTATAAATGTTTAATTTAAATGGATGGTTTGGATCCGAGATTTAAACAACAACGCTAGCTATTAGAAACCAACCTAGATAAGATATATGAAACATTTCATTTTTGAGAAATGTTTATAACATGTCATAGACGATACAAATAAGTTTATATCGTGTAACATATAATCATACAAGACTTAGAGATGTAATTCATACAAATAACGATTGTACATTTGTATATTTATGCAATGAATATTTAGGTTAACTGACATCTACACGTTTTATTTAAGATAAAAGACCTAAAACGCTATAATGATCTATCATCTTGTTGTTATTAATTGTTGGTCATCTCATTGTATTTTTGAAATAAATATTAATTGTAACACCCTTTTATATAAAAGATCGTTAACTATCATCAATAATTGGATTAGTTAGCGTCAATCAAGTTAACTAATATGATGGGAACGTGAACATTATTAACATTGTTTGAAACATTATATATTACTTACATCGTTAATGCGAGTTATTTCTAAAGATTTGGAACCCATTATATAAATTGGTTTTTCTACATTATTTAAGCTAAGACTCAATTCTTGATTAAATGCATTAGTTAACCTAATGTACACAAGTTAATTCATGACACTTAACAAATACACAAGAAGCTAAGGATACTAATCACCAACATTAATTTAACTAAAGAGCTCAACTGCACGTATGTAATAACATCGTGCTAAATCTAAATGTGAATCTTATATGTTTTAGTTAGGATTTCTTTGTTGATGGTCATCACTTTTCTTTATCGAGCTCTAAATTTATATAAGGACACCAGGTGAGTTCTCGTGTTCCCCTTTTTACTTTTGTTTTAAGGATGAAACATGCTCTTTTGTTTATGAACTATGATTGTGCTTCATTTGATGCTTGTATGTGGGACTTTTTGGATACTTGCTGATACTTTTGTCATGATCATTAATTCTTTTGTGAACCGCTTGTTTTATGTGAATAGATCTATTTGGGGAATCCCCCACGCACAGTGGCTCCCGCTACAGGGAGGTACCCCACTGAGATCCTGAGGGGTCGTTTGTGGCATGTAACAGGTTTTGAATAAGATACTCTGGTGAACCATCCTAGCAGGGATGGTTCACTGTTCTGAGGCTTGGTTCTTTCCTACGGGAATATCCGGTAAAACACAAGTTTAGAAGAGGCCAACCGGGGACCAAGTGCAGGGTTGATTATGACCCCACAACCGCTATAATAGATACAAAAACAAACTTGTGGACTCTAAGAGTCCCTTTTGTTTTCTGAAACTTTAACCACTTGAACTCACCAACTTTATGTTGACACAATTTTCTTTTTCAGCATGTCTTCAGGTACAGCTAGGGAGAATAGTTGAGCTATAGAAGATACTTAAATCCGAGGCAAGAAGTGAGGGTAGGTGTCGAAGACAAAAGTCGAGCCTAGAAGCTTTAGTTACCGAAGCATCAAGAAACCTTTACCAAAAGATTGATCATAACACCTATAGACTGTAGATTTAGGCACCTTGTGAATTGAAACAGAGCCAATACTCTGATGTAAATGTTGAAAGTTGTAATGTATTAAACCATTTAGCTTCCGCTGCATTTTGGTTGTTGTCTACTAATCGTGACGTCCCGCCTCTCTGGGCCCGGGGTGTGACACCAGGTGTTACATACTCGGTTCATCCCGGTGCCATAAAGATGTATTAGGACTGAAGAAGGACTACCAGTGGCCGGGAATGAAGCGCTGTGTGGCGGAGTATGTGAGTAAGTACCTTACTTGTATGCAAGTGAAGGCAGAGCATCAGAAGCCATACGGGAAGATCCAACCCTTGGATATACCTGAATGGAAGTGGGAGCATATCACCATGGACTTCATTATAAAGTTATCCCGCACAACGAGGGGGTACGAAACCATTTAGGAGATACTTGATCGTCTGACAAAGAGTGCTCACTTTTTACAGATCCGCATGACATACTCATTCGAGAGTCTGGCAGATCTGTTCATCAAGGAGATTGTAGCTCGTCACTGTGTACCAGTGTCTATTGTGTCTGACACGACACTTGGTTTACATCCAAGTTTTGGAAAAGATTTCATGATGTGATGGGGATGAGGCTATACATCAGTACAGCTTATCATCCTCAGACAGATGGTCAATCTGAGAGGACGATTTAGACGCTTGAGGATATGCTTCGAGCATGCATGATCGATTTGGAGGAGGTTGGGATGATCACTTACTGTTAGCGGAATTCTCATACACAACTATCATGCCAGCACCGCCACACCACACCACCATACGAGATACTATACGGTAGAAGATGTAGGACGCCTGTATGTTGAGGAGTCATTGGGCAGAAAGTGTTGGGAAGTATTGAGGTGATCGAGGCTATGATGAAAAGTTAGAAAAGATTAAATCCTTTATGAAGGCAACAAAAGATAGACAGAAGTCGTATGCCGATAAAAGGCATAGACCGATCGAGTTCAACATAGGTGATAGAGTCATGTTGAAGGTCTCGCCTTGGAAAGGGATTATCCAGTTTAGAAAGCGAGGTAAACTGAGCCCAAGGTATATAGGACCTTTTCAAATCATCATGCAAGTAGGAGAGGTGGCCTATCGATTGGAACTGCATGATGAGTTAAGTGGAATTCATTTGACATTCCATGTATTTCATCTGAGGAAGTGTTTAGCCATTGAAGATAAGATTGTCCCACTGGAGGATATCGAGGTGGATGAACGACTCAATTATGTAGAGCAACCAGTGGCAATCATTGACCGAAAAGAGAAGAGGCTGCGAAATAAAGTGGTTCCACAGGTGCGGGTTCAGTGGAAACACCGAAAGGGTTCATAGTCTATGTGGGAGACTGAAGAAGAGATGAGACAACATTACCCACAGTTATTCAAAGAGTGACGGGTTTCAGGGATGAAACCTCTTTAAGGGAGGTGGACTTGTAACACACGGAAATTTTGTCAAAATAAAAGAAAGAAAAGAAATAAGAAAAGGAAAAGAGAAATATATTGATAGAAAGTAAAATGGACAAAAGTAGAGGGGCTAAAAGTGCAAAAAGGACAAAATATTATTATTATCTTTAAAGTGGGCATGGCCGCCCACTACTTCTGTTACATCAACTGCTTGACATTTTTGAGTGATAAAACAGAGTTCAGCGGATTTTTAGAGAGAATGAGGAGAAGAACTTGCTAAGAGGTGAGTCTTTTTCTATTTTTGCATGGTTTTAACCGAGTTTCATGTGTTCTTATGTGTTTGTATGTGTCCGGGTACATATGTTCTTTGTATTTTAGGTGTTAGAACTCTCTGAAAGCTTGAATTTAAAGAAGTTGTTTCAAGGATGTAAAAGGTGAGTTTCTAGACCCCGGTTTTTGTACGTTTTTAAACTCTTTGGGGACAAAAATGCATGTAAAATGTTTTTTATCATTTTAAGTATGCAACCGTATGTATGTGTGTATGTGTTTGGATGTTCTATGGTTGTTTATGTGTTATTCATACTTAGAATGATAGATATAAGTAACAAATATGTTAGGATAGTGATTGGGACTGAAAATAAGTTAGAAATATGCAAAACAGTTAGCCATGCACCCAAACAGGGCCCCATGCGCCTAAATTGTGCCTTAGAAAAGCCTAGGTGCCGGGTTCATGCGCCCCAATAGTGCTCATGCGCCCAAAACATTGCCTCCCCAATAGTGCTCATGCGCCCAAAACATTGCCTGAAAATACTAAGTGTAGGCCCATGCGCCTGAATAGTACCTCATACGCCCAAATATTGCCTTATAATTTCTAAGTGCAAGCTCATGCTCCTGAATAGTAGTTCATGCGCCTAAGTATTAGGCTCAGATGCCTAAGTGTACTTCATGCGCCTAAATAGTGCCCATGCGCCCGAAGTGGCTCATGTACCTAAGTGTTGAAATGCCAAAGTGAGGCTCATGCACTTGCATAGTGGAAAAATGCCTGAGCAGTCCTCATGCGCCTACATAGTGCCGAAGCGCCTAGACTGTTTTTGCTTAGAATATTTCAGGCACATGTGCCTGAAATGTCCCATGCGCCCATTTTGAACTTAGAGTTTTCTAAGGGGTTTTAAGAGATGTGATTGGGATAGGCATTGATATGATCTATGTATGATGATGTGATGTATGTTATGATATGCATATGTGTTATCTAACGGTTTTCAATACGTATATATATATATTAAATACGTTATGTATTATGTTATGACTTTATGTAGTATGGCGTATGTATGAATGAACGTAAAGTATAATGTAATGAAATGAAAGATAACAAAGATGAAAAGTGGAACGTAATGAACGAAAGAATGGCTTGCAAGCAAAGAGAAAGGAGGTGCACGACCATGTTGTTGTTAAATCAACTGTGTGCGGTTTAAATAACCCGAAGGATGCATACAGGGTCAATCATTGAGTTGACAGGACGCTAGTGGCATACCCTAGGTGACTGGGTCAGCTTCATGCATAATGTTCAAGGAATTGCACATTGGTCCGGATGAAAGGGAGAGATAGCATGCCCTAGGTGACTGGGTCAGCTTTGTGCAAAATGTTTGGGGTCTAATTGTAGACCTTAGGCCCAGCATCAGCTTCGTGCAAAATGTTTGGGGTATTGTGCATCGATCCGTATGAAAGTAAAAGATGATGAAATGTACGAAAAGAAAGTATGTTTATGAAAGTAAAGATAGTGAAAAGTACGAAACGAAAGTATGTATATGCAAGTGAATGTTAATGAAAAGTACAGAACGAAAGCATACGAATGACGATGAAAGATAAAAATGAAAGTATGAAAGAACAAAATGAACAATGAATATTGTATGGATGTACGTATGAGGTGTGTTCGCATACGAAAGTAATGTATAGTATTTAAGAAGTATATTTTCGTATATAAAACACACAAGGTATTTTATTACTTATAAAACTAGAACTCACTCAGCATTGCTGACTTTTATGTATTTTCAGTTGGCATGTAAATTTGCTAAGGATGGCACGCAGGGAAGGTTACTCGGCAGGGCAAGAATGGCATCCATTCACACATAATATTATTGTTGTTTTGTAATGCAACTAAATGATGCTTTTGTAACTTATGAACAACGTTGTATTGATTAACAACAGTAACTATTAATATGATGAATGGTTTTTGGTTAATGCATTTTAGCTGCTTAATTTTATATAATGTATTATTTTATGTAATAATATGATGACGATCCAACTGTAAGCATTCCGGGAACGGGGAATTACAAGGGATCATCCTCAAACAACAAAAGCAACAATAGTTCAGAACAATTACTGTGGTTCTTGATTCTGAAGAGTAGAAAGCAGCATTTGTAGCATTCAGCTCAAGCTTCCAAGCATACCTTGGTAGCACTTTAACTCAAGCTCATTTTTGCTAGCAAGATCTAGAAGAACTTCATCCTGATGAAGTAGAAGAGATGGATTTATAGTGGCAGATGGCAATGATTGCTTATAGAGCAAAGATGTATCTACGGAGAAACAAAGGCCTATCTTCTCTTAAGAGAATAACAAAGATAGGAGTTGATAAATCAAAAGTGAGATGCTTCAAGTGTAACCTTTATGGGCACTTTTCAAGGGAGTGCAACTAGCAATCCTCATCTCGGCAACAATATCAACATCCTTAACATCAACAGCAACATCAACAAGCAAATCAGAGGTCTTTCAAGCAGCCTCAACTTACCAACTCATCCTTACCAACACAAGTACATCTGCATCAAGTTCAAACAAGAACAAAGAGACTGGGTTAATAATCTTGCAGGATGGTACTTGTGACTGGAGCCTACATGAGAAGGAAGTCTTGGAAGAGAATTAAGCACTCATGGCAAACATGGAGAACAAAATCCCACCAATGTCAAGAGAGGTAAGGGAAAGGTTATGTTCATCTAGCTGCATTGAGGAAGTTAAGAGATACATAACTCATGCTCAACAACTTGCCAATAAAGTGAAATAAACATTAGTTTTATATGAGTCTCATGTAAGGGAACATAAACTTTATCAGGTAAAGATAACATCCTTACAAAAGGATTTAGATAAACTTGTTTTAGAAAATTATAATTTGAAGGCACAAGTTGAGAATTTGACTGCATCCTTAACAATATCAATAGCAGAACGTGCATCTACTAAAGTGAAACTTCAGAAGGTTCAACTTTCATCTCAATAATATGAGTAGCTGTTAAACTCTTAAAGTGAAACTTCAGAAGGTTCAACTTTCATCTCAATAATATGAGTAGCTGTTAAACTCTCATATTGAATCACAAAACAAATCAGGTTTGGGTTTTAATAATGTTCCACTACCAGTGAATAACAATTATGCTACACTACCTGATTGTATGACTAACAAATTATCAAACCATTTTATGCCAAACACCAATAATAAAGTTAAAATTGAATTTAATCATATGGCAAATGGTGATGATTCTAAGGTGAGTGAAACTAAATCAATTGATTCAGAAGTATCACAACAAGATGAATCAGACAATGATTTTGATTGATGTGATGATCTGTTTGAGCTAGATGATCATGCTGAAACATAAGATGATGATAAGGGTAAGGGAACAAGTTTGGTGTTTGAACCATCAATACCAAAAGTGCTTGAAGAAATCAAAATGCCCTATCACCTAAACAAAGAAATTTACTAAAGACTATCTACAAAAGGATAGCTCAACTGAATGCTGGGATTCAAGAGCTAAACAAGCAGCAAGTTGCTCAACCAACAATTCCAAGGTCTGAACCTGGTGCAAGTCTAAAGTCTACAGAAGAAGCAAAAACTACTTCCGGAGAAAAGACTAGGAAGAAAAAGTCAACAACTTCAGCTGATCCTCGACGAAAGAAGAAAGTTGTTGAAATTCAAGAACCATCAGTAGATCATCATCGGATGAATACAACTGCTAGTTCATCTAAACAGTCATCCATAGTTGATCTACGGAAGAAGCCAACATCTACAGAAAGCTTAGCAAAAGCAAAGAAATCCTCAGCTAAAACTTCAACCACCAAAAGCACAGTGAAGAAATTTGAGAAGGCTTTGCATCATCCATAAGATTCAGTTGCAAAACCTGTGAAAGAGCTCAAAGAGTACAAGATGCAGCTGAAAAACAAGAAAATGGTTGATCAAGAAAGTGGTACAAAAGTTTACTGCAAGTGCTGTGATATGACCAATCATAACACTGAATATTGCTACTTCAGCAGTTATTGTTCTATCTGCAACATGAACAACCACATGATCACAGGTTGCTACTTCAACAAGCATTGTGCAATCTGCAACAAGAATAATCATTCAACTCAAGAATTCTACTTTAACAAAAGGAACAAAACAAAAGTTCCTAAGAAGAAGTAATCTGAGACAAATAAAGCAGAGTCACAATCAGATGAGAGCATAAAGGAGGCAAAGGCACCATAGAAACAGCTAAAGAACAAGGCTAAAAAGACAAAGAAGACAGCTGCTATTGATGATCAATAACAACAAAAGGTTAGGAAGGCTAAGACGTCATCAGATGTTTCTAAATCCCAATCAAAGAAGAAAGAAAAATAGAGGTCTCAAAGCTAGACACCACACAAAAAAGTGGACTTGAATGATTAATCAACAACTACTAATGAGACATTCTATAACAAGTTTGACAAGGGTATTGAAGTATCAAGGTTGCATTCAAAGGATACTGAAACCTTCTTCAACAAAGGATATTCATCAACAGTAAATGTTAAGTCAAAAAAAGAAAAGGTGCAAGAGAAAGTGACTGATGTTGAATCAATATTTCAGATTTGTTGAGCTTGGATCTTAAGATTCATCGTGTTCAGATTTGAAATTTCAAAATTAAGATGGGTGGAGGCATATGAATCATAGAACAAAGAGAATGATAATGATAAATTATGATTTAATTGATGTTGATAACAAATTACAATAAGAATCATAAATGAATGATGGAATCAAACCCACCCAAAATAGGAATTCTCCTTAGGTGGTGATTTACACCATGAGAAACACACACACAAGAACCACACTTGCGAAAATGCACTAGTGGGTATATTTATAAGATTCTAATAGTTATTACATAAGAAACCCTAATTTTGACTTTTGCTTTTGTCTTGATGTTGACTTTGTTGACTTTGTCTTGTTGACTTTCTCTTGTATTTGTTTTCTTCTGTTTATCAACATGGTCTGTGAACTCATACAATGAGATCTTCAATCAGCTGTGATTTTGATTTGGAAAGCTTTAGTTTATCCAATTGTTGAACCCAACAATACTCCCCCTAAACTGATGCTTGCCAAACTCTAACTTTGAAGATCTTCTCTGTCATATGTTTTCTTGATCAACTGATGTTCTGACACAGTTCACTGTAGTTCTCCCCCTCAGATTAAGCATCTCCTAATGTACTTCTAACAAAGGTTAGAATCTCTTGAGAATACTTCTTGGTATTGGATATGGGACGTATCACTTTTGGATTACAATTCATATCACAACTCTAAGGATTAGAAAGTATTAGGCATATGATAAGGATTTGAACTTCATAAATTGCATCAGGAACATAAATAAATCTTGAAAACACTTCAACTTATTTGAATTTCTAAAATAACTTCACAATCTGACATTCTTCAGATAATCATTGGTCCCCTTGATTAAAGTCCGTGTATCTGTTCCGCTCAGTAGTCAGACACGAGTGCAAAACGTCATCTTTGATTGTAGTATCATGAACTTCAGAAGATTTTCTAACAGTTGTACAAATCCTTGAATAAATAAATGATTACGTGACTAAGGTTGATTTCTTCTTTTGTTTTGACTGCTCATAATGGACGTGCCTGTTGGTTGCAATCATCCGCATTCATGATATTTTCTTTTCCTTGTTTGTTGTTATCATTTGTTCATCATTTGTTCATCTTTGTTTATTGTTGGATGAATTGTATTTGAAGTTAACTCGGCCACATAAGGTGAGTAACTCATCAGCATTTGTTCACAAAAGTAGCCGCATTGGTTCACGAACTGTCTGCATTTGTTTTGTTAACATCCGTTACTATGTAACATGCATAAAAGCTTCATTTTACAGCAACAATTCATGTATTTCAGGCTCATTTTACAACAACAATTCATGTATTTCAGCATGGTTTGACAGCAACAATTCATGTATTTTAGCATCATTTGACAGCAACAATTAATGTATTTCAGCATCATTTGTCATCAGCATTTCATGCTGAAAATCAGCATTTGTCATCAGCATTTGTTTATGAACATCAACATTTATCACCAACATTTGTTTCTGAACATCAGCATTTGTTATCAACATTTCTTTTTTTACACATATTAATGGATTAGGGCAACAGTAAAGATGAATATCAATCATATTTCCATAATTCATTCGCATTTGTACATAATGCACCCGCATTAGTATATACACATCCGCATTTGATGAATACATCCACATTTGTTACATCTGCAGTTGATGAACCTATCCACATTTTTTTTGTAACATCCTCACTTGTTATCAAAGAAATGCGGATGTTTTGTTTGTCATCCGCATTGGTTAAGTTACATAACTGCATTTGTATCAAGGAAATGCGGATGATTTGCTTGTCATCCACATTTGTTGTGATACATATCTCCATTTGTATCAAGGAAATGCGGATGTTTTGCATATCATCAGCATTAGTTGTTTACACTTGCGCATCTGTATGAAGAAATGTGGATGAGTTAGATGTCATTCACATTTCAAACTTAACAAAATGTGAATTCTTTTCTTCTGATCTGTATGTTCCAATTCATGCTTCAATCATTCATCAGATTCAATTTCTTGTAGAATGATTCATGAATGAACTTCGAAACATGTAGATTGGTTTGGATTTGCAATCCGATTTGTTTATTGATTTTCTTCTTCGAAGCAACCTGTTCAAATCTGAATGTAATCTGCTTGAACACATGTTCTTCGTGTCTTTGATTTGGATCTGATTCAAATGCATTGAGTTTTGAAGTGATAATCTGTAGAATGTCTTATCATCTTCAAATCATCCGTTTTTGACCAGATTTCTTGATTTTTGTTGATTTTGCTAAAAAACAGATGATGAGATGAACATGGACTTGTTCTTCAATTTTTTTTGATTTTCTTCTATGTTCTACACATCATTAAAGATGAAATCAGATCTAGAAAATACATGAACCCAGTAACCAATAGCTCTGATACCATTTTCTTGAGTCAATATTTTAGATTCGTTGAGCTTGGATCTTAAGATTTATCATGTTCAGATCTGAAATTTCAAAATTTAAGATGGGTGGAGGTGTGTGAATTATAGAAAAAAGAGAATGATAATGATAAAGTTCTGATTTCGTTGATGTTGATAACAAATTACAATGAGAATCATAAATGAATGATGGAATCAAACCCACCCAAAAGAGGAATTCTCCTTGGGTGGTGATTTACACCATGAGAAACACACACACAAGAACCTGTCACACCCCGGTCCCAGAGAGGCGGGACGTAACGATTAGTAAACAACAACCAAAATGCAGCGGAAGCTAATTGGTTTATTACAAAACAACTCACAATATTTACTATAGCATATTGGCTTTGTTTCAATTCACAAGGTGCCTCAATCTATAACCTATAGGTATCATGATCAATCTCTTGATCAATATTTCTTGAGGCTTCAGTAATTAAGGCTTCTAGGCTCAACTTTTTTCTTTAACATCTACCCTTACTTCTTGTTTCGGATTTAGATATCTTCTATAGCTCAACTATTCTCCCTAGCTGTACCTGAAGACATGCTCAAAAAGATTTTGTGTCAATGTAAAGTTGGTCAGTTCAAGTACTTAAAGTTTAAAAACAAAAGTCTCTTTGGAATCCATTAGTTGACTTTCAAGACATAAGTGCTTAAAGTCTTAAAACAAAAGGGACTCTTGAAGTCCACAATTTAAAGTTTAGTATCAGTTATCACTGTTGTGGGGTCACAATCAACCCTGCACTCAGTCCCGGCTAGCCTCTTCTAAAGTTAAGTTGTACCGATTAACCCCGACGGGGAGAACTGAGCCCCAAACCAGTGTACCATACCTGCCCGGATGGTTCACCACAGTATCTTATCAAAACCTATTACATGCCACAAGCGACCCCTCAGGATCTCAGTGGGGTACCTCCCTGTAGCGGGAGCCACTGTGTGTGGGGGTTTCCCCCAATAGATCTATCCACATAAAACAAGCGGTTCACAAAAGAATTAATGATTGTGATACAAGTATCAGCAGGTATCAACATTACCACAACATATAGCATCATAATATAGCATAAAAATAGTTTAACTTAAATAGAGCATTCTTCATCCTAAAACAATAGTAAAAATGGGAATGCTTGAACTCACCTGGTATCCTTATAAATTCTGAGCTCGGTAAAGAAAAGTGAAGGTCACCAACAAAGCAATC
Source organism: Flaveria linearis (assembly GCA_024085815.1). Classification (NCBI taxonomy): domain Eukaryota; kingdom Viridiplantae; phylum Streptophyta; class Magnoliopsida; order Asterales; family Asteraceae; genus Flaveria; species Flaveria linearis. The sequence goes on from CM044013.1 coordinate 45,888,959, forward strand.
CTAATTAGGACATATGAGATTCATGTTTAGCACTAGCATGATGCTATTACATTCGTGCGGTTGAGCTCTTTAGTTAACTTAAAGTTAGCGATTAGTATCATTGTTGTAACTTAGCTTTTCGTACAAGTATTAGTTGTCATGTGCTAATTTGTGCACATTAGATTAATCAATGTTCTTATCCTAGTAATGATTCTTAGTACAATAATTGTAGCAATAATCTGTTGATTTGGAGATTCCAATCTTTTTAGATGATTATCATTGATGACATTATTCATACGAGAGAGGGTTATACACAATGTATATATTATAGTTTTCAAGTATTATTAATAATCACACCCTCTTAAATATAAGTTGCTTAATTGTTAGCATATTATAACCATTTCTCATAAACAGATGTCCATCTGTACCTAGGTTATACATGGAGTCTCATTTTCATCAACTTTAGTAGTAATATTATCTTCCCAAGGTTGATATTTATTTTGATAACAAATCTACAATTATTGTTAGAAATTATATTCTGGATTATTAAATATGCTAATAACAATTTAAGTAAAATAATGTTATTCCATTATATGTACATATTTGTGGTTTTGAAAACGCTAACAAGTCACACGCATTTGTTTTAATACCTTGTATTAATAAACGATACATCAACTATAGTAACATCTTGATCGGTTTTTAGTAACTATTATTTTATACTTATGTCTCGTGTATGAACTAACCATTTTAAAGCAAACAATTATATCCATTGGCGTTCATTTTCATCTTTATAGTTTATGTATTTTACAATTAGAGCTCAAACAACACACGTGCAAATTATAATTAAATTTTAACTAAGTGACGTGTGCGATTATACCTTTCACTCGTTCGTGTACTCTAACCCACTCGTATTCATCTCGATCTAATCGCGTTCATGTTCTGTTGACTGCTCATTGACCAAGTTTGACAAGCTGTGACCAAGGTTTAACCTAAACAAAACACACTAAAAATTATATGCAACCCTCCTATATTGCTAACTCATAATTGAACGCAATGAATACCGCAACATACGTCACCATATACGTCGGTTATAACTTTTACCGTCACCATCCACCACATGCAGCCACGGTCCACCATGAACCACCTTCGCTACCTCGGCTATCACCAAACAACACCATTACCACGACACCACCTTCTTTCGTCTACCGCAACCATTACAACCGACATCCATACCGCAACCGTCACATGCACAGCTATTAACCACAACCAACAGCCTTTGTAACCATCATAACAGCCTAACACCATTGCCACAACCATCTTGGGTAGCCTTCGGGTGCCCTAAATCGACCACAACCATCAACACCTACAGCCACAGCTGACAAGCACAACTGATACTCCACCTTCACTGCCACTAATCACCGTAAACATTCACAGCCGCCAACACCATCACCATGATCTTCATCGTCTACCGCAGTCTACATAACCGACACCCAACACCACAACTGTCACGGCCACGAACACCACAGTAATAGTCAAGGTCTGGACCCCTTTCACCCCCGCTTACCTTCATGGACAGCCACCACCAGAGACGGGGCTGCAGCCACTGATTCAACCCACCAAGCAACCACCAATCGCAGCCGATCATAACCGATAACCCACATCACCACCGCCACTACTCTATCACCACCCAAAACCACCATCGGCTACTAGCAGCAACGCCAGCCCCATAGGCAGTTGTCGGGAACCATAGTTCGACCACCACTACCATCATCAACATCGCGACCACACCCCATGGTCGACCTCCACAACCATTACAATCATGAACCATCATCACCACCACCTCCGAATCGACCTTCAACCACACTTCCGCCTTCGATTCATGCCATCTTGCTGTGTTTTGGGTGAAATCGTCACCTCCATTGAACTCAGGGGGTCAAGGGGAGTCGTAGGGGGTGTCACTCGCCTCCACTCGCCGGAGGCCGACGCCGGTGGCCGGAAAACCGGCGGAGTTCGACTAGGGGGAGGTTGCGGCTGCCCTTCTCTCCCACTCTCTCAAATTTGTTTTAAAACCCTAGAATGGAGAATAATGTGCTTATATAGTAGGGTTAGGCAGTGGGGTCGTTAACGGGTCGGTTCGTACACGTTCGGTTTAGTTTTTGCGTAAAGTAATAAATTTCATTTCCCGTTAGATTGGGTTATACAAAACGTTATAAATATTCCAAGATTATGAGGCTCGGTTGACATATCAGATGACTTTTAATTGCCGGTGAAAACCTGTATTCGCGTTTCACTTACGAATCTCCGTTGCTTATGCTTGTTTGATGGAAAATCTTTTAGCAAGCATTATTTATGATATTTGTCATGATTAACAATGACTTAGGTTGGATGACAAGCCATTATAGGAATTTCTGGTGGAATTCAGACGTTAGTACGCCTTAAATTGCCGGATTTTACCCGGTATGGGTTCTGAATCTGTTTTTAGCTTGGATCTTTCCATAATTATCTCAAATCATATAATAATTCATTATTTCATGGTTTCTCATTTAATTAGTTTGTCAACATGTATTTGGGCCTTAAATAGGCCTTGTTTATAAGTTCAGGCCGTTATTGGGCTTACTGGGCCCAAAAAGGCTAGTTTCATTTCCAAGTTTTCTTTGGTAAGCCCAACTCAATCCAGACCTTTATTGGGCTTTACAATATTTTGTGGTTTTCAAATGGGCATATTTCAGAGGTGTTACAGAACCACACTTGCCAAAATGCACTGGTGGGTCTATTTATAATATTCTAATAATTATTACATAAGAAACCTTAATTTTGACTTTTGCTTTTGTCTTGATGTTGATTTTATTGACTGGTGGGTCTATTTGTTTTCTTCAGTTTATCAACTTGGTCTCTGAACTTGTACAATGAGATCCTCAGTCGGCTATGATTTTGATTTGGAAAGCTTTAGTTTATCCAATTGTTGAACCCAACAATACTTCCCCTAAACTGATGCTTGCCAAACTCTAACTTTGAAGATCTTCTCTGTCACATGTATTCTTGATGAACTGATGTTCTGACACAGTTTACTGTAGTTCTCCCCCTCAGATTAAGCATCTCCTGATGTATTTCTGACAAAGGTTAGAATCTTCTATGAATACTTCTTGGTATTGGATATGGGTCGTATCACTTTTGGATTACAGTTCATATCACCACTCTAAGGATTAGAATGTATTAATCATATGATGAGGATTTGAACTTCAAAAAATCACATCAGGAACATAAATCAATCTTGAAAAAACTTCAACTCATTTTAATTTCTGAAATGACTTCACAATCTGACATTCTTCAGATAATCATTGGTCCCCTTGATTAAAGTCCGTCTATCTGTTGCGCTCAGTAGTTAGACACGGGTGTAAAATATCATCTTTGATTGTAGTATCTTGAACTTCAGAAGAGTTTCTGACAGTTATACAAATCCTTGAATAAATCAATGATTACGTGACCAAGGATGATTTTGTTCTTTGTTTTGAACACTCAAAATGGACCTGCCTATTGGATGCAATCGTCCGCATGCATGATATTTTCTTTTTCATGTTTGTTATTGTCATCTGTTCATCATTTGTTCATCTTTCTTTATTGTTGGATGAATTGTATTTGAAGTTAACTCAGCCACATAAGGTGAGTAACTCATCAGCATTTGTTCACAAAAGCAGCCGCATTGGTTCACCAACTGTCTGCATTTGTTTTGTTAACATCCGTTACTGTGATACATGCATAAAAGCTGCATTTTACAGCAATAACTCATGTATTTCAGCCTCATTTTACAGCAACAATTCGTGTATTTCAGCATCGTTTGACAGCAATTATTCTTGTATTTCAGCACCATTTGACAGCAACAATTCATGTATTTCAGCATCATTTGTCATCAGCATTTCATGCTGAAATCAGCATTTGCTATCAGCATTTGTTTCTGAACATCACATTTATCATCAGCATTTGTTTATGAACATCAACATTTGTCATCAGCATTTCTTTTTTTTACACATATTAGTGGATTAGGGCAACAGGAAAGATGAATATCGATCATCTTTCCATAATTCATTCGCATTTATACATAATGCATCCGAGTTAGTACATACACATCCGTATTTGTTGAATACATCCACATTTGTTACATCTGCAGTTGATGAACCTATCCGCATTTCTTTTGTAACCATCCGCACTTGTTATCAAAGAAATGCGGATGTTTTGCTTGTCATCCGCATTGGTTTAGGTACATAACCGCATTTATATCAAGGAAATGCTGATGTTTTGCTTGTCATCCACATTTGTTTTGATACATATCTCCATTTGTATCAAGGAAATGTGGATGTTTTGCATATCATCAGCATTAGTTGTTTACACTGGCGCATTTGTATGAAGAAATATGGATGAATTAGATGTCATCCGCATTTCAAACTTAACCAAATGTGAGTTCTTTTCTTCTGATCTGTATGTTCCAATTCATGCTTCAATCGTTCATCACATTCAATTTCTTGTAGAATGATTCATGAATCAACTTCAAAACATGTAGATTGGTTTGGATCTGTAATCAGATTTGTTTATTGATTTTCTTTTTTGAAGCAACCTGTTCAAATCTGAATGTAATCTGCTCGAACACATGTTCTTCGTGTCTTTGATTTGGATCTGATTCAAATGCATCGAGTTTTGAAGTGATAATCTATAGAATGTTTTATCATCTTCAAATCATACCTTTTTTAACAGATTTCTTGATTTTTGTTGATTTTGATGAAGAAGAGATGATGATTTTGATGAACAGGGACTTGTTCTTCAATTTTTTTTGATTTTCTTCTTTGTTCTACACATTATTAAAGATGAAATCAGATCTAGAAAATACATGAACCCAGTAACCAACAGCTCTGATACCATTTTGTTGATTCAATATTTCAGATTCGTTGAGCTTGGATCTTAAGATTTATCATGTTCAGATCTAAAATTTCCAAATTAAGATGGGCGGAGGTGTGTGAATCATAGAACAAGAGAATGATAATGATAGTGTTATGATTTCATTGATGTTGATAACAAATTACAATGAGAATAATAAACGAATGATGGAATCAAACCCACCAAAAGGAGGAATTCTCCTTGGGTGGTGATTTACACCATGAGAAACACACACACAAGAACCACACTAGCAAAAATACACTAGTGGGTCTATTTATAATATTCTATTAATTATTACATAAGAAACCCTAATTTTGCCTTTTGATTTTGCCTTGATGTTGACTTTGTTGACTTTGTCTTATTGACTTTTTATTGTATTTGTTTTCTTCTGTTTATCAACTTGGTCTCTGCACTCGTATAATGAGCTCTTCAGTCGGCTGTGATTGTGATTTGGAAAGCTTCAGTTTATCCAATGTTGAACACAACAACTCAAACATAAGTTCAACATGTCTCAAGTCAATCTCCATCAGAATCATCCTCACCACAACAAACAAAACAAAATGAATCAATTAAGTCTAAAGTCAAACTTGAATCATCAAGACTTATTCGTGAAGGAGTGACAATTTTAGACACTTGGTCAGCCCAAGCTCATTCAGGCTTGGGTTCCCCATTCTAATTGATTTCATTTTATGTGTGGGAATATACATGGAGGGCTGACAACAAGTGGTATGTTGACAATGGATGTTCCAGGCACATGAAAGGAAACTATTCTCTCCTCCATGACTTCAAAGACAAAAATGCTTCTTATATAGCATTTGGTGGGGATAAAAAGGGAAGTATTGAAGGTGAAGGTATTATAACAAATGGTGTGCTTAAGTTTGAGAAAGTAAATATTTGTGAAAACCTACAATTTAATTTACTTAGTGTATCTCAAATTTATGATCAAAATTATACCACTCTATTTCATAAAGATCTTTGTTACATTCTTAAACCTGGTTTGCAAATCCCTAATGATTACATTCTTCTTAAAGCACCAAGAAAAGGAAACACATATGTTTTGGACATGAACAATACCTCTTTAGCATCAAATGAAACATGCCTGATTTCTAAGTCATCAGAAGATGAATCTCAACTGTGGCATAGAAGGCTGGTTCATTATAATATGTAAAACATGAATAGGCTAGCAAGAAATGATTTAGTCGTTGGTCTTCCCATGAAAGAATTTCAATGTTCGACTCATTTTTCTTCATGTTATAAAGAAAATAACATAAGGTGTGATAAAAGTCCAAAACAGTTAACATAAATACAACACCACTCAAATTGCTTCACATGGATCTATTTGGTCCAACCAATGTGATGGGTATTGGCAAGAGGCAATGCTGTTTGGTGATTGTTGATGATTTCACTAGATTCACATGGGTCTTTTTCTTAAAACATAAGAGTGAAAAATCACAAACATTAATGGAGTTTATCACTAAAATTGAAAATCAACTTGACCTAAAGGTCAAAATTTTTAGAAGTGATAATGTATCTAAATCTGTTAACTGTGTTTTATATACCTTTTGTAGGAACAAAGGCATAGGAAGATAGTTCAGTGTACCAAGAACTCTACAATAAAATGTAGTTGCTGAGAGAAGAAACATAACTCTCATTGAAGCAGGTAGAACAATGCTAGCTGATTTACATCTACCTATTACTTTTTGGGCTGAAGCAGCGAATACAACTTGCACTGCTCAAAACAAAACATTAATTGTTAAAAAACATAACAAAACACCTTATGAGCTTTAATTTAAAAGGAAACCATTTATAGGCTTTCTTAGACCATTTGGATGTCATGTGTCTGTGTTAAACACCAAGGAAAAACTAGGAAAGTTCTTAGACCAACCCCAGTCATGCGATTGAGCCTCAGTCGTGCGATTGAACCTCAGTCGTCCCTCAGTCGTGCGATTGGCCCTCCAGTCGCCTAGCCCTAACTGGGCACAGAATGCAGTTCATCATGAACTGCAGCCATGACTTTCGGCCTCCAACCCCTTCCAAACTTCGTTTAAGCCCAAATCAATCCTTCTAAACCTTAAGGAAACATCCCACGACATCCCTCAAGCATAACCAAGCCCGAAATCGGGTCCCAAACAAGTCATACACATACACACGCATACCAAACGGGTTTTCCCCGAAAATATCCGAAAATGGTTTTCAGATGTGTTCCAGCCCCAAAATCATTCAAAAATGTGTAAAAGAGGGGTCCTAGAACTCACCTTAGTAGCCTCCTCGGTTAGAGGTTCGTTTTCACTCGCCACACAACGAATTCCGAGCCCGAACCACCCCTTTTCTCTTCTTTCTCTCTTCTTTCTCTCTTCTCTTCTTTGTGGCTGATTTTGCAAGTGTGGGAAGAGGGTAAGGGCTGCCCACTCCCTTAAATACTACAGTTCAGTCGCCCGAGCTCCAGGCGTATGGGCACTCCAGTCGCCTGAGCTCCATGCGATTGAACACCCCAGTCGTGCGACTTCTATTCGTATGGAGCTCCAGTCATGCGACTTCCATGCGTATGGAGCTCCAGTTGCATGACTTCCATGTGTATGGGACTCCAGTCGCATGACACTCCAAACAGAATTTCCCGGATGTTACAAGTCCAGCCCCCTTAAACGGGTTTCGTCCCCGAAACCTGTTGTTCCTTAAATCATTGCGGGCAATACTGTCTCATCTCTTTTCCAGTCTCTCACCCGGAATCCTATCGTTCTACATCGTTTATCAACTTATGACTTCTGGTCCATCTTTGACTATCTCCGTTGGCAACCCATGCATACTGATCAATGTCCACTTGACCAGGACCTGCGGCCTCAAATATGCCATATAGAGTACGGTCACTATAATTAAAAAGAAACACCACAAGCCTTGTTTGATGTTCTTTATGTAGGAATAATGACCCTCTGGCAAACCAAACAACCGACGAGAAAGGCATTCATTAATCGTGCTTTGTGTTGTTCCATATATAACTGCACCGAGATCAGTTTTTCTCAGGTTACTTGCAGGTACACTGTGATTGAAAGGCAAATCGGCTTCTTTGGTGGCTCAAACCAAATTTATCTTTTTCTTTTGCTTCCGACCTCCCATTCTACTTGTTTGCTACAACATCGAAACTATGCATACGTTGCCGTTCGATGAACCAATCACAGGCTGAAACTGTTCCTCAGGCAACGGGTGACACAACTTTCTCAATTGCATCACGCAATCCTCTAGGGCATCAGGTAACCTAGTGAATCCGTTAATAGTAATCTCTACATCGAAGGGCTTATCGATGTTCCTTCTCCTAACATGCAACTCACAACAGATGGCAGTAGGAACGAACTACTACTAGCATCGCATTCAAGGCATAAGTGCACAATATTAAATTACCGGAAACGTACCTGACGTCAAGTCGAAGTCCGCTCCAGCCTCCTCCTGCTTCATCATGTTGGCGCTGCGTTTGCCCTCTGTCCTTCTCCTCCAGTCTTCTTCACTCCCGAACCTTCCGCCCTTGGCTTCTCACAGTTTTTACTTATATGGACAATTCCTCCGCAATTATAGCATCTCACGGTTCCATATTCACTAGCCACATGACCATGCTCCCAACACTTGTAGCAAGTATTTGGTCCCCTTTTGCATTCTCCCGAATGCTCCATCCTGCAATTTACAAACCTATCTGACCTCCACACGACGGTCATCCCCCCGTGCATGCTTATTATTCGTCGGGACACCACTCCGTTCCATTCTCTTCCCCCTCCAATTTCGGTCTCCATCATCTCTCTTGCCGTCTTCAACCACCACCTCTACCGTTCTTTCTTCATACAACCTTCCCGCCAAATCAACTGCCGACCTAAACGTGCTTGGTCAGGCAGCGATCATGTGCCTACGGATATCCGGCAGCCCTGAATATACCCCTTGATCTTTCGCGAAAGAGGTGTCACCTGATCCGGCACCAGCCGTGCCATCTCGTTGAATTTGGTGGTGTACTGCTGATGCGTCATCGTCCCCGCTTCCAACTGCATGAACTCCCTTTCAACCTTATCCATCTCACGGTGAGGACAGAAGTCCTCAACCACCAGCCTTTTCAACTCTAACCATCTCATCCTTCTAATAGCCCAGCTACCCTTAACTTGGACTATGTTGTCCCACCAGCACAAAGCTGAGTGCACGAAAGAGTGGGCGGTAAACTTCACTTTCTGATCCTCCCGGCACTCGTTGATATTCAGCACGACTTCCATTTCCCTCACCCACCAGTGAGCAGCAGCAGCAGTGCCATTACCATCAAAAGTTAGGGGCTTGCATCGTTGAAATGCCCCGTAGTTACAGCCTCGTGCCGTCTCCGGAGAAGGCACTTCCTCCTCTTCTTCCTCTTTGTCATCGAAGAAAACCGTTTCAGTCTCGGGCTATCTCCTTTCGACCGAAGGTCTACCCCTTTGTAGTCTCTCCCCATCTCTAACAGCCTTTATCACCTCGGTCACTACCGACGGTAGGATTGTCTGCATGACCTGATGCACCTCCTCGACCACCGCCTTTTTCACTGAGGCCCTCAAGTTAGCACTCTCATCAGCGCCCTCTGGATAAGGGGTCTCGGTTTCCTCATGAACCACCTTCTCAACCCTAGGTCTTCCCCTTGTGACCCGTGGTTCAGCACCACGCCCGCCGTCACCTCCACCACGTGAAGCCTTAGAAGATCTACCACCGGCCATCCTCTATAATACACTGAAAGATTCAAACACCAACATGGTCATTCAAGGGAATAGCTCAGTTCATGTCAAGTATAGTGAGTCCCTAATTATACTGATCAGTTGTGATTAGCCACTTACTTTACTCTTCGTACCCCGAGCATTACCTGTCCTGACTACATTAGTATCTAAACCTACCAACAACATATAAACACATAACATGCGCACATAATACCAGTTAACTTTAAGAAAATACCTGATGGCACGTAGCTACTCAGTTTGGCATCCTTTCCCTTTCTGTCCCATTTTCAGTTTAAGTTAAGGTTTATTTTGAAAATTTTACCCATTTCACTTAAACTTTGGCTCTGATACCAACTTGTAAGGCACCGTTCCCGGGACGCTTACAGCTGGTCATTCATCGCACTGAAAACATAATTTTCATTACATTACATTACATAGAAATCGTTGCAGCGGAAACATTAAAAAAAACAAAAAAAAACAAAAAAAAAACATCATCTTTCTTTTGAGAGGATTCCTTAAGTAATCCCGTTTATCCGAATCCTCTACAAACATCATTTTTGTTTTATAAATACATGCAACGTAATACATTTGGCCATTACAAAATACGTTTTTATCATATTTCATTGGAAAAGATTAAACGTAGGAATGCCATCCAACAAACTGAGTAGTCGCCCCGTGCCATCCTCAGCAACATACCTGCCAACTGGAAACACATCAAAGTCAGCGTTGCTGAGTGAGTTCTAGTTTTAATATAAAACATACTTTACTTTCATTTAAACCATTTCTTTTCTTTCTTTCTTTCAACATCATACTATACTTTCATACATGATCACACATCATACGTACATACAGATAATATAATTATTATATTCATCATTATGTTCGTTAACTTTCATCCATTCATCGTACATCGTTATCCTTCACTTCTTGCTAGATCCGGTCAGACTTTACCCTCTTCGTGGCACTCAGCCCCGATTACTGAGGTCGAATGACAAGGATCCGTATCGTTCATTATTATGTTCATTCATTAACGTTCACTTCATACATATCGCACGTTCACACATTTCATACTTTTATTTTCATTCATTTCTTTTCTAGATCCTGTCAGCCTTTACCCTCTTCGTGGCACTCAGCCACGATTACTGAGGTCAAATGACAAAGATCCCATTTGTTCATTATCATACACATCGCACCTTCGCACTATCGTACCCGAAGTACATATCGCATAAATCGCACCAATGGAGTTGTCACTAAGACAAACTCTCTTCTGTATGAGAACTCTTGGGGTTTATCCAAAATCGCACGCTACATAGCACACAGTAAATACCACATCGCACGTATCGGAGCAGTTACCAAAACTGAACTCCCACTGTGTCTAAGTCCCCTTATGAATTCCATCATACATATCGCACAAATCGCACCAACGGAGAGGTCACCAAGACCGACTCTCCCTGTACGTGTGAGGACTCTCGGGGTTTTGCCAGAATCGCACGCCATCTCATGGGTTAGCCCAACATCGTACGCTACATAATCCATATGAGGTAGGCCAAAATCGCACGCTACATAGCACACAGTAAATACCACATCACACGTATCGGAGCAACTACCAAAACTGAACTCCCACTGTGTCCATGTCCCCTTATGAGTTAGCTAAGATCGCACGCTATAATACGCACACAGTTGAGCTGACAACTCCCAATGAGTTGTGGGCCTCCTTTCTTTCTATTGCAAGCCATCCTTACTCTCATTTAATCGTTTATTCTTGCATTCATTCATTACATTCCTCTTTTATTATCTTTCGCTTTACGTTACATAATACTTTTTATTCATTCATAAACAATGCACGTAAAGATATAGAAAGATTAACACACATCGAAACAAGGAACATCGACATTTACAAATCATCAGTCGTAACCATCTATCATGGCAACATCGTACTTAACATACATACATCATGCATATACATGCAATGCTATCGTCGTCATGCCCAACATCATTTCTAAGCCTCGACAGTTATCTCACATGGACCTACGAGAGCTATCACATCATTACTTACCCTTACTCTTTTCCCGAAGGCCAGTAATTGAACTATGTCTCTCCTCGTACACAACAGCCCTATTTGAGCGATTGGACACCCTTCAGTTGCATGGCCTCCATGCGACTGAACATCATGTGACTGAACAAATACGGATGAACATCTATGCGACTGGACCTCAGTCGCATGACCCCCATGCAACTGGATCCCCAGTTCATGCATTTGGACACTATGCGAATGGACCTATGCGACTGAGCTCTCAGTCGTGCGAATGAACACCTACGCGAATGAGCATCTATGCGACTGAGCACTCAGTCGTATGACCTGTCAAGCGACTGGACCCCCAGTCATGCGATTGAGCCTCAGTCGTGCGATTGAACCTCAGTCGTCCCTCAGTCGTGCGGTTGGCCCTCCAGTCGCCAAGCTCTAACTGGGCACAGAATGCAGTTCATCACGAACTGCAGCCGCGACTTTCGGCCTGCAAACCCTTCTAAACTTCGTTTAAGCCTAAATAAACCCTTCTAAACCTTAAAGAAACATCCCATGACATCCCTTCTTTCTCTCTTCTCTTCTTTGTGGCTGATTTTGCAAGTGTGGGGAGAGGGTAAGGGCTGCCCTCTCCCTTAAATACTACAGTTCAGTCGCCCGGCTCCAGGCGTATGGGCACTCCAGTCGCCTGAGCTCCATGCGATTGAACACCCCAGTCATGCGACTTCCATGCGTATGGAGCTCCAGTCGTGCGACTTCCATGCGTATGGAGCTCCAGTCGCATGACTCCAATGCGTATGGGACTCCAGTTGCATGACACTCCAAACAGAATTTTCTGGGTGTTACACTTGTGTATTGCATATGGCGAATCGATTCGCAAAGGAGCAAAATGTATGTGCTTTCCTAAGTCTGGATGACCCTATTACCAAAGGATGTATAGAGATTATACGATACCTAAGGTGATCGAGGATATTCTATGTGTTATCTGCTGCGCAGTAATCTATCAAACTCATATAATAGATTTTTGGAATACTACAAGAGTGGCAGAAGAAAATGGTGAACAAGTGATCTACGCCTCGATTAGGCATGAAGCACTAAGAGTGGATGAACAGAGTATTAGGAGAGTGTTTGAGCTGGGTGAACAAGAAGCAGGTCACCCTGATGTATTTGATCATGAATACATTCAAAAGGTGTTTGATCTTATGGGATATGATGGAGATTATAGGAATGGTGAGATCAAGAAAGGGAGATTGTGCGAGCCTTATAGATTCATTTATCATACATATCTGAAATTTATGTCAAATAGGAAGTCTGGTCTGGATAGATTATCAAGGCACATCTCCTTCGGGATCATTGGAATCTTTGAAGGAAGGACGTACAATTACTCTAAGTACATTCTTGGATGCCTCTATGATAAAATAGAAGTACAAAAGGCAGACAAGTTGTACAAGTTCCCTAGATTCCATCAGCTGATCATCAATGACTCCCTGCCACATATAGAGAGAGAAGGTGATGTGCTTGTTCAAGGACATTTGGGATGACTTGTGTTGAACAAGATCAGTGGTAGATATGAAAGGGAGGAAATGGAGATGCTCCTCATGTGGTCGATGCCAATATTGATGTTACTCAAGAATTGATCTTCATCGAAGACCATGAACAAGCTGATGAATCCCCTGCTCAAACTAAGAAAGATTCATAGTCTCCACCACAATCTCCTATGATGAATCAACTACCATCACCACCAGCTCAACAACCTTCACCACCTGAACAACAACCATCTCCACAAACACAGCACGTACAACCCATCTCTCCAAATCAATCCCAATCCACAAACATCAATATTGTTGCTAATCCATTTGTGTCAGCTAGTGAGCACACCCAATCACCCTCTTCCTAATCAAAAAGATCCACCAACTCTACTCAACCAGAACATCTCTCTCCAAACCTACCATCACCTCACCAAGAACAACCTCAAAGCCTAATCTCCCCTGTGATTGAAGCCAACCTAGCTTCTGAGAGTATCGCTCCTACTGAAGTATTGAACAAAGAAGAAGAGTGTGATGAAGTACAATGTGATGCCACTGAAGAAGTAAACTTAAAGGGTGAGAAGGAGGAAGAACAGGAGGTAGATCAGGTTGTACATCATGATGAGCCTGAGAATAAATGTAAAGATCAGTTTGTTGACATTATTGCTTATCATGAAGATGACCAAGATGATGAAGAGATTGATGTCAGTAAGAGTTTCCTTGTAGCAAAATGCAACAAACTGACCATCAAATCTAATATGAGAAAGGAGAGACTGAGGATGATGGAGGAGGAGATGAAAGAGAAGGATGCCATTTTTACTCTGCAAGAAGGGTCTATCAGAAGACTAAGAGAGGATGTTCAAACTGATGATGAAGTGATAGATGCCTTACATGAACTGGTTAGAGAGTTAAAAGTAGCAGTGGAGATAGAGAAAACAGAGAAGGAATAGATTTTCTTAGAGATGAACAAAGCAAAAATCACCATCTCTAAGCAACCTGAACTTCTAACAACTAAAGATGATGAGATTGAGAGGTTAAGAAATAGAATTATGAGATTGAATCTGCCCAATCTTCTCAACTTGTATTACATACTACAACTGGATACTTTTCATCAAAAGCTACACAAGCTCAACACCTGGCCCCTTTCATCTGTTACAATAGAGAGAAGGTACTTGGGGAAGGTAAAAAGAGAGATTAGAGTGGTGGAAGACTCCCTAAAAAGGACAAAATTAGTTGCACCTGAACACACCCCATCAGCTAAACTGTTAACACCAGAGCCTATTGAACAAAGTGATGAAATGCTGAATAGGAGGAGTTGACTAGAGAAGAAACTCTAAAGGCTGCTGAAATGCTCACTACTCAAGAAATCCTTGAAGAAAGAACCAAATCTAGCATGTTCATGGAACTTATCAATAAAGGGTTTCCCTTTGACATGGTAGAAAGGATGAATACGGATAAGCTGAAACAAAAAATCAAGGACTTCACTATGGCTACTTTTATGATTCCAGGATACAACTATGATACCTTCATTAGTTTCCAAGCTCAAGAACAGCTGAAAAAGGAATTGGGTCACCATGACACCAAGAAGCTTACCTGGAACAACATAATTTGTTTGTTACAAAATCACAACCACAAATTTTATGCACTAAGAGACAGAGGTGTCAAAGAGCTGAGACAGATGATGGAGTATGTGATGAAGATTGAGTTGTATACTGGAGTCAGATTTAGAATAGAAGCCAATAATCTAAGTCTTGCGCAAACAACAACTCCAGCTGAGCCCACTATAGCTGAAAGCAAAAATATGCATAAAGGGAAGGAGAAGTTGATCAGAGAACCTAGGGAGGTTCTTCCAAGTAAGGTATGGCCTCTTGGAACAACTATGAGAGATATGACTGAACAAAGGTCAACATTATTTTAGCTATTCGATCACATCACTACTCCAAGTCAGTTGAAGACTTATAGATCATTGCTTGGAAATATGATGTTGACTGGGATAGTGCAATCATCAAAAGGGCATCTGGGATGATTTGATATTTTCCTCTAATCGAACTAGTCATATCACTCTCAGATACCGTCATCAAACAACTACAGAGCTTACCAATCATCAACTATCCAATACACCCAAGAGGAAGAGAATTTTGAGGTATGATTGGAAAGTTGTTATCAAAATTCAAGGATGATGTGCTCAAAGAAGCTAAAAGAGAAGATGAGGAGCATATGAAAAGAAAAGAAAGGAAAAGAAGGCCACAGTCCAGCTCCTCACACACTATAGAAGATGAATTTTTGATTAAGGTTGGGCATGCGAACAAAAGAACTGCACCAACCAAGAGATTTGAGGGAAACCAGTTCTCATATCCCATAAAATAGTGGGGATGTGTTGAGAGATCAAAGGAACTGGTACTTCAAAGAACTACAGATAGGAAGGAAGCATCAAGCATCAGGATTTTTGATCTACTAGAAATCAATATCTTGCATCTTAGCTATACAGCCTATCTGCATGATAAATGTTTTCCAAAGCTCAACAATCAACAGGCATAAAACGACTTATGTCTATATGTGCATATGATTCAAGTAATAGATAAGCTAAATGCCACAGCCAGTAAAAGAAGAAAATTTGAGGCAGGCCAGCTTATGGGATCTGAAATCCCTTCTATTACTGAGCTAAGAATCTCGGAAGAGGATGAGTTGGAAGTTGTCAATAGCAACAGTGGTGTTGTAACTTTGACAACTGAAGAAGACATCCTTGGGATCAATTATGATACCCTGAATAAGATGAGAAGAATGGAGATCAAGTACATATAAGATGATCAAAAGGATGTAGTATCATACTTCAATAAAAATATGGTGTCAAGAGTTAAAGAGCTACAAAGCCTGAGGCATTGATTAGAAGAAGCTAAACCTAAGGGGGAGTGTTGTTAGGTCTAGAATTTTTTATAGGTTTAGTTTCTTGAATCAATCATTGTAATAACTCTTTTAACTATTCCATCATTAAGTATGTAATATATGTGTAGAGGTTAACCCATATATTCTGTGTTGCTTTGTATGTTTATTTGCAGGAAAACCATGTCTTGGTTAATTCTTAAAATTGACCAAGTGTTGGAAATATCTACTGATGAACATTTTGTTCCTCCATAGATCCTTTGGAACAAATCAAGTACTCCGTGGAACTCCAGCGGAAGTTTACAATATCCACTGAAGTTAGTGAATCTCGTGAGGAAGACTGACTTGTTACGGATGAACAAACAAAACAACTATAGAAGACAAGTGTTCTTGCGGAAGAGGAAATCTTCTATAGAGGAACAAAATTCCTGTAGAAGAACAATAAAACCTGCGGAAGACAAAGTCCCTGCGTAAGAAGAATAATTCCTGCTTTGATAAAGTCCCTACGGAAGATCAATGATGTACTTCATCAAGCACATCAAGCCAACAAAAGTTAACACTAAAGTAAAAATTAACATCTACGGATGACTTTTACTTTATTCGAGAATGTCACATCATAACATTCTCTGAATAACTTCCTTACCCTGATAAGGAAGTTATTGTTTCCAAATCAGTAAAACCCTAAGCCAATAAATACGAGGCTTAGGTGCACAATTTAGGAATCGATTGCCCACAATCAAAATATAAACCAAACCCTAGCAGCTGTAATCGTCATCATAACAATACATAAGCATCAATACAGCATTAGAACACTAGCATTAGCAAGATCATTCATTGATTGATTATTGTAAACATTATTCAATAGTTAATGAAAAACTTTTTATATATTTATCTCTGTTCTTCAATTGTTATTAAATTGTTCTTTGTTAGTTTGAGTTCGTACTTCATGATATATATTTGTTTGTTTGTCATTATACAATCAATTAATCTAACAACAAACAATGGTAATTCCATGATCATTGTTTCATCAATAACTAAGCTGATAATTCCCTGCACGATCCTTGGATTCACAAACATTCTTAGGACAAGAGTTGTTTCCAACCCTAAGAAGCCCACAGTAGGTTCTCATAGTTTTAAAGATGTTGGGCTTCATCTGTCTCAAGTTTAGAACATTACTTGTTCCCCTCAACTGTGAGCCCAGTTCACAGTTGAGAATGCTCGAACATATCTATGGAACATGTAATATTCTAAGGAGCCTAAGTTTGCAAGTAAATTAGTATATTCAAATTATGAATTCCTGAACTTGACCCCTGAACCATCATATGGACTATAAAGGAAAGGTCTTCAGGAATCTAGTCTAATTCTCCAGCCTTATTGGATAAGATGTGAATGACTACATGAAGGAGGTATTTCCATTGAGAGGAGACCTTCCCTTTCCTTAACATTCTGACTGAGAAGTCAACTTCATAGCCCGTCTGTCCAAAGGACTGGTTAACAGTAGATTTAGGGAAGGATAAATCACCTTCTACATCATCCTGCCAAAGATGTGTGTTTATGGAGGCTGGAGTGATGAAGATTGTCCTCCCCTGCACTGTGGCAGATAGTGCCTCCTCCCCATCTACGGTGACCTCTTGGTAGGTCCTCCAGAAGTCCAATAGCTGATCCTTATAGAGTGGGGGATCTATGGTGATGGAGTTGAAGTAGTTTGACAGAGTAAGAAAGCGGTAAACCTATGAGAAACCTAGATCTTTCTTAGAGTTCAGTAGAGGAACTTGATTATATTACATGTGAAGGTGCATAGAGAAATCGAGTTGGTTTCAGCGGTCAAGGTTGGCCAGTGAGGTAGCTTTGTTGTGATGAAAGATAAGAACAAGTATATACAAATTATGAATACCTTAATTTGACCCCCTGTACCATCCCATGGACTATAAAGGAAAGGTCTTGAGGAATCTGGTCCCATTCTCTATGCTTGTTAGATAATTTGTGAATGACTACATGGAGGAGATACTTCCATTAAGAAGACACCTTCCGTTTCCTGAAGGTTCTGACTAAGAAGGCACCTTCATAGCCCATCTATACAAAGGACTGGTTAATAATAGATCTGGAGTCATAAAGATTTTCCTCCCCTACACTGTGGCAGACAGTGCCTTTTCCTCATCCATGGTGACCTCTTAGTAGGTCCTCCAGAATTCTAATAGATGATCCTCATACAGTGGAGGATCTATGGTAAGGGTGGTGAAGTCGTTTGACAGATTGAGAAAACGGCAAACCTTTGAGAAACCTGAACCTTTCTCAGAGTTTAGCAGAACAACTTGATTATATTGCGTGCGAAGGTGCATGGAGAAATCGGGTTGGTTTCTACGGTCAAGTTTGGCCAGTTAAGGTAGCCTCGTTGTGAAGGAAGATAAGAACAAGGTTGGTTTCTTGTGAGACTTAATTGCTTTCAGAAGAAAATTTTCCTTCAAAGACTTATAAATACTTAGAAGCATATTTTTGCTTCGTAAGATATATCAAAATTTCTTCCATAGGTAAACTTCTTATAATTTGTTATCTGATTTGAAGACTTAATGTTCTTTCGAAGACAATTTTAGTGTCTTCCGAAGGAAAATATGTTTAAAATTTCCAGAATTCTAAGAAATGTCATTTAAAAAAGGTGTCTTCCAAAGTAAATTGGGCTTATGTAGGTGATAATTTAGACAAACTAGGACACACATGTTTCAGAAATATTCTTGAATTAAGTGCTAAGAAAATCAACTCAAAGTTAATCATCGCAATAGCTGATACAAGATATTTAAATCTCTGTTCTTTAAAAACCATTGTTAATAGATCAATATATTGTTCATTTGTATTAACTTTTACTAGTTTTATCAGTCCTTTTACAAAATTATCTCTAATTAGATGATACCCGATGTTGATGTGTTTTGTCCTTAAGTGCTGCACAGGATTCTATGTAATAGAGATAGCGCTGTTGTTATCTATGTGGATTGGATTCTCGTTAAAGTTGAATCCATAGTCCAACATCTGATTTTGAATCCAAAGCACTTGAGCATAGCAACTAGCAACAACATTGTATTAAGCTTCAGTAGTTGATATAGACTCATAAGATTTTTTCTTGCACTGCCATTAGACTATCCTTCCAACAAGGAATTAACGTCTCCAAGATTTGGACTTTGTAGTCATGTTGGAGCCACCATAGTCACTATCTGTATAGGCATACAGATTGATGTTAGAATTCTTTGGATACCAAAGGCCTAACTTAGGAGCACCTTTGAGACATCTAAGAATCCTTTTAATAGCATCCAGGTATGGCATATTGGGGTTGGCTTGATATCTTGCACAGATGCCTATAAAAACATGATATCAAGTCAGCTGGTTATGAGGTACATTAGAGACCCAATCATAGCCCTGTAAATGTGTTTATCTACATACTCCCCCTCAAGTTCAGGTCCAAGGGAGTGGTTTCTGGCTATGGGTGTCTTGGCAACCTTACATTAAGTCATGTTGAATCTTATAAGTATGTCTTGTACATACTTTTACTGACTTATGAAGATGTCATGGTCAACGTGCTTCACTTGAATTCCTATAAAGAAATTGAGTTCTCTCATGGCACTCATTTCAAATCTATTCTTCATCAGCCTCTTAAATTCTTGACCTAAACATAATGTCATATACATACACTTGAATTAGCATTAAGTTATTTCCTGTTCCTTTGATGAAGAGAGTCCCTTCTGTAGTACCCCTCTTGTAGCCATATTGACAGAGATACTGAGATAGTGTCTCATACCACTTCCTTGGAGCTTGGTGCTACCCATAGAGAGCTTTATCAAGCTTGCAGATGTAATCAGGATGATCTGGTTCTGCAAAGCCAGGTGGTTGCTTGACATACACCTCTTCATCAATCACCCTATATAAGAAAGCACACTTGACATCAAGTTGGTAACCTTGAAGTCCTTGGATGCTGCAAAAGCTAGGAATATCCTAACAGCTTCAAGTCTTGCCACAGGAGCAAAGACATCTATGTAGTCAATTCCTTCTTCTTGTGTGTACCGTTGAACAACTAGTAATGCCTTGTTCTTGATGACAAGTCACTATCATCCTTTTTGTTTCTAAAAACCCACTTGGTTCCTATGGTAGTCATCCCTTGAGGAAGAGGACATAGGTTCTAAACCTTTCATCTTTTGATTTGAAGCAGCTCTTATTGCATTACTTTAACCCAACTTCCATCCTTCAAAGCCTCATCAACCTTCTTTGGCTCTATTTGGGACATGAAAGAAGGGCATATACAAACATTTTTTATCATGGGTTTGTCCTCTTTTTCTCATCCCTATGTCAACATCTCGAATGATGTTTGTGGTGGGGTGTGACTTGTGTTAGGTCTAGACTCATTGTATAGGCTTAGAACTTTAATCATCTCTTATAATGAACTCTTGTACATATTTATCTTTTCGTATGCAATATATGTATAGGTTAACCTAAATAATTATGTGTGTTGATTTATATATGTGATTGCAGGAAAACATCAGACTGTCAATTCTAGAAATTGACTAAGAACTATCTGCGGATGAACAATTTGTACTCCTGTAGATGTTCTACTGGAATAGAACAAGGAATTATGCATCCATGGATCTTCTGCTGCTCCTGTAGAAGACCAACTTGATGCGGATGAAATGCGGAAGACTAACTCCTACTGAAAGCCAACTCTTATGGAAGATCAACTCCTACGAAAGGCTAAAGTCCTACAGAAGAACAATACACATGCATGTACTTTAACAACCAAGGAAGTCACATTAAGTCAACAAGTCACTCTCACTAAAGTGATGTAATAAGTCAACATCTACCGACAAATTCACTTTAGTCAAAAATCAAGACATATCAAGAATATTATCTGAGTAACTTTCTTACCATAATAAGAAAGTTACTATTACTTTTACCCCCTGTAAAAGTTATTCACTTGGCCTAAAACTAGAAGTAATCAGGATGATCTGGATCTTCAAAACCCGGTGGTCGACAAACATAGGTTTCCTCTTTCATTTCACCATACAAGATTGTAGTTTTGACATCCATTTGATAAACTGTGAAATTCTTGTATGAAGCAGAAGCCAGAAAGATTCTTATAGCTTTAAGTCTTGCAACTAGAGCATATACTTCCCCATAATCAAGCCCTTTAATCAGATAGAATCCTTGTACAACAAGTCTGGCCTTGTTGCGAACAATCATATCCTTTTCATCCATCTTGTTCTTGAATATCTATTTAGTTCCAATTGGCAGATTATGCTTTGGTAGTCCACACAGATGCCATACAGTTAGCCTCTTGAATTGCGTCAGCTCATCTTGCATGGCATCTACCCAACTGTTTTCTTTCAATGTCATTTCAACGTTCTTTGGCACTATTTCTGAAATAAAACACGAGTACAAACATGTATTTATTTCTCCAGAACGACTTTCAGTTTGAACGCCTAGTGATAATGGACCAAATAAAGATTTCAGTTGGATGGTCCTTATGAATTCTTAGCTGAGGAATGGCATCTTTAATGATAACTTCATCTAGACTAGACATGTGACCCACCGGTTCTTCAAGAGTGTTCTCTCCTTCTGGTTGATATACAATATCTTCTTCTTGAAGATTATCATTATCAATAGACAAATCATCAAATGAAACTTGAATGATATCTATTGGATCAACTTGTGTAGAAGAACAACTCTGATTAGAAACTTGTGGAACTTGCTCAATAATAGGATCAGTCTAAGAAATATCAGATTTAGAAACCTGTGGAACAACTGTACTAGGTGTAGAAGAAGGTATGTCTGAAGATATTCATTGTCCTTAAGATAAAATGGATCCAAGATCATCAGCAAACATATCCTGGATTGAGGATGTCAAGGGTATAGGAGTTGTAGAAACAAAAGATGAATGATTAAAAGTTTCAAATAATGAAGCGTAATTAAAAACACATGAAGGTCCAGAACATGCGTCTGTTTTATTAGTCTCATGCCAATCAAAATAACATTCATATGCTTTTTTTCATCAAATTTGGACTTTGAGTCAAATGTGTTTAACAATGTACAACAGCATCCAAAAGTTTTGAAATATTTGACTTTAGTTTTATGTTTGAAAAAGATTTCATAAGGAGTCATGTTTTGTTGTTTATTGATTAAAACATGATTTTGAACATAACAGGTAGTGTTAACATCTTCAGCCCAAAAGAATGATGGTAGTTTGGCTACTGATAACATTGTTCTGGCTGCTTTAATTAAAGTTCTGTTACATCTTTCAGCAACTCCACTTTGTCAAGGAGTTCTTGCTGAACTGAATTCTCTAGCTATTCCCTTTGAATCACAGAATTAGTTCAATGTATGATTACAGAATTCGCTGCCATTATCACTTCGAATGCATTTGATTGTTTTGTCAGTCTGATTTTCCACTAGAGTCATGAACTTTATTAGCAAATAAGGTGTCTCATCTTTGGTTGCTAAAAAGAAAACTCATGTAAATCTAGAAAAATCATTAGTAATGACTAAACAGTATGCACGACATCCTAAACTCAAAACATTAACTGGACCAAACAAATCCATGTGTAACATTTGAAGAATAGAGTCAATTTTTGTATGAGTAACTGGTTTATGAGGAAGTTTATGTTGTTTACCTTTTGTACATGACAGACAATGTTCAGTTAATTGAAATTCTCTCAAAGGTAGGCCAACATCATGATTACCTCTAACCTACTTGTTCATATTCTTAATGTTTACATGACCAAGACCACAATGCCATAACAATCAATCACTTTCCGAGGCTTTAGACAATAAACAAGACACAATTGTGAATGAATAAGATCCATTCATATCAGGTAAGTGTAGGATTCTATGTGCCCAAGACACTTAGAATATTGATGTGGTTAGTACGTCATGATCCAAGTCGGGTTATACCCAATGACAAGCTTAGCAAACACCAATTAATATTTAATTGATGATATGATCATGCAATTAAATATTAACACCAATTTAGAAAATGGGTTTTCTAAATAAGTTGCATATGAGATGGAACAATTTATTAGGATATCTTGTTCAATAATATTATTTGAAGTGTTATTTAAATTAGTTATATAACACCAAATAATAATGAGAGTATACTACTTATACAATTAATTGGTTAATTGTATAAACTAGTTAAAAGAGTAGGCAATATATATATTTGTGTATTATTATTTGAAAGGGAATAAGAAAACTCTATGTTTTGACCATAAAAAACCGTCCCCTTAGCATGTGGGGGACACACATGCATGTTGTTTTCTTCAACCAAGTTATTCTCTTGATTACACAAACACACATGCCCTCTTGTCTCCTCCACTAACTAGAAAAAACTCTATTCTTCTCATTTGATGCTTAACACATGCAAGAAAAGACCAATTTTTCAGCTCTCAATAGCTCTTCCTCTCTCTCTCTATTACGGAATAGGCAGCAGCATTTGAGAGGATTAGAGCTGAAATTTTAGCATTTTTCATGTTGTTCTTGGTGTGTTCTAATGACAAGAAAGTTTCTTCCTAACAAGAAGGTGTTTGCAAGGAGGCTTGGGGTATACAAGCTTGAGGACTTCTACACTTGAAGTCTTGGCCATTTTCAACATCATACAACATCATTTCTGTCGAGTTTTGCTGCTGTAAAAAGGTAGTAATCACAGCTCTATATAGCTGTGATTTTATGTAGTTTTACATACGTTCATAGCTTGTTAATTCACATAAATGATCCTTTGTTCTTTGGGTTTGTTTTATACATTAATATGGTCATCTAATGAACATATTTTTCAGCTTATAAACATGGTTATAATGCTTTACTTCCGCTGTGTTTTCAGAAAGTTTAAATGGTTAAACTATGATTTTATGTTCTAACAAACCCAACAATGGCATCAAGAGCCGGTTATGTGGATAGCTTCCTTGTTCTTGTCCTTTAAAAATTAGTTTTAGAGGATGATTTTAAACTCATAATAGGCTGATTTTGGTTGACTCAATAAACCCCATGTCTTTCAAAGTTATATCTTCATGCTTATGATTAAACTTTGAAAGATAGGAATGTCAATTGGTTGATATATTTGGATGTTGTTTGTTTGGACAAACAAACCCTAATTTTCAGTTTATGTTGGCTGAAAATTTGGGGTTTACTGGGGTTTATTTAGTTTGTTGAATAATGTTTATGATTGGTCATATAATAGTGCATAACCTAGCCTTTGGCCCTATGTTATTTGGATGATTGGAATGGTTGTTTTAATTCATTCAATTGGGTTGTAATATTTATGTTTATTATTTGGGTTGTAATTATTTATTCATTTGGTTATGTAATAAATAGATTAGGTGCATTTCTTTTATTAGAAAAATGTATTAGGATATAATTTTTGTAAAAGGAAGATGCACAAGATGAAGACCCAAAGATGGACATCAAAGACACAAAAAAGGGACTTGAAGCATATGGATGCAAGTTCAAGTGGGAGTCTAACGAGACCTCTATTTTGTGTTGTATTCAACCCTTAGGAAAGACCAAATGACCACACTTGTGATGGCAAACAAGTGTGGTCACAATAGTAGCTATGGTTATGCACATTGTGGTTGTTTATATTATGCTTGTTTGGTTGTTTGTTGTATGATTGTTGTTTGATATTTGGATATGCATAACAAACTCATTAGCAAACTTAACAAGCTGGAAATTTATGGTTTCTAATCATTAAGTGGTTAATAAGAGGTTATTAAAAGGATTAATGATTTAATAAAAGAGGTTTTATTAAAAATAAACCATAAGATACCTTGCATCTATGGTTCTTAATCATTAAGTGATTAATAAGAGGTTATTAAAAGGATTGATGATTTAATAAAAGAGGTTTTATTCAAAATGAACCATAGGATACCTTGTATTTGAAAGCATGCAAATACAAGGTACATAGAGTTTTCAAAACTAGAATTAATGAAAACTAAAAATCCCTTTTCAAACAAGTTTAACACCGTCCTTTTGCACAACACTTAAGTCATTTGGAAACTCTTAATGGGATAAAGGTCACCTAACCATTTTGAGGGAACTTATGACTTAAGGTGGGAATACCACATTGGTGGGATAAAGGTCACCTAACCACTTGTGTTGGTAAACTCACATGTGTGTGCAAGTAGGGTGACTTGATTTGCAAACCATGTTGAATGGATCACCTAAAATATGGTTTCCAAATGGTGTTGATGGGATTAACATGCCGACTTTGCATATGATGTTTAAAGTCGATCCCATACCGCTAGAAGTTGCAAGAGGTTGCAATTGTCAAAAGTTGACTACCTTGTTAATTTGAATAATGGGATAAAGGTCACCTAACCATTATTTGAATGTAACGTTGGATTCTAGATTTTAATTATTAATTGTCTATGAGACGTAAAGGGTATTAATAATTAAAATGAAATTTTAAGAAATACTAAAAAGAACTTTGTAAAATTTGTAGAATGACCGCAAACAATAATGCTACCACCCCGACCGTCCATACCCTATCACTGAGAACTATTTTAGAGAGGGATCGTCTGTACCATAATAACCTTATGGACTGGTCTCGAAACTTGAGAATTGTTCTCAAGCAAGAGCAAAGACAAATGACCTTGACGATCTTATTCCTAACCAACCCGACCCCGATGATGTTGAGGCCATTCCCGATCCCAAGGCAAATGTTGCCAAAGGAGGAGGGCACATCAAAGGCAAAAGGGAAGGGAAGATCAAAGCGGAACCTCCAAAACCTAAGCTTATGAAGCCTAAGGTAAACGAAAAACGATCCATGCTTTGAGTATGGTGAGATAGGTTATTTGAAAGGGAATTGTCCAACCTATCTCAAAGAGTTGAGAAATAAGAGGGATGCTGGGCAAACCTCAAGCACAACTTTCATAATCCATATTGACTTAAATGTTATTTCCTCAAAGCACATGGGTAATTGGATACCACATGTGGAACTCACTATTGCAATCTGTTGCAAGGGTTCAAAAAGAATAAGCACTTTAAGAAAGGAGACTATGTTTTGAAACTTTCAAAAGGTTTGGAAGTTGTTCAAAACATGTTATATGCTCCTAGTTTGACTAGGAACATGATTTAAGTTTCCCTTTTAAAATGATATGGTTATGATTTAAAGTTTGTAAATGATGGTATTTATGTTGCTAAGGATGATGTATATTATTTCAAGGCTATGCCTTCTAATGATATTTATGAATTGGTTCATAAAGATTCATCCTATAATAACACATCATACCCATCATGTACCAAGAGACTTAAAATGGTTTAAGTAACTCTTATCGTTGTCATTGTCATCTTGGTTACATAAACAAGAATCGGATTTGAACACTTTAAAAGAATGGTCTTTTGAAAACAAATGAAAATCGTTCATTTGATAAGTGTGAATCTTGTTTACAAGGTAAGATGACCAACACGCGCTTTAGTGGTACTAATGAGAGGGCAAAAGACTTATTAGGAATCATACATTTGGATGTATGTGGTCCTTTTAAGACAATGACAAGGTATGATGAAACTTACTTCATTACCTTTACCGACGATTATGGTCGCTATGGTCATGTGTACATGATGGCACATAAACATGAAGAATTTGAAATGTTCAAAACTTCAAAAATGAAGTAGAAAATCAACTCGACAGAACTACCAAACTTCTCCGTTTAGACAAAGGAGGTGAATACCTAAGTGAGGTTTTTTGGGATCATCTAGGAAGTTGTAAGATTGTCTCACAACTTACTCCTCCCAGAACACCACAATATTATGGTGTGTCTGAAAGGAGATCGAACCCTATTGGATATGGTTCGACCTATGATGCCTATAAGCTCACTACCTCTATGATTTTGGGGTTTCGCACTACTCTCCAAGGCTCGTATTTTGAATATGGCCCAACCAAGAAAGTGGATTCGACGCCTTTTGAAATATGAAATGGAATGGTTCCATCGTCATCATATTTAAAAGTATGGGTAGTGAAGCTTATGTTAAGCTTAACACCCAAAACAAATTTGAAAGTTGATCCACTACGTGTATATTTGTTGGATATCCCAAAGACTGTATAGGATACTACTTCTTTGATCCAACAGAGCAAAAGGAATTTATTGCTCGAAGGGCAGAGTTCTTGAAAGCCAAGCTCCTTATGGAAGGAGTGACGCATAGAACAATGGAATTGATGAAGATCAAGATCCACAAGCCGATACACGTTTGGTTGACACTAGCTGTCAACAAGAGGTTGTTGATGATGATCAAGAGGTTGATCAATACACACAAAACATTCATAGATCTGGTAAAGTTAGCATTTCACCTGAAATATATGGGGATTTTTCATGGATGGATGCTATGAGGTTGACTCCGATGAGCCAACTACATACCATGATGCAATGTCCAATTCGGATTGTGACAAATGGCTGGAAGCCATGAATGTAGAGATGCAATCCATGTATGACAACCAAGTTTAGGAATTGGTTGACCCTTCACTTAACTCCAAACCGGTTGGATACAAGTGGGTTTTCGAGAAGAAAACAAATATGCATGGAAACTTGGATACTGACAAGGCTTGTGTGTATAAGAAGGCTAGTGGGAGCACAATTACGTTCTTAGTATTGTATGTTGATCACATACTAAATTTTGGAAATGACATTCCAACCATGGAAGGTGTTAAAACCTGGCTTGGAAGTTGTTTTTCCATAAAAGATCTCGGTGAAACCGCCTATATTTTGGGAATAAAGATCTATAGGGATAGATCGAGGCGGTTGATAGGGTTAAACCAAAGTGCATACATTGATAAAATCTTGAAAAGGTTCAAGATGGAAAACTCTAAGAAAGGTATGGTACCTATTCAAAGAGGGACAATATTGAGTGCATCTCAATGTCCAAGCTCAAAGGATGTGCAACATCGTATGAAGGACATCCCATATGCGTCTCCTATAGGATCCGTCATGTATGCGATAATATGCACTAGACTGGACATGTCATGCGCGTTAAGCATGACAAGTAGATATCAGCAGAATACGTGTAACACCCATTGGATGGCTGTTGAAAGAATACTGGAATACCTTAGGAAGACTAAGGATATGTTTCTAATATACAGATCTGATGAAGAGGAACTAGTTGTAAAGGGTTACACGAATGCTAGTTTCCAAACTGATCGAGATGATTCTCGATCACAATCGGGGTACGTCTCCATTATGAATAGGGTAGCGTTGTCCACTACAGAATTCGAATACATAGCCGCCTCATTAGCGGCTTGGGAAGCTACATGGATAAAAAGGTTTATCACCAATCTAAGGATGGTCTCTACCATTCAAGACTCCTTAGAAATCTTTGTGATGACGAGGGTGCGATTGTTCAAATCAAGGAACCCCGTGCACATCAAAAGATTAGGCGCAATGAGCGGAGATTCAACTACATAAGGGATGAAGTTGAAAAGGGAAAGATATGTATTCGCAAAGTTCACTTTGATCAAAATATTGCGGATCCACTCACGAAGCTCCTCGAAAGGGCAAAGCATGAAAGTCATACTTGTGCCTTAGGACTTCGATATTCTAGTGATTGGACTTGATCAAATTATGTATTTGAATATGTGGAACTCTTTATTATTTGAGTAAAATTATTTGGTTATAATGTCTCAATTAATGTTCCAATTTAGCATGTTTAATCCATGAGTAAATTATTTACTCTAAATGTCCGTAGTCGTTCATACTTGTGGGAACAAGTGTGAGGGTAAGACTATTATGAACTTGGATTGGTTGATATTCATAAGGATGAATATAGAGCAATAGGTTGCTACCAAGGTTCATAAATATTTGTGGGATACAAATATTGGACTAACCCGCATCTCAAATCTTACTACATGGAATCTTATTGATTGATCATAAGTAAATTTGAGTAAAGGCGAATATCATTTGGTATCCTTCGACCTGAGATACATATTGGGTTTTGATATTCACCAAGTGTTACACCTTGAACTAGTTCTTCACTGATATGAAATAATTGTCAGTACATAAGGCTATGTTCAGGTATGACATAAGGTGATTGTGAGAAACGTATGTAGTCAAGATGGGATTTGTTCCTCTTATTCGTTGAGAGTATGATGTCTAAGGCCTGATTAAGTTAAATCAACAAGGAATGATCATTCTGTGTCCTTGGATTTAACATGACATCTGTAACAAAAGGATAGATGATTGATTCACCTAAATCATTTCAAGTAGGGTACTTGAAAGGGATGATGTTATTGAATGGCCATAAGTCATGCGTATTAAGGGTAGTAAACCGTTGTTAGGCGTCATTTACTGCTTGCATCAATTTTCTATGAATCTTGGGCAAGTGGGAGATTGTAGGATTCTATGTGCCCAAGACACTTAGAATATTGATGTGGTTAGTACGTCATGATCCAAGTCGGGTTATACCCAATAACAAGCTTAGCAAACACCAATTAATATTTAATTGATGATATGATCATGCAATTAAATATTAACACCAATTTAGAAAATGGGTTTTCTAAATAAGTTGCATATGAGATGGAACAATTTATTAGGATATCTTGTTCAATAATATTATTTGAAGTGTTATTTAAATTAGTTATATAACACCAAATAATAATGAGAGTATACTACTTATACAATTAATTGGTTAATTGTATAAACTAGTTAAAAGAGTAGGCAATATATATATGTGTGTATTATTATTTGAAAGGGAATAAGAAAACTCTATGTTTTGACCATAAAAAAACCGTCCCCTTAGCATGTGGGGGACACACATGCATGTTGTTTTCTTCAACCAAGTTATTCTCTTGATTACACAAACACACATGCCTTCTTGTCTCCTCCACTAACTAGAAAAAACTCTATTCTTCTCATTTGATGCTTAACACATGCAAGAAAAGACCAATTTTTCAGCTCTCAATAGCTCTTCTCTCTCTCTCTCTATTACGGAATAGGCAGCAGCATTTGAGAGGATTAGAGCTGAAATTTTAGCATTTTTCATGTTGTTCTTGGTGTGTTCTAATGACAAGAAAGTTTCTTCCTAACAAGAAGGTGTTTGCAAGGAGGCTTGGGGTATACAAGTTTGAGGACTTCTACACTTGAAGTCTTGGCCATTTTCAACATCATACAACATCATTTCTGTCGAGTTTTGCTGCTGTAAAAAGGTAGTAATCACAGCTCTATATAGCTGTGATTTTATGTAGTTTTACATACGTTCATAGTTTGTTAATTCACATAAATGATCCTTTGTTCTTTGGGTTTGTTTTATACATTAATATGGTCATCTAATGAACATATTTTTCAGCTTATAAACATGGTTATAATGCTTTACTTCTGCTGCGTTTTCAGAAAGTTTAAATGGTTAAACTATGATTTTATGTTCTAACAAACCCAACAGTAAGTACGTGTCTTTGTCTCTTAGAGTTCTTAATAAGATCCATTCGTTAGGAATTACAAATCTAGGTTTTAGAATTAAACATTCTTTATCAGTGAAGTGTGTTGAATATTGTTTGTCACAAATTTGAGAGACACTTAACAAAATATGTTTTAGTTCCTTTACAAAATTGACATATTCAAATCTTAACACACCATTTGACACTATACCTTTCTTTGTAATCTTACCTCCTTTGTCTCCAGCAAATATAACATATCCTTTGTTATAAGGTTTGATGTTGTTTAACAGGGATCTATTACCAGTGATGTGCCTTGAACATCCATTGTCAACATGCCATAC
This sequence comes from Flaveria linearis, assembly GCA_024085815.1. Taxonomy (NCBI): domain Eukaryota; kingdom Viridiplantae; phylum Streptophyta; class Magnoliopsida; order Asterales; family Asteraceae; genus Flaveria; species Flaveria linearis. The sequence goes on from CM044013.1 coordinate 45,919,720, forward strand.
ACTGTTAATGCTAGGTCTTGGATGTTCTTGCACAAATGAATTATTTATTCATGTTTAGGAACCCAAGCCATCATTGACTTGAGAACATCATTTTCATCTAAATATGATACAGATTTTAATATCATATCTCTTTTATCATTAAAACTTTCCATCTCTGAATTGATTTGATCAGGTTTGAAACCAATTTCTTGAAAGCACCTTGTGTGAAAGATGAATTGTCATCATTAATATGTAAAGGTTTCTTGTTTGTATTTTCCTTTTACAAATTTGTATTTATTTGATCATTGCTTTTATCAGTAAAGAATTTTGAATGATTCCACTTTCTTTTAAATTTTGCACTAAGAAAGAATTGTTTTCTGTAATTAGCAATCGAATTATGAAACCTGTTTGCTTGTCAATTGTTTGTGATGACAATTTCTAACCATGTGATTTGGCTTTCCACAAACATAACAACATTTATTATGATACATATTTTGCTCTCTAGTTGTTTTCTCAAACTGTTGATGACAGCTTCCATAGATATAATAGAATCTGGCTTTAGTATGTATATGGCCTATAGATTCTTTAACAGTCTCTCATTTTCCTTTTTCATTTGAATTTGTCCTAATTTAAGAGATTGAGTCTCTTCTAATGCTAACGAGACTTTAGTTTGAACCTTTTCTTTGTGAACAGAATGTACTGGAGTAGGACCGGTTTCTTTTGTACCTCTGCTACACACATCTTGTTTCACAGTACTAGCAATAATAGGAGATTAATTTTTAAGAAACTTGGATTTGTTTTCTTAAAAATATAATCCTCTTTATCAATATTTCCTTTTGAAACAAATCTGTTCTTCAAATCAGTTTTAAATTTAGATAATGATGTTATGACTCATTTTCTTTCTTTGGTCTTATACTCAATTTTTTATTTGAGTTTCTATTATTTTTTGACATTTTTCAACAATCATTTGAAACACGAGAAACTTCTGAACTTTCATTGATCCTTGAAGATGAATTACAAGTAGATTGTTTATTACAATTTAGATAATGATGTTGTGACTTATTTTCTTTGTTTGGTCTTATACTTAATTTTTGATTTGAGTTTCTATTCTTTTTTTGACATTTTTGAACAATCATTTGAAACACAAGAAACTTATGAACCTTCGTTGACCTTTAATGATGAATTACAAGTAGATTGTTCATTACAAGTTTTATTTCCCTTAAAAACTATTTCATCATCACTCTCCCACTCTTTAACCAATGGGTCCATCTTCACACATTCTGCAAAAGAATTATCATGATGAACTTTAATTTTAGTTTTTATGATAGGATTAACAGTCAGTCACACATTGATTGAAGGTGTTAATTCAGATTGTGGTTGAAAAGCTAAACCATAGGTCCCTTCATTACAAGTGTTAACTGATAAAATCAAAAACAAACAACAATAAGGTGAGATGTTGAAGATTTCCCCAAGGATCTTTTCAAATCTCTATGAATATAACAACAGGTTGTTATATCAATTTCAACAAACAATAATCATGGTGCGGAAACCAATGATTATTGCTATGATATCAGTGTGTGTTTGAGTGTGTGTGATTGCTAGTGATCAAATGCTTGAATGATAATAACTGCTTGTTTGCATTGATTGTTCTAAAGCTTATAAAGGATTAACGTATTGTGCTATTTATAGCCTATATAGATAGCTATATACAGTTACAAAATACCCTTATGTAAATGAAAATTACATAAAAATCCTAAGTCTATAAGCTATCCGTTGTGGATGATCGAGTGTCTGTTGTGAATGCTAAGTCATCCGTTGTGGATGTTGAATGAGCTGTCAGTTATGTCTTGGGTGATGTCCGTTATGAACACTTGGTGTATGTTTGTCTTGTAAACTGTCCGCTGTGAAGTGTTCATCCGTTATGGATTGAACATTCGCTGTGGATTGTCCATCAGTTGCTGACGTTGTTCATCCACTATGTGTGATTATTCATCGGCTGTAGAAACTTGGAAGTTATTCTTCATCCGCTACATAGACTTGGTCATCCCGCTACATAGACATGGCCATCCACTGTGGGCACTTCTTCATCCGCTGCCGACACTTGTCAAAATTTCTTTTATCTACAAACCTGAAAAAATAAATTTAAACAATAATTAGTGTATGTTATGAATGTTAATAATGCTAATGTTTTAGTTAATAATTTGAACGTTAGAACACATTATGTTTGATGATGGCAAGCATTATCCATTTAATAACACACTTATTAAGTCCAACAATACTCCCCCTAAGGATGATGCTGCCATATCTTTAAGTTTGGTTGTTAATTTTATGTTTGTTAGTACTATGTGTATTTGTGTTTGGTATGCATGATTGTACCGGTTATGTGTTATACTTACATTGTTTGATTGCATGTTTGTATGTTATGCATGTATTGACTTGATTTATCTGATTGTATGTTTGTATGATTATCTGGTTATTTGTTTGTATGTTCGTATAATTGTCTGGTTATCTGTTTGTATGTTTGTATGATTACGTATGATATACATGTATGATTGTATGATATACATGTATGATTGTATGATACCATGTATGAATTATGATTACACATGTGCAATCAGATTTGTTTGAGCGTTTGCTTTGTTAATGTTTTGCATGACTAGTTTGTTATACTTGTTTGTTATGTTATACATGTTTGTTTGTTTGTTTTGTCTGTTTGTTTGTTAGAAACCTTTATGAGTGAGAAGGACCAGCTTCTTCTACATTCTTCTATATTTCTTCTATTACATTTAGAGATTCTTCAACATCCTTTTTAGTGGCTTGATCTTTTTCTTCTTCTTTGACTTGATCTGATAAAGGAGTGATCCTGTTAGCATTTCTGCAATTCACTATATGCTCAACAAAATAATTCCCTGCACTCTTCTAGTCATCATATTTGCTTTTAATAGTTAGACGAACCAGCTGTTCCAGTGTTGATTGGTCTAGGCTTTGCATATCAATGTTGCTAACCAGTGTGGTTATAACATGCTTTCTCTTTAAGATCTCAAGATTGTTGTTGTCTGATATCCTTATTCTGGTTATGCCTTCTATGTGTGTTAAGGGTTACTGTTTGGCTTCCAATCTTTCTGAAATAATAACAATCTCCCTTACAAAGAACATACTCTATTGTAGGGAATGTCTTGGTCTTCAAAAACAGGACAAATGAGGGATGAAGGAGCTTGATCTCTACTGGATCAAAAACTCTGATGTCAGAAGCTTCCTTCCCTTCAAGTTTTCTCTCCAGTATAATTTCAAAGTGACTTTCATCATAATACCACTTTGTGATTAGGTGATTGTATTGGTTTACCTTAATTTTCTTCATGATAAGCTTGAGATCTGACGGTCTCAGAGGGTATCCAACTCTTTCCAGTAATTTACTATCAATCTGAGATGAGGTTTGTTCTTCACTTTATGTCTTTTGTTTGCTAACCATTTGTTACTCTCTCCTCAACTTGGCCAGATGAATATTATCTTCTCTGTCTGCTTTTGTCTTCATCTCATGATATTGTCGGTTCATATATGGTCTCAAAATATGATAGAAATCGCTCCCCTGGGATTATTAGTGTAATTGACCATTCTCAACTGTATCAGTTCCAATTTGTCTTCATAGCTCAAAGATCCTAGTTGGGACATGTATGATAAGTATTGGACAAGGCCATATACTCTTTTGATCAAAACTGCAGATCTTATCATACTTCCATGCGACAATTTTCCTTTCATTGGCATCAGCAGTGAGTGTAATTTTGTCACATGGCTTGACAAAATTGGTCTTCTCACTGAACATTTCTATGACCTTATTTCCTTCTGGCCATAGTTTGTGAGGCATGAATTGCCTAGGCTCTTCTATAGGATGTAGCTCAGGAGGTGCTTGATGATAGGTTGATAGAGAAGATGCTGGGTGAGGCAAAACCTATGTTTTTAATGCATTTGTAAGCACATTTTTGTATATTTCTCTGGCTAAATCTTTCATCTTAGATAGAACTTCCTGCATATGACCTATATGGTACTCTTGTGTGACTCAACCAGCTTTTAACATTGGAGTAGGTCATCTTTTCTATCTAAGGATCTTTAGATAGATTCTTTTGAAGCTCTTTTTGATCCTTGATTTCTTTATACGTTCTGTATGTTGCTCTGTTTCATTCTTCATGACTTCTTCAAAGTCTTTGAGCAAGTCTTTAACCTCAAAGAGGTTAAGATATATGAATGAATCATAAGGAAATCCTCTTGTTATTAACTCAATTCCTATTAAAGTTTGAGGATCATCAGTAAAGAGTTCTTGTATGCTTTTAATGTTATCATTGTCATCTCAATCTTTTTCATCTTCTTCTTCATCAGAATCAGTCAAGATTATAATAGGCTGTTGCTTAAGTGTTTGATCAATCTCACCCACTTCAAGAGCAGCCTTAGAGCTTGTTTGTTATGATTCATCCTCCACTACTTCTGTTTTGAATTTTAACAACTTCAAAGAAGGAGATTGTCGTTCATCAACCTCTTGAACTGTTTGTTTTCCCTTTAATAAGGCTAAATATAGCCTTGTGCTTGTTTTCTGTCTTGTTCAGATGAGTGTCAGCATGATCCACTTCTCTGTTCAGTCTTTTTATCTCTTCTTTTTGAGCATAGATTTTCTTTTTCAACTCATCTATCTCAACATCTTTGGAATCTATCTCCTCAGTCAGATAGGCAACATCTAATCTGGTGTTGTTCAAATCTTGATCTTTTGCCTTTATTTTTCCTTTCATTGTTTTTGTTCTTGTTCCAAGAATTGAACAATCAACTTTTGAACCTTCTGATCAACTGTGAGCTTCTCTATCTCTTCATCTTTGCCCTTAAGCTTCTTTTTTAATCTTTTGGCTCTATTGTTTGACTTTTCAATTAGCTTGTTATACTCGGTGAATAGAAACATTTTTGAGTATTCAATTCCTTCTTCTGTATGCATGTCACTACCTTGTTCATCAGTTTCTGATCAGCTATGATTACTTTCTTATTCTTGTGTCGGCTCATGTTGTGAAGATGTGCTAACTTCTTCTTTTTGACATGTACGTTCTTCCAAAGAGGCATCAATGTCTCTTAAAAGAGAAGATAGTGTTTGTTGATCAGATACAGTTAGGCTTTGTGGTGGTGAAGGCATGTGATGTTCAAACAGAATTTGTTTTAGTTGTTGTGCTTTTTCTAAGCATATTCTTGTTCTTGATGAATGATTGGTTCTTGTTCAGGAGCAGCTTGCTTTTCTTGTATGATAGGTACTGGTTAAATGATTAGTTGTTGATGAATAATGTTTTGGAACATCATGTTTGATTCTCCCTGACCTTGAATTCTCATGAACACATCAGGAACAGAAAGGTCATAGTCTATCATATGAGGTGGAACAGGAACCTCATCTCCATGATAGAGGCTTGACTTGATTCTATTAAAATACATGTTCATTGAAATGAACAGGTTGTGAAATTGCACCTTCTCTTGGACTGTCTGGTAGGTGATAATCAATGATCATCTGAAGGAATCTTGGAAACATAAGGAACTTGTTCCTCACCTCAGTCAAGTTGTAGACCATTTATTTAATACTTGAGCAACAAAGTTAAATGGTCTTCTAGCTATAATGCTTGCTATAGCTGATGAACTCCGTAGATAAGTGGCATCCTAGCTAGTCTTTCTGTTTGTCACTGTTTTCTGGTAAGTGTGCATTAGAAATCTGAGTGGAGCACACATGTATGAATTCTTGATTTGCTTTCTTTCAATAGTACCAGTGTAACCAATTTGTCTAAAAACATTAAGGTCATAGTTCTTATCATACTCTACTGGTCCTTCTTGATCTTCATCTCCAAGTTGAAGAACTCTTCTAATCACTTCTTCAGAGATGATAAACTGATGATTATGCATAGTAGACATTACTACTTGCTAATCATTCATATGAATCCAAAATTAGACTATATGATCCTCTTATATTTCAGGCCTAGCTGTCATAGCATGTAGCAGCCTTGTTTGTCTTGTTGCCTGAATCATATGTAATTTCCATCCTTGAGAGAATATTGATTGAGAAAGGCATAGAGATTATGATCTTGGACAAATACTAGATTTTCCATATCTACAACGAAGAAGAGAAATAAGATAGTAACTTGTGCAATGACAATGTATGATGTTTAGACTGATGAAATATTAATCAAGTGTTCACTAGGATGATGTGTTTTCTATGAAATGCTGTTGTATGTATGCTTAACACTTGTGACTTGTTTAGAGTGTATGGTTGAATAATATTAACAACTAAGTTAGTTTGACTTATCCAAAGTCAACTGCTAGGTTAATTTTCATCATGAAAATCTTGCTTGATGCAATTTGTTTTGGTCCAAATTGTATTTGTATTGTGTTTGTTTACCATAAAATAGTTGTTTTGATCACACTCATATAGTAATTTTAACCTATAACAACTTGTTTATGAATTCAGTTTGACTATTTAAAGTCAAAATGACCATTTAATGCACATTGAATGAATATGCATTTAGTGTGTGTGTCTTCAATGTCATACCAAATTAACTATTTTTACATGTTTGTTAATGACTTTTCAACATGTTTACTAAGTTATAACAAATTTTTAATCATTTAAAACATTTTCAAAGATTAAAACTCAGTTTTTATACAATTTTTAGCAAGAACATCATGGTTGTTGTGACAACCCTAAAATTTGACTCGTTTTGAAGTTCTAAAGGTTAAAATGAAACTACATACACTTGTTTCAGACTCCACATAATTGGGCCTAACAAGTACAATGCGTAACACAAATGAACCCATTAGGCCCAGTAAAGGCCCGTTAAAACCTTGCTTTCAATTGAATCCTGATTCGGTAATTCTAAGCTTGAACAATAACTAGACAAATTTAATAAGTCATAATAAGAACATTTGTAAACATACAAACGAGTATTTAACAGATAAAGTTTTAACCCTTCTGACATGGGAAATTAACATACAAAATATTATTTAATACCTAATTACATATATCTTAATACTAAAATAATAATAACAACGCTCGAGGGAAACATTTAAAACAGTTGAACGTGTTGAATACGCGATATATATATATATATATATACATATATAGATATATATATATACATATATATATATATATATATACATATATATATATACGTATATATATATAAAAAAAATATATATATATATATACATACATATATATATATATAGGCATACATATATGTATATATACATACATACATATATATATATACATATATACATATATATACATATATATATATATATATATATATGTATATATATATATATTTAGACACACACACATGTTGGAACTCGTTTAATTATCAAGCGAACTTTAACTATGATCAAATAAATAATCTTTGAATATTTAAAACTTATAGTATAATAAAAACTATCGTGAAATAAAACTTAAAACGATAAGAGAAACTGATCCGAACGTAATTGCGAACCGACCTATTAACAAACCCATCACTAAAACCCCTACTATATAAATCCCTCTTTCTCTCATTTTAGGGTTGGTAGAGTGAAAAGAGTGCAGCAACCGCCACACCCTCTCCCCCTTCGGTTCTCCAGCTGCCGGCCACTGACGGCGGCAGTACGCGGCAAGTACCCGCGTGTGACACGCCTCTTTCGACTCCTCTCCCCTTGAGCTCGAAGGAGGTGATGATTTCACTCAAAATGCAGCAACAGTGGCATGGATCGAGGGCAGTGATGACGGTTACAGGTGGGTTCCGACGGTGATTATAGATGCGAGGGTGGTGCGGCGAATAATGGCAGTGGTGGTGATTGTTGTTGGTCGCGAGGGTGAGGGTCGCTGATGGCGGTGGTGATGGCGACTATGATGACGGTGGTTCCTTTTGGGGTTGTCGGCTGAAGGTGATAGTAGTCTCGATTTAGGGCAGTGATAGGGGAACAAAAGAGATGGTAGTGGATTATGCGATGGTGTTGTTGCTGGGTGTCGATAGTGGTTGTGATGGTAACTGTGGTGGTTGTAGAGGTCGATCGTGGGTGTGGTCGCGAGGTCGATGGTATGGTTCAGGTGGTCGTACTACGGTTCTGCTATGGTAGTGATGGCTGCGATGTTGGGGTTGTTAATTGTGGTTGATGATTGTGGCTGTGACGGTTGGTGGTGGTCGGTGTCGGCAGCCATGACGGCTATGATGGTGATGGTGGTTATGAGGGCTGTCAAAGTGGTTGCGAGTGTGGTGGTTATGGCCGTTACGATGGTGATGTTGGTTGCAAGGGTCAGGTAAGGTGAGGTTGACGGTAGTATGGTTGACCATGGTTGTCGACTTAATGGTTGTGTTGGTTGTGATTATGGATGTCAATTATGGTTGTTGATATTTGATGGTGGCTGTATGGTGATGGAGGTTATGATGTTGATTGCCGGTTATATTGGTGGTGGTGGTTCCCTGTTAGAACAGCCACAGCTCGCGGCTGTGGCGGTGATGATGGTTGTTGGGGGTGTTGAGGTGCGATGATGAATATGGTTGTGGTAGTGGTTAATGGTGATGGTAAAGGTGGCTGTGATTGTGATTCTTGGTTGTGGGTTATTGACTATGGTGGTGAGTTAGGCTCATGTGGTGATGACCTACCATCATTTAGGTTGAAGGTGGAGGTCATGGTTAGGATGGTGTTTAAGTGGTGGTAGAATGGTGAAGATAAGTGGTGTGCATGTGGTAGTTGTTGTTGATTATGGTAGTGGTTGTGTTAGAATGATAAGGTGGGGTTTCGGTCAAGCACGGTCAACCGAGGTCAACGGGCGGCCAACAACAAGAACATGGTGAGATCGAGTGGAATTGAGTACGTAAACCGAGCGAGAGGTATAATCCCACATGACGCTTATTCAACATCTAATTATTATTCACATGTGTGTAACGCGTTGAGCTCTAACACGATAAAGATACGCAATATTAATAAAAATAGAGGTTAGGTCTATGATAACTTGATTGTAATGGATTAGTTATGTACGACACCATGAACGTGATGCTATAAAAATGAGATAATATTTTATATGTGAAACATAAAGCTTATAAACCATAAAATGTAGCTAATACAAATATAAATGTATATAAACCTATCTTCATTAAACAACCTGGAAATATAAAACATTTACAAGTAAATAATAGAATTGAACACATTTGATTTGTGAATAAAAATATACGTATTCATAGTAACATGTGTGGCGAGCCATAAATAACCATTTGAGAAATAAAGTAATATTATTTCTTTATAAATACTACAATAGTTGGTATGAGATTATTCTAGTAGTAATATTAATTTAATAATTTTCATTAATATGTAACATTGTATTATTATTAGAAATACTATTACTTGCGACATAATAATTAAATATTATTTTAATAATTATAATTACTAATATTGCTTCTATCATAAACAAGACTTTAAATGCCTATCAAAATGAGTGTCATCAAGATATGTGTGTTTAAGTAAATATAACATATATGCTAATATTACAACCGTTGTTATTGTTATCGACATTATTAATGTTAATACTATTATTATTATTATTCCTCTTACTATTATTGTTATTATTAATATTACCACTTTCAAAGTCATTTCATTTAAACATTATAATAATTTTTTTCTAATATCATTATTATCTATGTGCAACGTATTGTTGAATATTTATATGATAATTCTTGTTGTTATTACATATATTAATAATAGATTTATCATGTGAAAGGTAATATGAAGACATAGTTATATATATACTCACATTGAGAATAAACTAGATCCATAACCATTTACTTATAGGAGCATCAAACCAGTGGGTGGTTGAGTCAAGTAAAGCTAATTAGGTTATGACTAAATGTTTATAATAAGTATATATATATAATAACAAATAAGTGACTAGATGGATATATATATATATGTATATATATATATATATATATATAATAACAAATAAGTGACTAGATGGACATATATATATATATATATATATATATATATATATATATATATATATATATATACATACAAGAATATTCAATACACATAAAATCTAATTAATTTAGGAAACCAAAGTAGATGTACGAGTAGCATTAGTATCATTCAACAACAAACATCCTAACCATAATACTAAAAAGTTCATCTCACTTAAGCTAATACAAAGAGCTCAACCGCACGCATGTAACAGGTTTTGATAAGATACAAAGAGTCACGATAATACCGAAGGTGATTTCGATGACAGTGGCGGAGGAGTGCATGAGGCGCGGACGTATTACCTACTTGGCCGATGTAAGGTTTGTGGATATACTAATATCCCAACCGTCAGATGTAACGAGAACCGAGTAAAGATCATTGGCGGCTGGGCATGAAGCGTGATATGGTGGAGTATGTGAGTAAATGCCTTAGTTGTTTACAAGTGAAGGCCGAGCACCACAGGCCGTATGGGAAGTATTGAGGTGATCGAAACTACGACCGAAAAGCTCGAAAGGACTAAAGCCTTGATGGAGATAGTCAAAAATAGACCAGAAGTCGTATGTTGATAAACGATGTAGAGCGATTGAATTCTAGGTGAGAGACTGGAAAAGAGATGAGACAGTATTGCCCGCAAAGGTTTAAGGAACAACAGGTTTCGGGGACGAAACCCGTTTAAGGGGGGTGGACTTAAAACAAGCGGAAATTTTGTTTGAAGTGTCATGCAAGTGGAGTGTCCATACGCATGGAAGTCATGCGACTGGAGTGTCCATACGCATGGAAGTCATGCGACTGGAGTGTTCATACGCATGGAAGTCATGCGACTGGATGTCCATACGCATGGAAGTCATGCGACTGGAGTGTCCATACGCATCGAAGTCACTGGACCGTAGTATTTAAAGGAGAGGGCAACCCTTACCCTCTCTCCACACCCATACTTTCAGCTAAAGAAGAGAAGAGAAGAGAGAAAGAAGAGAAAAGAAGAGAAAAGTGGTGATTCGGGCTCGAAATTCATCGTGTAGCTAGTCCAAACGAAGCTCTTCATCTTCTTCTCATTTGTGTGGGTTCTAGGACCCCTATTTTACTTGTTTTCAACCGATTTTGGGGCTGGAACACTTAGAAACCCGTTTTTGAAAATGTGTTTGTTTGACCCATTTGGGTGTGATTGTATATAGTGTGTTCAGAGTGTGATTTTGGGCTTGTGTATGCTTGAATGGTGTCATAGTATGCTTTCCTAAGGATTAGGAGGGTTGATTTGGGCTTAGAATGAGTTTGGTAGGGTTTGGAGGTCGAAAATCACGACTGCAGTTCGGGATGAACTGCAGTCTGCGCCCAGTTAGGGCTAGGCGACTGGAGGGCCAATCGGCCGACTGAGGGACGACTGAGATTCAATCACATGACTGAGGTTCAATCGCGTGACTGGGGTCCTGTCGCATGACCGGTCATACGACTGAGAGCCCAGTCGCATAGGTGCTCAGTCGCATAGCTGTTCTTTCGCATGACTGAGAGCTCAGCCACATAGGTGTCCATTCGCATAGCTGTTCTTTCGCACGACTGAGTGCTCAGCCACATAGGTGTTCATTCTCATAGGTGTTCGTCCGCATAGGTCCAATCGCATGATGTTCAGTCGCATGGAGGCCATACGACTGAAGGGTGCCCAACCGCCCAAATAGGGCTGTTTGTACGAGGAGAGGCTTAGTTTAATTACTGACTTTCGGGGAAAAGATCAGGGGTAAGTAATGATGTGATAGCTCCCGTAAGTACATGTAAGATGGCCATCGAGGCTTTAGAAGTTATGTTGGGCACGATGATGATAATGTTGCCTGTTATGCATGATGTATGTATGTTAAGTATGATGTTGCCCTGTATGATGGTGATGACTGTTGACTGTTAAATTTTGATATACCTTGTTTTGATGTATGTTTATCTTTCCCGTGACTTTACGTGTTATGATTAACCAATGAAATGAAAGTATTATTTAACGTAAAGTGAAAGATAATGGAAAGAGGGACGTAACGAATTAATGCATACATTAATAATAAAAGAGAGTAATAAAGACTTGCAAGCAAATGTATGAGGTGAGCGACTCTGTGTCGCAACAGACTCGAAAGAGGTCCTTGTCGCGTACTCCGGTATTGCAGGAGACAGGATCCAGATGAATGAGAGTAAGACTGGCTTGCAAGTAGAAGGAAAGGAGGTTCACGACTCATTAAGAGTTATTAGCTCAACTGTGCGCGTGTGTTACAGCGTGCGATTTTGGTTAACTCATGAGGGGACATAGAGACAGTGGGAGTTCAGTTTTGGTAACTTCTCCGGTATGTTCGATGTGGTATTTACTGTGTGCTATGTAGCGTGCGATTTTGGCCTACCTCATGTGGATCATGTAGCGTGCGATTTTGGCTAACCCATGAGATGGCGTGTGATTTTGGCTAAACCCCAAGAGTTCTCACACACAGGGAGAGTTGGTCTTAGCGACAACTCCATTGGTGCGATTTGTGCGATATGTATTTCAAGTACGATGATGCGAATGTGCGATAAGTAAGATAATGAACGAACAGAATCTTTGTCATTCGACCTCAGTAATCGTGGCTGAGTGCCACGAAGAGGGTAAAGTGCGACAAGACCCATATAGAAACAAAGATAATGAAAAGAAGATAATAATAATATTATCTATGTGTACGTATGTTGTGTGACCGCACGTATGTAAGGAACGGTTTAACGAAAGAAAAGTATGTTTTATTATAAAACTAGAACTTACTCAGCAACGCTGACTTTTTATGTGTTTCCAGTTGGCAGGTAGTGTTACTGAGGATGACACGAGGCAGCTACTCAGCTCGTTTGGGATGGCATTCCTTTGTATAATGCTTTTGTGATGCAATACAACAATATATATTTTGTAATTGATGAACATTGTATTAAATGGCAAAAGCATTTATGGTAAATTGAAAAAGTTATTTCAAAGTTTCCGATGCATGATTTTTGTAATGATTATATAATGACGTGTTTTAAGTGCGATGATGACCAGCTGTGAGGTGCCCGGGAACGGGGCCTTACAAGTTGGTATCAGAGCCAAAGTTTAAGTGAAATGGGTAAATTTTTTTAAGATAAACCTTAACGTAAACTGATAATGGGACGGAAAGGGATGGGATGCCAATCTGAGTAGCTGCGTGCCATCAGGTATTTTCCTAAAGTTAACCGGTATTATGTGCGCATGTTATATGGTTTGTGTTGCTGGTAGATTTAGATACTGATGTAGTCAGGACAGGTAATGCTCGGGGTACGAAGAGTAAAGTAAGTGGCTAATCACAACTGGCCACTGTAATTAGGGACTTACTATACAAGACATAAACTGAGCTATTCCCTTGAATGACCGTGTTAGTGTTTGAATCTTTCAGTGTGTGATAAAGGATGGCCGGTGGTAGATCATCCAAAGTAACTATGGGGTGTTCCAACGATGCAAGCCCCCTACTTTTGATGGTAACGACACTGCTGCTATTGCTCACTGTTGGGTGAGGGAAATGGAAGCCGTTCTAAATATCAGCGAGTGCTGGGAGGACCAAAAGGTAAAGTTTGTTGCCCACTCTTTCATGGACTCAGCCTTGTGCTGGTGGGACAATATAGTCCAAGTTGAGGGTAGCCGGGCTATCAGAAGGATGAGATGGTCAGAGCTGAAAAGACTGGTGATTAAGTAGTTCTCTCCTCACCGTTAGATGGATAAAGTTGAAAGGGAGTTCCTGCAGTTGGAGGCGGGGATAATGACGCATCAGCAATATACCACCAAATTCAACGAAATGGCACGGTTGGTGTCGGATTAGGTGACACCTATTTCGCGAAAGATTAAAAGGTATATTCAGGGCTTTCCGGCGGACATCCGTAGGCACATGATCGCTGCCCGACCAAGCACATTTAGGTTGGCAGTTGATTTGGCGGGGAGGTTGTATGATGAAAGAACGGTGGTGGTGGTGGCTGAAGACGGTGAGAAAGATGATGGAGACTGGAACTGGAGGGGTAAGAGAACTGGACGGGGTGGTGTTCCGACGAATAATAAGCATGCACGGGGGGATGACCGTCGTGTGGTCGCACCTAGTGCGGGGTCAGATAGATGTGGTAAATGCGGGATGGAGCATTCAGTGGAATGCAAAAGGGGACCAAATACTTGCTTCAAGTGTGGGAAGCATGGTCATGTGGCTAGAGAATATGGAATCATGAGATGCTATAATTGTGGAGAAATTGGCCATATGAGCAGAGACTGTAAGAAGCCAAGGGCGGAAGGTTCGGGAATGAAGAGGGTTGGAGGAGAAGGACAGAGGGCAAACGCAGCGCCAACACGATGATGCAGGAGGAGTCTAGGGCGAACCCTGATGTTATGTCAGGTATGTTTCTAGTCAATCAATCTTTAGCCTTTGTGTAGTTCGATTGTGGCGCTAGTAAAAGTTTTATTCCTGCTGCTTTCTATGCTAAATTGCATATTAGTAGTAAGGGCATAGATGTGCCCTTCGATGTGCACCTACGAGTGGATTGTTTGGCGGACTACGAAGCGAATATTATGCGTCGCAAAAGATGATATGATGGACAACACCTGACGAGATCATGGTGACATTTTAAGGTGATTGAGTCATGACGATACCGAAGGTGATTTCGATGACAGTGGCGGGAGAGTGCATGAGGCGCAGATGTATTACCTACTTGGCCAATGTAAGGTTTGTGGATACTAATGTCCAAACCGTCAGATGTATCGAGAACCGAGTAAAGATCATTGGCGGCTGGGCATGAAGCGTGATATGGTGGAGTATGTGAGTAAATGCCTTACTTGTTTACAAGTGAAGGCCGAGCACCACATGCCGTATGGGAAGTATTGAGGTGATCAAGACTACGACCGAAAAGCTTGAAAGGACTAAAGCCCTGATGGAGATAGTCAAAGATAGACCAGAAGTCGTATGTTGATAAACGATGTAGAGCGAATGAATTACAGGGGAGAGACTGGAAAAGAGATGAGACAGTATTGTCCGCAAAGGTTTAAGGAACAACAGGTTTCGGGGACGAAACCCATTTAAGGGGGGTGGACTTGTAACACCTGGAAATTGTGTTTGAAGTGTCATGCGACTGGAGTGTCCATACGCATGGAAGTCATACGACTAGAGTGTCCATAAGCATGGAAGTCATGCGACTAGAGTGTCCATATGCATGGAAGTCATGCGACTGGAGTGTCCATATGCATGGAAGTCATGCGACTGGAGTGTCCATACGCATGGAAGTCATGCAACTGGACCGAAGTATTTAAGGGAGAGGGCAGCCCTTACCCTCTCCCCACACCCACACTTTCAGCTAAAGAAGAGAAGAGAAAAGAGAAAGAAGAGAAAAAGAAGAGAAAAGTGGTGATTCGGGCTCAAAATTCATCATGTAGCTAGTCCAAACGAAGCTCTTCATCTTCTTCTCGTTTGTGTGAGTTCTAGGACCCCTATTTTACTTGTTTTTAACCTATTTTGGGGCTGGAACAGATAGAAGAAACATGTTTTTGAAAATGTGTGTGTTTGACCCATTTGGGTGTGATTGTGTATAGTGTGTTTAGAGTGTGATTTTGGGCTTGTGTATGCTTTAATGGTGTCATAGTATGCTTTCCTAAGGATTAGGAGGGTTGATTTGGGATTAGAATGAGTTTGGAAGGGTTTGGAGGTCGAAAATCACGACTGTAGTTCGGGATGAACTGTAGTCTGCGCCCAGTTAGGGTAGGCGACTGGAGGGCCAATCGGCCGACTGAGGGACGACTGAGATTCAATCACATGACTGAGGTTCAATCGCTCGATTGGGGCTCCAGTCGCATGACAGGTCATACGACTGAGAGCCCAGTCGCATAGGTGCTCAGTCGCATAGCTGTTCATTCGCATGACTGAGAGCTCAGTCGCATAGGTGTCCATTCGCATAGGTGTTCATTCGCACGACTGAGAGCTCAGTCGCATAGGTTTCCATTCGCATAGCTGTTCATTCGCACGACTGAGAGATCAGTCGCATAGGTGTCCATTCGCATAGTGTTCATTCGCACGATTGAGAGTCCATTCGCACGATTGGGTGTTCATTCGCATAGGTGTTCATCCGTGTAGGTCCAATCGCATGATGTTCAGTCGCATGGAGGCCATGCGACTGAAGGGTGACCAATCACCCAAATAGGGTTGTTTGTACGAGGAGAGGCTTAGTTTAATTACTAACGTTTGGGGAAAAGAGCAGGGGTAAGTAATGATGTGATAGCTCCCGTAAGTACATGTAAGATGGCCGTCGAGGCTTTAGAAGTTATGTTGGGCACGATGATGATAATGTTGCCTGTTATGCATGATGTATATATCTTAAGTATGATGTTGCCCTGTATGATGGTGATGACTGATGACTGTTAAATGTCGATGTTCCTTGTTTTGATGTATGTTTATCTTTCCTGTGACTTTACGTGTTATGATAAACGAATGAAATGAAAGTATTATATAATGTAAAGTGAAAGATAATGGAAAGAGGGACGTAACGAATGAATGCATACATTAATAATAAAAGAGAGTAATAAAGACTTGCAAGGAAATGTATGAGGTGAGCGACTCTGTGTCGCAACAGACTCGAAAGAGGTCCTTGTCGCGTACTCCGGTATTGCAGGAGACAGGATCTAGATGAATGAGAGTAAGATTGGCTTGCAAGTAGATGGAAAGGAGGTTCACGACTCATTGAGAGTTGTTAGCTCAACTGTTTGCATGTGTTACAACGTGCGATCTTGGCTAACTCATAAGGGGACATAGACACAGTGGGAGTTCAGTTTTGGTAACTGCTCCAATACATGTGATGTGGTATTTAATGTGTGCTATGTGGCGTGCGATTTTGGCCTACCTCATGTGGATCATGTAGCGTGCGATTTTGGCTAACCCATGAGATGGCGTGCAATTTTGGCTAAACCCCAAGAGTTCTCAAACACAGGGCGAGTTGGTCTTAGTGACAACTCCATTGGTGCGATTTGTGCGATATGTACTTCCAGTACGATGATGCGAAGGTGCAAAAAGTAAGATAATGAATGAACGGAATCCTTGTCATTCGACCTCAGTAATCGTGGCTGAGTGCCACGAAGAGGGTAAAGTGTGACAAGACCCATATAGAAACAAAGATAAAGAAAGAGAAGATAATAATAATATTATCTATGTGTACGTATGTTGTGTGACCGCATGTATGTAAAGAACAGTTTAACGAAAAAAAGTATGTTTTATTATAAAACTAGAACTCACTCAGCAACGCTGACTTTTTATGTGTTTCCAGTTGGCACGTAGTGTTGCTGAGGATGACACGAGGCGGCTACTCAGCTCTTTTAGGACGGCATTCCTTTGTATAATGCTTTTATGATGTAATACAACAATATATATTTTGTAATTGATGAACGTTGTATTAACTGGCAAAAGAATTTATGGTAAATTGAAAAAGTTATTTCAAAGTTTCCGCTGCATGATTTTTGTAATGATTATATAATGACGTGTTTTAAGTGTGATGATGACCAGCTGTGAGGTGCCCGGGAACGGGGCCTTACATCTCCCTTTGGGCTTAACCGGTATAACATAACTTTAGAAGAGCCTAGCCGGGACTAAGTGTAAGGTTGATTGTGACCCCACAACAATGATACTTGTCTTTTTTTAAGTCAACAATTGGATTCTAAAGAGCCTTTTGTTTTTAAACTTTAAGCACTTGAACTCATCAACTTTATGTTGACACAAAATCTTTTGAGCATGTCTTTCAGGTGAAACTAGAGAATTAAATGAGCCATGGAAGAGATCTAAAGCTGAAACAAGAGTTGAGGGTGTTTGTAGAATGCAAAAGTTGAGCCTAAGCCTTAGATACAAAAGACTCAAGTAATGATTCATCAAGAACCTAATACTGATACCTTTAAATTGTGGATTGGGGTACTTTGTGTATTATAATAAAGCAAATATTCAAGTGTAAAATTTGTAAGATGCTATGTAATAAAACTTTTGGTTTTATGCTGCGTTAGGTTGTTGATTACTAATCGTTATGTCCCGCTCCTCTAGGACTGGGGTGTGATAGATTGGTATCAGAGCCAAAGTTTGTAAAGAAGTAGGTCTTCTTCGCGAGACCTAAACTACAACATATGAACCCCATAGGACAACCTTAGTAAGATGACTCTTTCGAGTCTTGTTGAGCCAAGGTTGTAGAAAGGTGGGTTGACTTTGAGATACCTAAGCTGCGACCATAAATAGGACCAGCTGAGTAGGTTGTTTCCATGATCCATGATATAAAGTTTGCAACAAAATAGGTTCCCTTAAGGACACCCATCTTTAATCTGTATACCTTGAGGGATATATATATACCATTAAGAATTCCCTACCCTATAAGAAACCTTGTTGCATTAGGGTATTACCTATGGTAGGTGCACCCGAGTAAACCAAGAAAGTATCAAACCTTCTGGAGTTGACTATTAGGACCACCGAACACAGAGTAATAGGAATGTTAGAAACCAAAGGTGTGCATATATATTAGGACTTAAATTCTGGAGAGATACTTATCTGATTGCACAACTGACTTTTGTCACTATATGAAACAACTGCTGTTAGCTGTACACTTGATACGACTTGTGTCGCTACATGAGACAAGTGCTATAATGATACTTGTTGGAATGATGATACTTGCTTATATGCTTCATTCATATGATGATACTTGTTGGAATGCAGTGATAGGATAGCAACCATGATGCCTTTTGTTTGATCTGCTCCCTATTATAGCTTGTACCCGATTGCTCATTTCCTGGTTTATAGAACTATACTTTGACACAATTGTTAGGTTTGCAAGAATATTAGCATAATTAGAATCTAAGTGTGCTTAATTGCAGATGAAGACCAAATGGGAATATGTAACTCCATGACCTAATTACACCAAACTTGGAACTTATGATGGGAATAACTAGAATGATAGTGTAAGGTAAATTGACGATTACGGGTGCACACGTAATGGTGAATTTACCGGTACACCTGAATTCTGGTAGGTCCTGTTATGAAAATTAACATGAAAGTATAGCACTAAAAGAAATAATAGATACATGTATTGTTTGTACCGAGTACGAACTGGTACTAACCGAAACTACGTGAAACCAGATCAAAAGTGCGGAATCCTATTTGATTGGCGATCCAATCAGGGAGAACGTTAATCCTATAAAACTAATGATTAGAAAACGCTAAGAATTGATTAGCAATGATCAGGAATGCTCTATGAAGTTGGAAGGGACGACTTGGACGATCTGGGACGGCTACGGTTATGAATTCTCGAAGTGTTATGTTTTTCCACGAATTAAGTGGTATTTATAGGTTATAGTCTTCATTCGTACGACTGAGCCATGCGTATGGATCAGTCGTGTGACTGAGTCATACGATCCATTCATACGTACGACTGACCTACACGGTTGATTCATTCGTATGACTGAGTCAGTCTTATGACTCAATCGTGTGTTTGGCTCAATCACATGGTTTAGACATGTGACTGGCTCATTTGCACGGTCCAGTCATGCGACTGGATCATAAGTCTTAGTTAAACACAATACTGAATCATTAATGATACATAACTATGTCTAACAACTATAAACCCACATAAGATGTTAATGTAAGCTTGTAATAAACAATAATATAAATAGATATAACATTCAATAACCAATAATCATTCAACAAAGAGTTTTCATTACATATATTAAAACATTACATCAATGTAACAAAATGAAAGTCATTTACATTTAAGCACACTAGAACTAGAACTAGGGACATGTGTACCAACAAACTCCCCCTTGGACCTAGTTCTATCTTTTCTTTGACCTCCTTCGTAAACTCTTCGTATCTCTTGACTCTTTCTTCTTTTGAAACCCCAGCATGAATATCAAGCGCAAAGCATAAGTGTATAACATGTTGAAACTGAAGTGCTTGCACGATATCCTGTGTATCAAAAAACAGTGGCCACTTGTACAATGTATAGACATCAGCTGCTGACAAGTTTGTGAGCCACATTTGGTCAAACACCCTTATTCTCTCCACATTCCCCTCTCGACCCCAAACAATGATGGCTTCTCCAGTGCGCCAGTCATAGTACCACCATTTAAAATGGGGTGTAAAGTCTTGTGGCATCTCCCTCAAAGGAATACGTGACATCGTACGCGGAGGGTGCCATTTCAAGACTACCTTTGGTCTTCCTGAGGTAGGGTCAACCTCTGTCTTATGAATAAATCTTCTGGGCTGTTGAGGCTTGAAGTTGACCCACCTCGTATGGTATTCCCTTTTCAATGCCTTCTCGAACCATCCTGATTTCTTTCCGGGAACTGAATAAAGTAGGTTCAAGTTAGCAAGACGGTTAAGCTCAAATCCAGGGAGGGTTTTCAGATCGTGTGGGAATCTGAAATACTCTATTCCCTTCTCTCTCTTTACAGCATAGACGTTTAGGTCCTCAAAATACGTCCGCTTATGATCTTGCCAGACACCTTCTGATGCTTCTTTACTTTGTAGAGCTTGGTGTAGGCGTTAGACTTTACAGGCTCCCACTGTTTCCTCATTTCCACCAGGAAGGCTGCCCACTCAGCCTTTTTGTTTGCTAGATCAGCATCATCCACCTGAGGAACTTCTTCTCTAGCTTTCTTTTCAGCTATCTTTTCTTCAACCTTATCGAATGCACTGCTGCCAAATGTTTCACCCAGATCTGGTAGTACCTCGCCATCAGCGTTAGTAACTAGGGATAATGGTCAGCAGTCACATCCTCGATCTCCACCTCATCGACACCTTGTAGTTCTTCATCACTGACTACGTCAACTTCGGGAGCATCTTTCACCAATTCATCCGGATTCAGACTGAATATCTCGGCAATTTGTTCATCTATCAAATCATGGACGATCTCTCCCTCTTCAGGTGTATAGCTGACTGAGCGTTGTATGATCACTTGCAAATCAAGAATCATTGTCAATTGTCTTCATTTGTTGAAGGGGTACCACATCATGCTCATCAGCCGGTTTAGTTGAACGTGTTAAAGAAATAAACAAACACATTAAGAGTTAATATACATTATGCACATAACACATGACAGTTCAACTTTTCATTTATTTATTTAAATTAATATTAAGACATGATTTCAAGTACAAAAGTTTAATAACATATAGACATCTAAGCTTTACTTTTGCCTTGAATCATGGTCGGGTCTTCTGCAGACGGGGAAGTAGGTGGGGCAGACGATGATGCTCCTTGGTCTTGCCTTTTCTTCGTTCTTCGCTCTTGACCATGAGGAGAGGCAGATGCAGCTGCATCTCCTTCTTTATCATCATAATTGTTCTGCCCACCTCTTGTCTCTTCTTCATCACTTCCGTTATCATCACTATCTTCCTCTTCATCATCATCATCTTCATCCTCTCCTTCTCTGATCTTCAGAGGCTAATCCTTTGTTCCCTTAAGCTTGAGCATGATCTTCTTGTTAGCAGCCTCCAACTCCTCTAACTTCTAGCTGAGTCCGCCTTGTGCTCTTAGAGTCGGGCAACCTGCTGTGCATGCTGTGAGATCTGCTGAGCTTGGGAAGCATTGAGCTCCACCAGCTGACGTAACTATGCAGTCTTTTCTTCATCAGCGGCTAACAGCTTCAGCACCATTCTGTTCAGTGCTGAAAGCTATTCCTCCACACCCACGGGAGGGAGAGAAGATCCAGTGGTGAATATGGTGTGTGGAGAGGGGCCGGCTTGGTGGCTGGTGGTAGTGGTGGTGGCTGGGGTGAATATGGGGGTGGTGAATGAAAGGGTGGAGAAGTGGGTGTAGTGGTGGAAGGTGGAGGTATGGTAGTAGTAATGGGTGGTGTGGTAGTGGTGGTGGTAGGTATAGTGGTGGTGGTGGGTGGTGTAGTGGTAGAGGTGGTGGTATGCAACATAAATCTTGGCCTCTTCCCCTTCTTCCCATAGGGCTGAGCCATCCTCTTCTTCCGAGTCCCCTTTGACCCGGATGCTCCCCCTTGGCTGTTGGGTTGGTCTGGGGAGTAAGATGGATCAGAAGTAGCCTCCCCAGATCCACCCTAGCGTCCACCAACCGCCCTCACGCCTCTCTCAGTGGCTACGACATGGCTTCCCACTGTTCGTACCAGAGGCTCTTCGTCTGACTCCTCCTCCTCATAAGGCTTAAAGTCAGGTTGAATAGGAGCTGGTTCGGGTTCAACCTTACCGTCTCCTCCCTGATCTGTATCATGATCGTCACCGTCGGAGCCATCGGAGGGTAGAGCTATCTGCTCAACATCAGAATCACTATCGTCGTGGGGCCACTTCCTCTTTACTAGCGCCACATAGTCTTCACGGGCCAGATGCCCAAACAGACGCCTTACCAGGGGCTTCACCTGCTTGCCCCGGTACACCTTCATCCTCCCGAGGGTGGTGTCATCCATCACCTTCTCCTTGGGCAGTGATGGAAGCTTTTGATCGATGATCATCTGCTTGAATCGAGGGTACATGCAGAAGCTCTCTTTGCCCTTAGCCTCAATGTTCTCCACCAGATAGGTGAAGATCATCCTTGAGAAGATAAAAGCATGATTTAGCACCAACGTCATGTAGGCGTTCTGCATCTTATCAGAAAGCTCGTCAAAACCTCCCTTCCGAGAGGCGATGCATCATAGCAACACGTGGGCCAAGTACTTGAACAGGGGGCACAGGTTTCTTTTGTTGAGCACACCTGCATTGATGTCCCCAGAGTACTTGGCTCTCAGAAAACATCCTCAAACTGTAAGGGGATGCAATCATGTGGGGCAATCAGCGTCATCCCCGAACTCTAAGACAGTTCTGAGATCCTCCTCTGTGATCTCTATAGGCTCCCCAAAAATGGAGCTCCTGAGACGATGGGGCTCAGAGGACCTGTCTACTGCAGCACTTTCCCAGAAAGACTCCTGTACTGATCTATATGGTGTGCACTGTGTCGAGATAACCCTGAAGATCCTCAATCGCCGTAGAAGTGTAATGATGCCGGCAAACTCCGCTGCGTTGCGGGATGACAGGTCAAGATGAGCACAAACGTTGTGCTTTGTGCTCATCGTCCACCGACTCGCCATCTGTGACACAAAGTAATTAAACGTTAGTAAGTGTCAGAGAATAACAGTTTGGTTCAATGAACTCGAAAATTTGTTTAGTAGTGCGAATGAACTGGGCGACTGAGATTTAGTCGTGCGTATAGACTGTGCGACTGAGATCTAGTCATGCGAATGAGCTCGTGCGTACGATTGAGTCATGCGATTGGGCTTACACGTATGATATTTCTTGCATTTATATCAGTTGAACGATTAAACTCATACATATGGTTCAGTCATACGAATGTGCAATTTGTCTATCTCAGTCGTGCGATTGAGCCATTCGCGTAGCTCAGTCATGCGATTGAAGTTCATCCGGGTGTCCGTTCGCATGACAGACTGTTTGTCCATTCAAATCCAAATTTTCAGCAAAACATGATGTTAGACATTGAGGCTTGGCTCCTTAGGTTCGCATATGTCCGACTAAACTCGTAATAACTTTTATTTGATCAAGATATTTAGTTTTAGTTGGTTTCTTTGTTAAACTATGTTTAGCTTCAAGTTAGGTCTTTATTTCGATCCTTAGGACATGTATTTACTGATCTTTAGGATGAACATAGTCGTGCAGTACCTGTAGGATCAATACAAATCGCCAGAGAACGTCAAACAAATGTCTAAGTCGATCAAATGAAATTTTGGCAGAGTGAGTTTGTGTCGTGCGTCTGAAAGGGCGATTGAAGAGAATGAGCGACTCTGACCGACTCCCCCTCTATTTATACTGGGGTGACCTTCAGTCGTGCAAGTGAACCTAGTCGCATACTTCATTCGTATGACTGAGGGCCAGTCGTGCGACTGGCCCTATTCGATCACCTCCAATCGTGTGAATGAGGGTCATTCGTGCGACTGTCACAGTCGGTCACCTCCAATCGTGCGATTGAGGTCATTCGTACGGCTGTCACAGTCGGTCACCTCCAATCGTGCGATTGTGTCAAACTTATGGTCCAATCGCACGACTGGTCCATATTCATGGTCCAGTCGTGTGAATGGCTCACACTTATGAATTTTGACTTTATGGCCATTTGACACATAGCTCCTTTTTTTAACAGTTGATAAAATGTTTTAAGCTTTTGATCATCTCAGGCATGACTATTTTGAATTACAGAACCTTTGATCACCTAGACGTGATCCATTTATCCACCTGTTCACCTCAGACGTGATCCATTTATCTGCCTGATCACCTCAGACGTGATCCTTTTACTTTTACAGAAACAAGTGATTCAAGATTTACGTTAAGTTCATTTTGTGACATTCACAGAGATGAATCTCGTAGCACAGTCCGACATTGACACACTATACATAAAACTTGAAGAACTAGAAAACTAACCTAAGTAACAAAAATAAACACGTTTTTGTGATTTTGCTAGGGTAGGGTGCAGGATCGGATTTCGGGTGGTCTTTCTCTCAACTCACTGTGAATCAACACTCGGCAAGCAGTCTATGAAGAGTTGATCACAATATAACAAGTATCAAGCAGTAAGAAAACTTAACAGCAGATAAATTTTCAAGGTACTTTTATATATTGCTTCTCAACTCAAAGGATTACAAGACACTTGGACTCAAATCACTTACTTAAAGAGTTACAGGGAGAAGATATATATAATACTACCTACAGCCGGATATACTTTGATACCAGCTGGACACCTCTAACCTTACATCTATACTACAAGACTCTAGGTGAGGTCTTTCAGACATTGTGCCTGAGAGTTGGTAGTCAGGACATGTCCCTGACTTACCTTTTGTCACCAACTAAAGTTGGTAACATGTACTAACATAAAAAGGTGAACAGTAGAATAAAGTATGGTCAACAACATGGCTCTTTAGGAAGATGCCATGCTGTATCAGAGGTCTGCAGCGGACTGTCAGGGACCATACATTTATCTGCTGGACATAGCAATGTCTTTCGAAGGATAAAGTGCTTCGGAAGGATAATGTGACACCCCGTAATTTCAGATTTAACATTTTTCCAAAATCGTTCTCATTAACATATACCCGTACACGCAAATACTCGAAACGTATACAAACACCGCCACAGACATCATTAAACGAATTATTATAAGAATACTAACGCGGGTGTTTGTAGGGAATTCACATAAACGAGATCACCTAAGGAATCCTATTAATTAATAGAGCTCGCTCGCCTAAGTCGTTATCAACCGAAACAAATTCGGGAACTCGGTACCTAAGTACAGGGACTAAACCTGTTAATTGGCAAACTGGGCTGGGTATAAATACCCACCCACCAGCCAAACACTCCCATTTTCCCTGCTCTCTTTCTCTCCATCGCTCCTTCACCTCCGATTGTTCATCCTAGCACCCAAAACCACCCGATTGAGCTCGTTTTTGCCGGATTAAGCCACGCAACAGCTAAAGAATCACGATCCCAGCAGGTAGGCGACCATTTCCATCTGTTTTGACACCCGTTTCACTGCTGCAAGTATGAAATTCGGGTGTTCGGGTTCAACCCGAATGCATGTGGTCGTGGGGGTGCGTGTGAGGTCAATCAGAGTGTGCATTACCCTTAGACATGTTAGGAGAGTGTTTCTGGAAGTCTTGATTGTGATAAAACCGAGCACGGAACAGCCGAAGGCCGTTCGACCTGCCCAGCAGTCGCGATCTGCTGCAGTCCGCGACTGGGCCAACCGTGCGACTGAGACGTGCGATTGGTTCCTTCGCGCGATTGATCGGGGCGACTGGGATGAAACGTGTGAGTGAATGGTGCGATTGAGTCAGCCGAATGAATGTGTGCGATTGAGTCAGCCGAATGAAGGTGTGCGACTGGGTATCACCCGACTGAAGGACCAACCGCACGAATGAAGGTTCATTCGCGCGATTGGAAGTTGATTCGGGTGATTGGGGAATGTGTGGTACGACTGAACGCTGAGTCGCATGAATGAGGGTTCAATCGTACGAGGGAACTTGATTCGTACGATTGAAGGCCTATTCGTGCGAATGAAGTGTCCAGTTGTGCGTCTAGCCTTGTTATGCGATTGGAGTCATTTTGATGTGAATCCTTCTGGTGTGCGATGTGTCTATCGTGCGACGACAAGTTAACAACAATAAAGTGTCATTTCTTGACCACAAAGATTAAAGTCAACGCAATCAACAAGCACATACTTTTCAACCAAAAACAACGTAACTGTTTACAAATATCAACAACTCATTAGAAGTCTACATGAAGTCTAATATGTCTATGACTGCTTGTGTGTGTGACACCCACGACCGAACCCATGCGACCCGACTCAACTAAACATGTCTAGTAACGCTAAACACAACATTAACGTTTAACACAACTGTCAATAGGTGTTTGACAGCGCATCGTAAACAACACTTGGGAAAAACTTTCATCCTACGCACTTGCTACATCATCGGTGAGTTTCACGGCCCCTTTTTACATCTCTTTCCGTTTGGGGGAGAAAACATGCAGAACACATTTACATAATGGTTGTAGTAATATTGATATCGCTTGTTACGTTAGTGCAACACACTCTTGTCCCCGCACACTCGAACCGTTAGTAATGGGATTAGCGAGGTAATTTTGAGTAGTACTACTGGGTCTGACAAACCCCGCCCGGGCTAGTCGCGCTAGCTTGATTGGAGGTCAAACGGGCGCACAATTGACCTAACATACGATTGCCACGGTCGGTTAAGACGTGGAACACCCCGTCATGGTCTGATGAGACATGACGGAACACATACGATTGCCACGGTCGGTCAAGACGTGGAACTTACGATTGCCACGGTCGGTTAAGACGTGGAACACCCCATCATGGTCTGATGAGACATGACGGAACACACACGATTGCCACGGTCGGTCAAGACGTGGAACTTACGATTGCCACGGTCGGTTAAGGCGTGGAACTTGCGCTTCTCGCGGTCTGTAGAGACGTGGAGAACACACATTGGGACGTAAACAGTCAGCTTCGGTTCGAAACGCTAAGTAACAAGAACATAGGCTAGCTACCTAACGATATGCTTTATGTACTAAACCATTGAAACGCATAACATGGAAACGCTTACGAATACATTTCTTGTTAAATTAAACCTGTGAACTCACCAACTTTATGTTGACACATTTTAGCATGTTTTCTCAGGTCACAGGAACGCATAAGCTTTTGAGGCACGCTTCAGGAAATGCACTCAGGACATGCATACATCTAGTTTATTTTCAGCATTGAACATTTTGTATAAACATGGCTATTGTAATAGTACCGTAATGGATTCACAAACTATGTAAACGCTTCCGCATTTTGTAAAACTCTGTTTATGTTCTTTTGAATGAAGTTAAGTGTATGCTTTAAATTCATATAGTGTCATTCGATATGACTGTGTCTGAGATCCTGGTATGTCACACGCCTAGCGTAAAACCCCGTTCGTGGAAATTGAGGGTGTGACAGATTGGTATCAGAGCCACAGGTTATAGAGAACTAGGATTGCATTGCATCTAGACTATAGCCTTAGACACAACACTAGTATGGCACAGACACTTTTACATGGTTACCACTACTGTGCAAACAACCTTCTGGTGTATTGACATTACACTGCTGAGCGAACATAACACTATGGGTATGACATGTGTGTCATTACCGGCTGACAGAGGGGCGGAGAATCCCGCTCGCTCACAACTAACGCTTACACTTGATCCTTCACTCGCGGAGTGAAAGCAACAACGAATTGAATCAAACATTTCCATCACTGGAACACGAAACTCTTTTCTAACACACGCGATAAACATAACGAGGGCAAACAAAAAGAACCAACTCTCTCACACTTGTTACTATTCCCAACATACCCTATCCTCTACGCTAGTCTGAGCAGTAAATGAGGGACAACTAAGATATTCAAGTCGATTAGAGAATCGGACTTAGACACCCAATTCACTTGTACAACCTTAGTTATTTGACTCTTGGTATAACAAATACATCCTCGATATTTTTATCATTGATGACACTCGGTACTGGACAAGGTATGTTATCTCGAATAGGAGGAACCATGTGTGACCATGCAAAGCAAACTAGAATCACGGGTGCACACGTAATTGTAATTTGTCGTGCATGAGAACACTGGCAACTCTATTGGGTGATAACGGTAATGGCCAGTACGAATTTCCAATTCCATACATAGGAGGCATACGGCCTCGGATCCTCATAAAGCCTTACTATCGATGTGCGACCAAACCCCTCATTCTTACTAGCATGATACAATATATTATTATTGTCAATAATTATTATCTAGTTAATGATTAGTATGTGTTGTGAATTGAAGAAACCATGTCTGGAAGAGGACCTGGACGCCCGGGTGGACGAGGAAATATCACCCTGACTCAAGCCGAGCTGAATGCAATCATCAACGAGCGCGTGGCTGATGCGCTTGCAGCTTATGAGCAGGCCCGCAATCAGGACCAGAACAACCAGAACCCGAATCGAGGAGGTCCAACAGTCTGTACCTTCAAGATGTTTATGGATTGCAAGCCTCATTCTTTCAGCGGCTCTGAGGGCGCTGTCACACTGCTTCGCTGGCTAGAGAAACTTGAGTCAGTGTTTGCCATGTGCAGCTGTCCTGATGAAAACCGGGTCAAGTACGCCTCCGGCACATTGGAGGGACCAGCCCTGACATGGTGGAATTCACAAGTCCAAACCTTAGGACTTGGTGCTGCAAATGGTATGCCATGGGAAGACTTCAAAATCCTGATGAAAGAGGAGTACTGCCCCAGGAGTGAAGTCCAGAAACTGGAAGCAGAATTTTGGAACTTAAAGATGATTGGTTCAGACATTGAGGAGTACACGACTCGTTCGCACGAGTTGGCAGCATTATGTCCGCAGATGGTAACTCCGGCCTACAAACGGATCGAAAAGTACATTGATGGCTTGGCTCCTCAAATCCAAGCTAGTGTGATGGCTGCTGATCCTGTCACTATCCAGCAGGCCATCCGACTGGCTCACAAACTCACCGACCAGGCAGTGGCACAAGGCACTCTGCCTAAACGTGGCGCTGCTTCTGGTTCATCAGATCACAAAAGAAAATGGGAAGGTAACAACAGCAAGTC
Organism: Flaveria linearis; assembly: GCA_024085815.1. Lineage (NCBI taxonomy): Eukaryota > Viridiplantae > Streptophyta > Magnoliopsida > Asterales > Asteraceae > Flaveria > Flaveria linearis. The sequence goes on from CM044013.1 coordinate 45,948,818, forward strand.
TTCAAGCTCCAACAACCCCCAGCAACAACCGACCAAAAAGTTTGACCCATCAAGAAACTTCACCCACAACAACCCGAACAGCAACAACAACAATTATGGTCAGGGTGCGAGCAGCTACGCGGCAAGAACCCTAGGTGTAACCGGTGCAACCTCCATCACCATGGCCCATGTAATCGACTTCGTTGTCAAAGATGTGGAAAGATGGGACACGCAGCCAAAGATTGCCGGGGTGAAATAATGACTCAGCAACAACCACCCCAACAACAACGCCAGGGTGGAGTGACTAGAGTCTGCTATGAATGTGGTAAGGAGGGACACTACAGGAAGGATTGCCCACAGCTGAGGGGTGGAAACAAGGGTAATAATGGGGGCAATGCCAAGGGTCGTGCGTTCGTGATCGGTTCCGGCGAGGCAAGGGATGACCAGAATGTGGTTACTGGTACGTTTCCCCTGAATGGTTGTTTTGCTTCCATACTATTTGATACTGGAGCTGATAGGAGTTTTGTTTCCAACAAGTTCATTAAGTTTTTAGATGTAACCCTAGCTGTCATGGAACCTAGTTATGTGGTAGAATTAGCTGACGGAAAACTAATCGAGGCAACTCAAATCGCCAAGGGGTGCAGACTAGGATTATGTGGTCGTGAGATAGATATAGATCTGATGCCTGTCACACTTGGTAGTTTTGACGTAGTTGTGGGCATGGACTGGCTATCCAAGAATCAAGCTGAAATCATCTGTGGAGAGAAAATCGTGCGCATACCACTTCCTAGTGGTGAAATTCTATCAGTTCAGGGCGAAAGGAGTGGCATGGTCTCCGAATCATCTCCCACATGAAAGCTCAGAAGTGTTTACGTAAGGGTCATACCGCTTTCTTAGCCATGGTCACTGAAAAAGAAACCGAGGAAAAGAAAATTGAAGACATCCCAGTTGTACGTGATTATCCTGAGGTTTTCCCTGAAGACCTACCCGGTCTTCCACCGCACCGCCAGGTCGAATTCCAAATTGATTTAGTTCCGGGAGCCGCCCCTATCGCGAGGGCACCGTACAGATTAGCTCCAAGGGAACTACAAGAGCTGTCTACACAACTGCAGGAACTGTTGGATAAAGGTTTTATCAGACCTAGCTCATCACCGTGGGGAGCCCCAATTCTGTTTGTCAAGAAGAAGGACGGAACTTTCCGCATGTGTATCGATTACAGAGAATTGAACAAGGCGACAATTAAGAACCGTTATCCTCTCCCGCGTATCGATGATCTGTTCGACCAACTACAAGGGTCAAGTTACTATTCAAAGATAGACCTAAGATCGGGTTATCACCAACTAAGGATTCGAGAAGAAGACGTTTCAAAGACTGCTTTCAGAACGAGGTATGGTCACTACGAGTTTTTGGTTATGCCATTCGGACTGACCAACGCACCAGCGGTTTTCATGGACTTAATGAACCGAGTGTGCAAACCCTACCTAGACAAGTTCGTTATTGTCTTCATCGATGACATCCTCATTTACTCAAGGAATAAAGAAGAACACGAAGAACACCTTAGACTGATTCTGGAGCTGTTGAGACGAGAACAGTTGTACGCAAAATTTTCGAAGTGTGACTTCTGGATGCGAGAGGTCCACTTTTTGGGTCATGTGGTCAACGAGAATGGATACACGTTGATCCAGCAAAGATAGCAGCTATCAAGAACTGGGCTACGCCTAAGACCCCGACCGAGGTACGACAGTTTCTCGGGTTAGCTGGCTATTATCGACGGTTCATCGAAGGGTTCTCGAAGATTGCTCAACCTCTCACCGCATTGACTCATAAAGGTACTACGTACGATTGGGGTGATAAACAAGAATCTGCATTCCAGATTCTGAAGCAGAGACTTTGTACAACACCGATTCTATCCCTGCCTGAGGGAACCGATGATTTTGTTGTTTACTGTGATGCTTCCATACAAGGCCTCGGTTGCGTACTGATGCAGCGCAATAAGGTGATTGACTATGCATCACGACAATTGAAGATACACGAGAAAAACTACACGACACACGACCTAGAGCTGGGAGCTGTGGTATTCGCACTCAAGATATGGAGACACTACTTGTACGGTACCAAGTGCACCATTTACACCGATCACAAGAGTCTCCAGCACATCTTTGAACAGAAGGAGCTGAATATGAGACAACGTCGTTGGGTTGAGTTGTTAAACGACTATGACTGTACGATCAAGTATCATCCGGGCAAGGCCAATGTAGTAGCAGACGCCCTGAGTCGGAAGGAAACGCCCAAGCCAAGACGAGTTCGAGCATTGCGACTTACCATTCACACCGGTTTACCCGACCAGATCCGCAATGCCCAACTTGAGGCGCTAAAAGGTGAGAACCTGAAAGCCGAATCGCTACGAGGCATGGAAAAGCAACTAGAAACCAAGCCTGACGAAATCCGCTACTTCATGGGTCGAACATGGATTCCCTTATATGGAGGCCTACGAGAACTGGTTATGGACGAAGCTCACAAGTCCCGGTACTCAATCCACCCAGGTTCAGACAAAATGTACCACGACCTGAAGGTTCTTTACTGGTGGCCAAACATGAAAGCAGATATCGCCACCTACGTGGCAGATGTTTGACATGTTCTAAGGTCAAGGTAGAGTATCAACGACCGTCTGGTTTACTCCAACAGCCGGAATACCAGTATGGAAGTGGGAACAAATATCCATGGACTTTATCACGAAACTTCCTCGAACTCCCAGCGGATGCGACACCATTTGGGTGATCGTGGATCGCTTGACGAAATCCGCTCACTTCCTGGCAATCCGTGAGACTGATCGCATGGAAAAGTTAACTCGTATCTACTTAAGGGAAATAGTCTCTCGGCATGGTGTGCCGGTTTCCATTATCTCTGATCGTGACGCTCGATTCACTTCACACTTCTGGCAGTCCTTACAACGAGCACTAGGAACGCGGCTGGATATGAGCACCGCGTACCACCCCCAAACCGATGGTCAAAGTGAGCGTACGATCCAGACTCTAGAAGACATGTTACGTGCCTGCGTCATAGATTTCGGCAGCAGTTGGGAAACCCATTTACCGCTAGTCGAGTTTTCTTACAACAATAGCTACCACACATCGATCAAAGCTGCTCCATTTGAGGCACTTTATGGGCGTAAGTGCCGATCACCTATCTGTTGGGCAGAAGTTGGGGAAAGTCAACTCACCGGCCCTGAACTTGTGCACGAGACGACTGAGAAGATCGTGCAAATCCGTAACCGTATGGCAGCAGCCCGTGACCGACAGAAAAGCTACGCTGACAAGCGTCGCCGACCGTTGGAATTCCAAATAGGTGACAAGGTGCTTTTGAAAGTGTCACCTTGGAAGGGTGTGATTCGTTTCGGGAGACGGGGAAACTGAGCCCTAGGTACGTGGGACCGTTTGAGGTTGTCAAACGGGTTGGCCCCGTAGCCTACCAATTGAACCTACCCGAAGAACTCCGTGGAGTACACAATGTGTTCCACGTCTCCAACTTGAGGAAATGCCTTACAGACGAAGCTCTCATCGTCCCGTTGGACGAGATACATGTGGACGAGCAACTACATTTCGTCGAGGAACCAGTGGAAGTCATGGACCGAGAGGTCAAGACACTCAAACGCAGTCGTATCCCTATCGTTAAAATCCGTTGGAACTCGAAGCGTGGACCAGAATTTACCTGGGAACGCGAGGACCAGATGAAGAGGAAGTACCCTCAACTGTTCCAAAACCAGGCATCCACCTCTTAGATACACAGGTACTCTATCCCACATCACAACTGTTGAGTCTTGTACTACCCCGTAAAAACCACGTGACATGATGTACTAATTTTCGGGACGAAAATTCCTGCAACAAGGGGATGATGTGACACCCCGTAATTTCAGATTAACATTTTTCCAAAATCGTTGTCGTTAACATATACCCGTACACGCAAATACTCGAAACGTATACAAACACCGCCACAGACATCGTTAAACGAATTATATAAGAATACTAACGCGGGTGTTTGTAGGGAATTCACATAAACGAGATCACCTAAGGAATCCTATTAATTAATAGAGCTCGCTCGCCTAAGTCGTTATCAACCGAAACAAATTCGGGAACTCGGTACCTAAGTACAGGGACTAAACCTGTTAATTGGCAAACTGGGCTGGGTATAAATACCCACCCACCAGCCAAACACTCCCATTTTCCCTGCTCTCTTTCTCTCCATCGCTCCTTCACCTCCGATTGTTCATCCTAGCACCCAAAACCACCCGATTGAGCTCGTTTTTGCCGGATTAAGCCACGCAACAGCTAAAGAATCACGATCCCAGCAGGTAGGCGACCATTTCCATCTGTTTTGACACCCGTTTCACTGCTGCAAGTATGAAATTCGGGTGTTCGGGTTCAACCCGAATGCATGTGGTCGTGGGGGTGCGTGTGAGGTCAATCAGAGTGTGCATTACCCTTAGACATGTTAGGAGAGTGTTTCTGGAAGTCTTGATTGTGATAAAACCGAGCACGGAACAGCCGAAGGCCGTTCGACCTGCCCAGCAGTCGCGATCTGCTGCAGTCCGCGACTGGGCCAACCGTGCGACTGAGACGTGCGATTGGTTCCTTCGCGCGATTGATCGGGGCGACTGGGATGAAACGTGCGAGTGAATGGTGCGATTGAGTCAGCCGAATGAATGTGTGCGATTGAGTCAGCCGAATGAAGGTGTGCGACTGGGTATCACCCGACTGAAGGACCAACCGCACGAATGAAGGTTCATTCGCGCGATTGGAAGTTGATTCGGGTGATTGGGGAATGTGTGGTACGACTGAACGCTGAGTCGCATGAATGAGGGTTCAATCGTACGAGGGAACTTGATTCGTACGATTGAAGGCCTATTCGTGCGAATGAAGTGTCCAGTTGTGCGTCTAGCCTTGTTATGCGATTGGAGTCATTTTGATGTGAATCCTTCTGGTGTGCGATGTGTCTATCGTGCGACGACAAGTTAACAACAATAAAGTGTCATTTCTGACCACAAAGATTAAAGTCAACGCAATCAACAAGCACATACTTTTCAACCAAAAACAACGTAACTGTTTACAAATATCAACAACTCATTAGAAGTCTACATGAAGTCTAATATGTCTATGACTGCTTGTGTGTGTGACACCCACGACCGAACCCATGCGACCCGACTCAACTAAACATGTCTAGTAACGCTAAACACAACATTAACGTTTAACACAACTGTCAATAGGTGTTTGACAGCGCATCGTAAACAACACTTGGGAAAAACTTTCATCCTACGCACTTGCTACATCATCGGTGAGTTTCACGGCCCCTTTTACATCTCTTTCCGTTTGGGGAGAAAACATGCAAACACATTTACATAATGGTTGTAGTAATATTGATATCGCTTGTTACGTTAGTGCAACACACTCTTGTCCCCGCACACTCGAACCGTTAGTAATGGGATTAGCGAGGTAATTTTGAGTAGTACTACTGGGTCTGACAAACCCCGCCCGGGCTAGTCGCGCTAGCTTGATTGGAGGTCAAACGGGCGCACAATTGACCTAACATACGATTGCCACGGTCGGTTAAGACGTGGAACACCCCGTCATGGTCTGATGAGACATGACGGAACACATACGATTGCCACGGTCGGTCAAGACGTGGAACTTACGATTGCCACGGTCGGTTAAGACGTGGAACACCCCGTCATGGTCTGATGAGACTGACGGAACACACACGATTGCCACGTCGGTCAAGAGTGGAACTTACGATTGCCACGGTCGTTAAGGCGTGAACTTCCTTCTCGCGGTTGTAGAGACGTGGAGAACACACATTGGGACGTAAACAGTCAGCTTCGGTTCGAAACGCTAAGTAACAAGAACATAGGCTAGCTACCTAACGATATGCTTTATGTACTAAACCATTGAAACGCATAACATGGAAACGCTTACGAATACATTTCTTGTTAAATTAACCTGTGAACTCACCAACTTTATGTTGACACATTTAGCATGTTTTCTCAGGTCACAGGAACGCATAAGCTTTTGAGGCACGCTTCAGGAAATGCACTCAGGACATGCATACATCTAGTTTATTTTCAGCATTGAACATTTTGTATAAACATGGCTATTGTAATAGTACCGTAATGGATTCACAAACTATGTAAACGCTTCCGCATTTTGTAAAACTCTGTTTATGTTCTTTTGAATGAAGTTATGTATGCTTTAAATTCATATAGTGTCGTTCGATATGACTGTGTCTGAGATCCTGGTATGTCACACGCCTAGCGGTAAAACCCCGTTCGTGGAAATTGAGGGTGTGACAGATAACTTCTTCCGAAGGCACTTATACTTCGGAGACTGCTTCTTCTAGGCTTGAGTCTTCTTTATCTTCGGAAGCAGACTTGTCTTCAGCTCTTTCATCAGACTTTGTCTTTCGGAAGATAGTCTTCAGCTTTGGCTTCAGCTGTGTCTTCAGCAGTTGACTTCAGCTTTTTGCCTTCGGAAGATGTCTTCAGCTGTTGTTCCTTAGACTCTCGGAAGATCTCTTGCTTGGCTTCGGAAGCCCTTAATGTAGTACCAAAAAGTGACTATGAAGTGAATTTGGTTGCACCAGCCTTATCATGATCCAACAAACTCCCCCTAGGCTGATGCTACCAAAACTTCACTTCTCTCTTCTTCTCAAAGCTCTCAGCACCAAGGAAAGCAGGTGTTTATCATGTCTTCATTCTTTCCTGCTGTGATGCTGAGAATCTTGTACAAATCTTTGGTGGACAGAACCTCTACTCTGTCACCTTGGATTATGTGTACCCTCTGTTGTGGCCCTCTGAAAAGAGTTAGTTGATGGGAAGTATAGTCATATTCCCATCGAACTATTGGTTCCAATTCAGGACCTTCCACCATCTGTAGAAAGGCTGTGCCTTGGTGGTTGATCTTTCCTTGTCTTCCACTCTTTTCAGCTTCAACTCTTCTTCAATCTTGGCTCTTCTACTTCGTTCAGCCAAGTGGAGACCACTGATATGGTTTCTTATGTGTGCAGCAGTCTCAGAGTTGGAGGGATTGGAGAATGGCTTCTCTGCAAGCTCAGCAAGATCAAATCTGCTGAGATGCAGTAGAGAAGTGGCATTGAGCCTGTTGGTTTCACCATTCTCCCTTTCCACAACAAAGTTGTGAGAAGGTTCATCGAACCTCCACTGGATTATTGCATTTCTAGGTCCAGGAGATTGACCAGAAATCCTATCCTCTTTCCTGGTATCCAGTAGAGTCACCAGTCTTCTTCTTAGTCTCTTCTCCTCAGCATTGAGGGTATCGAGAGTTCGGAAAGAAGACCAAGAAGTCTTGCAGCCTGTGTCTCAAGTGTTAGGCTCTAGGCAATTCAAGAAATTGGCCTAGGGTGAGGGAGCTTGAAGAATTATCAACATAGGTGATGTTGATAAGCTCTCCCTCACAGGAGATACTGCTCAAGGTAGTGCAATTGATGAGCCTTGTCTTGAACTCCTTAATCTCTTCAAAGGAGAGATGTTTAGGAGGCTGAGGGGATGATCTTGGTTGTTGTTGGGTAGGCTTAGGTTTAGTGGTTTTGGGTTGAGTCTTGGGTTTTAGGATGGGTAGTTTGGGTGGTTGAGGTGATGTGGTAGGTTTGGGTAGAGTTGTGGGTTGAGGGGTAAAGGTTTCATCAGTGGGTTCAGGTTTAATGGGAAAAGGGGTTGGCTCTGGTGTGGGTTGTGGCTGTGGTTGAGTGGCTGGGGTGAAAACCATTCCCTTCATCCTCTGTACATCTCCTTCCTTTCCCAAACGGATGTCAGCTTTATTTCACTGACTATCCGCTGGAGTGTCCTTTCGGACATAGGTCCACCTGCCTACCAGAGAAGCCATGAGCCGGAGGTAGTCCTTCATCCAGGCTTTGTCAGTTGACTTCTTGGCAGCAGTGACCTCCTTCTCTTCCTCCCTCTTCCTCTTCATCTTCAGCTTCTCCCTAGCAGCCTTCTTCCTTTCCTTCTCCATTTGATCCTGCTCTTTGTTGTGGAGCAGCAGGATCATATCATCATCATGTGGAGACAGTTCAGGAAGACTGAAGCCTCTTGAGAGGAGGAACTTGATCCTAGCCTCTCTCAGCCTCAGGGCTGCCTCCCTTGCTCTTGTTCTTCCCTCTCCAAGGCCAACCTGGCTTCCCTTTCTTGTTGTAGCCTGGTGACCTCTCCAAAGTCACCAACTCCTCTAATGGTAGCAGGAGTATTTCCTCATTGGCAGCTCCTAGATTGATGAGCTGGTCAATAAGTGCTGTTCTTCTCCTCTGGTTGATTTCTTCCTGATTGGCTGCAGCTGCTTTAGAACTAGCAGCTAACAGCTTCTCAGTAGGAAACCGACCTTTCTTTTTGGCCTTCTCAATCTTCTCCTCCTCCTGAAGCTCTTCGCAGTCAATTTCTTTTGCCTTTGTCTTTGATTGTGCTTGACTGTGGTGGTTCTTGGATGGAGGGCTGTGATTGAGAGAGAAGTTCAGCTGGTGCTTGGGTTGGAGTATTTCAGAAATGTCCTCCCTGCTCACCTCAGATGCAATTTCAACAATGACATCTGTGATGGTCAGTTCCTCAGACATCTGAAATAAGCCTTCCGCAGCTTCTATTTCGGCCTCGGAAGACTTGTCTTGTTCTTCCGAGGCTTCCATGTAGGCTTCGGAAGCTCAGCTAGAGCTTCGGAAGATGAGACTACTGCAGATTCTGTCCCATCTGTTTCAGTTGCTGGGCCATCAGTCCCCATTTCCCCTTCGAAGCTAATCTTAGGTTCCATGAAGACCTTAGGTTGACCAACTTCCTCCACAGTGGTAGAAGGTATAGTCAGTCTTTGAAGCTCCTCAGCCCCAAAGTATGCGAGTGTGGTGTCGGGGCTGGGCTGTTCTAGGGATGATCTCAATACAAACTGTGTGAACAGTCTGTAGAGATCTTGAAGCATCCTTGAGTCAATCTCCAGAAAGGATTGAGATGACTCAGGTAGTGTAATGATTGTTGGGTGGAAATGAGTTGGGTCTGTGGTTCCATAGGTGTTTGTCTCTGAACTTTCTCCCCCTTTTTGGTAGCATCATCTTGAGAGCTAGATGAGCTAGAGGAAGAAGTCATTGAGACCTGGATTGGTACATGCCTAACAGACCTCTCCGTCTGTTTCTCAGCTAGTTTAGCCTTGAGAGAGTTAATCTCAAGTTGCTGAGTGGCAGTCCTTGATTCTAAGATCTTCACCTGTGATTCCAGGTTGGAGACCTTAGAAAGCAAGTACTGAAGTGTTAGTTGCATACTTCCCTCATCTTCATGAGAAGAATCATGGGGAGATGAGATAACATACCTAGTATGCTCACTCTCACCACCAGATGTGGTTTCTTGGCACCCTGGTTTCCTTTGCTCAGAGTCATCTCTTTCAGAGATGTCAATGGGCAAAGTTGCCGTAGACTCAGTCCTAATTATGTTACCACTGTCCTGAGAGCTCAATGAGAGACTCTGAGTAGTGGCAGCTGAGTCTACATGAGTCCCTCCACATCAGTGGGACTCACCTCAGTAGCAGGCTTCTGATGGGGGCTAGAGACAAGGGATCCCTCTTGGCTCTGTTGATCTCTCAGTGGGTGTTGTAGATCAACTTCATGGCCATGGAGAGATGTAATCTCTTCATCAGTTCGGAGTAAAAGGTCAGTGAAAGAGAGGGTGGTTAGTCCTACTGACCGGGACCTTGATCAATGTCTACAGGCATTGAGCTATGGTGGGGCTGTCCCTAGAAAGCTGCACAGGGGAGTGTAGAGACTCACCCTGTGGGCTAAAGGCTTGGGGTTCGGGCTCAGGGGTTTGAGACTGAGGAGGCTCAAAACCCACATTGAGGTCAAATGTGAAGGATGGTGTGACCTCGGACTGAGTGGGAGCCCATGATTCCACTCTAGTCCTTTCGGTGTGAACAGGAGGAGCTTGTTCAATCAGAGTAGATTGAACAAGGGTTCGTTGGGGCGTCTCTGATATGGCTTTGATGGGTAAAGAAGGTTTTGGTATTGTGGTGGATGTTGCTGGTGTGGGTTCATCACCTGTGGGGAGAACAGGGATGTCACCAGGAGCTATGCGCTCAGTCATCTCTGGGGGTAATGGAGTGTACCGTCCAGTGAAGTTGGTGGACATCGTCTTCAGTGTCTTGAAGATGGTAGGCCTCATGTGTGGAACAGGAAGAGCAGCTGCGCAGACAAGCTTGCTTGGTTCCATCTCACAGTTGATTATGTGTTGAAGAAATCGGGGATACATGAAGAATGTATCCCTGCTGAGATTGGCGATTAGGTTGTTCAACACGAATCGTGAGTAGTTGAATCTGAGGCCTCTCACCAACCCATGAACTAGGCATCCTAGTTCATATGGGATTTGATCCCAACCCCTGATTTTGTTGGAGAGGCAGTGCAAAACAATGTGCAGCAGGAACTTCCAATGGTAAGAGAAGTTGAACTTGTATACTGTGGACCTGCTGACATCACCTCCATATCCCATGAGGATATAGGTGCCTTCCAAGTCTTCCTTGGGGAACTCAGTAGGAGCCCCATCATCGTGAAGCTCGAGATGCTCCCTGATGATCTGTTCATTGATGACCAACTCTTGGCCACAAACTCTGGTTCTCAGGACTCGAACCCCGTTCAGCACTGTAGTTTCTCCGTTGCTCCAAAATTCTGACATATGGTTGGAGTATACGGTTGGGTTAACTGTGAGTGCAGTGAGATAGGTGGATTCGGTGAGAAAGGTGATGATTTGGGTGAAGTCAGCATCCCTTGACGAGTCAAGTAATGCGACTTGGTTGTGCTGAGGGTTTAGCGCCATTGGAGAAAAGGTAAGCTTGAAATTTGAGTGAGATTTAGGGTTTGACAGTGAAGGGAACAATTTGGGCTGTAAAGTGTAAAAGAAGATGAAATTGATAAGTCAAGATTATTTAAAAAGGGGTGAATAGTGGTATGGTGGTGGTAATAGGGTAACTGTTTGGGGTTACTGTGGTGGTATGGTGGTTTACGGCAGAGAAATGATGTGGCGGCAAGGATAATTTTAAATAATCTGACATTATCAACAAATCTTTACTTTTTACAGAGTGGGGCCCAAAAGATATCCGTTACATATAAAAACCTTTACTTCCGAGGGTAAAACATTTCCGAAGGTATTTTCTTCCGAGGGCAATTTCTCTTCCGAAGCATGATATTGCTTCCGAAGGTAAAATTGTCCTTTGAAGGCACTTTTTCTTCCGAAGCAAGGCATTGCTTCCGAAGGTAAAGCTGTCTTTCCGAATGGAGAGTTGTATAAGTTTCGGAAGTAGATCTGATATAAAATCAATCGCTTCTTCCGAGACCAAAAACTCTTCCGAGAAGAAAATTTCCATTGAGGAATTTAGCTTCGGAAGATATTCAAGAATATCTTCCGAGAGTTAGTTCCTCTTCGGAAGGAATTTACACTTGGAATGATTTAAAGATCTTTTGTAACAGGGCTTAAATTGTATTGACACAAGACATTACTCATTTAAAAAGGTCTTCAAAAGAGGTAGTTATTCAATGTTTATCATCCCAATTGCTGATATGAGATACTTAAATCTTTGTTCATCAAATGCCTTTGTGAACAAATCAGCATATTGTTCATTTGAGTCAACTTTGATTAACTTTATCAGTTGTTTTCTCATGAATATTCTAATGAAATGATACCTGATATCAATGTGTTTGTCTTGGAGTGCTTCACCGGATTCTCAGTAATGGAGATAGCACTGTTGTTGTCAATATGGATAGGAGTAGTCATGAAGTTGAACCCATAGTCTAACATCTGATTTTGAATCCATAGCAGTTGAGCACAGCAGCTAGCAGCAGCAATGTATTCAGCTTCAGCAGTTGATGTAGAGACACAGGATTGTTTCTTGCATTGCCATGAGATAATCCTTCCACCAAGAAATTGACATCCTCCTGATGTTGATTTCTTGTCAATGTTGCAGCCACCATAGTCACTGTCAGAGTATCCATAGAGATTGAAATCACTATTTCTTGGATACCAGAGACCTAGTTTAGGTGCTCCTTTGAGGTATCTGAGGATTTCTTTGGCAGCTACTTGCAGTGAGATACATGAGAACAATAATTGCTCTTACTGAGATCAGCTCTCAAGGTCAGGGCAAAGATTATGGTTTCTGGGTATGGGTGTCTTGGCTGGTTTACAGTTCTTCATTTCAAATCTTTCTAAGATGTCTGAGACATACTTAGATTGACTTATGAAGAACCCTTCCTTCATCTGTTTCACCTGGATTCCGAGGAAAAAGTCCATTTTTCCCATGGAACTCATCTCAAACTTCTGCTTCATAATGCTTTCAAAGTCTTTGCACATTTGATCGTTTGAAGAACCAAATATGATGTCATCAACATAGACTTGTACAAGCAAAATGTCTTCTCCACTCTTTCTGATGAAAGAGTCTTGTCAATGGTACCTCTAGTGTATCCATTCTTCAGGAGAAACTGAGACAAGGTCTCATACCACAGCCTAGGTGCTTGGTGCAGCCCATATAGAGCTTTATCCAGCTTGCACACATAGTTGGGGGCTGTGGGTCTTCAAATCCTGGAGGTTGACACACATAGATTTCCCTATCTATATCCCCATATAGAAAAGCACACTTGACATCAAGTTGGTAGACTGTGAAGTTCTTGGATGCAGCATAAGCAAGGAAGATCCTAACTGCCTCAAGACATCAGTATAATCAATTCCTTCCTCCTGGGTGTATCCTTGAACTACTAGCCTTGCCTTGTTCTTGATAATCAAGCCTCTATCATCTTTCTTGTTCCTGAATACCCATTTAGTGCCTATGGGTACTTGACCAGATGGTAGTGGGCATAGATTCCAGACCTTTTGTCTTTTGAATTGAAGCAGCTCCTCCTGCATCGATTCAACCCAACTACTATCCTTTAAGGCATCTTCTACCTTCTTTGGTTCCATCTGAGACAGGAAGCATGAGTACAAGCAGACATTCCCATGATGAGTTTGTCCTCTTGTTCTCACACCTTCAGAGACATCCCTATGATGTTCTCAGTTGGATGAGTGTTGTGAATCCTAAGACGAGGAATCACTTCCAATTGCAGAGATAAGTCTAGGTTAGACATATTCTGATCAGGAACTGGATCACTCTGTCCAACTGCTGTTTCAGAGTCATTCAATGAGGACTGATTGAATGATTGAGAAACATCATCAACGGTTGGTTGTGAAGTAGTATTAACAGTTGCCTGTTCCTTCAGAATACCACTTCCCTCAACCTGGTGTTGTAGTGGATCACCTGAGTAACTTTGAGGTGATCAAGTGATTCACTTGTTGAAGCTTCACTATTTCTGGAGATAGTTACACTGTCAGATCTGTGAATAGTTGAAGCTTGTTGCCCTTCAGTTCTTGGAGAATTTGGAATAGGTCTGGGAAGCTCATATTGTTGACTTGCATCAGCATCAGCATCATTTTGAGCACCTGTTCCAGCTGAAACATTCTCACAAGATGGTTTAGAATAGTTTGGAAACAATTCTAAATCAAAGATATACTCAGGTCCATTCCCCCTAACACAAGGAGTGTGCTCATTAACAACTATGTTGGATGACTCCTCAAATTGTTGATTCTTAATATTGTATACTCTATAAGCTTTGGAGCTAGAAGAGTATCCAATAAAGATAGCATCATCCGACTTCTCAGCAAACTTTGCCAAGTTGTCCTTTGTGTTAAGTATGGTACACCTGCAGCCAAAGGACCTTAGAAAGCCAATTAACGGTGGCCTCTTGTTCCATAACTCATAAGGGGTTTTTCCATGGGGCTTAACTACAAGAACCCTGTTCTGCACATAGCATGCAGTGCTGACTGCCTCTGCCCAGAATGTTAGAGGCAGCTTTGAATCAGCTAACATGGTCCGAGCAGCCTCAATAAGTGTCCTGTTCCTCCTCTCAGCAACACCATTTTGTTGAGGAGTTCTGGGAGCACTATATTGTCTGGCAATCCCTTTTGAGTCACAGAATGAGTCAAGAACGAAGTTCTTAACTCAGTCCCTTGATCACTTCTAATAATCTTAACCTTGTGATCAATTTGATTTTCTATTTTAAGAATAAAAGATTTTAAAGTTTCAGCAGTTTCATCTTTACTTCTTAAAAAGAATACCCATGTAAATCTCGTAAAATCATCAACGATCACAAGGCAGTATGATTTCCTTCCAATGCTCATTATACTTGTGGGACCAAAAAGATCCATGTGCAATAAGTGTAATGGAGTAGTGATAGAGTTAACACATTTGGATTTATGAGATGATCTGTGTTGTTTCCCTTTAGGCATGCAACACAGTTATCTTTGCAGAAAAATTCCTTTTTAGGCAAACCATGTACCAAGTTATTTTTAGATAATTTATTCATTGTTTTAAAATTCACATGACACATGCGTTTATGCCATAGTGTTGACTCATCACTATCAGCTTTGGAAAGAAAGCATGATACTTCACCCATAGGAGAAGCATTGTTCATATCCAGCTTGTACATATCCCTTTCCTGGGAGATCTGAGAAGCACCAATTCCGGAGGAATTGTCATCCCTGGTTTGAGGATAATGCACTCATGTTCTATGAAAAGCATCTGATGCTTCTGATCACAGAATGAGAAACACTTAACAGATTGTGTTCAAGCTGTTTGACAAAGTGAACTTTGTCAATGTTTATTCTGCCATTGGATATACTTCCTCTGCTAGAAATATATCCTCCGGCCTCACCTCCAAATTGGACAGGCCCTCCATCAAAGTTCTGGAATTGTTGAAGGAGAGATCTGTTCCCTGTCATGTGCCTGGAGCATCCACTATCTACAATCCAGATATTGTTGTTCTTGTCAAATGGATGTCCCTGCACATAAGATGAGATGGTTAGTTTTGTTTGGAAGCCCAAGCCTTGCAGGTCTCGGGCTCTTCCAAAGATAATGACATAATTGAACCAAAAGATATGCATGGGGTTCAATAGAGGTCATTGTTGAAGAAGAGGTTTGGGCTGCAGCATCTTCCTTGATCTTCCAATCCATCCTTGGTTGATCTTTGAGGATGAGCTTGTTGAAGCTTTTGCAGCATGGTCTTCTTCCGAAGCTTCTCTCTTTTCGGAAGAAGCCTTCACCACCTTTTCTTCCGAAGTAGTCTTCTTCTGAGATGGTTTCAAGGGAGCCTTCTTGTTCTTCCGAACCTTAGAAGGTTTGGCTTCCGAAGCCATTTCCCTTCGGAAGAAGCAGTTTCTTCCGAAAGCAACTTGGCTTCCGAGACCAACTTTCCCTTTTGCCTCATTTGGACCTTTTGAATGGTCCAACTGAGAAGCCTTCTCTGAGTACTTCTTTTCTAACATTATTTGCATAATGTGTGCTCGCTGGATTGTAGTAACAATCTTTAGCCATGTGGTTGTGCAGACCACACATTATGCATGCAATGTTAGTCTTCTGGGAACTTGCAGGTGCTGTTTCTTGGGTTTCTTCTCTTCATCAGCAACTTTCCCTTTCGACTTCTGATCCTTCAGTAGGACAGGAGTGCTGGTACTACACTCCTTTCCTGAATCAGGAGTACCTACCACTTGAAACCGGCAGAAATGAAGACACCCTTTTGCTTAGGGTCAAACTTAAGCTTGGACTCTGCAACCTTCTTAGCAGTCCTTCTAGCAGCTTTAGCTCTGCTTCTTCTTGCCTTGGTGGTCAGGATTTGGTCATCACAGGTGGAGATGGGTGTATCCTCCTGTTTCTCCCCTGTGGAGGCCACTATTTTTACTTCATCCTCTAGTTCCAATGGAGAAGGGTCAGCAGTTGGAACCTCTTGCTCTTCAGTACCACATCTAGGTAGTCTAATAGACTCATAAGAGTGTGGTGGAGCTATTTCACTGGTTCCCAACCCTTCTTGTTTTGATAAAACATTTTGGAATGAGAGGTTGATGCAAGAATAGTTTGGAAGCTTTGCTCAGCAATAGCTTGCTTCCTGGCCTAAGCCTCAGCTGTGACTAACTGGGCTTGAACTTCAGAAAGTTTGGAGATCAGATCTTTGATTTAAGTCTTGTAGTTAGTCTTTTCATGTTTCAAAAGAGACACAGTTTTCTCTAACTCATCAATTTTCCTTTGATAGTCAGATTCAGCTCTTTTAAAGTCAGATTTTAGCACATTTAAAGACTCAACCTCAGATCTGATTTCCGAAATGTAATCCTTATACAATTTAACTTTAGCAATACAGGCAGCAGTACAAAGATGTTCATATACCTGATCATCATCTGTTCCGGCCATGAGTGCTTGAGCGGGAGTCACATCCTGTACCATGAAGCTCCAGTCAACTTCCTGAGCAACAGCAGCTGTTTCAGTTGACTTTTCTTCATGCTTGGGAGCAGTGGGATGTGTGGAGGCCTGTGGGGTTCTCGGGTTGTTCTTGGGAGCCTTGCATTCCCTAGCAAAGTGACCAAGTTGGTTGCAGTTGTAGCACCTTGCTTTGCTCTTATCAAACCCAAACTTGCTGTTGACTGGGTTTTGAGGGAATTGCCTTCCAGTTCTCTTGAAGAACTTCTTCGCTCTATAAGTTAAAAGAGCCATCTGCTGGACAATGTCCATGTACTCCACATCATCTGGATTGAAGCACTCAAGATCATCAAAGCAGTATTGAAAATCACCAGAGTGTCCACTTCCAGAGACAAAGGCACAACTATCCTGAAAGGAGTTGTGTTGAACCTTTTGAGACTTTGGAGTCTCAGGTAGAGTGATGAAGGGTCCAGTATGTGAGTTGTCAGGGTAGCATAGCAACTGATGTTGTGGTTCCATGCTTTCCCTTTCAACCACATGAAGGGCTGAACTCTATTGGTTATTGGAGTGGTCAGAGGAGTTCTGCATGTTCATCTCCATCTGAAATGCACTTAGGATACCATACAACTCTGTGAGAGAAAGAGTCTTAAGGTCCGAAGTTCTCTTGATGACAACACAGTAGTGAGTCCATAACTTAGGAAGAGAGGACATGAACTTCCTAACTATGTCTCTGTTCTCAAGAGCTACTCCAATATCTGCCAGAGTGTCTACTAGCTCAACATACCTGAAGTATTGTTGAGTCAAGGTCTCACCAGCCTTGAAAGTAAAGTTCTCAAACTGCTGCTTCAAGAGATCCTTCTTGTTCTCTTGAGTTTCCTTGGATCCCTCATACATTAGTTTCAAAGCTTCCCATAAATCTTTAGCAGTCTTGCACTTCTTGAAGCGTCTGTAGACGGAGTTGGGGAGAGCAGTTTGGAGACAAGTCATAGCCCTTTGATCTAGCTCTATTCTCTCCTATCTTCCTCTGAGTAATCATCAACATCTTTTGGAATGATGCGATTACCAGTGGCAGATGTAGTGCTTGGTATGAAAGGACCATTGACAATGGAGTCCCACATCCTTGAGTCTTGACACTTGATGAAGCCTTCCATCCTGATACACCATGTGTCAAAGTCTTCAGGGGTGATCATAGGGGACTTGGTCAAGGTACCAGTTTCCATATCAGCCTTGGAGAGAGCAGCCATTTGAGTGAGTGGATTGTGGTGAGGAGTGAAAAACAGGTTGATTAGGATGGTAAGATCTCACAATCAAGAGCCTGGAGCTCTGATACCAATTGCAGGATCGGATTTCGGGTGGTCTTTCTCTCAACTCACTGTGAATCAACACTCGGCAATCAGTCTATGAAGAGTTGATCACAATATAACAAGTATCAAGCAGTAAGAAAACTTAACAGCAGATAAATTTTCAAGGTACTTTTATATATTGCTTCTCAACTCAAAGGATTACAAGACACTTGGACTCAAATCACTTACTTAAAGAGTTACAGGGAGAAGATATATATAATACTACCTACAGCCGGATATACTTTGATACCAGCTGGACACCTCTAACCTTACATCTATACTACAAGACTCTAGGTGAGGTCTTTCAGACATTGTGCCTGAGAGTTGGTAGTCAGGACATGTCCCTGACTTACCTTTTGTCACCAACTAAAGTTGGTAACATGTACTAACATAAAAAGGTGAACAGTAGAATAAAGTATGGTCAACAACATGGCTCTTTAGGAAGATGCCATGCTGTATCAGAGGTCTGCAGCGGACTGTCAGGGACCATACTTTTATCTGTTGGACATAGCAATGTCTTCCGAAGGATAAAGTGCTTCGGAAGGATAACTTCTTCCGAAGGCACTTATACTTCGGAAGACTGCTTCTTCCGAGGCTTGGAGTCTTCTTTGTCTTCGGAAGCAGACTTTGTCTTCAGCTCTTTCATCAGACTTTGTCTTCGGAAGATAGTCTTCAGCTGTTGGCTTCAGCTGTTGTCTTCAGCAGTTGACTTCAGCTTTTGCCTTCGGAAGATGTCTTCAGCTGTTGTTCCTTAGACTCTCGGAAGAAATCTTGCTTGACTTCGGAAGCCCTTTAATGTAGTACCAAAAAGTGACTATGAAGTGAATTTGGTTGCACCAGCCTTATCATGATCCAACATAGGGTTTAAAACACTTTAATAATCGTTTTAAAATGATTCTTCCCCTGAGCAGAACAGCCTATTAGCATTAACGTCATTTCTAAGACAGATTCATATGGAATCAGACAGACATAAACGCAATTACTTGGAACTTTTATAGATATATGAAATGGAAACAAACATATTTACATATCACAGTTTCTCATTTATCTAAGACTTCTAAGCACTAACTGGAAATCATGCTTGATCTGTTATGTAACACACATTGATTTTGAACATCAGGTAGTGCAGCCATAATGATTGCCAATATACTTGTCCACTTAAATCCATAAACAGATTTTTGAACACACACCGGTGATTGATTAGATGAATTAGATTAACAAATATTTGCGTGTCCCATAGGTATATGGTAATCAATCTTCCTCAGGAGATTTTTGAGCGGCCCTGGGATTAGAAGTTTTTGGTTCTAAGAGCTTCCAAAGAGATGCCAAGCCTCAGGTCAGTGCCATCGCACATCAGAGAGGCGCAAACAACAAACAAAAATGACTTCTTAGAATGGATAGGTTATGCCAAGCCTCAAGTCAGTGCCATCGCACAGCAGAGAGGCGTAATACCTATCTTCTTCTTAGAGAAATATATTATAATATACAATTTTTTCAGTGACGTTTGTCATCTTTTTGCTCTATTTTTCAGGTCTTTGCACAAACTTGTGGCATTCAATTGCTCCTCACCCCTTATTGGAAGTTGATTGATTATGCAAACCAGAGATACCATGGGAACCCATAACTTGTTGATTGATTAATTAGGTGAATAAGATCAACAAGTATTTGTGTGTCCCACAGGTATATGGTAATCAATCTTCCTCAGGAGATTTTTGAGCGGTCCGGGGAATAAGAAGATTTTGGTTCTAAGATCTTTCAGAGAGATGCTCAGCCTCAGGTCAGTGCCATCGTACAACATAGAGGCGCAAACAACAATGAATTCTTAGAACGAAGATAGGTTATACCAGGCCTCAGGTCGGTGCCATCGCACAGCAGAGAGGCGCAAGACCTATCATCTTCTTAGAGTAGTATACTATAATATACATTTCAGAAGTGACTGTTGTCATCTTTTGCTCTGTTTTTCAGGACTTGGCACACATTTGTGGCATTCAATTGCTCCTCACCTCTTATTAGAAATAGATTGATTGTGCAAACAAGGGATACTATGGGAACCCACAACTTGTTGATTGATTTAATTTTATGTTGAATCACCAGTGGTGTCTACTAGTCTATTGTGTTGAATCTACCGACACATCGTATAATGAACTAGCACCTCCCTAGATCGACTTTCTCCATTTAATTACAGTTACAAACAAACGTACTATCATTTTCCCAATTTGTTAGACTTAGAATTCTCTGACTAACAATTTTCTGTGATTTAGTTAAACTAAGATAACAAAATTGAAGATCTTTTTGGTGTTCCAAGTAACTCGACGCCTGTGTACTATTACTTTCCATAGTGTTGAATCACTGTCTTAAATTTGTGATTTGGCCTTTTGGCTTATCTGCGACTGAATTCACACGTGCGATTGAGGTCAATCGTGCGTATGAATATATGTTTCTGAGTTCAGTCGTACGAATGAACTATACGACTGAGTTGAACTGAATGAATGAGCTTAAACGTGCGAATGAAGCGGACGATTGGACCAATCATGCGACTGAGCTATGCGTATGAAGTTCAGTCGTGCGATTGAATTAATCGTGTGACTGAGACATCTGACTTCAAAATTTTTTCAAACTTTTCACTCGATTCGACTCAACACATGATTTTGAAAACCCTAATCGGCTAGAACTCAAAAATACGAACTTTTGAACACATGCACTCGTAAAAATCGAATTTTTAATGCAAACGGAACGGATCTTTTGATTAAAAATGTTGACTTTTGCAAAAACGCGATTGAATCCACATAGAATCGAGAGCCAATGCTATGATACCACTTGTTAGGACCGAGTACGAACTGGTACTAACCGAAACTACATGGAACCAGATCAAATAGTGCGGAATCCTATTTGATTGGCGATCCAATTAGGGAGAACGTTAATCAGATCAAAACTAATGATTAGAAAACATTATGAATTGATTACAATGATCAGGAATGCTCTATGAAGTTGGAAGGGATGACTTGGACGATCTGGGATGGATAGGGTGTGAATTCTCAAAGTGTTACATTTTCCATGAATTAAGTGGTATTTATAGGTTACAGTCTTCATTCGTACTACTGAGCCATGCATATGGCTTAGTCGTGCGACTGAGTCATACGATGCATTCATACATACGACTGACCCACACGGTTGATTCATTCATACGACTGAGTCATTCTTATGACTTAATCGTGCGTTGGCTCAATCCATGGTTCATTCGTACGACTGGCCCATTTGTATGGTCCAGTCGTGCGACTGGATCATAAGTCTTAGTTAAACACAATCCTGAATCGTTAATAACACAGAACTATGTCTAACAACTATAAACCCATATAACATGTTCATGTAAGCTTGTAATAAACAATAATATAAATGGATATAACATTCAATAACCAATAATCATTCTACAAAGAGTTTTTATTACATATATCAAAACATTACATGAATGTAACAAAATGAAAGTCATTTACATTTAAGCACATTAGAACTAGAACTAGGGACATGTGTACCAACAAGTATAAACACCAATACCCACATATAATCAAGGATTAAATATTCACCACTTTCCCACTGGGCGAAATCATGTGACACATGCAGGGCTACCAGGGATGACATTGTAGTAACTATTCCTTTCTTCTTCTCTTTTCTTTTATTCTGCGACCCTGTTGGGTTTATAATGATGCAATTATCTGACTCAAAAGATCATCAAATGTTCATTCTCAAGCTCAACCAGCCTCGCGCTAAGAGTACGGTAGTTCACCTAAGTTATGCGCGTACTTTAGCAGTGTTATTCATTCTTTTCCGCGAGGACCAAAGATTTCTTCCTACCTATTATAGAATTCATTTCAACCTTGTCGGTATCGTAAGAGACTCTCTAGCATAAACTCTACAACTGAGAATGGATTGGAGTGATGGATTGTCGAGAAGCACGTCATGTGATCCATGACATAGAAGACTATGTCTTGTCACTTCTTTCCTCCTTATTAGATTGAACTTCATAGGACAACCTGGAGTCTAAAATTCCTCTATCAACTTCTTAAAGTCTTTAATGAATGATTTCATACACCTATCTGATGTCATAGAACCACTTAATGTAAAGAGATATTCTCATTATCAGCCCCGATCGTGATTGATAATCACCTTTCTTAGTATCATATGGATTTCAATTCCTTCATCATGAACGGACCGTTAGCCACCCACTAACAATCTTCGCTTACCACATAAGTAGATTAGTTTGACCATGCTTTTAACCGGCCATGTCGTTGGTTAACTTCTAAGTGCCAGAATAAGTAGAAGATGAGACCTCGTTCTAAAATCCCGATTCTCCAGAGATAAAGGCTCAAGTGCCAACCTAGAAAAACTAACCTTCGAGCTTTCAAAACAAAATTCTGAATTTACAACTTCTGTGGATTCCCGGTTTTCACACTCCCTCTGCTCAAGATTTATTATCTATAAAATTCATGGTCTAACGAGTGGTGCTACTCACACGAAACCCACTATCATGACCTTTATCATTGAAAACATGTGATTGTCGATGTGAGCAACTTTGAAACCTTGTAAGTCGCCTCTGCCCCGAGAGCTCTTTTGGGTGATGAATTCATGATACGAGAGAGAAGATCATAAAGTTAGATTACAATCTCGATGTTTTATAATACATTAGTAGAGTGGTATTTAGTTTCCTATTACTAGTGAGCACCTTAATGAAGTTCTAAAGTCGTTCAAGTCAATGTTGCCGATGATAATGAATAATTCATGTGGGAATACTCTCAGTTGAGCTTAAAGGATTGTATTGCTCGAAAAGAGGTATTATGAGGTGTAGAAGATCAACTAAAAGAAATCTCATGTTTTAAATCACTTGAGATCCAAGTACAACGAAGTGCTAAACATGTAGTAGATAGTAGACAAAGAATGCCTGCACAACAATCTCCGGTCATAAGCATTAATTTGTTTCCCCTCTAAATTTTTTTAACCTTTTCTAAAGTAATTCTCAAATGCCATACCCTAGAAAACTCCGTAACTTAGAAAATTTGAGCTAAAAGTCTTACTTTTATATCTCGTTGGAATAATCAATATGCTTATAAGGAATTAGGATCTAAATGGAGTTACTTGCTTCACGAATGGACCCTCTACATGGCACGGTTACCTCGGAGAATATGGAGTGAGAAAGAGGTCATCTAGAAGGTTGACTTTAGTTGGGAAGCACTATAAAGGGATTAGTGGGAACGTTTGCAGCAATTATGTAGTTTAAGAGAACAGATGAGGTTGCTCTAAAAGAATTTGAATCGGAGAGAAGTAGTGATGTATGGTGGTACGGAATTTGAAGTTATGTTAAGGAGGTCGTGGAAGGAAGGCAGATCCAAAATCTGTTAGATAAATGGTTCATAAGACATAGTGTGTCACCTTGGAGAACCCTGATACCTTTATGGGAAGAAGAACTGAATGCTCTTAATATGGATGGACTATCGAGAGTTAAATAAAGTCACCAAGAAGAAGCGATACCCTCTTCCCAGAATTTTAACCCGCTTAATCAGTTGCAAGATGCTACTTACACCTTAAATGTTATCACCGAGAATATAGGGAAAATGACGTTACAAAGGTTGCATTTAAAACAAAATATGTCCAGTATGAAAGTTATAGTCAAGCCTGTTTGGGATGACTGACATGTTCACGGTATTCATGAGCCACATGAATAGGATTTGTAAGACATACTTAGGCATGTCTGTTATCTTGTCATTGCTAATGAGCATGAAATTGAAGACAATTCGCTAAAAGTTGGGGCTATCAAAGTCTGGAAAGTCCTAAAAACTCCGTTGAGATGTGTCAGTGATTAGGGTTAAACGAAAATGGAAAAATGGATTAATATGAACTTTACTGGCATAGCTATACGACTGGCATCGTTATTCCAAAAAAATGACGAATTCGTCTTGGCATGGATCGGAAGTTTGGAGTATGTGTTGATGCAACGGTACAAGGAAATCTTCTAGCCGCCCGACAATTCAAGAAACATTTGAAGAGTTACATTATACATAAACTATAACTATGAGGCACGAATTCTACAAAATAAAATATGCATTTGTATGCATTATCTGTACTACTCTACCAACTACCCATTAGAATACTAGTTCAAGCACAATAGGGTGATCAACAGTCGGTAATATCACCGCATTGATGAATGTGGATAGCCTACAACTAAGCTTTTCTTATATTGCCTTCACGTGCATCACATCTGAAACTTGTGAATTCTTCCAACGACAGTTCACAAGAGCTTATAACACATCCTAGATCGGAAAATTCTTGACATGCGTCACATAAGATGGGTGGACCTACTTGAAGGCTGAGATTAGCATATATATAATATCGTTCTTGGAGGAGGAAAGTTGGAAAAGTAGTAACCTTTGTGTGTGACCTAACCTCTTCATTCTTATCAATTGTAAAAACTTCTTAGTTTTAGCTTTATGTGAATAATCATGTGGTTCCAATATATTAATCTATACTCATTGGGGAACCCAAATCCTCCTTGATCTGAAGTCTTTAATCTATGACATCTTATGACCTATTACCTAATGATCCTGAGGATTTAATAGTGGCGTATAGCCGACTTGACTCTTACGTCTAATTGAAGGAATTCACACCAACAACTGATTCTTCACAATCTTTCATAAGATTCTCGGTGAGGACGGTAATACTGCTGGGATAGTGGCGTTCGTTTCCTTGCTAGATTTATCTAGCAGGATGGAACATTGAACCACAGTGAAGAATCTCTTCTTGTCAAATCTGTACAAATGTTAAATAATCCGGTACTGAAGCCAAATATCTATACATGAAACGAATCACTAGTTTCGACAAACATGTTCAAATAACGGAGTAGTTACCTGAATCTAGATCGAACCCAGTTAATTGACACATAATCAATAACATTCGTCCTGCTTTGCTCAGCTGAAAAGTTTGAAATCCTTAAGACTCAAACTATGAGAGAAACACACTCTGAAACAATATTTGCGATACTAAAATTTCGAGGACGAAATTTTTAAAGATGGGGAGTATGTGACAACCCTAAAATTTGACTCGTTTTGAAGTTCTAAAGGTTAAAATGAAACTACATACGCTTGTTTCAGACCCCACATAATTGGGCCTAACAAGTACAATGCGTAACACAAATGAACCCATTAGGCCCAGTAAAGGCCCGTTAAAGCCTTACTTTCAATTGAATCCCGATTCGGTAATTCTAAGCTTGAACAATAACTAGACAAATTTAATAAGTCATAATATGAACATTTGTACACATACAAACGAGTATTTAACAGATAAAGTTTTAACGCTTCTGATGTGGGAAATTAACGTACAAAATATTATTTAATACCTAATTACAAACATTTTAATACTATAATAATAATAATAACAACGCTCGTACAAGGGAAACATTTAAAACAGTTGAACGTGTTGAGTACGCTATATATACATAACATAACATAACATAACATACCCAGTAAGTCCCACTCAAGAGCAGGGTCTGGGAGGGGTAGGTGCCGGCGAGTCTTTTCTCTATCTAGTGAGATAGAGAGACTGCTTCCAAAGAGACTATATATATATATATATACACACACACACACACACACACACATATATATATATAGACACACACACACACACACACACATATATATATATATATATATATATATATATATATACATACTATATTAATAAGCATTTGGGGAGGCCAAGAAAGTAATTTCACCCAAACTCTTAAAATTAAGAGATGTACAACATACTTTGAATATGATACAAGCATTTGGGAAGGAAGACTAAAACAAGACACGCAAAGCATTCGTACTCTGATAACTGCTCCAATTGCTCTGCAATCCTTCAACCATAGAACCCTAAAAAAGAAGTCTTCTCAAAGAAAAAGCTTATCACTTCTCCTTTTCATACCTAGAACCCTATGTAGCATGAGAAAGGAAATGATCTTGGCTTCTTCCTCAAGGGCAGGTGATTCAAAACTCAATTTTCTGGCCACCCTACATAGAACACGCAAAGCCGATGCAATCCTTTAGTTTTGTGATGCACAAGTAATTCTACATCATTTGGGAACCAATTCTACATCGTCTGACCGCCCTCAAGTAAGTCGAATACTCTTGATTTGAAATCCTAATCCATTTTTGTGATTTGGTGGGTGCTGTTAGGATATTGGGAGAGTAAATAGGAAAATAAAGATAAGGATATCGGTGCCGACGACGTCGTTTTACCATCGGCAAAACGTTAAGGATCGGTTGGTTGATCGCCAGAATTTGTTTTACTATTCACCGATTCAACCGCCGAAGTATTGGATTATTGCTCCGACGTGCAGTAGTTTGAGTAGTACACTTAAGTCGTTCAGTGGACCTCGCCCGCCGGTGACGGTGGATCTGGTGGCGAGAGATCTCCGACGACCGCCGATTACGGTGGTCGGAGATGACTGCGAGAGTAACTGTGATTCGTCGTCATCGGTGGGGGTTGGCGGAATTGGGGAAGATGGAGATGGTGGTGAAATTGCTTCTTCATCTTTCAATAAACCATTTTTGTGCATCGATTTGAATATGCCACCACTGTGTGATGAGTTGGAGCTTGCGTTTAAAGCCGATGTTGATGATGATGATGATCTCCAGTTTACGGTTCTCCGGCTTTGATTGTCGGAATCTATGATTTTTCTGCCAGAGAAGATGACTGTATTATTGTGTGGTTTTGATGAGGAATCTTGTTTGTTAGTTTTAGAACAAGGACATTGGTTTCATACACCACGTTTACGGAGGGTTTAAATGACCGTTTAGAACGTGTAAACCACGGTTTAGGGTGTGTTAGAGGTGTACATGGTGTATGAATTGATGTCCCTTTTAGAATATGAATGAGCATTGGATATTAGAAATGTGATAATTAACATTGAATTGATCTTAAATCTGTTGATGTTGAAAGGCACGTATATGGTAATTTGATTATTATATGCTAGAGTTGAATATGAAAGTTATGGTTGTGAAATCTGTTTTAATAGAAATTTGTGTGATTGATTTTTTCATGGAAACGACTAACATATCCTGGGTTCACTTGGGCGTCAAATATACGTTGGCTCGGACTGCAACTTGTGATGAAGTGGGAGGCGGGAGCACTTGCCTCTCCACCCTTTCTTGGAGGTCCTGGGTTCAAAACTTAATATTGAGATATAATTACCCACTTGGTGCTACTAACTATTATTCATTAACCTGTCCTTTAAAAATAATAAATTATCATCATTATACTTTAAATTTTTTCTTTGATATGTTTTTACCAACTTAGTTGCGCTGTTTTTAAAAAATACTTTAAACCATCTACTAATTTTTTGGTAGGCACATATTTAGTTAAATAGTGTGATTTTAAGGGGACGTAACAAGTAGTATAATAGTTATTTGTGTTAATGATTCGAATTATTAACAACAGCTGATGAGAGAACTAATATTTATGTTGGCTAACATATTGGCAAATTTTCCTTCTGACCGATGAGTTTATCTTTTCCCTTCTTTGATTCCTCAATCCCGTTTGTTAGCTTTTTCAACATCTTCTGACCTGTTTCTATTTGAACTTTGAGCTGATTGATCTCTGTGTTGTTTTTATCAATGTCCTGATGGAGGCAACACAAATCAGAATACTCGGCTGTTTATAACAACCATTATTCGTGTGCTCAGATATTTAGTTTTAACGTACTATGTTTATGAAAAACATTTTCTTATTCGTGTGCTATTATTCAATTGAGTTTTATGATGTTCAACTATTCAGAAAACGATAATAGACTATACAACAGAAGCCACGCAAGTATTCAGAAAACAAATATTGCATTGTAAAATATCATCGATGCCGCCACCGCATCGCGCGGGTTCCTTACTAGTGTATATATATATATACACACACACACACACAGACACACACATGTTGGAACTCGTTTAATTATCAAGCGAACTTTAACTATGATCAAATAAATAATCTCGCAATATGTATAACTTATAGTATAATTAAAACTATTGTGAAATAAAACTTATAACGATATGAGAAACTGATCTGATCGTAATGCGAACCGACCTATTAACAAACCCATCACTAAAACCCTACTATATAAATCCCCTTTTCTCTCATTTTAGGGCTGGTAGAGTGAAAAGAGTGCAGCAACCGCCACACCCTCTCCCCCTTCGGTTCTCCGGCTGCCGGCCATCACGGCGGCAGTGCCCGGCGAGTGCCGGCGTGTGACACCCCTCTTTTGACTCATCTCCCTTTCAGCTTGATGGAGGTAATGATTTCACTCAAAAAGTAGCAACAGTGGCATGGATCGAAGGTAGTGATGATGGTTGCAGGTGAGTTCTGGCGGTGATTACAATTGCGAGGGTGGTGCGGAGAATATGGTAGTTGTGGTGACGGTTGTTGGTCGTGAGGGTGAGGGTCGCCGATGGCGGTGGTGATGGCGACTGTGATGGCGGTGGTTCCTTTTGGGGTTGTCGGCCAAAGGTGATAGTAGACTCGATTTAGGGCTGTGATACGGGTACAGTAGAGATGGTGGTGGGTTGTGCGACGGTGTTGTTGCTGGGTGTCGATGGTGGTTGTGATGGTAACTGTTGTGGTTGTGGAGGTCGGTCGTAGGTGTGGTCACTAGGTCGATGGTGTGGTTTAGGTGGCGGTAGTACGGTTGTGCTGCGGTAGTGATGGTTACGATGTTGGGATTGTTAGTTGTGGTTGATAATTATGGTTGTGACGGTTGGTGGTGGTTGGTATTAGAAACCATGGTACGGCTATGATGGTGATGGTGGTTACGAGGGCTGTCAAAGTGGTTGCGAGTGTGGTGGTTATGGCTGTTGCGATGGTGATGTTGGTTGCAATGGTGAGGTAAGGCGAGGTTGATGGTGGCGGATTCAGGGGTTGCCTGTGGTGGTATGGTTGACCATGGTTGTCGACTTAATGGTTGTGTTAGTTGCGGTTGTGGATGTAAATTGTGGTTGTTGATTTTTGATAGTGGTTGTATGGTGATGGAGGTTATGGTGTTGATTGCTGGTTATGTTGGTGGTGGTGGTTCGCGGTTGGAACAGCCACAGCTCGTGGCTGTGGCGGTGATGATGGTTGTTGGGGGTGTTGAGGTGCGATGATGAATATGGTTGTAGTAGTGGTTAATGATGATGGTAAAGGTGGCTATGATTTTGATTCTTGGTTGTGGGTTATCGACTATGGTGGTGAGTTAAGCTCATATGGTGATGACCTACCATCATTTAGGTTGAAGGTGGAGGTCGTGGTTGCGATGGTGTTTAAGTGGTGGTAGAATGGTGAAGATAAGTGGTGTGCATGTGGTAGTTGTTGTTGATTATGGTAGTCGTTGTGTAAGAATGATAAGGTGGGGTTTCGGTCAAGCACGGTCAACCGAGGTCAACAGGCAGCCAACAACAAGAACATGGTGAGATCGAGTGGAATTGAGTACGTAAACCGAGCGAGAGGTATAATCCCACATTACGCTTATTCAACATCTAATTATTATTCACATGCGTGTAACGCGTTGAGCTCTAATACGATAAAGATATGCAATATTAATAAAAAATAGAGATTAGGTCTATGATAACTTGATTGTAATGGATTAGTTTTGTAAGACACCATGAACGTGATGCTATAAGAATGAGATAATATTTTATATGTGAAACATAAGGCTTATAAACCATAAAATGTATCTAATACAAATATAAAGGTAAATAAACCTATCTTGATTTAAACAATCTGGAACTATAAACGTTTACAAGTAAATAATAGAATTGAACACATTATGTGAACAAAAATATACGTATTCATAATAACATGTGTGGCGAGCCATAAATAACCATTCGAGAAATAAAATAATATTATTTTTTATACATACTACAATAGTTGGTATGAGATTATTCTAGTAGTAATATTAGTTTAATAATTTATATTAATATGTAACTTTCTATTATTATTAGAAATACTATTACTTGCGACATAATAATTAAATATTATTTTAAGAATTATAATTACTAATTGTCACACCCCCGGGCCCAGGTAGGGTGGGACGTCACAGATTAGTAAAAAACATATATGGCAGCGGAAACAAACCATTATAAGAGCTCAAAGGGAGAGAACATCACATGGCATTAAAAGTTTTAAAAGACACCGGGCTGGAAACAAATCCAGCCCCAAATGTTTACATGTTCAACATAAATTTAAATAGTCATGGTATCAAATCGTCAAAGTCACAAATTCTGGTCACACAAACAATGCCATGGTCTCGGGGTTGAGTCTAAGTCGTCCATAAGCTAAGAGTCTTCACAGGTTACCTGAAACATGCTCAAAATAAAAAGAGTGTCAACTAAAAAGTTGGTGAATTCAAGTGCTTAAAGTTTCAAAACAAATAAAAGGAACTATAAAAGTCCACAGTAAAGGTTTTAAAATCCAGTGTGATAGTTTATAAAAATCTCATTCGATTTTAAAAGCATCATTTTTAGTACCAGTCATTGTGGGGCATCACAATCAACCCTGCACTTGGTCCCCGGTTGGCCTCTTCTAAACTTGTGTTTAACCGGATATTCCCGTAGGAAAAGGACCAAGCCTCAGAATAGTGAACCACTCTTGCTAGGATGGTTCACTATAGTATCTTACCCAAAACCTGTTACATGCCACAAAGGACCCCTCAGGATCACAGTGGGGTACCTCACTGTGGCGGGAGCCACTGTGCGTGGGGGATTCCCCAAATAGATCTATTCACGTAAAGACAAGCGGTTCACAAAAGAATTAATGATTATGACTAAAGTATCAGCAGGTATCCAAACAATCCCACATACAAGCATCAAGTAAGCAAAATCATAGTTCATAAAATAAAAGATCATGCAAAACAGCAAACAGTATCACACATAAGAGCTTCAGTTTAAAAGGAGCATGCTTCATCCCCAAACGAAAGTAAAAAGGGGGAACACGAGAACTCACCTTAGGTATCAAGCAAATAGAAATTCTTCGCGTGCCGGGAATAGCTCAAGTCTAGCACCCTAATATTAATATATTAAGCGATTAGCTACTGCTCTAAACCTATTTAAGGAGCAACCATAGTGCCTAAGACTTAAATAGACGGTTTCGGTTTTGATTCGATTAGGTTTGCGTAAAAAGTTTCCTTTTAAGGAAAGTCAAGGTTTTTCATGGAATCAAAGGTTTCTACCTTACTAGACCAGGGATATATATAGTAATTATGCCATTTAAGGGGGACAATTAACTTATGGGAGTCGGTTATGAAGTTTTGTAAAATTTACAGTTTTGCCCCTGAAGTTTCAAAATTGACAATTTCTACCCTTAAGTTTGGTTTCTTGCATTAAATGTACTCTATTCTTAAAAATCAGGTTCAAGACCTTAATTCAACTTAGTTCTAAGGACTTATTACCAAAATTTCAGTTTATAGACTCGGTTTCTAAAATACACGTTTAACGTTGACGGTTACGGTAAAACCGAACGGTTTAAAATGGTTATTTATGAGTTTTCACCTTTTTGGAGTCTAAGTCCAGTAGCTATTTCTTAAAATAATTTTTATGAGTTTCAAACCTTTTAGATTATAAAAATTTGTCTCTAAAAGTGGAAAGGCTCGTTTTTACGTTTAAACCATTAAAACACGTTTTTAGTCGGGTTTGACCATTTTAAAGGCTTGTTTGACCAACCATTTGAATTTTGAGGTTATTTTATCTATTAACCTATTGGAAAGTCTTGATTTTTATAAGTTGTAACGTTTAACCTATTTATCTTAAATTTTCCTTAAAAACGTCTTTCGGTTTACACCCGGTTTCACTAAAAATCCATTTAAATTATCTTTTGACCACTAAAAATTTCCATTGACTCCAGAACACTTTATTTATCCATTTAGAACCTTTGAATTCTCTTTAAAACGTTTATGGTCCATGTTTCCTATTTTTAAGTCATTTTAACCTGTTTTCGGGTCCCGAAAGTGACCAAACTAGGCCTAAACACATTATGTCCTATGTTCCAGAGGTCAAGCCATGTTACTAAGCTTAATATGAACCAAAAATTACTGAAATGACAGTCCCAAACATTGCCTAGTTGTTCTATACATCCATGGACTTTAAAACATGTAGAAAGTGTCATAAATGGCCATTACACATGTGTAAATCCTTGTAACTTGAGTTTAACCATTACTTTAACTTTATCTAACTTAAAAATCAGATTATTGGGGTGTATTAAAAGTCATTTTGAGCATATTACAACCCTTGTCTAAGATTTTTTCAAGAAATGTCTAAAAGAGGTTATTACTAGTAGAATGAAGCATTGTTCAAGGTGTAATGCATACTTTTACCACATGTAAGTGGTGTACACCCTTGGAGACTTCAAAAACAGGTTTTTGATAGTCTTAAAACCCATTAATATTCAGGTTAGACGTTTGGTTTTGAAGGGTTACAAGATTCACAAGTGCATGGTGACAAAAACACCAAAAAGTGGGTTTTCAACGGGTAAATCGGATTCTACCCCTTGGAATGAGCATTATAACGTGTGGTATACCTTCAAGAACGTGGGGAACTCCTCAGGAACAAAGTGAGGGTGAGATTTTTCTGCTACAACAAGAAAAAGATGGGTTTTTAGGTGAAAAATGAAGACTAGCTTAAGAAATGACCAAAACTGACACATAGAGCTTACACTTGATGTAACTCGCGATTTGGAAGGTGTGGATGGTCTGGATGGCTGGAATCTTCTTGGAGGAGGCTGGAGAAGCTCGAAAAAAGGCTGGAACCTCAAGTCTTGCACGTTCAAGGCTTCAAAACATCACCCAAAGTTCACCCTTCCTGCGGTTTTGCTGCTGGCCGATTATGGAGGGCTTGTTTCTCACGGTTTGGAGCTGAAATGAGGGTGAGTTAGAGAGGATTTTTGGAGAGGGTGAGGGTGTTTCAGCAGGGAATTTCGAGATAGAGAGAGAGAGAGGAGAGTGGAATGGAGATGTCTTGCAAAGTGAAAAATGCATGAAGAGTGAATGGATGGAAAAAAAGGTGGAGGGTGTGTAATAAAGCAAAATTTCTCATTGGTGGGCATGGGGGGCGGCCGATCTTGGCTTGTCTCCTAGTGCCATTTTGAATTTTCAATTTTAATTAATTAATTGTAGGGTAGATTTTATAAAACGGTAGTATTTTTGGTGGTATAAGTTGTTAGTAAATTGACTAAGTGTTATGCATGATAATGCATGCTTAAATCCGAAAATTTCAAGTGTGTGTGTGCACATATACTTTTAATTGTTTCAATTGGTATTCTTAATTCTAGATAGGGTGACTAATTAGTATTCCCAGGCACGAATTTTTCCTAAAAAGGCAAGACTTAAAATGACTAAATTCGCGTAAAACACATAGAATCATAAAAATTGATCAAGTAAAAATTAGTGATTCTAACACTCTTGATATAATTGAATTGTTTCCATTATTAGTACTCATAATACGGGATATGATGCAATTAAATTAGGGTTTAGAATAGTGACCTTGGGACCGGTTGTCACATTCTCCCACCGTTTAGGAAATTTCGTCCCGAAATTTTAACTTCGCTTAGCATTGGTACGGGTGGGTTTAAAGAGATGCGGGTAGTTCTTCCTCATCTCGTCCTCACGTTCCCAAGTGAATTCTGGCCCTCGTCTCGAGTTCCATCTAACCTTAACCTTGGGTATGCGGCTTCGTCTGAGTTGCTTGACCAAGCGGTCCGTGATCTCTATAGGCTCTTCAACGAAGTTCAGCTTATCATTAATTCTTGTCTCCTTCAACGGTAGTTCCAAGGCTTTGTCTACCAGGCATTTCTTCAAGTTTGACACGTGGAAGGTGTCATGTATATAACTCAATTTCTGAGGTAGTTTCAACTTGTAAGCCACAGGACCAATTCTTGCTTGTATTTCGAATGGTCCAATGTATCTTGGGCTTAACTTCCCTCTTTTTCCGAACCTCACGGTTCCTTTCCATGATGCTACCTTCAGCATTACTCTATCACCTATCTGAAACTCTAATGGTTTCCGTCTTCTGTCAGCGTACTTCTTTTGACGATCCCTTGCCGCCCGTAGACGTTCCTTGATCTTGAAAATCTTATCAGTGGTCTCCAATACGATGTCGGGTCCCAATACTTGACTATCACCAATTTCATTCCAACTCAAGGGTGACCGACATTTCCTACCATAGAGAGCCTCATGCGGAGCAGCATTGATACTTGCATGGTAACTGTTGTTATAGGAGAACTCCACCAATGGAAGATGATTATCCCAGTTCCCACCAAAATCAATTACGCATGCCCTCAGCATATCTTCTAGGGTTTGAATTGTCCTCTCGCTTTGACCATCAGTTTGCGGATGGTATGCTGTGCTTAAGTCCAGACGGGTTCCTAAGGCTCGTTGAAGTGATTTCCAGAAACGCGAAGTAAAACGACTATCACGATCAGAGATTATTGATAGTGGCACACCATGCCTAGCCACTATTTCATTGATATACAGTTGAGCCAGTCTTGACATGTCATAGTCTTCCCGAATTGGTAAAAAGTGAGCTGCTTTGGTTAGTCTATCCACTATCACCCAAATGGCATCATGACCCCTAGATGTTCTGGGTAACTTGGTAACAAAGTCCATCGTGACGTTATCCCATTTCCATTCCGGGATTTCTGGCTGCTGTAACATCCCTGATGGTTTTTGATTCTCGGCTTTACCATGGCACAGGTTAGGCACTTACTGACATACATAGCGATTGATTTCTTGATTCCAGGCCACCAGAAAAGTGCCTTCAAATCCCGGTACATTTTATCACTCCCAGGGTGAACTGAATACCTAGATTTGTGAGCTTCATCGAGAATTACCTCTCGAATTCCCCCATGCTTTGGCACCCAAGTTCTCCCTTCGCACTTATATGTACCATCAGTTCCTATTTCAAATCGCCTTTCCATTCCAGTTAATCCTTCTGCTGCTAAATTTTTCTCCTTTAACGCTTCACCTTGAGCTTCTTTCATCCTTGCGACTAGGTCTGTGTTCACACTTATCCTTAAAGCTTTTACACGAAGAGGTTTCTCTCTCCTTTCTGCTCAAAGCATCTGCCACCACATTGGCCTTTCCGGGATGATAACGGATTTCACACTCATAGTCGTTTAACAGCTCAACCCATCTTTTTTGACGCATGTTTAGTATTTTCTGGTCGAGAATGTGTTGCAAACTTTGATGGTCAGTGTAAATGATACACTTCGTGCCATAGAGGTAGTGCCTCCACATTTTGAGAGCAAACAGCATGGCACCTAATTCAAGATCGTGCGTAGTATAGTTCTTCTCGCGATCATTTAGCAGTCTAGATGCATAGGCAATAACCTTGTTGCGTTGCATTAGCACGCAACCTAACCCTTGACGCGAGGCGTCACAATAAACTACGAAGTCTTCGACTCCTTCTGGAAGGGCCAAAACAGGTGCACTGCATAGTTTTTCTTAAGCGTCTCGAATGCTTCATCTTGCTCGGGTTCCCATACAAAGGCTTTGTCTTTCTTAGTCAGTGAGGTCAATGGTTGCACAATTCGTGAGAAGTCCTTTATGAATCGTCGGTAGTATTCGGCCAATCCTAGGAATTGTCTAATCTCAGTGGGAGTCTCAGGAATCTTCCAATTCTTTATAGCGTCTATCTTGGAAGGGTCAACTTGAATTCCATTCTCATTCACTACATGCCCTAAAAATTGGATCTCTCGCATCCAAAATTCACATTTTGAAAATTTGGCATATAGTTGCTCATTCTTGAGTAATTCAAGAATTAGTCTGAGATGCCTCTCGTGTTCTTCCTTACTACTGGAGTAGATGAGAATGTCATCGATGAACACAATCACAAACTTGTCAAGATATGGGCGGCACACATGGTTCATGAGGTCCATGAATGCTGCTGGTGCATTAGTCAGTCCGAAGGGCATGACTACGTACTCATAGTGCCCATACCTATTTCGGAAAGCCGTCTTGGGTATGTCTTCTTCTCGGATCTTCAGTTGGTGGTAACCGGATCTCAGATCTATCTTGGAGAAGTAGCTTGCTCCTTGAAGTTGATCGAATAGGTCGTCTATCCTTAGGAGAGGGTAACGGTTCTTTATGGTCAACTTATTTAATTCCCGGTAGTCGATGCACATGCGTAAGGTGCCGTCCTTCTTCTTCACAAATAACACCGGAGCACCCCATGGAGAGACACTCGGACGTATAAACCCTTTGTCCAATAGTTCTTGAACTTGCATCATCAGTTCCTTCATTTCAGGAGGAGCGAGTCAATACGGCGCTTTGGCTACCGGTGCAGCGCCAGGCAGCAAATCTATTTGGAACACAACTTGTCGATTTAGGGGAAGTCCCGGTAGGTCTTCCGGAAACACCTCAGAGTATTCAGAAACTACTGGGATGTCCGAAATCTTCTTCTCCTCTTTGGTCTTCATCACGTAGATGATGCAAGCTGAGCATCCCTTCCTTAAGCTCTTGGTAGCTTTTAAATGGGATATCATGGGGCACACGGTGTTACTCCTTTCCCCTTGCACCACTAACTCTTCCTTGTCGTTCAATGGTATCTTGAGTAGGCGTTCATCACAAACAATTTTGACTCTGTTCTTAGCTAACCAGTCCATCCTGACAACCACATCAAATCCTCCTAACTTAATGGGCATCAGATCTATCTTAAATGCATGCCCATTTAGATTTATTGAACAATTCTTGATGATTTCGTTAGTTTCTAAAATATTACCATCAGCTAATTCGACGGTAAACGTATCGGCTAAGGCACACGTAGCTAAGTCAATCGAGGATCTAAAAGCACTAGAGGTAAAACTGGCAGTCGCTCCAGTATCAAATAAAACAGTAGCAGGATGATCGTTTACAAGAAACGTACCATTGACCACATCGGGTTCCTTTTCTGGCTCCAGCGGGATCCATCACAAA
This sequence comes from Flaveria linearis, assembly GCA_024085815.1. Classification (NCBI taxonomy): domain Eukaryota; kingdom Viridiplantae; phylum Streptophyta; class Magnoliopsida; order Asterales; family Asteraceae; genus Flaveria; species Flaveria linearis. The sequence goes on from CM044013.1 coordinate 45,985,381, forward strand.
AGCTCTTCCCTTGGGCTTATTGGGTCGGTTGTCCTTGTTTCTTCCTAATTCGGGGCATTTGTTCCTCATATGCCTGGGGTCCCCGCACTCATAGCATTGTTTTCCAGGCTCGTAGGTACAGTCTTTAATCAGGTGACCAGGTTTCTTGCCTCGATAACAAGGCATGGGATTGCACTCCCCTTGGTGATGAAGCTTGCATTTATCACAGAAGGGGCTTGTGCCCAGATACAACCTCCTTGCCATTCCACCATGGTCATTTCGTCTCGCTTCTTCTCTAGGTTTCTTGTTTGAACCGCTGCTGCTGCCGACCATCTTCCTAGTATCAACCCACTTCCTCTTTTCTTCCACAACCTTCTTCTTGTCCTCAATTTTTCCATGTTCAATCCACCCCGCTCTAACTAGGTCGTTGGTCAGACTACTGGTAAGGTCGACCGCCGCCTGTATGGTTGTAGGCCTGGATGACCGAACCATGCCCCTTACCCTTGGGTGTAACCCCCAGATGAAGCGGGCCACGCCCTTGGATTCTGGCATCACCAAGTGTGGTACCAGTCGGGACAATGCAAGGAACTGGTTGATGTATTCGGTGTAGTTCAGACCCCTCATTTCCAAATTCAGAAATCTAGCCTCCAGTTTCTCTAGTTGGTTGATCGGACAGTACTTATTGGTGATTAGCTCCCTATACTCAGACCGGTTCATCCTACCTACAGCATCCCGGCCTCGAGGCTGGATGATGGTTTTCCACCACTCAAGTGCTGGTCCCTTGAGAGATTGAGAAGCAAACCTCACCATGTGTTCCAACTTGCACTCACTGATGTCTAACACAGCTTCGATTTCATCCAGCCATCTATAGGTTTCAATTGCACCCTCGGTGCCATGGAAGTCCTTTGGTTTGCAAGCCATGAATGTTTTGTAGGAGCACCCTTTCCTGATAGCTTCAAATTCTTCGTTGTTGGCAGCCCCAGTACCACCTCCGGCGTCATCCCCTCAGCATTTATTTGAGCAATAATAGTTGGTATAGCATTTGCAATTTGCTGTGACACAAGATTTGCCATCCTCTCATCGTTTCCTGTGTTAGCATCTCCCCGGCGGGAGTCCCTGGAGGGGTAGGTGGTTGGTTTCTGGTTCGCCTTGTTCTTTCGTGACGACCTTGGTTTGCTGCTTGCCTTCCAATGGGTGTTCCTCTTCTGGTAGGCATTCTGACAGTACGACAGACAAAGTCGTTTAGCATCTCATAATTTGTTTCAATCAGTCTATGCATCAATTCCCTACAAGACTTCCTCTCTACAAAGAGAGAATACGGTGTATAATTGCACACAACTTACCAAGTTCTACAGATTACCAATTTAAGCAGTTTAAGCGGTCATAAAGAATAACATGGCCCAACACCATGAATAAACAACACATGACGGATAATCGTAAATGTTTCAACAGCATTGTATCATATGAATTAGTTCAAAGCAAGACAAAGTTCATAGCATCAAAGTCTAGCTCTTACAAGGTGGAAGGTGCCATCACCCCCATGAATAATAATAATAATAATGTTGTATAATAATAAGTTTGTTTCCTTCAAGTATTCTAAGAAAGATAGTTTCTTCCTCTTCCACATGGTCGCCCTCACATCCACTTCTTTTTCAGCCATCCCATCCATCCGGTGCTCTTCTTCCTCTGCTCCCGCTCCAATCTCTGCACACCCTCCGATGCCAGCATAGCTTGGAATTGAGCAGACTGTGAGGTCCGGGTGGCGTGCTGAAGAGTCAGCTCGTGGCGCTCGATGGTCCTCAGTATCTCGCTCAGGGTAGGGTCGGATGGACCAAAGTCACTAGCCCGCCGGTTAGACTGAGAGTGCTGGTCTCTAGAGAACACGCTGGGACCAACATGCATGCTGTGCCTTGGAGGCATCCAAGGCTCCTCTTGTGGGTGGCGTCGGTGTGGCTCGTACGGCGGTGGTGCGGGTATGGGAGCCCTGACCGGTGGTGGAGGAGGAGGAGAAGGCAACCTAAATGAGACCGAAGTCCCAGGTCTAACAGCCTTTCGTGGACCAGTGACAGTGCGTGCTCCCCAATTCCTAATGGGAGGTATCGATGAGTAGGATGGAGCGGCAACATGTGGCGAGCGGGAGCGCGTCCGGCTCCTGGGTGGCGTTGACGAAGAAGAATCCTCGGAAGCTCCAGTGTCCTCTGACGTGGCGGAGATCCAACCCGGGTGTCCACACCTCTGCAGGTACGCCACGTACTCCGTTTGGGGCTTCCTCCTCAGTGTCCCAACAGGGGCAGTCTCATCAACTGGATGTGCGGGTGCCTTACCTCTTTCAGCCATAGTAGTTTCCTGTAAAAAGACATCATGAGTAATTTGGTTTCTCATAGCTCATGATAGTCTTAATAATAATAATATACTCATAGTAATAGTGATGGCATTAGTATCAGGGATCTCTATGTATCCCTTATCAGTGATGTTAGAATCAATTGTTTCTCATAATAGTGTCAGGCAAAACAGTTCATCTAAAGAAAATTAATTTCAAATCTCCAGTCAGAATAAAATTCAAGGTTAATCAGCATCAAACAGAAAGGTCCAAACATAACTTAGAGGTCTATGATGGAAATTACGCGTCCGGTAAATTCATGATTACGTTGATCAGGCGTAATCATCAATTTACCCAACCCGATCATTCCAACACTTTCCCACAAGGACAGTCCTAGGATATCAGGGTTGTAGCCTAGGGTCTACTACGGTATTCCCGACTTCTATACAACCTTTGGCTCTGATACCAATCTGTCACCCCCCGGGCCCAGGTAGGGTGGGACGTCACAGATTAGCAACAACATATATGGCAGCGGAAACAAACCATTATAAGAGCTCAAAGGGAGAGAACATCACATGGCATTAAAAGTTTTAAAAGACACCGGGCTGGAAACAAATCCAGCCCCAAATGTTTACATGTTCAACATAAATTTAAATAGTCATGGTATCAAATCGTCAAAGTCACAAATTCTGGTCACACAAACAATGCCATGGTCTCGGGGTTGAGTCTAAGTCGTCCATAAGCTAAGAGTCTTCACAGGTTACCTGAAACATGCTCAAAATAAATAGAGTGTCAACTAAAAAGTTGGTGAATTCAAGTGCTTAAAGTTTCAAAACAAATAAAAGGAACTATAAAAGTCGACAGTAAAGGTTTTAGAATCCAGTGTGATAGTTTATAAAAATATCATTCGATTTTAAAAGCATGTTTTTAGTATCAGTCATTGTGGGGCATCACAATCAACCCTGCACTTGGTCCCCGGTTGGCCTCTTCTAAACTTGTGTTTAACCGGATATTCCCGTAGGAAAAGGACCAAGCCCTAGAATATTGAACCACTCCTGCTAGGATGGTTCACCATAGTATCTTACCCAAAACCTGTTACATGCTACAAACGACCCCTCATGATCTCAGTGGGGTACCTCCCTGTGGCGGGAGCCACTGTGCATGGGGGATTCCCCAAATAGATCTATTCACGTAAAGACAAGCGGTTCACAAAAGAATTAATGATTATGACTAAAGTATCAGCAGGTATCCAAACAATCCCACATAGAAGCATCAAGTAAGCACAATCATAGTTCATAAAACAAAAGATCATGCAAAATAGTAAACAGTATCACACATAAGAGCTTCAGTTTAAAAGGAGCATGCTTCATCCCCAAAATGAAAGTAAAAAGGGGGAACACGAGAACTCACCTTAGGTATCAAGCAAATAGAAATTCTTCGCGTGCCGGGAATAGCTCAAGCCTAGCACCCTAATATGAATATATTAAGTGATTAGCTACTGCTCTAAACCTATTTAAGGAGCAACCATAGTGCCTAAGACTTAAATAGACGGTTTCGGTTTTGATTCGATTAGGTTTGTGTAAAAAGTTTCCTTTTAAGGAAAGTCAAGGTTTTTCATGGAATCAACGGTTTCTACCTTACTAGACCAGGGATATATATAGGAATTATGCCATTTAAGGGGGACAATGAACTTATGGGAGTCGGTTATGAAGTTTTGTAAAATTTATAGTTTTGCCCCTGAAGTTTCAAATTGACAATTTCTACCCTTAAGTTTGGTTTCTTGCATTAAATGTCCTCTATTCTTAAAAATCAGGTTAAAGACCTTAATTCAACTTAGTTCTAGGAACTTATTACCAAAATTTCAGTTTATAGACTCGGTTTCTAAAATACACGTTTAACGTTGCCGGTTACGGTAAAACCGAACGGTTTAAAATGGTTATTTATGAGTTTTCACTTTTTTGGAGTCTAAGTCCAGTAGCTATTTCTTAAAATCATTTTTATGAGTTTCAAACCTTTTAGATTATAAAATTTGTCTCTAAAAGTGGAAAGGCTCGTTTTTACATTTAAATCGTTAAAACGTGTTTTTAGTCGGGTTTGACCATTTCAAAGGCTTGTTTGACCAACCATTTGACTTTTGAGGTTATTTTATCTATTAACCTATTGAAAAGTCATGATTTTTATAAGTTGTAACATTTAACCCATTTATCTTAAATTTTCCTTAAAAACGTCTTTCGGTTTACACCCGGTTTCACTAAAAATCCATTTAAATTATCTTTTGACCACTAAAACTTTTCATTGACTCCAGAATACTTTATTTATCCATTTAGAACCTGGAAATTCTCTTTAAAACGTTTATGGTCCATGTTTCCTATTTTTAAGTCGTTTTAACCTGTTTTCGGGTCCCGAAAGTGACCAAACTAGGCCTAAACACATTATGTCCTTTGTTCCAGAGGTCAAGACATGTTACTAAGCTTAATATGCACCAAAACATACTGAAATGACAGTCCCAAACTTTGCCTAGTTGTTCTATACATCCATGGACTTTAAAACATGTAGAAAGTGTCATAAATGGCCATTACACATTTGTAAATCCTTGTAACTTGAGTTTAACCATTACTTTAACTTTATCTAACTTAAAAATCAGATTATTAGGGTGTCTTAAAAGTCATTTTGAGCAGATTACAACCCTTGTCTAAGAGGTTTTTCAAGAAATGTCTAAAAGAGGTTATTACTAGTAGAATGAAGCATTGTTCAAGGTGTAATGCATACTTTTACCACATGTAACTGGTGTACACCCTTGGAGACTTCAAAAACAGGTTGTTGATAGTCTTAAAACCCATTAATATGCAGGTTAGACGTTTGGTTTTGAAGGGTTACAAGATTCACAAGTGCATGGTGACAAAAACACCAAAAAGTGGGTTTTCAAGGGGTAAATCAGATTCTACCCCTTGGAATGAGCATTATAACGTGTGTTATACCTTCAAGAACGTGGGGAAATCCTCAAGAACAAAGTGAGGGTGAGATGTTTCTGCTACAACAAGAAAAAGATGGGTTTTTGGGTGAAAAATGAAGACTAGCTTAAGAAATGACCAAAACCGACACATAGAGCTTACACTTGATGTAACTCGCGATTTGGAAGGTGTGGATGGCTGGATGGCTGGAATCTTCTTGGAGGAGGCTGGAGAAGCTCGAACAAAGGCTGGAACCTCAAGTCTTGCACGTTCAAGGCTTCAAAACATCACCCAAAGTTCACCCTTGCTGCGGTTTTGCTGCTGGCCGATTATGGAGGGCTTGTTTCTCACGGTTTGGAGCTGAAATGAGGGTGAGTTAGAGAGGATTTTTGGAGAGGGTGAGGGTGTTTCAGCAGGGAATTTCGAGAGAGAGAGAGGAGAGTGGAATGGAGATGTCTTGCAAAGTGAAAAATGCATGAAGAGTGAATGGATGGAAGAAAAAGGTGGAGGGTGTGTAAGAAAGCAAAATTTCTCATTGGTGGGCATGGGGGGCGGCCGATCTTGGCTTGTCTCCTAGTGCCATTTTGAATTTTCAATTTTACTTAATTAATTCTAGGGTAGATTTTATAAAATGATAGTATTTTTGGTGGTATAAGTTGTTAGTAAATTGACTAAGTGTTATGCATGATAATGCATGCTTAAATCCGAAAATTTCAAGTGTGTATGTGCACATATACTTTTAATTGTTTCAATTGGTATTCTTAATTCTAGCTAGGGTGACTAATTAGTATTCCCGGGCACGAATTTTTCTAAAAAGGCAAGACTTAAAATGACTAAATTCGCGTAAAACACATAGAATCATAAAAATTGATAAAGTAAAAATTAGTGATTCTAACACTCTTGATATAATTGAATTGTTTCCATTATTAGTATTCATAAGACGGGATATGATGCAATTAAATTAGGGTTTAGAATAGTGACCTTGGGACCGGTTGTCACACTAATATTCCTACTAAAAGGATCTCAGCATCTAGTTTGATCAATTAGATTGGATTTGCAGCGGAATAGTGTACGAATTAGAACAAATTATAGCAAGAACACACAAGATGTATCAATGAAATAGAAATGTTATAGAGAGAGAGAGAGTTTCTACCAAAAGGTATATATTCATTTGACACACGCTTCGGCCAGGATACAATTAGGTCAACTTCCCTTTTATAGGAAACATCACGTCAGCTGATGTCACTTGACAGTGACATCTAACCGTTATTACAACAAACTACTGAAAGAGACTAAACTAATAAAGATGTCTAAGAGCTAACATCTTCTTACAAACGACAAGTGTAAACTACTACAACTACTGAAAAGAAACTACTAAACCTACAACGTCTGAAGAACATGCTCTTTAGACGTTTTACAAAGTACTGAAACACAAAACAAAACTACTGATAAGAAACTACTGAAAGGAAACAACTGAAAGGAAACTACTGATAAAGAAAACCATCACAACAACTGAAGAATACTTCTTCAGCTATTGTGACAACCTCTGAAGTCTTCAGTACTTGATCTTCAGACTTGAACTTCAGCTGTTGTCACCAGCTGATGTCTTCAGCTGATGTCTTTAGTTGTTGTCTTCAGTCTTTGTACTTCAGCTGATGTCTTCAATCTTTGTACATCAGCTGATGTCTTTAGTCTTTGTACATCAGCTGATGTCTTCAGTTGTTGTACTTCAGCTGATGTCTTCAGTCTTTGTACATCAGCCGATGAAGTCTTCAGTTATTATCATCATCAGCTGATAAAGTCTTTAGTAGTTGTTGTGATGTCTATAGGACATAAAGTTTTTTCTGATCTAGCTCATTGGTTCTTTTGGTCCAACAAACTCCCCTTGAACCAATGCAGCCAAAACCTTTAAGCTTATTTGATATCGCACTTATTTGGTAGAAAGATTGGTTTTTTTCTTCTGGTTCAGCTCAAAAATGGCCCAAATCAGCACAGGCCTGGGAAGATGTTTCAAGAAAAATATGACTGTCAAAGGATGGATGGGAACTCTATCTTGGGGAACTGGACACAGAGCTGTTACCCCATCCATGAAACCTACTTCCTAACTATGAGTCTGTAAGACTCTCTTGTGTAGGCCTCAAGGAAGATCACTTGTTCCTCCATGGTGAGCTCTTCTGCTTCTCCCTCAAATAGTGACTCAGGTCCATAATACTCAGAGAGGTATTTGACCTGCTTTCCATTTTTAAGCTCCACAGTTGTTATAGCTCTGTATGCAAATTCATCAAGGTGATTACCCTTTAAAAACAACTGGAGCTCATTCTTCCTAACTTCCTCAAGCCTCTTATACACCATCCCCTTTTTGATGACTTTGTTCTCTAGCATCTTTTGTGGGGGCTGATTAGCTTTGTAGGCTTTCTTGAAGTCATCAAGGATTTCCCAGGGTGATACTACAATGGCCAGTGTGATCACTTCATCTATGATCCTCTTTACTTGGTCATTGTATCTCTGTGGAATGTCTTTCTTATGAATCCTATGAGACACCCTAGGATCAGGCCAAATCCTCACTTTCTCTTTTTGATATTGAAATGTGTGCTTGAGAGTGTATAATCTTTGAGCATGCTTCTTCATATTTATTATTGATGAAGTGGCAGCATAAGCTTTGTCAACCCTTCTCAACAATTCCTCATCATGCTGTTTGTGAAGCTCTTCTTCTTCTAGCTTCACTTTAACAATTTGTCTTTGGGCCTTAGGAGTAATTGTTGGAGGGTGACTTTTGGCCTTCGGCAATGGAATGACAGCTGAAATTGGTAGCCTATCCTGATCTTCATCATTATCTTCTTCTTCTTCTTTAAGCCTTAACACCCTTCTCTTCCTTTTCTGGGGTGCATTATCGGCTATTGGTTTTGTGGGAAAGGGAGTTGGTTTCGAGGGTTTTGATGTGCATTGTTTTGGTGGGGGAGATTAGACAAGTTGTTCTAGCAGTTTGGATGTAAGTGAGGTTTTGGTTTGCTTGGCTAGTTCACTCCTGCTCCCAGCACCAGCTTCACTTAGGGCTTCTATGATCAGCCCCTTGGTGAATGCCTCAGACGAACAGATCTTGGTGGTTATTTCCAAGATGCTTTCCCTGGACCATGATTTGACTTCCAGGACTGATCTCCCCAGATACTTCGAAATGAATCTAGCCATAGCTTCTAGTCTCTCCTTTTCTTGTTCACTATGACCAGACCATCAGCTTTCAATCTCTTGTATCTCCAATTTCCTTATCTCAGTATCTAGCTCAGCAGTGTCAAAGCCTTGCCTAGATAGCTGATAATGATTTTATCCATTGACCTGCTGTGTTGGGCATTAGCTTCCTTGACAAGCACTGCTAGCTCCTTTTCCTTCTTTTCTCCACCCTTCTTCTTTTTATATGTGACATGAAAGTCTTTGTCACTTTCAGCCACCTTTTCTCTTTCTTCTCCCTTCTCACTCTCCTTCTCTTTCTCTGTCTCCACTACCATCCCCCTCTCAGTTTCCACCTCCTTCTCTACTTCTTTCTCTTTCTCTTTCTCCTCCTCCGTTCTCTTCCTCTTGATTGCTTTCACTGACTGAGTCTCCCCCTTTTTGGTTGCACTGGTTGCAAGGGTTTGAGTGTCAAAAATCCTCTTAGACATAGTATCATCCACCATGGTTTGTATGTTTGAGGCAAGCCTCTCATAAAGGGTTTTATTCACTATGTCAGTGATGATGGGTGTGATGAGAGGCAGGGACGTTTGAAAGATGGCATCCATTTGCTCAGGGGGGTTTTGTCCCTGAGAAATAGTGCTAGAAGCAGGGGCTGGTGGCTGAGTATATGGGAGTGGCTTTGTGTGTGGGAGACCTTCAGAGGAAGGTGCCATTTGTGGGTGAATGGTGGCAGATGGACTTGATTCTTGAGAGGATTTGGCAAGTAGTTGTTGTAATCTACATACCTCTTCCTCAAGAATAGTGTTCTGGGCCAGAACATCATAAAAGAAGCCCGGGTCATCATCAGTTGTAGCTGAATCACCTGACCTTCTGATTAGATCAGGATGTACATGTGCTAAGTGTGGCTCAGTAATCACATGTGCCCCCTTGTCTTGGTACTGGGGACTTCCTGCCTCAGGATTAAATCCTTCATTAGCAGTTGCCTCTGGTGAGGACTTAGAGATGATACCAGCTTCATCCTGTTCATGTGCTGAAGTAGGAGAAGTGGCAGCCTCACCAGATGTTCGGATCTCCTCTTCCACACCGGGAGATCGAACATTGTAATCCCTATGCTGTGGGCTCTCAGCAACACTTGTATCCTCCCCCTCATGTGTTGAGGTTTGCCCAGTTGCTATAGGTTCCTGGGGAGAGGGTGGAGTGTTGAGCTGAGTCAGCATTTTTACAATAATAAGGGTTGGACTTTGAGGGGCGGTTGCATTGGGAGATTGGGGTGAAGTAGTTTGCACCTAGGGAGAGTGGTGCTCTTCAATGGTAACCTTCTCAAGTGAGAAAGGTTCCAGAGATGTGGCTGCCCCGGAAGTGGTTGCTTCAGGCTCCTGTTGAGAGGATACCTGAGCGGTTAAGGCTGGTTGAGTCTTTGTAATTACTGGGGGATTAATACCAGTAATTACTTCTTGCCTTTGTGTTGTAGGGGCATCCTCAGGGGACTCATCTCCCTGAGTAGCCTTTTTTGGCTTTTTGGTTTTGGGTTTGGTGGGGACTTTGGATTTGGAGGTGGAGGCTGTGGGTTCCCGCTGCTTGGGTTTTAGTAGCTTGGCAGCCTGTTTGAGGTGTTGGTCTGAGTTGTGCCTGGAGTATACTTCAGGCAATACTACCAGAGCAGGGACTCCAAGGCCAACAAGTCCCTCAGCTTGAAGCTGGTTTTCAATGACGGCCATGATGAACCTTGGATATAATATCCATTGGTTAGTCAAAGGTTTCACAGCCATATGTTTAAGTTCTAAAAATATTATTTCAGAAAAGTTTAAACTTTGTTGCTCTAGGATAGAATACAATACCTGTTGCCACCTGGAGGACATTTGATCCCATGAAGAAGTTTTAGGGGCAAGACAGACATTGACCATGTGAAAGATCAATCGTTCAGCATCATGGAAGTGCTTCTTGAGGATGGTAGCAGTACTAAGGTCATCCTGGTATCCATGGTGGGCAAAAGATAGATCTATTGTGCCCTTTGGATACTCAGTGATGAAGGTGGCATAATCCAAATTTAGGGTTTGGCGAATGATTGCAGAAGTGATGACCGCCTTGTGGTTGTTGATGAACGACTGGAGAGAAACCTCGGTGTCATTCTCCCCAGTGGTAAGGGTGTCGTTCGTCCAGAACTGGTTTTGGGATTCGGTATAGATGGTCGGATTAAGAAGAAAGGCCGTTTTGTATGGAGAATGGACCATCAGATCAATGACATTATCAAACTTAGTCCAAAAGGGTGATTTGGTAAGGTAAGCAACACAGTTGTGTCATGGTTTGAGCTGCATGGTCACCATTAATGTGAGGAGAGAGGTTTAGAGTTTTTGAACGTTAGGTTTGTGAGAGAATGAAAAAAATCTGAAGTTAGGGTTAGGTATTTATAGGGTATGGGTATGAAACGGTTGAAAGAAAACGACTGAAGGTTTTGGTCTTAGGCATCAGTTGTTTGAAACGACTAATGACATGGTTTTAACCTTCAGAGGTTGTAAACAACTGAAGACTTGGTATTAGTCTTCAGTAGTTAGAAACTACTGAAGACATGATTTTGGCTTCAGTTGCTATAAACGTCTGAGGACTTGGTGTTAGTCATCAGTAGTTGAAACTACTGAAGATATGGTTTTGTCCTTCAGAGGTTGTAAACAACTGAGGACTCGATGTTAGGCATCAGTAGTTGTAAACTACTGAAGACATGTTTTTGTCCTTTAGTTGTGTTGAAATGAAACATCAATTGTTTGAATTAGCTGAAGAGTAAAGTTACTCATCAGCTGTTGTCGTCAATTCACTTATTTCATTCTGACCTCAACACTTACTCATCAGACTGGCTGATTTTTCAGATGTTTCATTGGTCTTCAGCTCTTGTGAATATTTATTCTTCAGCTCTTGTGAACAGATGTTCAGAAGGTCTGATGAAATAAATTATTCTTCAGAACTTGTGAACAAATATTGTCTCCAGTACTTATGTGTATTACACTTCAGTACTTGTGGACAAAATTTGTTCTTTAGTGCTTATTTGTTAGAAATAGACATCAGTAGTTATAACCACATCAGTAGTTGTAACTTCATCAGTTCTTTCAACAAATAAGGTACTTATCAGTACTTTGAAGCATTTTAGTATTCAGTAGTTATAACACATCAGTAGATATGAAAAATACTGAAGACAAAATAACTCATCAGTACTTATTTTTGACTTTTGTATACTAATGCTCATCAGTACTTGTGACCTGAGAGCATCAGTATTAGTCAATTATTCCAGCTGCAGCATACCAAGCCTTAGTACCAGATTTTCAAAAGTTGCACTGTTTAAAGGCTTAGTAAATGTATCTGCAAGCTCATCAGCACTAGGAACAAACTTTGGATCAATCAGACCTTTTTCATAACAATCCCTAATAAAATGATGTCTGATCTGAATATGTTTGGTCCTAGAATGCTGGACTGGATTCTTAACAATACAAAGAGCTGAAGCACTACCCATTAGTAATGGAGTCTTAGTCTCTGTAATGCCATAATCCAATAATTGATTCTGAAGCCAGAGTACCTGGGATGTATAGCTTGCAGCAATAATGTACTCTGCTTTAGCAGTTGATGTAGCAATTGAAGTTTGTTTCTTACTCTGCCAAGAAACTAAACAATTTCCTACAAATTGGCATCCACCAGAAGTTGATTTCTGGTGACTTTGCACCCTGCATAGTCACTATCTGAGAAAGCAACTAATTTGCAAGAATGCCAAGTAGAATACTAAAGTCCTAGAGATTGAGTACCTTGCAAGTATCAAAAGATCCTTTTGACTGCAATCAAATGGGATTCTTTAGGTGCAGCCTGAAATCTAGCACAGACACATGTTGCAAACATAATGTCTGGTCTAGAAGCTGTAAGGTACATCAAGGACCCAATCATACATCTGTAAAGGGTTTCATCAACCGCTTCACCTTTCTGATCAACATCCAGTTATGTGGTGATGCTCATGGGAGTAGAACAAGGCTTACAGTTTTGTAAATCAAACTTATTCAAAAGATCTTTTGTATATTTGGACTGATGAATGAAGGTTCCATCAGTCCTTTGTTTGATTTGCAAACCCAGAAAGAACTGTAATTCTCCCATGGCACTCATTTCAAACTTCTTTTGCATTAACTTTGTAAATTCATCACACAACTGTGGATCAGAGGATGCAAAAATAATATCATCAACATAAATTTGAAGAAGTAGCTTATGCTGCCCTACTTTCATAATGAATAAAGTTTTATCTATGCAGTCTCTAGTGAAATTATTTTGAAGAAGAAAGTTAGACAACGTTTCATACCAGGCTCTAAGAGCTTGTTTCAACCCATATAGAGCCTTATCAAGTTTATACACCCAATCTGGATGTTTATTATCCTCAAAACCTGGTGGTTGAGACACATAAACCTCTTCTTTTATTTTACCATATAAAAATGCACTTTTGACATCGATTTGAAAAACTTTAAGATTATGAAAAGCAGCATAAGCTAAGAACAACCTAATTGCCTCCAGTCTGGCTACAGGGGAAAAGGTTTCATCATAATCAATACCTTCTTCTTGTGCAAACCCTTGTACAACTAGTCTGGCCTTGTTGTTAACAATTTGGCCCTTTTCATATGTTTTATTCCTAAACACCCATTTAGTTCCTATTGCACACTTACCTTGGGGTAAAGGAACAAGCTCCCACACTTGCTGCTTTTTGAACTGAAGAAGCTCAAGCTGCATTGCTTCAACCCATCCATTGTCTCTTAATGCAACATGATAGTTCTTTGGCTCTTGCTGATTGATGAAGTGAACATAGAAGCAGAAATTGGACAATTGACTTCTGGTTGAGACTCCAGCATTGATATCACCAATGATTTGAGACATTGGATGATCCTTCAGCTCTTGATAAATAATGAGGTATGTGCAAGTGTTTATAGGACCTTCAGCAGCAACAGATGTTGATGAAGATTCTTGAAACCATGTTGGTGATGGCTACTCAAATGAAGTAGAGGACTCAGAAATCTCACCAGCATTTGTTGTGGATGGAGCTGCTGAAGCTACAGGAGCATCAGGTTTAGATGACTCAGTCAGTTGATCACTAAACTTGAAAAGGTGAGTACTGTCAACATCATCATCAGTACCACCAGGTGGAGAACTATTGACAGGAACAACAGCTAGAGACTAATAAGGAACATATTGCAATATGTCCAAATCAAATAACTCCACAGGGTTTTGTGGAATCTTGTCCTTTGGAGATTCATTAAACTTCACATGCCAAGTCTCTTCAACCATCTTTGTTTTGCAGTTGAAAACTCTGTAGCCTTGCAAGTAGATGAATAACCAACAAAATACCCTGCATCCACCTTTGATTTAAACTTCTGGAAAGGATTCTTTGTGTTGAGAATGTAACAGGGACACCCAAATGCTCTAAAGAGTGAAATCAAAGGGGCCAAATGTTGTAGCACTTCATAAGGAGTCTTCATCAAGCTTTGATTTACTAATACTCTATTTTGCACATAGCAAGCTGTGTTGATAGCTTCAGTCCAAAATGTCAATGGAAAGCCTAAATCAGCCAACATTGACCTGGCAGCTTCAACTAGTGTCCTGTTCTTTCTCTCCACCACTCCATTTTGCTCAGGAGTTCTTGGAATGCTGAACTGCCGCTTGATTCCCTTTGACAAGTAGAAGTCATCAAGTGTGTGATTTCTAAATTCTATGCCATTGTCACTCCTCACACACTTGACTGGAAGGGAATATTGTTTCTCAACATACAACACAAAGTTCATAATAGCTTGTGCAGCTTCATCTTTGGAGTACAAGAAGAAAGTCCATACAAATCTGGAGTAATCATCCACAATTACTAGACAGTATTTCTTCTTTGCCATGCTCATCACTCTAACAGGACCAAAAAGATCCATATGCAATAATTGCAAGCAGGCAGTGGACATTGGCTCTTCTATTAGAGGGAATGATACTTTGTGTTGCTTCCCTTTTAAGCAGGCAGTGCAGTTGTCATCATATTTGAACTCTTTCATAGGCAACCCTCTTACTAAACCATGGTGAATCAGCTAGTTCATGTTTTTGAGATTCATATGACCAAGCCTTCTATGCCATAGTTCAGATTCCTGAGGAGAAGCCTTGGAGAATAGGCAAGGATGGCCTTTCAGATCAATTTTCTTGGAAAGATCTAAGGCATATACTCTTCCTGTCCTGTTGGCCTTCAGGAGAGTATGTTCATCCAACACCTTGTCAATCAAATTCAGAACTTTGGATGACAGAATCCTGTAGTTCTGGCTGGTGAAGAGTGCAACATGGCCCTTATCACACATTTGACTGACACTCAAGAGATTGTACTTGAGATTCTCCATATGATTAACATCATCAAACCTTATTTCACAATTGGAAACAAAGCCTTTGCTGATGATGTAACCCTTAGCATCATTGCCAAAGGAAACAAACCCCTTCTTTCCTTAAGAGTAGTCATGAAGAAGAGAGCTGCTCACTGTCATATGCATGGATCCTTCGCTGTCTACATACCAGATGCTTCTTTGGCATGATGAAGAACCCTGCATTCATCACAACAAATTCGTTAGTTTTTGAGACCCAAACCTTTTTGGTTTTGGGCCTGTTCTCATCAACAGATTTAATACTAACTTGTTGGTTATGATTGACAGTCTGAGGTGATGGAGATAATATAGAAAAGGATTCTTTTGGCTTGAATTTCCTTTTCTGTGGTTTCAGCACAAGAGCATCTAATTGGTTGACTCTCCCCAATAGATGTTGAACCATCATGACAAGTTGTGTCTGATTGTTTGCTAAAGCTTTCCGCTTATCAGCCACATCAACTCTTGGCTGTGATAGTTCCTGTGTTGCACCATCTTCCTTTGAGCAACCTCAGCTGTTGCCTGATGAACCCCTTCCTTCTTTTTGGATTTCTTTAAGGACTTTGGGGTTTCAGGTTAAGATGTTGCTGGTACAAACTTGGTTTCAAACTCATCTTTCATTTTATTTATCTTCTTTTTAATGTTTTGATTTTGATTGAGTTTGGACCCCTTTCTATACGAGCAATCATCAGTAAGATGATTGAACAAGCGACATATTTCACATGGCTTCTTCGTCATCTTTAGTTTATCATCTACTGAAGAAGATGAAACTACTGAAGATTTGTTCTTCAGCCGTTTTTTATCAGTACTTGCAGTTTTCTTCCTTTCAGTACTTGCTTTCCTGATATCTTCTTCAGTAGTTTTCAAACCCTTCCTACTTGTAGTTTTCTTCCTTTCAGTACTTGCAGTAGTTTGGGTTTGTTCTTCAGGTGTTGTAACTTGTGCTTTAGTACTTTTAGTACTTTGTGAGACAACACCTGAAGTGATCAACTCTTTGATCATGTGACTGTCAGCATTTGAACCATCAGCTATTTCAGCATTAGCTCATTCGTTTAGTGAGGAATTAATGTTGACTTCATCCTCTGACTGTGGTGCTTTATTAGAAGATGAATCACATGATGAGGTGGATTGGTTGTTGCTTTCTCCTTCAGATTCTACTTCTACCTTAGGAGTAAAATCTGTAGGAGGAGCAGTGTAATTATAACCAATTCCAAACTTCACATTTGAAGTTGATTGCTTGCTGAGAAGCATTTCAAAACCCTTGCAGGAGGTCACCCAACATTCACACTCTACTTGGGTAGTTGCAAGTGTTTCTTTGAGGTCCTTATACTTCTCTAGAAGTACCTCTTCCCTAGCCTTATCATCTGTGATTTGGCATTTTAGTTTATAAATCTCATCATTTTTATCATGCAAAACAGACTCAAACTCAGCTTTTATTTTAGAAAGTGCTTGCTCTAGCTCAAGATTTTTATTAATTAAGGCTACATTTGCTTCTCTAATAGATGCAAATGTGGCTATGCATGATTCAGAACATAACTTGGCTTTGGCCTCTAAAGATACCTGTGATACCTGTGATAAAGCATCTAAAGATGAACCATCAGTACACTCTAGAGCCATGAGAGCAAGGTTTCCAAAGGGATTGTCACCACCATGTTGACCAGCACCAGGAAACAGTTGTTCATGACCAGACATGTCATCTGGTAAACTGCTCCAATCAACAACTCTTGGGGTGAAAAAGTTGTGTTGTTGACGTAGAGATTGTTGATGAGATTATGATGGTTGAGGCTCAGGAAGGGCATGTGGTTGTTGAGCAATGGGTGCGTGAACTTGGTTTGGCTGAGGCATGTAATAGCAGGGGTAAAGATATGGCATATGACTTTGAGGGACAAAATATGCAGGTCATGACTGAGCTTGTGATGGATGACCAAAACTGGTGGAATGTTGCCCTTTGTTTTGTGAACTATTGCTTGGGAAGGTCACAAAGGGTGTAGATGAGTTAGATCCAGAAGATCTACACTCTCTAGCAAAGTGTCCAAGCCTATGGCAATTGTGACACCTCAACTTGCTCTTGTCAAAACCAACTTTGGTTTTGCCAGAGAGACCAGGGAATTTCCTACCAGTTCGTTTGTAGAACTTTTAAGATCTGATATTGATCATTGCCATTTGGCTCAAAATATCCATCTCTTCCAGATCATCATCTGGAATGCCCTTCAAATCTTCCATCAAAAAGCACCAGTTATCACTGCTGCCACCTGAACTACCATCCACACCAACAAAAGCATGTTCTATGTTAGTAGAGAAATCAATATGCTCATCATAGGCACTTTCTGATGCAGCGTACTCTGACTCCTTACCTATCAGTGCAGTATTGCCTGATACAAAGTCATCAGTGAGCTTTCGAGATGAAGACAACTTCCTTTTCTATTCTCTCTCTTTCAAATGTCAGCAGTTTCCCATGAAGTTGGGTGAGAGATAGAGTGCTCAGATTTGCACTAGAGTGTAGGACAATAGTTTAAGTATCCCATCTCTCAGGAAGGGATCTGAGAAATCGGTTGTTCATCTGGCTGTTTGAATACTCTTGTTTAACCATTTTCAGCTCTGAAATCAAACATGAGAATCGCTCAAACTGTTGAGTCTGAGTCTCACCCTTCCTATGTGATAATGTCTCATATTATTGGGCAAGGATTTCCCTAGTGTTTGCTAAGACCTCATCAGTTCCTCCAAATTATTCTTCAGAGCATCCCAGAGGTCATGAGCAGTTTCATGATGCATAAGCTCTGAATAGATTTCATTAGGCAGTGCCACGGCTAGAATTCCATGGGCTTTAGCATCAATTTCGAACAGCTTTAGATCTTCATCAGAATACTGATAAGGTTTCTTCGGAACCCTCTCATTTGATTCTGGAACACTCACCATAGGCTTGTATGGTCCATGCACCATAGATTTCCAACAACCTGCGTTGTTGATAGACAGGTGATGGAGCATACCTCGTTGCCATATGTTATACTCACTGCTAACAAGCATCAGAGGCTTTGTTGAGGAGCAAGTATTGTGAGGATCATTTGTTGGTGTTGCCATTGAACAAATTCAAACAAATTCAAAGTAATTTCAGTAAATCTAGCTCAAACCCACGTAGAACCTCAAATTGAATAACCAGAAGCAGCAGAAACTCAATTTCTATAACCGATTCTTGCAAATTTGCTAATTCGATCGAACGTTGATGTCTAAAGAGCAGTTTCAATAATCAATTGTTAAATCGATCAATGATTAACCTGCTCTGATACCATTTGAAAGGATCTCAGCATCTAGTTTGATCAATTAGATTGGATTTGCAGCGGAAAAGTGTACGAATTAGAACAAATTATAGCAAGAACACACAAGATGTATCAATGAAACAGTAATGTTATAGAGAGAGAGAGAGTTTTTTTGCCAAAAGGTATATATTCATTCAACACACACTTTGGCCAGGATACAATTAGGTCAGCTTCCCTTTTATAGGAAAGATGACGTCAGCTGATGTCACTTGACAGTGACATCTAACCGTTATTACAACAAACTACTGAAAGAGACTAAACTACTGAAGATGTCTAACAGCTGACATCTTCTTACAAACGACAAGTGTAAACTACTACAACTACTGAAAAGAAACTACTGAAACTACAACTTCTGAAGAACATGCTCTTCAGACGTTTACAAAGTACTGAAACACAAAAGAAAACTACTGATAAGAAACTACTGAAAGGAAACAACTCAAAGAAAACTACTGATAAAGAAAACCATCACAACAACTAAAAAATACTTCTTCACCTGTTGTGACAACCTCTGAAGTCTTCAGTAGTTGATCTTCAGACTTGAACTTCAGCTGTTGTCATCAGCTGATGTCTTCAGCTGATGTCTTCAGCTGATGTCTTCAGTTGTTGTCTTCAGTCTTTGTACTTCAGCTGATGTCTTCAGTCTTTGTACATCAGCTGATGTCTTTAGTTGTTGTACTTCAGCTGATGTCTTCTGTCTTTGTACATCAGCTGATGAAGTCTTCAGTTGTTGTCATCATCAGCTGATAAAGTCTTCAGTAGTAGTTGTGATGTCTGTGGGACTTAAAGGTTTTTCTGATCTGGCTCATTTGTTCTTTTGGTCCAACACCTACTATCATAAATAAGACTTTAAATGCCTATCAAAATGAGTCATCAAGATATGTGTGTTTAAGTAGATATAACATATGTGCTAATATTACAACCATTGTTATTGTTATCGACATTATTAATGTTAATACTATTATTATTATTATTATTCCTCTTACTATTATTGTTATTATTAATATTACCACTTTCAAAGTCATTTCATTTAAACATTATAATAAATTCTTTCTAATATCATTATTATCTATGTGCAACGTATTGTTGAATATTTATATGGTAATTCTTATTGTTATTACATATATTAATAATAGTTTTATCATGTGAAAGGTAATATCAAGACATAGTTATATATCTACTCACACTAAGAATAAACTAAATCCATAACCATTTACTTATAGGAGCATCAAACCAATGGGTGATTGAGTCAAGTAAAGCTAATTAGGTTATGAGTAAATGTAAATAATAAGTATATATATATACAATAACAAATAAGTGACTAGATGGATATATATATATACCAATATACAAGAATATTCAATACACATAAAATATAACTAATTTAGGAAACCGAGTAGATATACGAGTAGCATTAGTAACATTCAACAACAAACATCCTAACCATAATACTAAAACGATCATCTCACTTAAGCTAATACAAAGAGCTCAACCGCATGCATGTGTTAACATCGTGCTAATGCTAAACATAAATCTTATATGTATGAATTAGGATTACATTGTTAGAGCTCTTCACTCTATACCGAGCTCAGAATCTAGATAAGGATACCAGGTGAGTTCTAGTGTCCCCTTTTTACTACTGTTTTGGGGATGAAGCATGCTCTGTTTAAACCGAAACTATTAACTATGCTATTATATGATGCTTGTATGTTGTGGTTAATGTTGATACCTACTTACACTTGTATCACAATCATTAATTCTTTTATGAACCGCTTGTTTTATATTTGTAGATCTACTTGGGGAATCCCCCACACACAGTGCCTTCCGTGTAGGAAGGGTACCACACTGAGATCCTGCGGGGTCATTTGTGGAATGTAACAGGTTTTGATAAGATACTATGGTGAACCATCCGGCAGGTATGGTACACTGTTTTTGAGGCTCAGTTCTCCCTTCGGGGTTAACCGGTATAACATATCTTTAGAAGAGGCTACCCGGGACTGAGTGTAGGGTTGATTGTGACCCCACAACAATGATACTTGTTTTTTTAGTCAACAAATGGATTCTAAAGAGCCTTTTGTTTTTAAACTTTAAGCACTTGAACTCACCAACTTTATGTTGATACAAAATCTTTTGAGCATATCTTTCAGGTGCAGCTAGAGAATTAGATGAGCCATGGAAGGGATCTAAAGCTGAAGCAAGAGTTGAGGGTATTTGTAGAAGGCAAAAGTTGAGCCTAGAAGCCTTAGATAGAAAAGACTCAGGTAATGATTGATCAAGAACCTAATAATGATACCTTTAAATTGTAGATTGGGGTACTTTGTGTATTAGAATGAAGCAAATACCCCACTGTAAATTTTGTAAGATGTTATATAATAAAACTTTTGGTTTTCCGTTGCGTTTGGTTGTTGATTACTAATCGTCATGTCCCGCTCCTCTGGGCCAAGGGTGTGACAGTTGTTCATGAACACGATGAACATTTGATCAAATTATATCAAAACAACAGTTCTAATACATTTGACTAAGGTCTTCTAACACTTATTAACTGTTTGATTTGGCTTAAAACATCAAAAGATTCATGTTTGATTTTGGTTCAAAGTTCAACTGGATCGAACAATGTTTGAATCTGAACCAATGAACAGGATGTTTTAATGAATATTTGATGATAAACATCATGTTATTATATCTATAAGATTGAGAATCAGAAGGAAAATCAACAAGAATTTAGGTTTTGGATGATCAGGGGTTAAGGGTTTATTATAGTGTAACACCTAAAATTTTAGTCATATAAAAGAAAAGAAAAAATAATAAAAAAAGAAAGACAAAAGTATCATAAAGAGAATGAGAAGGAGAAAAAGTGGAGGGGGCTTTGTTTATCAAGTAGAAAACTCAATACATTATTAATACTTTTGAGCATGGCGGCCCATATCACTTTTCTCCCATCTGCTTTTGACCAAAAATAAGAAGAAGAAAGAAGTAGAAGTTTCTCTCGGTTGTTTAAGGAAGAAGAAGTGTGTTTTTCTCTTCGTAAGTAATTCTTCATATAATTGGTTTGGTTTTCTTTGTGCTTTCACTTTAGAAACCGATCATTGAGTGTTCTATATGTTTTGGTATTTGTTTCCCTTGTTCTAGGTATTGGAACTCTTGCACGAACAAGTTTGGAGGATTTTTACTTGTTGCTTGCAAGAGGTGAGTTCTAGACCCCAGTTTTATATGTTTTTGAACTTCTTTAGGGCTGAAAATGCATGTAAAATGTTTTTATAATTATCATGTACGTTACCCGTATGTATGAATACATATGTTCTTGTGTTTTATGATTGTATATGTGATGGTGATGCTTAGAGTGCTAGATATAAGTCAAGAACATGTTAGGATGGTGATTGGGACTGAAAATAAGTTAGGAAAATGCAAAACAGATGGCCATGCACCCCAGGGCCCATGCGCCTGAATTGAGCCTTAGAAAAGCCTAAGTGTTGGGGTCAGACACCCCAATAGTGACCATGCTCCCAAAACATTGCCTGAAAATACTAAGTGTAGGCTCATCCGCCCAAACAGTACCTCATGCGCCTAAGAATATTGCCTTAGAAAGACTAAGTAGGCTCATGTGCCTGAACAGTAGTTCATGCACCCAAACGCCTAAGTGTTGGGGTCATGCGCCCCAATAGTGCTCATGCGCCCAAAACTTTCCTCAGGCGCCTAAGTACATGTCCACTCTCCTAAACAGTTCATGCGCCCAAAAGTAGGCTGAAAATGTCTAAGTGTAAAGTTCATGCACCCGAATAGTGTTGATGCACCTAAGCAGGGACTCATGCGCCTGCATAGTTCTCGTGCACCTGAAACACTTAGAATTTTTCTAAAATTTTGGACATATCAGAATTTGAGGGTTTGACCCTAGTTTGACTTAAGGCTTATATTTGTTCATTTTATGAGTGCTTATGGTCGGTTTTTTAATGTTCCATATTATATATTACCATGTGACTTTATGTGGTGTGTTTATGCTCGTATACGTATCACAATGAAAGTGAAAGATTAATGATAATGATAGTGGAACAGAAAAATGAACGAATGAAAAGTCTTGTAAGCAAAATGAAGGGAGGTTCACAACTCATTAAGAGTAGCTAGCTCAACTGTGTGTAATATAGCGTGCGATTTTGGCTAACCCATGAGGGTTCACACACAGGGGGGATCAGTCTTGGTGACTGATCCATAGTACGAAACGGGATCCTTGTCACTTTACCCCAGAAATGAGGCGGCTGTGTATTAGGAATGAGGTGGCTGCGTGCCACACGATGGGGGTAAAGTTATGACAGGATCTAGAAACAGTGAAAGATAATGATAAAGTACGAAATGAACGAATACGTGCTATAATGAATAATGAATGAGGTTATACCTTGTTGTATGTACGATGAATGCTCACGTATGAAAGTAAGGAAAGTATTTTATTGAGAAAGAGTATTTTCATATATAAACTGTATGAAGTATTTCAATATATTAAAACTAGAACTCACTCAGCAATGCTGACTTTTATGCATTTTTAGTTGGCATGTAAATTTCACTGAGGATGGCATGAGGGTGAAGCTACTTGGCAGGGCAAGACTGGCATCCTTTCACGCATAATATTATTGTTGTTTTGTAATGCAATTAATTGATGCTTTTGTAACTTATGAACAATGTTGTATTGCTTAACATCAGTAATTATCAACGAAATGAATGGTTTTTTTAATGAAATTCCACAGCTTAATTTATGAAATGAGTATTGTTATAATTATTATATGGGATAATTGTCCAATTGTAAGCGTCCCGGGAATGGGGCCTTACATGCAGTGTTCATAACGTTTCTGAAATTTGATTTTTCTCTCTCATAATGAATTAAAAACCACAAGTGTTGAACTATATATACAACGGACAAAATGTGCATCCGCTGTGTATACAGTTTATGTGTCCGCTGTGTAAACAGTGAACCTAAAATATAATTTAAGTGTTTGCTATGAGTTACATGTGTGTTGTATGAACAGTGTGTCCGCTATACAATTCTAAAGTGTACGTTATGAACTCTTTGACTATTTGACTAAGTATACAGTGGATGACCACTTGGTCGTGGCCGTGGATCCTTTGTTTGTTCTATATTCACAGCGGATGACTATTTTGTCATGCGCTGTGCAAACTTAGTTGATATTTTGAAATTCACATCTGATGACTAAAAGTCATATGTTTTGATTGATCAACATTTCCAAAGCTGATGAACATTTGTCCATGTGCTATGTGATATTTGAATGAATATTTCACTGTTCATAACTAATGAACATTTGTTCATGTGCAGTGGACCATTGAAAATTGTTTGTTTGGTTTTTCACAGCGGATGAACATTTGTTCATGCGCTATGGACACTTTGTTTTGTTTTGTTATACACAGTGGAAGACCATTTGGTTAATGCACTATGTAGACTGAATGTTTGTAGTATTCACACCAGATGACTTATTATCATGCGTTGTGAATGTTTGATGATGTACAACGCATGTTTAGCTGTGTACATACACTGTGTATACTTGTACTGTTTCTACAACTTATTCCTAATACAAGTCATGCATTGTGAGTTTTAACACTGTATTAATAGCGGATGCCTTATCAACAGCATGCGCTGTGAACACTTGTATTTTGTAGCTACAACGGATGAACGTTTGTATTTCCACTGTGACAACAGTTGTCAGAATTAATTTTAAAACTTGTTTGCTTTGAAATGGTTTCTTCTGAAAGAAAAGTTTGATAGAATTTTCTTCCACATCAATTTGAGATGATTTTCTTCCAAAGCTAATTTTGTTAAAAATTTCTTCCGAAGCTATTTGTGTTGATTTTCTTCTGAACCTAATTTTGTTAAAATTTATTCCAAAGCTATTTGTGTTGATTTTCTTCCAAAGCTATTTTTGTTAAAAAACTTCTTCCGAAGCTATTTGTGTTGATTTTCTTCCAAAGCTAATTTTGTTAAAAAAATTCTTCCAAATCTATTTGTGTTGATTTTCTTCCAAAGCAAACTTTAATAAGGCGGCTGTGTGCTGGGAATGAGATGGCTCCGTGCCCCACGATGGGGGTAAAGTCATGATAGGATCTTGAAACGGTGAAAGATAATGGTAAAGTACGAAACAAATGAATACACGCGATAATGAATGATGAATAAGGCTATGCCTTGTTGTATGTACGATGAATGCTCACGTACGAAAGTAAAGAAAGTATTTTATTGAGAAAGATTATTTTCATATATAAACTATATAAAGTATTTAAATACTTTAAAACTATAACTCACTCAGCAACGCTGACTTTTATGCATTTTCAGTTGACAACTAAATTTTGCTAAGGATGGCATGATGGTGAAGCTACTCGGCAGGACAAGACTGGCATCCATTCATGCATACTATTATTGTTGTTTTGTAATGTAATTAATTGATGGTTTTGTAACTCATGAACAATGTTCTATTGCTTAACAACAGTAATTATCAATGACATGAATGGTTTTTGTTAATGAAATTCAATTGCTTACTCTTATGAAATGTGTATTGTTTTAATTATTATGTGCAATGATTGTCCAAATATAAGCGTTCTAGGAATGGGGCCTTACAAGTTGGTATCAGAGCTAAAGTTTAAGTAAACTAGGTAAAATATTTTAAAGAACCTAATCTTAAACTGAGAATGGGACAAACAGGAAAGGGATTCCAGCCCGAGTAGCTACGTGTCATCAGGTATTTCTTTTCTTAACATTAACTGCTATTATGTGCGTAAGCTATTTGATTATGTGCTCTTAGTAGATTTAGATACTGATGTAGTCAGGATAGGAAATGCTTGGGGTGTGAAGAGTAAAGTAAGTGGCTAATCACAACTGGCCAATGTAACTAGGGACTTACTATACTTAACATAAACTGAGCTATTACCTTGAATGATCATGTTAGTGTTTGATTCTTATAGTGTTTAGTGATGGCTGAAGGTAGATCGTCTAAGGCTTCTAGGGGTAGAGTACATGGTGGACGTGGTGCTGAACCATATGCTACAAGGAATAGGGCTAAGACTACTAAGAGGACCCGTGAAGATCCTGAGATCCATCACCAGGAAGGTGGTGATGAGAGTGCAAATTTGAGGGCATCGGTGATGGAGGCAGACGATTATGCCGTATGTGGTGACTGAAATGATTAAAGCTGTGAGGGAGGATGAAAAGAAGGAACGGAAAGAAAAGAGGAAGACCATTGGGGGAGGAGAAAGAGAACAATCGGAGACTGAGACAGTTATCTCTAGTGAGGAGGAGGAAGAAGAAGAGATGCAGGAAACTGCACGGGGCTGTAATAATGGGGCATTACAGAGATGCAAGCCCCCAACATTCGATAGGAATGGCAATGCTGCTGCTGCTCACTGATGGGTAAGGGTGATAGAGACGATGCTTGATATCATCGACTGCCGAGAAGATCAGAAGGTGAAGTTTGCTACCCACTCGTTTGTGTACTCGGCCTTATGCTGGTGGGCCATCATTGTCAAGGCCGAGGGAAGCAGGGCCATTGGAAGGATGAGGTGACCAGAACTGAAGAGTTAGTGATTAAGGAGTTCTATCCACACAGAGAGTTGGATAATATTGAGAGGGAGTTCCTGCAGCTGGAGGCGTGAACTATGACGCACCAATATTATACCACAAAATTCAACGAGATGGCAAAGCTAGTGCCAGATCAGGTGACTCCGGTATCAAGGAAGATCAAGAGGTACATTCAGGGTCTGTCGACAGACATCGGTAGATATTTGGTTGCCGCCCAGCCAGGTACGTTCAAGTCGGCAGGCGATTTGACGGGAAGATGATGTGATGACAGGGAGGTGGTGGCCATGGCGGAGGGGAGTAAGTAGAGTGGTGGTGACAAGAACTGGAATGGGAAGTGGTTTGGTCGTAGTAGTTTCACCCCAAACGGCAAGAGGATGAGGGTGGATGACCATAGGGTGGTGTCATCAAGCTCGGGGATGTGGAAGTGCGGTAGATGTGGAAGGGAGCGCACGGGAGGATGTAAGTGGGGAGAGAATGTGTGCTTCAAGTGTGAAAAGCCTGGTCATGTGGCGAAGATGTGTGGAGTTATACGGTGTTATAACTATGGCGAGGAAGGCCATGTGAGTGGAGATTGCAAGAAGCCACGGGCCGAGGGTTCTGGGATGAAGATGAAGACGGAAGAAGGAGGACAGAGGGAAAGTGCTAGAGCCTTCATGATGACCACAGAGGAGGCCAGGGTGGACCCCGATGTAGTGTCAGGTATGTTTCTAGTAAACCAAACTTGTGCCTCGGTATTATTTTATTCTGGTGCTAGTAGGAGTTTCATTTCTACTGCTTTCTTTGCTACATTGCATGTTAGTAGTAGAAGTATTAATGAGCCATTCGATGTAGAAACTGTTATTGGTAATTCTACTAAAATTTCTGATATAATAGAAGATTATGATATAGAACTACAAGGCCATAGGTTTTCTGCTAAATTGTATATGATGCCCCTAGGCGGATTCGATGTAGTACTAGGGATGGATTTTTTAGTAGCCTATGAGGCACACATTGTGTGTCGCAAGAAGATGATTCAATTAGTTGCGCCCGATGGAAGTTCGGTGACGATTTATGGTGATTACATCGCTACGCTTCCTAAGGTGATTTCGATGGCGGTGGAAGAGAAGTGCATGAAACGTGGATGTAATGCCTACCTGGCTTATGTAAAGGATGTGGACGTGTGGGTACTACAATTGCCCAATGTACCAGTTGTGCATGATTTTCCAGACGTGTTCCCAGAAGATTTACCAGGTGTGCCACCGGATCACGAAATTGATTTTCAAATTGATTTGATACCCGGTGCTCAACCCGTTGCCGAATAACCGTATCGATTATTTCCGACCGATGATGAAGGAACTCATGGTTCAACTGCAGGAGTTGATTGATAAAGGGTTCATCCGTTCAAGTATCTTTCCTTGGGGTGCTCCGTTCTTGTTTGTTAAGAAGAAGGACGGTAGTATGCTGTTGTGCATCGACTACCGAGAGCTGAACAAGTTGACGGAAAAGAACCGATACCCCTTACCAAGGATTGATGACTTGTTTGATCAGCTTCAAGGTGTCAGTTAGTTCTCAAGGATAGACCTCTAATCTAGCTATCATCAATTGAAGGTGAAGGAGCAAGGCATTCCTAAGACAGCTTTCTGTACGCCTGATGGACACTACGAGTTTCTCATTATTTCTTTTGGTCTAACCAACACGCCAACTGCCTTTATGGATTTAATAAGCCGAGTGTATCAGCCAATGTTAGATAAATCAGTGATCATGTTTATTGATGATATCCTGATTTATTTGAGAAATAAGGAAGAACATACCGGTCACATAAGTGAAGTATTGGAGACACTTAGAAGAGATAAGTTATATGCTAAATTCTCTAAGTGTGCCTTTTTGTTGTGCGAATTGCAATTTTTGGGTCACGTGGTAAATGCTGAAGGAATTATGGTGGACCCGATAAAGGTTGAGCCAGTGATGCATGGAAGTCTCCAAAGACACCATCCAAGATTTGTAGCTTCTTGTGTTTGGCGGGTTATCACAGGAGATTCATCCAAGACATGTCCAAGGGGGCCTCACCTTTTACTAAATTGACTGGCAAGGATATGAAGTTTGTGTGGGGTCGATAACAGGAGGATGCTTTTGAGGAGTTAAAGGCAAGATTAACTCAAGCTCCTGTTGTGATATTACCCGAAGGGAGTGAAGACATAGTGGTATATTCGGATGCTTCTAACTCGGGACTGGGTTGTGTGTTGATGCAATGTGGAAGGGTAGTAGCCTACATGTTCCGACAAATGAAAACCCATGAAGTCAATTATCCCACCCATGATTTGGAGCTATCGGCTGTGGTCTTCGTATTGAAGATTTGGAGGCACTACTTATACGGGGCGAAGTGCACCATCTTCATGGACCACAGGAGCTTAAAGTATTTTTTTGAGCAAAAGGATCTCAACATGAGGCAGAGGAGGTGGTTAGAGCTCATCAAGGATTATGAGTGTGAGATCCATTATCATCTGGGGAAGGCCAACTTCATGGCCGATGGCCTTAGCCGGAAAAGAGACCTGAACCAATTCAAGTGAAGGCCTATCAGTTGGTTATGACTGCGATGTGATGAAACAGGTCAAGGATTTTCAAGGCGAAGTGCTCAAAGAGGATAGGATTAATTCCAAACGGATGAAGGGTCTAGTCCCAGAATTAGGTGAGAACACTCTCGATGTTAGAACCCGAAATGGACGGATGTGGATCCCTTATTATGGATACCTACAGGGGCGAATAATGGATGAAGCTCGTTAGACTCGATACTCGATTCATTCTAGTGACACGAAGATGTACTAGAACATGAAGAAAGATTACTCGTGGCCGGGAATGAAGCACGATGTAGTGGAGTATGTGAGTAAGTGCCTTACTTGTTTGCAAGTGAAGGCAGAGCATCAGAAGGCATACGAGAAAATCCAATTATTAGATATACCCGAGTGGAAGTGGGAGCACATCACTATGGACTTCATTATAAAGTTACCCTGCATGGCGAGGAGGTACGATACCATTCAGGTTATAGTTGATCGTTAGACCAAAAGTGCTCACTTCCTATCGATCCGCTAGACATAATCATCCGAGAGACTGGCAGATCTGTTCATCAAAGAGATTGTAGCTTGTCATGGTGTGCCGGTGTTTATCATGTCGGACCGTGACACCCAGTTCACATCCAAGTTTAAGAAAAGATTTGATGATGTGATGGGAACGAGGCTACACATTAGCATGGCTTATCATCCTCAACAGATGGTCAGTTTGAAAGAAAGATTCACATGCTCGAGTATATGCTTCGAGCATGCGTGACCGACTTTGGAGGAAGTTGGGATGATCACTTACCGTTAGCGGAATTCTCATACAACAACAGTTATCATGCCAGCATTGGCATGCCACCATACGATATGCTATATGGTAGAAGGTGTAGAACGCCCATATGTTAGGAAGACACTGGGCAGAAAGAGTTGGGAAGTATCGAAGTAATTGAGGCTACGATTGAAAAATTAGAAAAGATTAAAGCTTTTATGAAGGCAGCCCAGGATAGGCAAAAGTCGTATCCCGATAAGAGGCGTAGGCCGATCGAGTTCGACGTGGGGGATAGAGTCATGTTGAAGTTCTCTCCTTGGAAGGGGATCATCCAGTTCTGGAAGAGGGGCAAGCTGAGCCCAAGGTATATAGGGCCTTTCCGAATCATCGCACGAGTAGGAGAGGTGGCCTATCGATTAGAATTGCCTGATGAGTTAAGAGAAATTCATCCAACATTCCATGTATCTCATCTAAGAAAGTGTTTAGCTAATGAAGACATGATTGTACCACTGGAAGACATCAAGGTGGATGAACGGCTCAATTATGTGGAGCAACCAGTGGCAATCATCGATCGAAAGGAGAAGAGATTAAGGAATAAAGTGGTTTTACTTGTGCATGTGCAGTGGAAACACCGTAAGGGTTCTGAGTCTATGTGGGAGACTGAGGAAGAAATGAGACAAAATTACCCACAATTATTTGAAGAGTGACAGGTTTCGGGGACGAATCCTCTTTAAGGGGGATAGACTTGTAAAACCCGAAATTTTAGTCAGATGAAAGAAAAGAAAAATAATAAGAAAAGAAAGATAAAAGTATCTTGAAGAGAATGAGAAGGAGCAAAAGTGGAGGGGGCTTTGTGTAAAAAGTACAAAATTCAATATTTTATTAATACTTTTGAGCGTGGCCGCCCATATTACCTTTCTCCCTTCTACTTTCGACCTAAAAGAAGAAGAAGAAAGAAGTATAAGTTTCTCTCCGTTGTTTATGGAAGAAGAAGTGTGTTTTGCTCTTGGTAAGTAATTCTTCGTATAGTTAGTTGATATTTTGATATTTTGAAATTCACATCTGATGACTAAAAGTCATACACTATGATTGATCAATGTTTAGAGAGCGGATGACCATTTGTTCATGCACTATGTGATATTTGAATGAATGTTTTGTTGTTCATAGCAGATGAACATTTGTTCATGTGCTGTGGACCATTGAAAATTGTTTGTTTGGTTGTTCACAACGGATGAATATTTGTTCATGCGCTGTGGACACTTTGTTTTGTTTTGTTATACACAGTGGATGACCATTCGGTTCATGCGCTGTGTAGAATGAATGTTTATGGTATTCACAACACATGACTTATTATCATGCGCTGTGAATATTTGATGATGTGTGGCGCATGTTTACCTGTGTACATACGCTGTGTACACTTGTACTGTTTCTACAACTGATGCCTAATACAAGTCATGCATCGTGAGTTTTAACACTGTATTCATAGCGGATGGCTTATCGACAGCATGCGCTGTGAACACTTGTATGTTGTAATGGTTACTATAGCTACAACGGATGAATGTTTGTACGTCCGCTGTGACAATAGTTGTCATAATTAATTTTAAAATTTGTTTGCTTTGAAATGGTTTCTTCTGAAAGAAAAGTTTGATAGAATTTTCTTCCGAAGCAATTTGTTATGATTTGCTTCCGAAGCTAATTTTGTTAAAAATTTCCTCCGAAGCTATTTGTGTTGATTTTCTTCCGAAGCTAATTTTGTTAAAAATTTATACCAAAGCTATTTGTGTTGATTTTCTTCCGAAGCTAATTTTGTTAAAAAATTTCTTCCAGAGCTAGTTGTGTTGATTTTCTTCCAAAGCTAATTTTGTTAAAAAAATTCTTCCAAAGCTATTTTTGTTGATTTTTTCCAATGCAAACTTTAATAAAAATTTCTTACGAAGCTATGTTTAAAAAATTATTTTTGAGAAAATTTATATTTTTTAATTTTTGAAAAGTATTTTTAATTGTTTCAAATTTTGAATGTTTGTTAAAATCTAATGTTTTAACATGATCAATATATGGATGTTTATGATATCACTCACAAGCAATAATGTGCAACAAAATGCATATGTATGTGTGTCCAGATGCTGTATTTGGGTGCTTGCTTGACTTGGCTTTGTTAAAATTTAAAATGTAATATTTTAAATTTTTATCATGTATGATTGTGCACATGTTCTGCTTGTTGGTGTAACACCTGGAAATTTGACTTTTTGGAGTGTCATGCGACTGGAGGTCCAATCGCACGAAGCTCATGCGATTGAAGGTACAATCGCATGGTGATCAGGCGGCCGAAGGTTCAATCGCATGGAGCTTAGGCGACTGAAGGTCCAGTCGCATGGTGTTCGGGCGACTGGAGTGCCCATACGCCTGGGTTCGGGCGATGGAACTGTAGCTTTAAGGGAGGGGCAGCCATCTCCCCTCCCCACACTTGCAAAACTCAGTCAAAAAGAAGAGAAAAGAGAAAAAAGAGAGAAAGAAGAGAAAAAGAGAGAAAAGTGGTGATTCGGGCTCGAAACTCGTCGAGTAACTAGTCCAAACAAAGCTCATCATCTTCATCTTGTTTGTGTGAGTTCTAGGACCCCTCATTTACTTGTTTTCAACTGATTTTGGGGCTGGAACACATATAAGCCCGTTTTTGAAATGTGTGTATTTGACCCATTTGGCTTTGATTGTGTAAAGTGTGTTTAGAGTGCGATTTTGGACTTGTATGTGCTTGTATGATGTCATAGTATGATTCCCTAAGGTTTAGGAGGGCTAATTTGGGCTTAAAATGAGTTTGGAAGGGTTTGAAGGCCATATGTCGCGGCTGCAGTTCGGGACGAACTCCAGTCGCTGCCCAGTTAGGGCTAGACGACTGAAAGGCCAATCGGCCGACTGAGGGATGATTGAGACTCAATCGCACGACTGAGGTTCAATCACATGACTGAAAGCCCAGTCGCATAGATGCTCAGTCACCCAGTGCCCAATCGCACGACTGAGTGTCCAGTTGCATAGGTGCTCATCCGAATTAGTCCTATTCGCATGATGTCCAATCGCCTAGTATTCATTCGTATGATTGAGAGTCCATTCGCACGATTGTATGTCCATTCGTATAGGTGCCCAATCGCATGATTCCCGTCGCGTGGAGGCCATGCGACTGAAGCATGCCCAATCGCCCAAATAGGGCTGTTGTGAACGAGGAGAGATGTGTATGCAAGATGTATGTATGATAAGTATGATGTAGCCCTATATGATGGTAATGACTGATGACTTGTAAATATCGATGTTCCTTGTTTCGATACGTGTTTATCTTTCCGTGACTTTACGTGTTATGTTAATGGATAAAATGAAAGTATTATGTAATGTAAAGTGAAAGATAATGAAAAAGGAACATCATGAACGAATGCATGCATTAATGAATGAATGAACGAATGAATGTAAGAAAGGCTTGCAAGCAAATGTATGGAGGTGCACACCCTATGAAGGTGTTAGCTCAACAGTGTGCGGGTTAGCTACCCCGAAGGATGCACACTAGGGTCAGTCTTTGTGATTGACCATATGTATGGGATCCTTGCCGCATACCCTAGGTGACTGGACCAGCGGTAGTGCACAACGTTCGTGATTAATCATCACAGGTCCAGCACCAGTAGTAGTGCACAATGTTCGGGGTATAACGCATGGCATCGATCCAGAATGAAAGAGGAAAGATAAGTGGTGCGAGTACTTACCCTAGGTGACTGGACCAGCAGTAGTGCACAACGTTCGTGATTAATCATCACAGGTCCAGCACCAGCAGTAGTGCACAATGTTCGGGGTATTGTACACGTCACCAAATGTAATGACGTACGAACGAATGAAATGACGTACGAACGAATGTAATGATGTACGAACAAATGTATTGAACGTATGAATGAACGTAACGAACGTACGAATGAATGTAATGAATATATGAATGAAAGAAAAAACGTACGAATGAAAGAAAGAGTTTATGAATGAATGTGAATGTTAACGATGAACGGTGAATGAACGAAAGCTAATGAATGAATGATGAAGATAATAATGATATTATTTATGTGTACGTATGTTGTGTGACCGTATGAATGTGAAGAACGGTTTAACGAAAGAAAAGTATGTTTTATTACAAAACTAGAATTCACTCAGCAACGCTGACTTTTTATGTGTTTCCAGTTGGCAGGTAGCGTTGCTGAGGATGGCATGAGGCGGCTACTCAGCTTTTTGGGGTGGCATTCTTTGTTTAATGCTTTTATGATGTAATGCAACAATATATATTTTGTAATTGACGAACGTTGTATTAACTGGCAAAAGCATTTATAGTAAATTGAAAATTTATTTCAAAGTTTCCGCTGCATGATTTTAGTAAAGATTATATAATGATACGTTTTAGGTGTGACCATGACCAGCTGTGAGGTGCCCAGGAACGGGGCCTTACAGTTGGGTTTTGTTACATGTTAATCAAAGCTAGTTTAACCATTTAAAGTTCAAAAACGCAGTGGATATAAGTGGTTAAAAGGTGTTTAACAATCTGAAAATTTGAACCATATTAACCCAAAACAAAACCCAAGAACAAGGATCATATGTATGTGAAATAGAATGCTATCAAAACAAAAAGAACAACCATAGGGTGTTCTTGAAACTACCTTTCAAGAACATGATGATGTGGTATGGATGAGAAGAAGATGATGATGTTTCTTGAATGTATAGACTCCAAAAGAAGTCCTCAAGCTTGTATACCCACAAGCCTTAGCAAACACCTAACTTGTTAGGTAGTTTAACACCAAGTCTATCCTCCTTCTTGCAAACCCGAAATCAGCCAAGCCAAAAACGAAATTTTCAGCCTTCCAAAATCGATTTTCAGCCAAGAATAGAGCGAAAGAAAAGACCTTTGCTTGTGTGTGTAAGAGAGAGTGTTAGGGAAGGAGTGCAAGAAACATTAAGTCTTGTATAAAACCAAGACAAAGAGGTTCCCCATGCCCAAAGGGGTGGCCGAATGGACCCATTTTAAAATGGGTTCCCTCCCATTTTATTTTATAAAGTTTTACATCTCAAACTCATAAGATTTATAAAATTAAAACCTCTTTTAATTTTATAACATTAACACATTTTTATTTGTTATTATTTAACTCACTTAAATAATAAAACAAATAATTTCTCATGAACAAATTATCGATATAATGATGTTATATTACAAAAGCAACGGTTTAGAAAACCCATTTTCTAAATTGGTGTCAATATTTATTTGTATGATCTCATCAACAAATAAATATTTATTGGTGTTTGATTAGCTTGTTATTGGGTATGACCCCGCTTGGATCATAGCGTACTAACCGCATCAATCTTGTATGTGTCTTGGGCATATGAGATCCAACAATCTCACACTTGCTCAAGATTCATTGAAGATTGATGCAAGCAGTAATACCACCTAACAACGGTTCACTACCCTTAATACGTATGACTAAGTGCCATTCAATAACATCATCCCCTTCATGTACCTTACTGAAATTGTTTTAGGTGAATCAATCATCTATCCTTTTATCACAGATGTCATGTTAAATCTTAGAGACATAGAGTGATCATTCTCTATTGATTTAACTTTATCAGGCCTTAGACATCTTACTCTCAATGAATAAGAGGGACAAATCCCATCTTGACTACATATGTCTCTCACAATTACCTTGTATTATACCTAAACTCAGACTTATGTACTGCCATGTTTCAGAAAAGCAAATAACAAAGTCAAAGCATAATATTCGGTAAATATCAAGACTCAATATGTATCTCAGGTCAGAGGATACCAAATGATATTCACCTTTACTCAAAATTACTTATGATCAATCAGGAAGATTCCATGTAGTAATATTTGAGATGCAGGTCAGTCCAATATTTGTATCACATAAATATCTATGAACTTTGGCAGTAACCATTTGCTTTATATTCATCCATATGAATATCTACCAATCCATGTTCATAATAGTCTTACCTTCATACTTGTTCCCACAAGTATGAACGACTACGGACGTTCTGAGTAAATGATTTAGTCATGGATTTTAAACATGCAAAATAGGAATATTAGTTGAACCATTATAACCAAATTATTCATTCAAGTAATAAAGGGTTACAATATCTAAATACAAAATTAAAGATCAAATCCAGTCACTAGAGTATTTATGTCCCATGGCACAAGCATGACTTTCATGCTTTGCCTTTTCAAGAAGCTTCGTGAGTGGATCCACAATGTTTTGATATGTGTGAACTTTGCGAATACATATCTTTCCCTTTTCAACTTCATCCCTTATGTAGTTGAATCTTGTTGGTACACATGTCCCTAGTTCTAGTTCTAGTGAGCATAAATGTATTTGACTTTCATTTAGTAACACTGATGTAATGTCTGATATATGAAATGAAAAACTCTTCGTCGAATGTGTATTGGTTATTGAATGTTATATCTATTCATATGATCGATTATTACACGCTTATATAACATGTTATATAGGTTTACAGTTGTTAGACATAGTTCTGTATCATTAAAGGCTCAGGAATATGTTTAACTAAGTCTCATGATTCAGTCGCACGATTTGACCAAGCAAATGGGCCAGTCACATGACTGTACCAGGTGATTGAGCCATACTCACAATTGAGTCATAAGACTGAGTCAGTCGTACGAATGAATCAATCATACGACTCAGTCGCATGACTGAGCCATACGTATGACTTCGTCGTACGAATGAAAATTGAAACCTATAAATACCACTTAATTCGTGGAAAAACGGAAGACTTCGAGAATTCTTAACCCTAGCCGTCCCAGTTCATCCAGAGAGTCCCTTCCAACTTCATAGAACGTTTCTGATCATTTCTAATCAATTCTTAATGTATTCTAATCGTTAGTTTTGATCGGATTAACGTTCTCACTGATTGGATCGCCAATCAAATAGGATTCCGCTCTATTTGATGTGGTTACATGTTGAATCAGTTAGTACTCCATATGTACACGGTCCTAACAAGTGGTGTCAGAGCATTGGCTCTTGATTCTACGTGGATTCAATCGCGTTTTTGCAAAAGTCAACGTTTTTAATCAAAAGATCTTTTCATGTTGCATTAAAATTCAGTTTTTACGAGTTTATGTGTTCAAAAGTTAGTCATTTTCGAGTTTCAGCCGATTAGGGTTTTCAAAATTGTGTTTTTAGGTCGAATTGCATGAAAAGTTTGAAAAATTTTGAATTCAGCAGTCTCAGTCGCACGATTGACCCAATCGCACGACTGAACTTCATTCGCACAGCAAAATCGCATGATTGGCCCAGTCGTTTGTTCAATCGCACGATTGGCCCGGTCATTTGTTCATTTGCACGATTGTCCTAGTCGTCTGCTCCTTCGTACGACTAAGCTCAATCGCATGGTTGAGCCTCAGTCGCATCCCCAGTCGCATACCCAGTCAGTTTGTCAAGTTTTCAGACTAGTTCATTATGGATACACAACACTTTGCTCTCTCAGCCGGGAAGGAATCCAGAATTCAGAATCTCTTGCTCATAGAGAATGAGATCGGGAATCACAACAAACCACAAAAGCTTCTGTCTCTTGACGAATATCCTCAATAGAACCAACGGTTTGAAATTCATCTGAATGGAGTGGACATAAACTTACAGAGCACTATTGAGACGGCTACACTATGCCAGTTGGAGCTGATGGTGTTCCACTGACTCTAAGTTGTTTGAATCAGGCAAAAAAGACTGCGTACAATGCTAAGAAGAAGGCCTATGCTTTGTTGACACAGTCCATCCCAAAGGACATTTTCCATCAGTTCTCAGAGCACAAGCAGTGCAAAAAGTTATGGAAGGCTCTTAAGAAACGTTATGAAGGAAATTCAACACTTAAGTCTCTAAAGGCTAAAGCTTTATAGATAGAATTTGATAACTTCTCGTCTATTGGGAATGGAAGTTTGGATGATGTGATCGAACGCTTCTATCATTTAAGGAGTGAACTACACACTCATGGGGTTAAAACGTTCATGGAAGATAAAGTGTCGAGTTTGGCTGATGGGTTACCTGATAAATGTGATTCGTTTGTTTCCACTTTAAGACATAATGTCGTGCTGGAGACATTGGACATAAATGATTTTATTCTGAAATTGAGGGAGGAAGAGGTTCGACATAAGTACAAGTCTAAGAAGAGTAACTACACTCAGAATCCTTCTCTTTACAATGTGACTCCTACTACAGCGTCTTCTAGCGCACCTTTGCAGACTGCTTTCGTGTCTAACACATCTTCAAGCATCCCAAGTGCATCCTCAAGTTGTGAATCAGGTGGATCATCAAGTGTCCAATTCGGTGATCCAGAAATTCAACTGACGAAGTTAACTACAGGGAATTTGGGCAACGTAACTGTTGAAGTTGCTAAGGAGCATATGTATTTACTTGCTGCTATGGTCCAATCGTATGATGGGTTAGTTGCAGGAAAGATTGGAAATTGCCATCTAGCAGATGAAGATTATGAGCATGTTGATGAAACAGAGCTTGAACGGATGGATATAATGTGGGCTCTTGCTAGTGCTGTGCGTAGAGCAAAGAAGTGTTTTAAAAAGACGGGACAGAACCTGGTGGCTACAAAGGATACAACTTTTGGATTTGACAAGTTAAAGGTCACCTGTTTCAACTGCGGTGAAAAAAAGCCATTTCAAGAGAGAGAGTGTCAAACCTAACAAGATAGGAAATGGCAACCGTTTTCATCATTTAACAGGTAGGATAAGGACATGACTCCAAAGGCAACATCAACCAGCCATACCTCCAAAGCAATGGTAGCACAGGGTGATGAAGGACAAGATTGGTTCTTCCATTTCTTATCTGATGGTGAAGCTAACATTGATCGGTTGATGATACTGCTGATGTGAATAAGACTATGGCTGTTGTTGATCAACTAGTGTAGGATGAACTAAATGCAGAATCTGCAGCACACCAGGAACCCCAAGTTGCTTTCATGGCTGGCACCTCTACATCTGCACAGGTAGAATCGAAAGATGATCTCTTTGATAAACATACTTGCGTTGAATGTAATAAGTTTAGGGAATGCATCGATCTAAAATTTGCTAAGTTATTAGAACATAATGATAACTTAGTAAATGACTTAAAACTTTGCACTGAGGCAAATAGAGTATTAAAGCAAAATGAAAGAAGCTTTAAAGAGAAAATTGATTTGCTGAGAAAACAATTAAAAGAAACTGAGGTTGATGCTTTTAACCAAGAAAATGACATAAAGTTTACATTAAAACAATTGAGGAAACTAAAAAAGGACAAAGCTGTTTTACAAGTTCAAATTGAATCCTTAAAGCAAAAACTACATAGTTTAGCTAGTTTCTCTCATATCTTGAAAAACTTGGTTGAAGAAAGAAACAACGGGGAAGGGCTAGGTTATGAAGTTGTGTCTCCACCATATGAGATCCCCCTGAACACCAAACAAAGACCTGTTAACAATAATCCCTTCAAGGACCATGTGGTGACTACTCCTCTGGTCAGTGATCCGGACACTGCAGTTAAACCTGCTCCTCCGATTACTGATGAGAAGACTTCAACATCAGGCACAAAGGATAAAACCGTCGTTGAGGACCGGGTGGAAAAGGATGATAATGTACCTCTTGGGTCGGGTTCACAATCTGCTGTAACCCAACCTTAGACTTCAAAACCTACTCAGTCCAAATCGGGTAAGCAAGATCTCAATCATTTTAAAAAACAAGTAATCAAAATGTTAAACAAATCAGATTTCTCAAAGAATGTGAAAAACCTAAACTTGAGACCAAAAGACCCATGCCTGAAGTGTACTCCCCACCACACAAGAGATATCCTAGTCCTGTTGAGAGGAGATCATGCTATACTTATGGACAAAGAGGTCACATTTCTTCACACTGTCCTCGCTATCAGACACCTAGGCTTAAAGTTGAACTAGATCAGGAAGTTAAACCAGTTTCTTCAAAACAGAGATCTAAGACACCTGCTAGGTCTAAAAACCTGCTAGGTCTTATGCATCGCCCCAATACCACAGCCAACACAGACAAGTCACTGGCAAGTCTGTGATGTCTGAGGTGAAACCTGCTTTTGCAAATAAATCTAAAGTTCAAACTGTAAATCAGTCATCGGTTTACCACAAACAAGCCTTACACAAGGATGGTCTGTGGAAAACTAAAACATCTGATGTGTCTGATAGTGTTGATAAGCAGAAGAATGAGGCTTCTCCAACTCCAAAAGGAAAGTGGGTTGAGTTTGTAATATGCGATGCCTCAGGGAAACCCAAGCCAGTAAAGGCTTGGGTCCCCATCCTTAACTAATTATTTCTATTGTGTGGAGGTTGTCCGCTATAGTGCTTCTACCAACACATGGATTGTAGATAGTGGAGCATCCAGGCACATGACGGGAAATCAGTCTCTCCTTTTCAACGTCAAACAAATTAAAGCGGGACATGTTTCTTTTGCTAGAAACAAAGGAGGCTACATTACAGCAGAAGGAGAAGTAGAATATGGAAAGGTAAAGTTTGATAAAGTAAATTATGTTCAACAGTTGGAAAACAATTTGCTTTCAGTTTCTCAGATATGTGACAAGGGCTTCAAAGTAATGTTTGACAATAGGAGGTGTTACATTCTGAAGAAGGAGATGGAAATTCCTGAGGAGCAGGTTCTAATGTCAGCATCAAGGTACAACGATTTGTACGTCTTGGACATGTCAAATGCTTCTACTACTGAGTCCACTGTTCAGTGCTTTTTGTCAAAGGCAACAGAGAAGGAGTCCATCTCTTGGCAAAGGAGAATGGGACATATAAATCACAGGAAGTTGAATCATCTGATTCATAACAACCTACTTGAGGGAGTTCCTGTAAAGAACATCTAACTTCCAGATTTTTGTGTCTCGTGCAAGAAGGGAAAGCAGACCAGGAAGTCTCATAAGACCAAGCATGTTAACTCTATCGAGATGCCCCTGGAGCTACTGCATATGGATCTTTTCGGTCCCATCAGCACCAAGAGTATCGCGGGAGACTGGTCCTGCTTTGTAGTCACAGATGACTACTCACATTTCTCCTGGGTGTTGTTTCTGAAAGCTATGTCCGAAATATTTGAATCGTTCAAGGTGCTTGTCACTACACTGGAGTCTCTCTAAAATCTAAATGTCAGGAAGGTTCGTTCGGACAATGGAACTGAATTCAAGAATCAGTGGATGGATGCTTTCTGGAAGGAAAAGAGAATTGTTCATCAGTTCACCTCTGCATACATGCCACAGATGAATGGAGTTGCTAAACACAAGAGTAGGAGCTTGATCGAGACTGCAAGGACTATGTTGGCAGATTCAAAACTGGTAGTACATTTCTGGAATGAAGCTATTGCGAATGCATGCTAGACGCTTGGTCATGTGTTAGTAGTCAAGCGGCATGGGAAGACTTGCTATGAGTTGCTTCAGAAGCATAAACCTAACCAGGAGTATCTCGACAGGTCAGGTAGAAGTGTGGTGCAACATCAATGTGCAATGATACACCATCCCCCCTACTGGAAAAGGTCTGTCGTCATTTGTTGGACCAAAAGAACCAATGAGCAAAGATCAGGAAAACCTCTAAGTCCCACATGACATCACAACAACTGCTGAAGGCTTCATCAACAGTTTGATAAAGACTGAAGACTCAACAGCTGAAGATCAAAGATCTTAAGAACAACAGCTGAAGATCCCAAGTACTAAAGACAAGTACTGAAGTCTAAAGTACTGAAGAATACAAGTACTGAAGACTTCAAGTACTGAAGACTCAAGTGCTGAAGATCAACAGCTGAAGAACTGAAGAACTAAAGATCAACAACTGATGCACAAAGTCTGAAGACAAAGACTGAAGACATCAGCTGATGACAACTACTTAGGTCATCAGCTGATAAAACATCTAAAGATCAAAGTCTGAAGACCAAGTGCTGAAGCTTCAGAGTTTGTCACAACAGCTGAAGAAGTTGTCTTCAGTTGTTGTGATGATTTTTCTCTTTTCAGTAGTTTGTAATTTTCCTTTTTCAGTAGTTTGTACAACAACTGAAGAGTTTGTTCCTCAGTTGTTATAGTTCAGTAGTTGTAAACGACTGAAGAGTTGTTCTTCAGTCGTTGTACCTTTTCAGTAGTTTCTTTTCAGTTCTTGTAATAGTTTCACACTTAGCATTTAGTAAGAAGATGTCAGCTGTTGTGTGACAACCGGTCCCAAAGTCACTATTCTAAACCCTAATTTAATTGCATCATATCCTGTCTTATAAGTACTAATAATGGAAACAATCCAATTATATCAAGAGTGTTAGAATCACTAATTTTTATTTGATGAATTTTTATGATTCTATGTGATTTACGCGAAATTAGTCATACTAAGTCTTGCCATTTTAGAAAAATTCGTGCCCGGGAATATTAATTAGTCACCCTAGCTAGAATTAAGAAGATCAACTGAAACAATTAAAAGTATATGTGCACACACACACTTGAAATTTTTGGATTTAAGCATGCATTATCATGCATAACACTTGGTCAATTTACTAACAACTTATACCACCAAAAATACTACCATTTTATAAAACCTACCCTATAATTAATTAATTAAAATTTAAACTCAAAGTGACACTAGGAGACAAGCCAAGGAATCGGCCTCCCCTCTCCCCCAATAAGATTTATTGCTTTCTTCACATGCTTGACCACCTTAACACACCACTCAAGTTTCATGCAAATTCATTTTGCATATCTCTTCATTCTCTCCTCCTCTCTCACTCACGAAATTCCATGCAGAAAACACACTCCTTCTCTTCCAAATCCTCTCCATTCCCTCCATCTTCAGCCCCTAAAATCGCAAAGAACAAGCTGCCATAATCGGCCAGCAGCAAAACCGCAGCAAGGGTGAACTTTGGGTGATGTTTTGAAGCCTTGAACGTGCAAGACTTAAGGTTCCAGCCTTTGTTCGAGTTTCCCCAGCCTCCTCCAAGAAGATTCCAGTCATCCACGACCATCCACACCTTCCAAATCGTGAGTTACATCAAGTGTAAGCTCTATGTGTCGGTTTTGGTCATTTCTTAAGCTAGTCTTCATTTTTCACCTAAAAACCCATCTTTTTCTTGTTGTAGCAGAAACATCTCACCCTCACTTTGTTCTTGAGGAGTTCCCCACGATCTTGAATGTAAGGCCCCGTTCCCGGGCACCTCACAGTTGGTCGTCATTACCCATAAAACATACATTTAAAATAACTTAATAAAAACCATGCAGCGGAAACTTTAAATTTTTACTATAAATGCTTTTGTAAAGTAATACAACACCCGTTACAAAATATCATTTGTTTGCATTACAATACAAAAACGTTAACAAAAGAATGCCATCCCAAAAGAGCTGAGTAGCCGCCTCATGCCATCCTCAGCAACACTACCTGCCAACTGGAAAATACATAAACTCAGCGTTGCTGAGTGAGTTCTAGTTTTATAATAAAACATACTTTTACTTATTTATAAGTATCCTTTCGTGCATGCGTTCATACATCATACGTACACAGAGATAATATTCGTTATTATCTTCATCATTCGTTAATCATCATTATCTTTAACTTCTCGTATGGATTCTGTCAGGCTTTACCCACTTCATAGCACTTGGCTACGATTACTGTGGTCGAATGACAAGAATCCCGTTCATACTTACTTGCACGCATTGAAAGGTGAATTGTACCAATACCATATGCTACACCCCGATCGTTATTAGCTACCGGGCCGTAGTCAACATATGACGGAAAATCGTATGCCACGGTACTAGAGGTAAGCGGTAGAGGTACCATGACCATGGTCAATCACAAAGAAGGACCAATCGCGTTATTCAATGCTTTCAAGACATAATTCGTTCGTTCATTAATGCATGTATTCATCATCATTCTTCTTTTCGTTCATTCGTTAATACATGCATTCGTCATCATGTTCCTCTTTCATTATCTTTCACTTTACGATAGATAATACTTCATTAGTTCATTCTCGTTATTCGTAAAGTTTCAGAAAGATAAGCATACATAATTACAAGGAACATACACACTCATCATACATACTCATCATGAAAGAATTGATCTGCCCAAGATACATATTAAATTGATGTGGCTAGTGTGATATGATCCAAGTCGGGTCATACCCAATAACAAGCTTAACAAACATCAAAAAGGTAATTTATTTGTTGATAAGATCATACAAATAAATTACGACACCAATTTAGAAAATGGATTTTCTATATTATTGTTTTTGCAAATGAACATTATTATGTGAATAATTGTTCATGAGATAGTATTTGTTTTTCATTATTTAGTGTCACTAAATGATAACAAATAAAAGGGGTGTTTAATTTATAAAGTTTATAAATTAGTTGTAAACTTTATAAACTTGGAATTAAATGTGTTAGTTATGTTTAAACTTAAAAGGGGTG
This sequence comes from Flaveria linearis, assembly GCA_024085815.1. Classification (NCBI taxonomy): domain Eukaryota; kingdom Viridiplantae; phylum Streptophyta; class Magnoliopsida; order Asterales; family Asteraceae; genus Flaveria; species Flaveria linearis. The sequence continues at coordinate 46,028,813 of CM044013.1, forward strand.
GGACCCTCTTTGCTTAATAAAATCGGCAGCCCATATGGGTATGGGTGTGCCACTCCCTTGGTCTTGTAAATAGACAAGAATAAGCATGCTAACCCCACCCAATAGATTCCACACTCTTTTCTCACATGCAACAACTTTTCTTCTCTCTATAATTCTCTCTAACTCACGGTTTTTTGGAAGAAGTTGAGCAGCATTTTTCAGCTCTCTAAAGGGTTTAGATTGCTGAAAAATTTGGTGTCAAGGATTCCTAGCAATCAAGGTGTTTGAAGAAGCTTCGGGTATAGCCTCTTGAGAGCTTCTTCTTTGAAGTTTCAGCCACAAGAACACATCCATTTCAGCCCTTAAATCTCGGATTTTGAAGCTCCAAAGGTTGTAGTTCTTTCATCTTATTATTGTATGCATTGTATATGAAGATCCATGGCTTGGGGTTATTATAAAATGGGTTTTATAATCAGATCTTAACATGTTTCAAATCTTACATTCCGCTGCGTTTTTCATATAATCAAGTTGTATGAAGCTTTGATAAACATGTTAAACCCCTACAATGGCATCAAGAGCCACTTATACATATGCATACATGTATTACACTTTGTATTTCATTTGGACAACACCAAACCGTGGGTTTAAGGAGCTGTTTTGGTGCCCCCTTTTGATGTTTTAAAGATGCTATATTATGCACATTAGGATCTTTAAAACTCTAGTTTATAAGATAATTGTTTGTATGGACTAAACCCATTAGTTCTTGGTTTATGTTGGCCAAAAACATGGGTAACAAGGGCTGCCAAAATCGACTCATTAGTATATATTTGGATATATTGTTGTTTGTTATGCATAACAAAGCCTAGACCACTTGGATTGAATGATTGATTGTCATGTTATATTCATTTGGGCATGTAATAATTTATTTTTGTTTCAAGTCTAGTCTTGTAATTTATTTATTCATATGGTTTGTAATAAATAGATTAGGAGTTTATCTTTACTAGAAAAATGTATTAGGATACATATCTTGTAAGGAAGCTCAAGATCAAGACTTGAAGAAAAGATGGACAAAGAGGATTCTTGAAGATATGGTTTCAAGTGGGAGTCTCTTTGGTCAACCATGTGTCATGATTCTAAACCCTTAGGATATGACCATTTGACACACTTGTTTTGGCTAAACAAGTGTGATCAACTTAGTATGCTTTGTTATGCATATATGACTTGTTTTGTTTATGTTTGGTTGAATGCATATGATGATGTTTGTTTTGAATATTTGGATGTGATTAACAAACCTCAACTAAAACAAACAATAAACAAGTAATTGGTTCTCAAATCATTAAGCATAAGTAGAATGGTTCTATAAAAGGAATTAATGGTTTACAAAATAAAATGGGTTTTATTTAAAAGAACCAATAGGGTACCATATGGTTGAATGCATACAATCATATGGTACATAGACTTTTCTAAACAAGAATTGTCAAATTATAAATCCCTTTTGAAAAACAAGTTAAACACCATCCTTTTACACAACACTTAGGTTACTTGCTAACTCTTAGTGGGATAAAGGTCACCTAACCACCTTGAGGGAACTTGTAACTTGAGGTGAGAATACCATGTTTGTGGGATAAAGGTCACCTAACCACTTATATAGTAAACTCACACGTGTGTGTAAGTAGGACGACTTGATTTGTAAAATATATTGAATGGATCACCTAAAATATATTTTATAAAAGGTGTTGATGGGATAAATATGCCGTTATAAACATGAGATGTTCAAACGATCCCATACCACTAGAAGTTACATTAGGTTGTAATTGTCATTTATGACTACCTTGTTTATTTAAATAATGGGATAAAGGTCACCTAACCAATATTTAAATATAACGTTGGATTCTAAAATTTTATTTATTAATGATCTATGAGACATAAAGGGTATTGATAAATAAATATAATTATATCAACAATTACTAATGGAACTTTGTAAAATCTTGTAGATGGCCGACAACAACAACGCTAATAATGATGTACCAAACCAAAACAACCAATCACTAAGGGCGATCCTTCAAAGGGATCGTCTAACACCTAACAATTTCATGGATTGGTACCGCAACTTGAGAATTGTTCTCAAACAAGAAAAGCGGGCCTACATCCTTGATGACCCCATCCCCGATGAACCTGACGAGGAAGATGTGGAAGCGTATAATGATTGGGTTAGATATGTGGAAGACTCCGTCCAAGTCTCTTGCCTAATGTTAGCAAGTATGACACCCGAACTCCAAAAGGAGTATGAGCTCCATGCAGCTTATGACATGATCACTCAGTTGCGGGAAACGTTCCAGCAACAAGCTAGAGTGGAGCGCTACGAAACGGTTCAAGCGCTTAATGCATGTCGGATGGAGGAATCCCAATCAGTTTCATCTTATGTTCTTAAGATGAAAAGCCACATCGACCGCCTTGAAAGGCTGAACTGTCCCGTCTCAAAAGAGTTGGCCACGGATTTGATCCTTAATGGCCTAACTAAAAGGTTTGAGGCATTCGTCATGAACTACAACATGAACGGATGGGACAAGAGCATAAATGAACTTCATTCTATGCTCAAATCAGCTGAGGCGGGAATGGGTAAGAGAGTTTTACCCGTTCTCACCATAAATGAAGGTGGGAAAAAGAGAAAGTCTCTACCCCCTCCTAAGGCGACTGATGCCAAAGGAAAGGGGCAAGTTTGGGGAAAGGGGAAGAAGGCTGTTAGGGCACAACCTCCAAAGCCTAAGGAGAAGAAGCAAAAGGTTGCCGTGAACGACCCATGCTTCAAATGTGGTGAGATAGGGCATTGGATGAGAAATTGTCCAGTCTATCTCAAAGAGTTAAGAGAAAAGAGGGATGCGGGGCAAACCTCAGGTATAATTTACATGATACATGTTGAGCTGAATGTTATTTCTTCTAACACATGGGTATTAGATACCGGATGTGGAACTCACATTTGTAATTTGTTGCAGGGTTCAGAAGAAATGAGCATTATGCTAAAGGGGAAATAAGTCTCTTCATGGGCAATGGTGCAAAGGTTCATGTGGAAGCCCAAGGAGACTACATTTTGAAGCTTCCAAGTGGTTTGGAAGTTATTTTAAGTAATGTATTATATGCTCCTAGCTTGACTAGGAACATAATTTCTGTTTCCCGTTTGAGACAATATGATTATGATTTCAAGTTTGTTGACAATGATATTCATGTTTCTTTAAATCATGTATTTTATTTTAAGGCTATACCTTGTAATGGTATTTATGAATTAGTTCATGAAAACGCAACATATGATAGCTCTATATACCAAGCAACCACCCAAAGACTCAAATTAGATTTGAGCGATACCTACCTTTGGCATTGCCGTCTTGGTCATATAAACAAGAAACGTATACAAACGCTTCAAAAGAATGGTCTTTTAAAAACAAATGAATGTGATTCATTTGATGTATGTGAATCTTGTTTACAAGGAAAAATGACTAAGGCACCCTTTAGTGGAACTAACGAAAGGGCAAAAGATTTATTAGGCATCATACATTCGGATGTATGTGGTCCTTTTAAGCCAATAACTAGGAATGGTGAGAGATACTTCATTACCTTTACCGACGATTATAGTCGCTATGGGTATGTGTACTTATTAAGGCACAAGGACGAAGCTTTTGAAATGTTCAAAATCTTCAAGAATGAAGTAGAAAATCAACTCAACAAATCAATTAAAGTTCTCCGTACCGATAGAGGCGGTGAATACCTAAGTGATGTTTTTCAAGATCATCTTAGGAGTTGTGGGATTATCTCACAACTCACTCCACCTGGAACACCACAACATAATGGTGTGTCTGAGAGGAGGAATCGAACCCTATTGGATATGGTTCGATCTATGATGGCTAGAAGCACATTGCCTCTATCATTTTGGGGTTTCGCTTTGCTCTCCGCGGCCCGTATTTTGAATATGGCCCCAACCAAAAAGGTGGAAAAGACACCTTTTGAGATATGGCATGGAAGAGTTCCATCCCTATCATACTTAAGGGTCTGGGGTTGTGAGGCTTATGTTAAGACTCCCACCCCAAACAAATTAGATGTCCGATCCACCAAGTGTATCTTTGTTGGATATCCTAGAGATTCTATGGGATATTATTTCTATGATCCACTGGAACAAAAGGTATTTGTTGCCAGAAAGGGCGAGTTCTTAGAAACAAAGTTCCTTATGGAAGGAACTAGCAGTAGAACAGTGGATCTTGAGGAGGATCAAGATTCACAACCCGATGCACGTTTGGTTGAAGCTAGCACTCAACATGAGGATGTTGAAAGTGATCAAGCAGTTGATCAATACACACAAAACGTTCGCAGAAGTGGTAGAACTAGTAATCCACCTGAAAGATACGGATTTTTCATGGATGGATGCTACGTGGTAGATTCAGATGAACCAACCACATATCATGATGCATTGTCCAATTTGGATTGTGACAAATGGCTTGAAGCCATGAACGTTGAGATGCAATCCATGTATGACAATCAAGTTTGGGAACTTGTTGTACCACCTCTTAATTCCAAAGTAGTTGGAAGTAAGTGGGTTTTCAAGAAGAAAACCGATATGCATGGAAACTTGGATACTTACAAAGCTAGACTTGTAGCAAAGGGTTTCACTCAAACTCAAGGGGTTGATTATGATGAAACCTTCTCACCTGTTGCAATGCTAAAGTCTATAAGGATACTGTTTGCCATAGCTGCTCATTATGACTATGAGATTTGGCAAATGGATGTCAAAACCGCTTTCCTAAATGGATATCTTGAGGAAGATGTCTATATGGTTCAGCCTGAAGGTTTTGTCGATCCAAAACATCCTGATAAAGTATGCAAGTTAAAGAAATCAATCTATGGATTGAAGCAAGCATCGAGAAGCTGGAATCACCGTTTTGATGAGGAGATAAAGAAATTTGGCTTCATCAAAACGCTGATGAGGCTTGTGTGTATAAAAAGGCTAGTGGGAGCATAATAACCTTCCTAGTATTGTATGTTGATGACATACTACTATTTGGAAACGACATCCCAACCTTGGAAGGTGTAAAAACCTGGCTTGGAAGTTGTTTTTTCCATCAAGGATCTTGGTGAAGCTGCCTATATTCTGGGAATAAAGATCTATAGGGATAGATCAAGGCGGCTGATTGGTTTGAATCAAAGTGCATACATTGACAAAATCTTGAAAAGGTTCAAGATGGAAAACTCTAAGAAAGGTAGTGTACCTATTCAAAGAGGGACAATATTGAGTACGACTCAATGTCCAAGCTCAAAGGAGGAGCAAAATAGAATGAAGGCAATCCCATATGCATCTGCTATAGGATCCATCATGTATGCAATGATATGCACTAGACCAGACGTGTCATGCGCTTTAAGCATGACAAGTAGATACCAGCAAAATCCTGGTGATAGTCATTGGATGGCTGTCAAGAACATTCTGAAGTACCTAAGGAGGACCAAGGATATGTTCTTGATCTACGGGTCTGGTGAAGAGGAACTCGTAGTAAAAGGTTACACAGACGCGAGTTTCCAAACCGATCGAGATGATTCACGATCTCAATCAGGGTACATCTTTATTCTGAATGGCGGAGCTGTTTCTTGGAAAAGCTCAAAGCAAGAAGTCGTAGCATTGTCCACTACAGAGTCTGAATACGTCGCCGCTTCAATGGCAGCACAGGAAGCTGCATGGCTGAAGAAATTCATAGCCGATCTAGGGGTAGTCCCTTCCATTCAGGATCCCCTAGAGATCTTTTGTGACAACGAGGGTGCGATTGCTCAAATCAAGGAACCTCGTGCTCATCAAAAACTCGGCACATTGAACGGAGATTCAACTACATAAGGGATGAAGTTGAAAAAGGAAAGATATGTATTCGCAAAGTCCACACTGATAAAAACATTGCGGATCCACTCACAAAGCTCCTTGAAAGGGCAAAGCATGAAAGCCATGCTTGTGCCATGGGACTTAGATATTCAAGTGACTGGGTTTGATGTTGTATTTTGTATTTAGATATTAGAACTTATGTTATTTGACTTAATTATATGGTTATAATTTTCATTTGTTCTTCTATTTTAGCATGTTTAAATCCGTGAATAAATAAGTTATTCTAAACGTCCGTAGTCGATCATACTTGTGGGAACAATTATGAATGTAAGACTATAATGAAATTGGATTGGTTGATATTCATAGGTATGAATATAAAGCAAGAGGTTGCTACCAAGGTTCATTGATATCTATGGGATATAGATATTGGACTGACCCGCTCTCAATTATTTCTGCATGGAATCTTTGTGATTAGTCATAAGAGATATTGAGTAAAGGCGAATATCATTGTATCCTCAGACCTGAGATACATATTGGGTCTTGATATTCACCAAGTATTGTACCTTGACTTAGTACTTTGCTGTTCTGAAAATTGGCAGTACATAAGGCTAAGTTCAGGTATGATATGAGGTGATTGTGAGAGACGTATGTAGTCAAGATGGAATTTGTTCCTCTTATTCGTTGAGAGTAAGATGTCTAAGGCCTGTTAAAGTTAAATCATCAGAGAATGACAATTCTGTGTCTCTTGGATTTAACATGACATCTGCAACAAAAGGATAGATGATTGATTCACCTAAATCATATTCAAGTAAGGTACTTGAAAGGGATGATGTTATTGAATGGCACTTAGTCATATACATTAGGGTAGCAAACCGTTGCTAGCCGTTATTTGCTGCTTGCATCAATCTTCTATGAATCTTGTGCAAGTGGGAGATTGAAAGAATTGATCTGCCCAAGATACATATTAAATTGATGTGGCTAGTGTGATATGATCCAAGTCGGGTCATACCCAATAACAAGCTTAACAAACATCAAAAAGGTAATTTATTTGTTGATAAGATCATACAAATAAATTACGACACCAATTTAGAAAATGGATTTTCTATATTATAGTTTTTGCAAATGAACATTATTATGTGAATAATTGTTCATGAGATAGTATTTGTTTTTCATTATTTAGTGTCACTAAATGATAACAAATAAAAGGTGTGTTTAATTTATAAAGTTTATAAATTAGTTGTAAACTTTATAAACTTGGAATTAAATGTGTTAGTTATGTTTAAACTTAAAAGGGGTGGGACCCTCTTTGCTTAATAAAATCGGCAGCCCATATGGGTATGGGTGTGCCACTCCCTTGGTCTTGTAAATAGACAAGAATAAGCATGCTAACCCCACCCAATAGATTCCACACTCTTTTCTCACATGCAACAACTTTTCTTCTCTCTATAATTCTCTCTAACTCACGTTTTTTGGAAGAAGTTGAGCAGCATTTTTCAGCTCTCTAAAGGGTTTAGATTGCTGAAAAATTTGGTGTCAAGGATTCCTAGCAATCAAGGTGTTTGAAGAAGCTTCGGGTATAGCCTCTTGAGAGCTTCTTCTTTGAAGTTTCAGCCACAAGAACACATCCATTTCAGCCCTTAAATCTCGGATTTTGAAGCTCCAAAGGTTGTAGTTCTTTCATCTTATTATTGTATGCATTGTATATGAAGATCCATGGCTTGGGGTTATTATAAAATGGGTTTTATAATCAGATCTTAACATGTTTCAAATCTTACATTCCGCTGCGTTTTTCATATAATCAAGTTGTATGAAGCTTTGATAAACATGTTAAACCCCTACACATCATACGTTCGTCATCATACATTCATCATCATACATTCATCATCATACATAGCATCATAACATACTTAACAATATTTTAATAATATTGTTAACAATAATACATTGATGATAATATCAGTAACAATAAGGGTTAACCATACTCATCATTACATGCATGAAACATCATCATTTGTTAACCCTAGTCAACCCTGGTCAAAACCTCGAACTTCGGTATTGCAGGAAGTTTCTGAAAATTCTAAGTGTCCTAGGCGTTTGAGCCCTGTTGGGCGTATAAGCCCTCTGGCCGTATGAGCACTATTGGGCGTAAGAGCACTACTGGACTTTTCATCTTTATACTTAGAATTTTATCATCTGGTCATACGACCACACTGTTGGTCGTATGAGCACTATTGGTCGTACCATCCCTGGACTTGGGAAATATGTTCTGATCATACGACCACTGTTGGTCGTATGAGTCCTGTTGGACTCTTCATCATACTTAGAAAATTTCATCACATAGTCATACGACCACTGTTGGTCGTATGAGTCCTATTGGACCAACACTTAGAAATATAACTTGGTCATACAACCACACTGTTGGTCGTATGAGTCCTGTTAGACTCATCAACACTTAGAAAAATATCCTGGTCATACGACCACACTGTTGGTCGTATGACCACTGGTGGACTTATCAGCTTGTTCTTATTTATTCTAAGTCCAATTTCAGACATATTTGCAACCTGTTCATGTGTCTAATCCATAATCCAAGTCCCAAACATCATAATGCCTAGTTCTAAACATATACACATGATTCTAGGCATAAATCTAGCATAAACATAAACATGCATACATTCATTTCATACGGGTATCATCCCAAACTTTACAAAAACATATATATATGCATTTCCAGCCCCAAAACGTTTAAAAATCAGTAAAAGGGGTCTAGAACTCACCTTAATTTGTCTTCGGGTTTTGGATGCCCTTTCTTAACTTCCCAGTCGCTTCTACACCTAAACACACACACACAGTGCAACCCGAACACAAACACACACATAAGAACATGCATTTCTCGGTTTCTTAGCCCAAACACAACTTAAAAACATCAATTCTTACCTTGAACCTGATTTCTTCCTCTTTCTCTCTCTAAGAATCGAAGTCCCTGCTGTTTCTCTCTCTAAAAACCGATGCAAAGAAATGTGCAGGAGGTAATGGGCGACCATGCCTTCCTTTTGTACAAAATAAATAATAACTTTGCCCATTTGGCACTTTTGGTCCCTCCATTTTTAGTTTCTTTTATTTTCTTTTCTATTCTTCCTTTTTCTTTTATTTCTTGCTAAAAAATACGGGTGTTACAAGTCCACCCCCCTTATATAGGTTTCGTCCCCGAAACCTGTCATTCCTCAAACAGATGTGGGTAGTGTTGTCTCATCTCTTCTTCAGTCTCCCACGTAGACTCGGATCCCTTCCTGTGCTTCCACTGTACACGCACAAGAGGAACCACTTTATTCCTTAACCTCTTTCTTTATGATCAATGATTGCCACTGGTTGCTCCACGTAATTGAGCCTGTCATCCACCTCAATATCCTCCAGTGGTACAACCATATCTTCGTCAGCTAAGCACTTTCTTAGATGAGATACATGGAATGTGGGATGAATTCCGCTTAACTCATCTGGCAATTCAAGTCGATAGGCCACCTCTCCTACCCGTGCGACAATCCGGAAGGGTCCTATGTATCTCGGGCTTAACTTACCTCGTTTCCTGAATCTAATGATTCCTTTCCAGGGCGAGACCTTCAACATGACTCGGTCACCAACCTTGAACTCTATCGGTCTTCGCCTCTTGTCAGCATACGACTTTTGTCTATCTTTTGCCGCCTTCATGAAGGCTTTGATCTTTTCTAATTTCTCAGTCGTTGCTTCAATCACCTCGACACCTCCCAACTCTTTCTGCCCAATGTCTCCCCAGCACACGGCGTCCTACATTTCCTACCGTATAGCATCTCGTAGGGTGGCATGCCAATACTGGCATGATAGCTATTGTTGTACGAGAATTCTGCTAACGGCAGGTGGTTGTCCCAACTTCCTCCAAAATTGATCACGCACGCCCGAAGCATGTCCTCGAGTGTTTGGATCGTCCTCTCAGACTGACCGTCCGTCTGAGGGTGATGTGCTGTACTAATGTGTAGCCTCGTCCCCATTGCATCATGAAATCTCTTCCAAAACTTGGAGGTAAACCGGGTGTCACGATCAGACACAATAGACACCGGTACACCGTGACGAGCTACAATTTCCTTGATGAACAGATCCGCCAATCTTTCAGATGAGTACGTCTCGCGGATCGGTAGGAAGTGGGCACTCTTCATCAGGCGGTCAACTATCACCCATATTGCATCATACCCTTTAGGGTACGTGGTAACTTTGTGATGAAATCCATGGTGATATGCTCCCACTTCCACTCGGGTATATCCAACGGTTGGATCTTCCCGTAGGCTTCTGGTGTTCCGCCTTCACTTGTAAGCAAGTCAGACACTTACTTACGTACTCCACAACGTCGCGTTTCATTCCCGGCCACCAATAATCCTTCTTCATATCGTGGTACATTTTGGTAGCACCGGGGTGAATGGAGTATCGGGTCTTATGGGCCTCATCCATGATTCTTCCACGTAGATCCCCGTATCGAGGAATCCACATTCGCCCAAATCGGGTCTTAACACCAAGAGTGTTCTCACCCAATTCCGTCACTAGGCCTCTCATCCTTTCGGAGTTAAGACGATCTTCTTTCAAAGCCTCGTCTTGAAACTCCTTAACCTGTGTCATCACATCGGGGGTCATGATCAGCTGATAAGCCTTCACCCGAATCGGTTCCGGTCGTTCTTTTCGGCTAAGGGCATCAGCCACCACATTGGCTTTGCCCGGGTGGTAATGGATCTCACAATCATAATCTTTTATCAGTTCCAACCACCGCCTCTGCCTCATGTTTAGATCCTTCTGCTCGAAGAAGTACTTCAAGCTTTTGTGGTCAGTGAAGATTGTGCACTTCATCCCGTATAGATAGTGCCGCCAAATCTTCAACGCAAAAACCACCGCGGCTAATTCTAGATCGTGTGTGGGATAGTTGACTTCGTGGGTCTTCAGCTGTCGAGATGCGTAGGCTATGACCTTTCCGCGTTGCATCAATACGCAACCTAGCCCAGAATAGGATGCATCCGAATAGACCACTAAGTCTTCACTTCCCTCGGGCAAAGTCAAGACAGGAGCTTGTGTTAGTCTTTCCTTCAACTCCTCAAAAGCCGTCTCCTGTTCTCGACCCCACACGAATTTCACGTCCTTACGAGTCAATTTTGTCAAAGGTGAGGCTATCTTTGAAAAGTCTTGAATAAATCTTCTATAATAGCCCGCCAATCCCAAGAAGCTACGAATCTCGGATGGCGTCTTTGGTGATTTCCATTGCATCACAGCCTCAACCTTTACTGGGTCCACCATTATTCCTTCTGTATTCACTACGTGACCCAGAAATTGCACCTCGCGTAACCAAAAGGCGCACTTGGAGAACTTGGCGTACAATTTCTCCCTTCTCAACGTTTCCAACACTTCCCGAATATGCCCGGCATGCTCTTTTTCACTTCTTGAATAAATCAGAATATCATCGATGAATACAATTACTGATTTATCCAACATTGGTCGGCACACTCGGTTCATCAAATCCATAAAAGCAGCCGGCGCATTGGTCAACCCAAAAGACATGACAAGAAACTCGTAGTGACCATAGCGCGTACGAAAGGCTGTTTTAGGGATATCTTGTTCCTTCACCTTTAGTTGATGGTAACCCGATCGAAGATCTATCCTTGAAAACCAACTGGCACCCTGAAGTTGATCAAACAAGTCATCGATCCTTGGTAAGGGGTATCTGTTCTTCACCGTCAGCTTATTCAGCTCGCGGTAGTCGATGCACATCCTCATACTACCATCCTTCTTCTTTACGAACAGAACCGGAGCACCCCAAGGTGAGATACTCGGTCGGATAAACCCCTTATCCAGCAGCTCCTGCAACTGGTCCATCAACTCTTTCATCTCCGTCGGAGCCAAGCGATACGGTGCTTTTGCGGCAGGTTGGGCACCCGGTATCAGGTCGATCTGGAATTTGATCTCTCGGTCAGGTGGCAATCCCGATAAGTCTTCGGGAAACACGTCTGGAAAGTCACACACCACTGGCACATCGCATAGCTGGGGTGTTGGCGTCTCTACATTCTTTACATAACATAAGTAGGCGCTACATCCGCGCCTCATACACTTTCCCGCCACCGCCATCGAGATCACCTTCGGAATCGTCGTAACTCGATCGCCATAAATTGTTACCGGACTTCCGTCGGTCGCCGTCAGTCTAGTCATCTTCTTTCGGCACACGATATTCGCTTCATAGGTTGCCAACCAATCCATCCCTAGTACTACATCAAATCCGCCTAGGGGCATCATATGTAATCTAGCAGCAAACCTATGACCTTCTAACTCTATGGTACAGTCCTCTATCACATCAGTAACTCTAGTGGACTTACCAATAGCAGTTTCTACATAAAAAGGCTCACTAATGCATTTACTACTAACAGGCAATTTAGCACAGAAAATAGTAGAAATAAAACTCCTACTAGCACCAGAATCAAATAACACAGAAGCAAGAGTTTGATTTACTAGAAACGTACCTGACACCACATCGGGGTCCGTCCTAGCCTCTTCTTGCGTCATGGTGAAAGCCCTGGCATTTGCTCTCGGACCTTCACTTCCCGTCTTCTTTACCCCTGAAGCCTCAGCCCTCGGCTTCTTACAGTCCCTGCTCATATGGCCACTTTCTCCACAGTTAAAGCACTTGCCCATCCGGCAATCTTTTGATATGTGCCCTGTCTTCCTGCACTTAAAGCAGAGGTTAGATCCCCACTTGCACTCCCCTGAGTGCTCCTTTCCACACTTACCACACTTCCTCACCCCAGCTCCAGACACGACCACTCGGCGGTCATCCACCCTTGCCTTCTTATTGTTTGTCGAAGTATCACCCCGACCAAATCTCTTCCCCTGCCAGTTCTTCTCTCCACTTCCTTTCTTGCTTCCCTCAGCCTTCACCAAAGCAGCACGTTCATCGAATAACCTTCCCGCCAAATCCACTGCCGACCTGAAAGTGCTTGGTCGGGCAGAAATCAAGTGCCAACGAATTTCAGCTGGCAGCCCCTGAATATACCGGTTGATCTTTCGAGACACCGGCGTCACCTGCTCCGGCACCAACAGCGCCAATTCGTTAAACTTGGTGGTATATTGTTGGTGGGTCATCATCCCCGCCTCCAACTGCAGGAACTCTCTCTCTATTCTATCCATTTCCCGACGAGGACTGAATTCCTCGATCACCAGCCTTTTCAACTCAGCCCACTTCATCTTCCCTATAGCCCTGCTACCCTCGGCTTGGATTATATTTTTCCACCAGCATAAAGCCAACCCTGTAAAAGAGTGGGTAGCAAACTTCACCTTCTTGTCCTCCTGGCAATCACTAATATCGAGGACAGCTTCCATTTCCATCACCCATTGGTGAGCATCAGTAGCAGTACCAGACCCATCAAAAGTTGGGGGTTTGCACCTCATGAATGCCCCGTAGTTACAACCCCGGGCGGTCTCCCGTAACTGTTCTTCTTCCTCTTCCTCTTCATCATCAGATAGTACCGTTTCTGCTTCCGCCTGTTGTTGTCTACCTGAGGACCGATTCCTCCCTCGTCTATCGTCTTCACGTACTGCCTTTATCACTTCAGTCACTACAGACGGTAAGATCGTCTGCATGACTTGGTGCACCTCCTCGATCACCGTCTCTTTCACCGAGGCTCTCACATTATCACTCTCATCCACTCCCCCCGAGGGAGTAGTATTAGGTTCTTCAGGAACTTTCTTCTCTTGTCTAGGCCTACCTCTTGTGGCTCGTGGTTCCGCACCACTTCCGCCACTGCCTCCACCAATTGGGGCTTTAGATGATCTACCACCGACCATCTTCTATCACACTGAAAGATTTAAACACCAACACGGTCATTCAAGGAAATAGCTCAGTTTATGTCGAGTATAGTAAGTCCCTAATTACAGTGGCCAGTTGTGATTAGCCACTTACTCTAGTCTTCACACCCCGAGCATTACCTGTCCTGACTACATTAGTATCTAAGTCTAACAGTACACATAAACACATAACATGCGCACGTAACACTGGTTAACTTTCAAGAAAATACCTGATGGCACGCAGCTACTCAGATGGCATTCTCATTCTCCCTGTCCCATTCTCAGTTTAAGTTTTAGGTTTGTTTTAAAAAAAATTTACCCATTTCACTTAAACTTTGGCTCTGATACCAACTTGTAAGGCCCCGTTCCCGGGCACCTCACAGTTGGTCGTCATTACCCATAAAACATACATTTAAAATAACTTAATAAAAACCATGCAGCGGAAACTTTAAATTTTTACTATAAATGCTTTTGTAAAGTAATACAACACCCGTTACAAAATATCATTTGTTTGCATTACAATACAAAAACGTTAACAAAAGAATGCCATCCCAAAAGAGCTGAGTAGCCGCCTCGTGCCATCCTCAGCAACACTACCTGCCAACTGGAAAATACATAAAAGTCACGTTGCTGAGTGAGTTCTAGTTTTATAATAAAACATACTTTTACTTATTTATAAGTATCCTTTCATGCATGCGTTCATACATCATACGTACACAGAGATAATATTCGTTATTATCTTCATCATTCGTTAATCATCGTTATCTTTAACTTCTCGTATGGATTCTGTCAGGCTTTACCCACTTCATAGCACTTGGCTATGATTACTGTGGTCAAATGACAAGAATCCCGTTCATACTTACTTGCACGCATTGAAAGGTGAATTGTACCAATACCATATGCTACACCCCGATCGTTATTAGCTACCGGACCGTAGTCAACATATGACGGAAAATCGTATGCCACGGTACTAGAGGTAAGCGGTAGAGGTACCATGACCATGGTCAATCACAAAGAAGGACCAATCGCGTTATTCAATGCTTGCAAGACATAATTCGTTCGTTCATTAATGCATGTATTCATCATCATTCTTCTTTTCGTTCATTCGTTAATACATGCATTCGTCATCATGTTCCTCTTTCATTATCTTTCACTTTACGATACATAATACTTCATTAGTTCATTCTCGTTATTCGTAAAGTTTCAGAAAGATAAGCATACATGATTACAAGGAACATACACACTCATCATACATACTCATCATACGTTCATCATCATACATTCATCATCATACATTCATCATCATACATAGCATCATAACATACTTAACAATATTTTAATAATATTGTTAACAATAATACATTGATGATAATATCAGTAACAATAAGGGTTAACCATACTCATCATTACATGCATGAAACATCATCATTTGTTAACCCTAGTCAACCCTGGTCAAAACCTCGAACTTCGGTATTGCAGGAAGATTCTGAAAAATTCTAAGTGTCCTAGGCGTTTGAGCCCTGTTGGGCGTATAAGCCCTCTGGCCGTATGAGCACTATTGGGCGTAAGAGCACTGCTGGACTTTTCATCTTTATACTTAGAATTTTATCATCTGGTCATACGACCACACTGTTGGTCGTATGAGCACTATTGGTCGTACCATCCCTGGACTTGGGAAATATGTTCTGATCATACGACCACTGTTGGTCGTATGAGTCCTGTTGGACTCTTCATCATACTTAGAAAATTTCATCACATAGTCATACGACCACTGTTGGTCGTATGAGTCCTATTGGACCAACACTTAGAAATATAACTTGGTCATACGACCACACTGTTGGTCGTATGAGTCCTGTTAGACTCATCAACACTTAGAAAAATATCCTGGTCATACGACCACACTGTTGGTCGTATGACCACTGGTGGACTCATCAGCTTGTTCTTATTTATTCTAAGTCCAATTTCAGACATATTTGCAACCTGTTCATGTGTCTAATCCATAATCCAAGTCCCAAACATCATAATGCCTAGTTCTAAACATATACACATGATTCTAGGCATAAATCTAGCATAAACATAAACACGCATACATTCATTTCATACGGGTATCATCCCAAACTTTACAAAACATATATATATGCATTTCCAGCCCCAAAACGTTTAAAAATCAGTAAAAAGGGGTCTAGAACTCACCTTAATTTGTCTTCGGGTTTTGGATGCCCTTTCTTAACTTCCCAGTCGCTTCTACACCTAAAACACACACACACAGTGCAACCCGAACACAAACACACACATAAGAACATGCATTTCTCGGTTTCTTAGCCCAAACACAACTTAAAAACATCAATTCTTACCTTGAACCTGATTTCTTCCTCTTTCTCTCTCTAAGAATCGAAGTCCCTGCTGTTTCTCTCTCTAAAAACCGATGCAAAGAAATGTGCAGGAGGTAATGGGCGACCATGCCTTCCTTTTGTACAAAATAAATAATAACTTTGCCCATTTGGCACTTTTGGTCCCTCCATTTTTAGTTTCTTTTATTTTCTTTTCTTTTCTTCCTTTTTCTTTTATTTCTTGCTAAAAAAATACGGGTGTTACATTGAAGGTATACCACACGTTATAATGCTCATTCCTAGGGGTAGAATCCGATTTACCCCCTTGAAAACCCTCTTTTTGGTGTTTTGTCACCATGCACTTGTGAATCTTGTAACCCTTCAAAACTAAACGTCTAACCTGCATATTAATGGGTTCTAACACTATAAACAACCTTTTTTTGAAGTCCCCAAGGGTGTACACCACCTACATGTGGTAAAAGTATGCCTTACACCTTGAACAATGCTTCATTCAACTAGTAGTAACTTCTTTTAGTCATTTCTTGAAAAACCTCTTAGACAAGGGTCTTAATCTGCTCAAAATGACTTTTAAGATACCCTAATAATCTGATTTTTAAGTTAGATAAAGTTAAAGTAATGGTTAAACTCAAGTTACAAGGATTTACACATGTGTAATGGCCATATATGATACTTTCTTCATGTTTTAAAGTCCATGGATGTATAGAACAACTAGGCAACGATTGGGACTGTTATTTCAGTAAGTTTTGGTGTATATTAAGTTTAATGACATGGCATGACCTCTGGAACAAAGGACAAAATGTGTTTAGGCCTAGTTTGGTCACTTTCGGGACCCGAAAAACGTGTTAAAATGACTTAAAAATGGGAAACAAGGACCATAAACGTTTTAAAGAGAATTTACAGGTTCTAAATGGGCAAATAAAGTGTTCTGGAGTCAATGGAAAGTTTTAGTGGTCAAAAGATAATTTAAATGGATTTTAAGTAAAACCGGGTGTAAGCCGAAAGGCGTTTTTAAGGAGAATTCTTTGATAAATGGGTTAAATGTTGAAACTTATAAAATTATTACTTTCCAGTAGGTTAATAGATAAAATAACCTCAAAGGTAAAATGGGTGGTCAAACAAGCCTTTAAAATGGTCAAACCCGACTAAAAACGCGTTTTAACGGTTTAAAACGTAAAAACGAGCCTTTCTACTTTTAAGAAACATATTTTTATAATCTAAAAGGTTTGAAACTCATAAAAATGATTTTAAGAAATAGCTACTGGACCTAGACTCCAAAAAGGTGAAAATTCATAAATAACCATTTTAAACCGTTCGGTTTTACCGTAACCGGCAGCGTTAAACGCGTATTTTAGAAACCGAGTCTATAAACTGAAATTTTAAGTTATAAATTCTTGAGACTAAGTTGAATTAAGGTCTTGAACCTGATTTTTAAAGAATAGAGGTCACTTAATGCAAGAAACCAACTTAAGGGTAGAAATTGTCAATTTTAAACTTCAGGAGCAAAACTGTAAATTTTGCAAAACATCATAACTGACTTCCGTAAGTTCATTTGCCCCCTTAAATGGCATAATTACTATATATCCCTGGTCTAGTAAGGCAGAAACCTTTGATTCCATGAAAAACTTTGACTTTCCTTAAAAGGAAACTTTTTACGCAAACCTAATCGAATCAAAACCGAAACCGTCTATTTAAGTCTTAGGCACTATTGTTGCTCCTTAAATAGGTTTAGAGCAGTAGCTAATCACTTAATATATTCATATTAGGGTGCTAGACTTGAGCTATTCCCGGCACGCGAAGAACTTCTAGTTGCTTGATATCTAAGGTGAGTTCTCGTGTCCCCCTTTCTACTTTCGTTTTGGGGATGAAGCATGCTCCTTTAAACTAAAATTCTTAAGTGTGATACTGTTTACTGTATTGCACGATCTCTTTTTCTATGAACTATGTTTGTGCTTACTTGATGCTAGTATGTGGGACTTTTTGAATACCTACTGAGACTTTTTGTCACGATCATTAATTCTTTTGTGAACCGCTTGTTCTTATGTGAATAGATCTATTTGGGGAATTCCCCATGCACAGTGGCTCCCGCTACAGGGAGGTACCCCACTGAGATCCTGAGGGGTCGTTTGTGGCATGTAACAGGTTTTGAGTAAGATACTACGGTGAGCCATCCTAGCAGGAATGGTTCACTATTCTGAGGCTTGGTCCTTTCCTACGGGAATATCCGGTACAACATAACTTTAGAAGAGGCCAGCCGGGGACCAAGTGCAGGGTTGATTGTGATACCCCACAATGACTGATACTAAAAACGATGTTATTAAAATCGAATGAGATTTTTATAAACTATCACACTGGATTCTAAAACCTTTACTGTGAACTATTGTAGTTCCTTTTATTTGTTTTGAAACTTTAAGCGCTTGAACACAACAACTTTTTAGTTTACACTTTTTTCTTTTGAGCATGTTTCAGGTAACCTGTGAAGACTCTTAGCTCATGGACAACTTAGACTCAACCCTGAGACCATGGCATTGTTTGTGTGTGTGACCAATTTGTGACTTGAACAATTTGATACTATGACTATTTAAATTATGTAGAACATGTAAACATTTGGGGCTGGATCTGTTTCCAGCCCGGTGTCTTTTAAAACTTTAAATGCCATGTGATGTTCTCTCCCTTTGAGCTCTTATAATGGTTTGTTTCCGCTGCCATATATGTTGTTGCTAATCTGTGACGTCCCACTCTACCTGGGCCCGGGGGTGTGACAGATTGGTATCAGAGCCAATGGTTGTAGAGAAGTCGGGAATCCATAGTAGACCCTAGGCTACAACCCTGATACCCTAGGACTGTCCATGAGGGAAAGTGTTGGAATGATCGGGTTGGGTAAATTGATGATTACACTTGATCAACGTAATCATGAATTTACCAGACGCGTAATTTCCATCATGGACCTCTAAGTTAAGTTTGGACCTTTCTGTTTGATGCTGATTAACCTTGAAATCTATTTTTAGCAGGGGATTTGAAATTAATTTTTTTATGAACTGTTTTACCTGACACTATTATGAGAAACAATTGATTCTAACATCATTGCTGAGGGATACATAGAGATCCCTGATACTAAGGCCATCACTATTACTATGAGTATATTATTATTATTAAGACTATCATGAGCTATGAGAAACCAAATTACTCATGATGTCTTTTTACAGGAAACTACTATGGCCGAAAAAGTTAAGGCACACGCGCATCCTGTTGATGAGACTGCTCCTGTTGGGACACTGAGGAGGAAGCCACAAACCGAGTACGAGGCGTACCTGCGGAGATGTGGACACCAAGGGTGGCTATCCACGACTTCCGATGACACTGTGCCGTCCGAGGAGTCATCACATACATCACCTGTCAGGAGCCGGACGCGCTCCAACTCGCCACATGTAGCATCACCCACTCTTTCACCTATTCCACCCATTAGGAGCGGGTGTACCCGTGTAGTTACTCGGCCTAGGAAGAGTACTAGGCCAGGTCCTTCTGTTTCATTTAGGATGCCTCCTCCTCCACCTCCTCATAATAGGACCCTGACACCAGCACCCTCTATGCTCGCACCACCTAGACGTCTACCTTATGATGAGTACTGGATGCCATCTAGGCATGGCATGCATGATGGCCCCAGCGTGTTCGCTGCAGACCAGCACTCCCAGTCTAGCCGGTGGGCTAGGGACTTTGGTCCATCAGACCCCACCTTGAGTGAGATAATGAGGACTATCCAGCGTCATGAGCTGACCTTACAACACGCCATGTGGACCTCCCAATCTGCCCAATTCCAAGCAATGATGGCAACTCACAATGTCCAGCTGGTTGAAGAAGAAATGGCAGGGGTGATGCATCTGGTATTAAGGATACATGGCAGTAGGATGCCAAAACTATCTGAGAAACAATCTATCTATTTGAGAAACTATTATTATCTATGGGGGTTGTAACGCCCGGCAGTTTGACTTTCTGGTAGGTTATGCGACTGAGCCTCAGTCGTATGGAATTGATGTGACTGGAGGTTCGATCACATGCTATTCGGCCGATTGATGCTCAACCGTACGATTAGAGTTCAATTGCCGGACTGAAGGTTCAACCGCATGAAGCTCATGCGACTGGGGTCCAGTCGCATGGTGTTCATGCGACTGAAGGTCCAGTCGCCCCTAGACTTCGGGCGACTGAGCTGTAGGTATAAAAGAGGAGCAGCTCTCTTCTCCTTCCCAACACTTACATTTTTCAGTCGGGAAAGAACAGAGAGCGACAGAGCAGAGGAGGAAAAGAGAGAACGGGGTGATTCAGGCTCGGATTTTGTCGAGAAACTAGTCGAAGCTCTTCAACTCCAACCTGATAATGTGAGTTCTAGGACCCCTCATTTACATGTTTTCAAACGATTTTGGGGCTGGAACACATCTAAACCCTAGTTTTGTAAAAGTGTATATTTGACCCAATTGGGTGAAATCTTGATAATGTGTTTAAAGTATGATTTAGGACCTACACATGCTTATATGATGTCCTAGTACGATTCCCTAAGATTTGGGAGGGTTAATCTGGGCTTGAATGGGGTTTAGAGGGGTTTTTCAGCCGAGTGTCGCGGTTGCTGCTCGTGATGAACTTCAGTCGCTGCCCAGTTAGGGTTATGCAACTGAAGGGCCAGTCGCACGATTGAGAGAGGACTGACGTTCAATCGTACGATTGAGGCTCAGTCGTACGATTGGAGCTCAGTCGCGTGACAGGCCATGCGACTGAGGGTTCAGTCGCATAGACCCATTCGCATAGTAGTACAGACGCACGACTGAGGATTCAGTCGCATAGACCCATTCGCATAGTGGTACAGACGTACGACTGAGGATTCAGTCGCATAGATGCCCATTCGCATGACTCAGTCGCATGGAGGCCATGCGACTGGGGTATGTTCAATCGCACAAATAGGGCTGATGTGAATGTGGAGAAAAGTGTATGTATGATGTATGTAGGCCAAGTATGATGTAGCCTTATATGATAGTAATGACTGATGAATAGTAAATACCGATGTTCCTCGATTTGATGCATGTCTATCCTTCCACAGTTTTACATGTTATCACTAATAGATAAAATGAAAGTATTATGTAAAGCACAGTGAAAGAGTAATAAAGAAAGTGAAGGAACATTAATAAAAGTTAACAAGTCTTGCAAGCATATAGGAGTTACATGACTGTGTGTCGTTAGCTCAACTATGTGGCGGGCTAGCTACCCATTGACGCACACAGGGCCAATCGATTAAGATTGGCAGGACCTTTGGGGCGTGCCCCGGATGATCGGGTCGGCCTTGTACATAGTACACATAGCCCTTTCGAGGGAACACAGTTGACCCTTCGGGGGATACACATAGCCCTTTCGAGGGAATACAGTTGACCCTTCGGGGGATACACATAGCCCTTTCGAGGGAATACAGTTGACCTTTCAGGGGATACACATAGCACTTTCGAGGGAATACAGTTGACCCTTCGGGGGATACACATAGCCCTTTCGAGGGAACACAGTTGACCCTTCGGGGTATAAAGATGGCCCGTCATCCGTTTCCCATCGCGCACATAGTTGGGGTACTGCTCACTGGTCCACATAGAAAGTGAAACATCAAGATAAAGTTTACAGACATGGCATATAGTACAGAGAACGAACGTTATTTGTTCACACAGTTAATGCGTGCTCGCATATACAGTACAGTATAGTATAATACAGAAAAGAGTATTTTTATATACTACCTATAAAACTAGAACTCACTCTGCAACGCTGACTTTTTATGTGTTTCCAGTTGGCAGGCAGGGTTGCTGAGGATGGCACGAGGCGGCTACTCAGCTCTTTTGGGATGGCATTCTCCTTTTGATAATGCTACCCACACGGGAAGTGGGGGTGCATAATACATGCAACAAAGTATGTTGCATGAGAGTGTCAAGAGTTCCTTAAGACTTCCGATGTACGGGAGTACTTAAGGAATATTCTTTATGATGAAAAAGTTTTATGTTCTTATATTAGAGGTCACTGTTTATGACCATTTTGTACACAGAAAAGATGAAATCTTTTGTAATAGTGCTTTTGTGATGTAATGCAACATTAGATGTTTTGTAAATGACGTACGTTGTATTAAATGGCAAAAGTACTTTTAGCAAAAAGAAAAGTTTATCTTGAATGTTTCCGCTGCATTGTTTTATTTAAATATACGCGTGAAAGACCAACTGTGAGGTTCCCGGAAAAGGGGCCTTACAAGTTGGTATCAGAGCCAAAGTTTAAGTGAAATGGGTAAATTTTCAAAATAAACCTAAACTTAAACTGAAAATGGGACAGAAAAAGAGAAGAATGCCATCTGAGTAGCTGCGTGCCATCAGGTATTTTCTTAAAGTTAATCATGATTACGTGCGCACGATATGTGTTTATGTGTACTGTTAGACTTAGATACTAACGTAGTCAGGACAGGTAATGCTCGGGGTGCGAAGAGTAAAGTAAGTGGCTAATCACAACAGGCCACTGTAATTAGGGACTTACTATACTTAACATAAACTGAGCTATTTCCTTGAATGACCGTGTTGGTGTTTGAATCTTTCAGTGTGATAGAAGATGGTCGGTGGTAGATCATCTAAAGCTTCACGTGGTGGTGGACGTGGTGCTGAACCGCGTGCCACGAGAGGAAGACCTAGGGTAGAGAAGGTAGTGCATGAGGAAAATGAGACCCCTCATCAGGAGGATGCAGACGAAAGCGCCAACTTGAGAGCCTCGGTAAAAGAGGCAGTGGTGGAAGAAGTGCACCAGGTCATGCAGACAATCTTACCGTCTGTAGTGACCGAAGTGATTAAAGCTGTCAGAGAAGGCGATAGAAGAGAAAGGAATAGCTCCTCAAGAAGGCAGCAACGAACAGGGCCGGAAACGGTTCTATCTAATGATGAAGAGGAAGAGGAGGAAGAGCAGGTACGGGAGACAACACGGGGTTGTAACTATGGGGCATTTATGAGGTGCAAGCCCCCGATTTTCGATGGTTCTGGTACTGCTGCTGATGCTCACCAATGGGTGAGAGAAATGGAGGCTGTCCTCGATATTAGTGATTGCCAGGAGGACAAGAAGGTGAAGTTTGCTACCCACTCTTTCACAGGGTCGGCTTTGTGCTGGTGGGACAATATAGTCCAAGCCGAGGGTAGCAGGGCCATAGGGAGGATGAAGTGGGCTGAGTTAAAAAGGAGGTGATCGAGGAGTTCAGTCCTCGTCGGGAAATGGACAGAGTTGAGAGAGAGTTCCTGCAGTTGGAGGCGGGGACGATGACCCACCAACAATACACCACCAAGTTTAACGACATGGCGCGGTTGGTGCCAGAGCAGGTGACGCCGGTGTCTCGAAAGATCAACCGGTATATTCAGGGGCTGCCAGCTAAAATTCGTTGGCATTTGATTTCTACCCGACCGAGCACTTTCAGGTCGGCAGTGGAATTGGCGGAAAGGTTATAGCTTATGCATCCTGGCAGTTGAAAGTCCATGAGGTTAATTACCCTACTCATGACTTGGAGTTAGCAACTGTGGTCTTTGCATTGAAGATTTGGAGGCACTATCTCTACGGAACGAAGTGCACCATCTTTACCGACCACAAAAGCTTGAAGTACTTCTTCGAGCAAAAAGATCTGAATATGAGGCAACGGCGATGGTTGGAGCATATAAAGGATTATAATTGTGAGATCCATTACCATCCGGGCAAAGCCAACGTGGTGGCGGATGCCCTTAGCCGAAAAGAGAGACCCGAGCCAATTCGGGTGAAGGCGTAGAAGCTAATCATGACCTCCGACATGATGAAACAGGTCAGGGAGTTCTAAGATGAGGCTTTGAAAGACGAACATCTTAACTCTAAACGAATGAGAGGTCTGGTCGCGGAGCTGGGTGAGAACACAATTGGAGTTAGAACCCGGTTTGGGCGTATGTGGATTCCTCGTCTTGGGGATCTGCGAATGAGGATTATGATGAAGCTCATAAGTCTCGATACTCCATTCATCCCGGTGCCATCAAGATGTACCAAGACATGAAGAAAGATTATTGGTGGCCGGGTATGAAACGTGACGTGGTGGAGTATGTGAGTAAATGCCTTACTTGTTTACAAGTGAAGGCCGAGCACCAGAAGCCGTATGGAAAGATTCAACCCTTGGATATCCCGGAATGGAAGTGGGAGCACATCACCATGGATTTTATCACAAAGCTGCCACGTACCCCGAAAGGGTATGATACTATATGGGTGATTGTGGATCGTCTGACGAAGAGCGCTCACTTCCTACCGATGCGCGAGACATATTCATCCGAAAGGTTGGCTGATCTTTTCATCAAAGAAATTGTAGCTCGTCATGGTGTACCGGTGTCTATTGTGTCTGATCATGACACCCGGTTTACCTCCAAGTTTTGGAAGAAATTTCATGATGCAATGGGGACGAGGCTACACATTAGTACGGCGTATCACCCTCAGACGGACGGTCAGTCTGAGAGGACGATCCAGACACTCGAAGACATGCTTCGGGCATGTGTGATCGATTTTGGAGGAAGTTGGGATGACCACTTACCGTTAGCTGAATTCTCGTACAACAACAGCTATCATGCCAGTATTGGCATGCCACCCTATGAAATGCTATACGATAGGAGATGCAGGACACCCGTTTGTTGGGGTGAAATTGGTCAGAAAGAATTGGGAAGCGTCAAAGTGATCGAGGCTATGACTGAAAAGCTCGAAAGGATCAAAGCTTATATGAAAGCAGCCAAAGATAGACAGAAGTCGTACGCTGACAAACGACGCAGGCCGATTGAGTTCCAGGTGGGAGATCGGGTTATGTTGAAGGTCTCACCCTGGAAGGGTATCATTCGGTTCCAGAAGCGAGGCAAGTTAAGTCCGCGGTATATAGGCCCTTTCCAAATCGTTGCTCGAGTAGGAGAGGTGGCCTATAGGTTGGATTTACCAGATGAGTTAAGTGGAATTCACCCGACCTCCCACGTATCTCATCTGAGGAAATGTTTGGCGGACGAGGATATGATCGTCCCACTGGAGGATATCGAGGTGGACGAACGGCTCAATTATGTGGAGCAACCAGTGGCGATCATAGACCGAAAGGAGAAAAGGTTGAGAAATAAAACGGTTCCTCTTGTGCGTGTACAGTGGTGGCACAGAAAGGGATCGAAGTCTACGTGGGAGACTGAGGAAGAGATGAGACAGCATTACCCACGATTGTTCGAGGAATAACAGGTTTCGGGGACGAAACCTAAATAAGGGGGGTGGACTTGTAACGCCCGGAAGTTTGACTTTCTGGTAGGTTATGCGACTGAGCCTCAGTCGCATGGAATTGATGCGACTGGAGGTTCGATCGCATGCTATTCGGCCGATTAAAGCTCAACCGTACGATTAGAGTTCAATCGCCCGACTGAAGGTTCAACCGCATGAAGCTCATGTGACTGGGGTCCAGTCGCATGGTGTTCATGCGACTGAAGGTCCAGTCGCCCCTGGACTTCGGGCGACTGAGCTATAGGTATAAAAGAGGAACAGCTCTTTTCTCCTTCCCAACACTTACATTTTTCAGTTGGGAAAGAACAGAGAGCGACAGAGCAGAGGAGGAAAAGAGAGAACGGGGTGATTTAGGCTCGGATTTTGTCGAGAAACTAGTCGAAGCTCTTCAACTCCAACCTGATAATGAGAGTTCTAGGACCCCTCATTTACATGTTTTCAAACGATTTTGGGGCTGGAACACATCTAAACCCTAGTTTTGTAAAAGTGTATATTTGACCCAATTGGGTAAAATCTTGATAATGTGTTTAAAGTATGATTTAGGACCTACACATGCTTATATGATGTCCTAGTACGATTCCCTAAGATTTGGGAGGGTTAATCTAGGCTTGAATGGGGTTTAGAGGGGTTTTTCAGCCGAGTGTCGCGGCTGCTGCTCGTGATGAACTTCAGTCGCTGCCCAGTTAGGGTTATGCGACTGAAGGGCCAGTCGCACGATTGAGAGAGGACTGACGTTCAATCGTACGATTGAGGCTCAGTCGTACGATTGGAGCTCAGTCGCATGACAGGCCATGCGACTGAGGGTTCAGTCGACCCATTCGCATAGTAGTACAGACGCACGACTGAGGATTCAGTTGCATAGACCCATTCGCATAGTGGTACAGACGTACGACTGAGGATTCAGTCGCATAGATGCCAATTCGCATGACTCAGTCGCATGGAGGCCATGCGACTGGGGTATGTTCAATCGCACAAATAGGGCTGATGTAAATGTGGAGAGAAGTGTATGTATGATGTATGTAGGCCATGTATGATGTAGCCTTATATGATAGTAATGACTGATGAATAGTAAATACCGATGTTCCTCGATTTGATGCATGTCTATCCTTCCACAGTATTACATGTTATCACTAATAGATAAAATGAAAGTATTATGTAAAGCACAGTGAAAGAGTAATAAAGAAAGTGAAGGAACATTAATAAAAGTTAACAAGTCTTGCAAGCATATAGGAGTTACACGACTGTGTGTCGTTAGCTCAACTGTGTGGCGGGCTAGCTACCCATTGATGCACACAGGGCCAATCGATTAAGATTGGCAGGAACTTTGGGGCGTGCCCCGGATGATTGGGTCGGCCTTGTACATAGTACACATAGCCCTTTCGAGGGAACACAGTTGACCCTTCGGGGGATACACATAGCCCTTTCGAGGGAATACAGTTGACCCTTCGGGGGATACACATAGCCCTTTCGAGGGAATACAGTTGACCCTTCGGGGGATACACATAGCCCTTCGAGGGAATACAGTTGACCTTTCCATGCCATATTTCAAAAGGGTGTCGAATCCACTTTCTTGGTTTGGGCCATATTCAAAATACGAGCCGTGGAGATTAGTGCGAAAACCCAAGATGATAAAGGTGGTAAGCTCATAGCCTTAATGAATTGAACCATATCCAAATAGGGTTCAGTTTCTCATTTATCAGAATGAAGAACTTAGATAGTTATGTAGAGTTGATTTTCTACTTCATTATTGAAGATTTTGAACATTTCAAAAGCTTCATTCTTATGTGTCATCAAGTGCACACAATAATAGCGACTGTAATCGTCGGTAACAGTAATGAAGTGTCTTTTCACCAATCTTTGTCATTGTCTTAAAAGGATCATATACATCCAAATGTATCATTCCTAATAAGTCTTTTGGTTCACACTTATCAAATGAAACATTTTCATTTGTTTCCAAAAGACCATTCTTTTGAAGTGTTTGAATCCAATTCTCGTTTATGTGACCAAGATAACAATGTCAAAGATAATAATAACTTAAACCGATTTTAAGTTTCTTGGTGCTCAATGTGTATAATGAGTTATTATAGGACGAATTGTCATGAACTAATTCATGAATATCATTAAAAGGCATATCCTTAAAATGAAATACATCATCCATAAAACTTAATACCATTATATACAAACTTTAAATCATGACCATATTGTTTTAAGGCGAAGCGTTAAAGGAGGAAAATCTAGCAGGAGAAGGATTAACGGGAATGGAAAAGAGATTTGAAATGGGAACTGATGGTACGTATAAGTGCGAAGGGAGAACTTGGGTGCTAAAACATGGGGGAATTCGAGAGTTGATTCTCGATGAAGCTCACAAGTCTAGGTATTCAGTTCACCCTGGGTGTGATAAAATGTACCGGGATTTGAAGGCACTTTTCTAGTGGCCTGGAATCAAGAAGTCAATCACTATGTATGTCAGTAAGTGTCTAACCTGTGCCATGGTAAAAGCCGAGAATCAAAAACCATCAGGGACGTTACAGCAGCCAGAAATCCTGGAATGGAAGTGGGATAACGTCACGATGGACTTTGTTACCAAGTTACCCAGAACGTCTAGGGGACATGATGCTATTTGGGTAGTAGTGGACAGACTAACCAAATCAGCTCACTTCTTACCAATTCGGGAGGACTACGACATGTCAAGATTGGCTCAACTGTATATCAGTGAAATAGTGGATAGGCATGGTGTGCCACTATCAATAATCTCCGATCGTGATAGTCGTTTTACTTCGCGTTTCTGGAAATCACTTCAACGAGCCTTAGGAACCCGTCTGGACTTAAGTACGGCGTACCACCCGCAAACTGACGGTCAAAGCGAGAGGACCATTTAAACCCCTGAAGATATGCTGAGGGCATGCGTAATTGATTTTGGTGGAAACTGGGATAATCATCTTCCATTGGTGGAGTTCTCCTATAACAAAAGTTACCATGCAAGTATCAATGCTGCTCCGTATGAGGCTCTCTATGGTAGGAAATGTCGGTCACCCTTGAGTTGGAATGAAATTGGTGATAGTCAAGTATTGGGACCCGACATCATATTGGAGACCACTGATAAGATTTTCAAGATCAAGGAACGTCTACGGGCGGCCAGGGATCGTCAAAAGAAGTACGCTGACAGAAGACGGAAACCGTTAGAGTTTCAGATAGGTGATAGGGTAATGCTGAAGGTAGCACCGTGGAAAGGAACCGTGAGAATCGGAAAAAGAGGCAAGTTAAGCCCATGATACATTGGACCATTCAAAATACTAGCAAGAATTGGTCCTGTGGCTTACAAATTGAAACTACCTCAGAAATTGAGTTATATACATGACACCTTCCACGTGTCAAACTTGAAAAAATGCCTGGTAGACAAAACATTGGAGCTACCATTGAAGGAGACAAGAATCAATGATAAGCTGAACTTTGTGGAGGAGCCGATAGAGATCACGGACCGCTTGGTCAAGCAACTCAGACGAAGCCGCATGCCCAAGGTTAAGGTTAGATGGAACTCGAGACGAGGGCCGGAATTCACTTGGGAACGTGAAGACGAGATGAGGAAGAACTTCCCGCAACTCTTTAAACCCACCCGTACCAATGCTAAGCGAAGTTAAAATTTCGGGATGAAATTTCCAAAACGGTGGGAGAATGTGACAACCGGTCCCAAGGTTACTATTCTAAACCCTAATTTAATTGCATCATATCCCGTCTTATAAGTACTAATAATGGAAACAATCCAATTATATCAAGAGTATTAGAATCACTAATTTTTATTTGATGAATTTTTATGATTCTATGTGATTTACACGAAATTAGTCATACTAAGTCTTGCCATTTTAGAAAAATTCGTGCCCGGGAATATTAATTAGTCACCCTAGCTAGAATTAAGAAGATCAATTGAAATAATTAAAAGTATATGTGCACACACACACTTGAAATTTTTGGATTTAAGCATGCATTATCATGCATAACACTTGGTCAATTTACTAACAACTTATACCACCAAAAATACTACCATTTTATAAAACCTACCCTATAATTAATTAATTAAAATTTAAACTCAAAATGACACTAGGAGACAAGCCAAGGAATCGGCCTCCCCTCTCCCCCAATAAGATTTATTGCTTTCTTCACATGCTTGACCACCTTAACACACCACTCAAGTTTCATGCAAATTCATTTTGCATATCTCTTCATTCTCTCCTCCTCTCTCACTCACAAAATTCCCTGCAGAAAACACACTCCTTCTCTTCCAAAATCCTCTCCATTCCCTCCATCTTCAGCCCCTAAAATCGCAAAGAACAAGCTGCCATAATCGGCCAGCAGCAAAACCGCAGCAAGGGTGAACTTTGGGTGATGTTTTGAAGCCTTGAACGTGCAAGACTTGATGTTACAGCCTTTGTTAGAGCTTACCCAGCCTCCTCCAAGAATATTCCAGTCATCCATGACCATCCACACCATCCAAATCGTGAGTTACATCAAGTGTAAGCTCTATGTGTCGGTTTTGGTCATTTCTTAAGCTAGTCTTAATTTTTCACCTAAAAACCCATCTTTTTCTTGTTGTAGCAGAAAAATCTCACCCTCACTTTGTTCTTGAGGAGTTCCCCACGATCTTGAAGGTATACCACACGTTATAATGCTCATTCCAAGGGGTAGAATCCGATTTACCCCCTTGAAAACCCTCTTTTTGGTGTTTTGTCACCATGCACTTGTGAATCTTGTAACCATTCAAAACTAAACGTCTAACCTGCATATTAATGGGTTCTAAGACTATAAAAAACCTTTTTTAAAGTCCCCAAGGGTGTACACCACCTACATGTGGTAAAAGTATGCCTTACACCTTGAACAATGCTTCATTCAACTAGTAGTAACTTCTTTTAGTCATTTCTTGAAAAACCTCTTAGACAAGGGTCTTAATCTGCTCATAATGACTTTTAAGACACCCTAATAATCTGATTTTTAAGTTAGTTAAAGTTAAAGTAATGGTTAAACTCAAGTTACAAGGATTTACACATGTGTAATGGCCATATATGACACTTTCTTCATGTTTTAAAGTCCATGGATGTATAGAACAACTAGGCAACGATTGGGACTGTTATTTCAGTAAGTTTTGGTGTATATTAAGTTTAATGACATGGCATGACCTCTGGAACAAAGGACAAAATGTGTTTAGGCCTAGTTTGGTCACTTTCGGGACCCGAAAAACGTGTTAAAATGACTTAAAAATGGGAAACATGGACCATAAACGTTTTAAAGAGAATTTACAGGTTCTAAATGGCAAATAAAATGTTCTGGAGTCAATGGAAAGTTTTAGTGGTCAAAAGATAATTTAAATGGATTTTAAGTAAAACCGGGTGTAAGCCGAAAGGCGTTTTTAAGGAGAATTCTATGATAAACGGGTTAAATGTTAAAACTTATAAAAATTAGTACTTCCCAGTAGGTTAATAGATAAAATAACCTCAAAGTAAAATGGGTGGTCAAACAAGCCTTTAAAATGGTCAAACCCGACTAAAAACGCGTTTTAACGGTTTAAAACGTAAAAACGAGCCTTTCTACTTTTAAGAAACAAAATTTTATAATCTAAAAGGTTTGAAACTCATAAAAATGATTTTAAGAAATAGCTACTTGACCTAGACTCCAAAAAGGTGAAAATTCATAAATAACCATTTTAAACCGTTCGGTTTTACCGTAACCGGCAACGTTAAAACGCGTATTTTAGAAACCGAGTCTATAAACTGAAATTTTAAGTTATAAATTCTTGAGACTAAGTTTAATTAAGGTCTTGAACCTGATTTTTAAAGAATAGAGGTCACTTAATGCAAGAAACCAACTTAAGGGTAGAAATTGTCAATTTTGAAACTTTAGGGGCAAAACTGTAAATTTTGCAAAACATCATAACTGACTTCCGTAAGTTCATTTTACCCCTTAAATGGCATAATTACTATATATCCCTGGTCTAGTAAGGTAGAAACCTTTGATTCCATGAAAAACTTTGACTTTCCTTAAAAGGAAACTTTTTACGCAAACCTAATCGAATCAAAACTGAAACCGTCTATTTAAGTCTTAGGCATTATTGTTGCTCCTTAAATAGGTTTAGAGAAGTAGCTAATCACTTAATATATTCATATTAGGGTGCTAGATTTGAGCTATTCCCGGCACGCGAAGAACTTCTAGTTGCTTGATATCTAAGGTGAGTTCTCGTGTCCCCCTTTTTACTTTTGTTTTGGGGATGAAGCATGCTCCTTTAAACTAAAATTCTTATGTGTGATACTATTTACTGTATTGCATGATCTCTTTTTCTATGAACTATGTTTGTGCTTACTTGATGCTAGTATGTGGGACTTTTTGAATACCTGCTGAGACTTTTTGTCACGATCATTAATTCTTTTGTGAACCGCTTGTTCTTACGTGAATAGATCTATTTGGGGAATCCCCCACGCACAGTGGCTCCCGCTACAGGGACTGAGATCCTGAGGGGTCGTTTGTGGCATGTAACAGGTTTTGAGTAAGATACTACGGTGAGCCATCCTAGTAGGAATGGTTCACTATTCTGACGCTTGGTCCTTTCCTACGGGAATATCCGGTACAACATAACTTTAGAAGAGGCCAGCCGGGACCAAGTGCAGGGTTGATTGTGATACCCCACAATGACTGATACTAAAAACGATGTTATTAAAATCGAATGAGATTTTTATAAACTATCACACTGGATTCTAAAACCTTTACTGTGAACTATTGTAGTTCCTTTTATTTGTTTTGAAAGTTTAAGCGCTTGAACTCACCAACTTTTTAGTTGACTCTTTTTTCTTTTGAGCATGTTTCAGGTAACCTGTGAAGACTCTTAGCTCATGGACGACTTAGACTCAACCCCGAGACCCTGGCATTGTTTGTGTGTGTGACCAATTTTTGACTTGAACAATTTGATACTATGACTATTTAAATTTTGTAGAACATGTAAACATTTGGGGCTGGATCTGTTTCCAGCCCGGTGTCTTTTAAAACTTTAAATGCCATGTGATGTTCTCTCCCTTTGAGCTCTTATAATGGTTTGTTTCCGCTGCCATATATGTTGTTGCTAATCTGTGACGTCCCACCCTACCTGGGCCCGGGGGTGTGACATGTTGTGACTGTTGGGTTTGTTAGAACATAAAATCATAGTTTAACCATTTAACCTTTCTGAAAAGGCAGCGGAAGTATAGCTTTAAAACTTATTTTATAGGCTGAAAATTATGTTCTTCAAGTGACCATTCAAGTGTATAAAACAAACCCATAAATCAAAGGATCATTATATGTGAATGAGCATGCTTTGTAAACACTAAAACACATAATATGACAGCCACAAGGGGCTGCCATAACTACCTTTCTCCAAGCTACAAATGTCGACAGAAAGAGTAGAATAGATGCTGAAATTCGGCCAAAAGAAAGCAGAAATATGCCCAAAACTTCAAGCTTTGAAGTCTTCAAGTGTTCACTCCTACTTGGCTCTAAGTAAGCATCTTGATCGCTTGGATTTGGATACCAATACTCCAAAAAGAAAGCTGCCAGCAGCGCTTCAAAACCGTGAATATCCAGCAGCAGAAATGGGAGGATTAAATGACCAAGGTTCCAAGAGAAGGAACCCTCAAGTGTGTATACCCCAAGCCTCATTGCAAATACATTCTTGTTAGGTAGAATACACCAAGAACAACACAAAACACTTCAAGAAAACCCTGAAATGAAGCTGCTGAAAACCCTCCTGTTCTTGCTAAAACCGTAGCTAGAGAGAGAGAGTAAGAGCTAAAGTTGTGTTGTTGTTAGTTGCATGTATGAATATCATCAAAAACAGCTTCAAAACCCCTTTCTTCCTGCTGAAACCCGTAGCTCCTTGAGAGAAAGAGAGAGAGTTCAAGTTGTAGTTTGCATGTCTTGGAAGAGTGATCAAGAGTTATTGGACTAGTCATATACTTTTGTAGTTAACAAGTGAGTGGAAAACCCTCATTGGGAAAGGAGGGGACGGATGACTCTCTTGAAAAGATTCCCACGCAAAAATTTCTTTTACAAATTTGTTATACTAGTCCCCTTTCTTTTGTAAAAGTTTCATCCACTAATTTTTATATACTAGTCTCTTATAAGTTGTACAATTAACTTTTAATTGTATAACTTATACACTCTTCTATTATTTAATGTTATCTAACTAACTTAAATAACACTAAGTAATATTTTGAACAAAATATCCTAATAAGTTGTCCCATCTCATATGCAACTTATTTAGAAAACCCATTTGCTAAATTGGTGTAAATATGTAATTGCATGATCATATCATCACTTAAATATTAATTGGTGTTTGCTAAGCTTGTTATTGGGTATAACCCGACTTGGATCATAACGTACTAACCACATCAATATTCTAAGTGTCTTGGGCACATAGAATCCTACAATCTCCCACTTGCCCAAGATTCATAGAAGATTGATACAAGCAGTAAATAACGCCTAACAACGGTTTACTACCCTTAATACGCATGACTTATGGCCATTCAATAACATCATCCCATTCAAGTACCTTACTTGAAATGATTTAGGTGAATCAATCATCTATCCTTTTGTTACAGATGTCATGTTAAATCCAAGAACATAGAATGATCATTCCTTGTTGATTTAACTTAATCAGGCCTTAGACATCTAACTCTCAACGAATAAGAGGAACAAATTCTATCTTGACTACATACGTTTCTCACAAACACCTCGTGTTATACCTAAACATACCCTTATGTACTGTCCACTATTTCAGGACAGTGAAGAATTAGCTCAATGTATAATACTTAGTGAATATCAAAACCCAATATGTATCTCAGGTCAGAGGATACCAAATGATATTCACCTTTACTCAAATTTACTTATGATCAATCGATAATATTCAATGTGGTAAAATTTGAGATGCGGGTTAGTCCAATATTTGTATCCCACAAATATCTATGAACCTTGGTAGCAACCCATTGCTCTATATTCATCCTTATGAATATCAACCAATCCAAGTTCATAATAATCTTACCCTCACACTTGTTCCCATAAGTATGAACGACTACGGACATTTAGAGTAAATAATTTACACATGGATTAACATGCTAAATTGGAACATTAATTGAAACATTATAACCAAATAATTTTACTCAAATAATAAAGAGTTCCACATATTCAAATACAAAATTTGATCAAGTCCATTCACTAGAATATCGAAGTCCTAAGGCACAAGTATGACTTTCATGCTTTGACCTTTCGAGGAGCTTCGTGAGTGGATCCGCAATCTTTTTATCAAAGTGAACTTTGCGAATACATATCTTTGCTTTTACAACTTCATCTCGTATGTAGTTGAATCTCCGCTCATTGTGCGTAATCTTTTGATGTGCACAGGGTTCCTTGATTTTGGTAATCGCACCCTCATTATCACAAAAGATTTCTAAGGGGTCTTGAATGGTAGAGACCATCCTTAGATCGACGATAAACCTTTTATTCATGCAGCTTCCAAAGCTGCTAATGAGGCGGCTATGTATTCCTATTTTGTAGTGGACAATGCTACCCGATTCATAACGGAGACATACCCGATTGTGATGGAGTCAGTTTGGAAACTCGCATCCGTGTAACCCTTTACAACGAGTTCCTCTTCACCAGATCCATATATTAAGAACATATCCTTAGTGTTTCTAAGGTATTTCAAAATACTCTTAACAGCCATCCAATGGCTATTACCTGGATTCTGCTGATATCTTCTTGTCATGCTTAACGCGCATGACATGTCCGTTCTTAGTGCATATCATCGCATATATGATGGATCCTATAGCAGACGCATATGGGATGTCCTTCATACAATCTTGCTCATCCTTTAAGCTTGGACATTGAGATGCACTCAATATTGTCCCTCTTTGAATAGGTACCATACCTTTCATCTTGAACCTTTTCCAGATTTTATCAATATATGCACTTTGGTTTAGACCTATCAACCGCCTCGATCTATCCCTATAGATCTTTATTCCCAAAATATAGGTGGCTTCACCGAGATCTTTCATGGAAAAACAATTTCTAAGCCAAGTTTTAACACCTTCCATGGTTGGAATGTCTTTTCCATATAGTACTATGTCATCAACATACAATACTAAGAATGTGATTACACTCCCACTAGCCTTTTTATACACATAAGCCTTATCAGTATCCAAGTTTCCATGCATCTTTGTTTTCTTCTTAAAAACCCACTTGCATCCAACCGGTTTGGAGTTAAGTGGAGGGTCAACCAATTCCTAAGCTTGGTTGTCATACATGGATTGCATCTCTACATTCATGGCTTCCAGCCATTTGTCACAATCTAAATTGGACATATCATCATGGTATGTAGTTGGCTCATCGAAGTCAACCTCATAGCATCCATCCATGAAAAATCCATATATTTCAGGTGAAATGCTAACTCTACCAGATCTATGAATGTTTTGTGTGTATTGATCAACCTCTTGATCATCATCAACAACCTCTTGTTGACAGCTAGTGTCAACCAAACGTGTATGGGCTTGTGGATCTTGATCTTCATCAAATTCCATTGTTCTATGCGTCACTCCTTCCATAAGGAACTTGGCCTCCAAGAACTCTACCCTTCGAGCAATGAATTCCTTTTCCTCTGTTGGATCAAAGAAGTAGTATCCTATACAGTCTTTGGGATATCCAATAAATATACACATAGTGGATCGAGTTTCAAATTTGTTTTGGGTGTTAAGCTTAACATAAGCTTCACTACCCAATACCTTTTAAATATGATAGTGATGGAACTCTTTCCATGCCATATTTGAAAAGGGTGTCGAATCCACTTTCTTGGTTTGGGCCATATTCAAAATACGAGCCGTGGAGATTAGTGCGAAAACCCAAGATGATAAAGGTGGTAAGCTCATAGCCTTAATGAATTGAACCATATCCAAATAGGGTTCAGTTTCTCCTTTATCAGAATGAAGAACTTAGATAGTTATGTAGAGTTGATTTTCTACTTCATTATTGAAGATTTTGAACATTTCAAAAGCTTCATTCTTATGTGTCATCAAGTGCACACAATAATAGCGACTGTAATCGTCGGTAACAGTAATGAAGTGTCTTTTCACAAATCTTTGTCATTGTCTTAAAAGGATCATATACATCCAAATGTATCATTCCTAATAAGTCTTTTGGTTCACACTTATCAAATGAAACATTTTCATTTGTTTCCAAAAGACCATTCTTTTGAAGTGTTTGAATCCAATTCTTGTTTATGTGACCAAGATAACAATGTCAAAGATAATAATAACTTGAACCGATTTTAAGTTTCTTGGTGCTCAATGTGTATAATGAGTTATTATAGGACGAATTGTCATGAACTAATTCATGAATATCATTAAAAGGCATATCCTTAAAATGAAATACATCATCCATAAAACTTAATACCATTATACACAAACTTTAAATCATGACCATATTGTTTTAAGAGGAAACATTAATTATGTTCCTAGTCAAACTAGGTGCATACAAAAAAATTTTGAGAACAACTTCCAAACCATTTGTAAGTCTAAAAATAGAGTTTCCCTCTTTGAAGCGCACATTTCTTTTGTACCCTTTTGCAACAATTTCAAGTATGAGTCTTACATCCGGTATCCAATACCCATGTGTTTGAAGAAATGACAT
Organism: Flaveria linearis; assembly: GCA_024085815.1. Classification (NCBI taxonomy): domain Eukaryota; kingdom Viridiplantae; phylum Streptophyta; class Magnoliopsida; order Asterales; family Asteraceae; genus Flaveria; species Flaveria linearis. The sequence goes on from CM044013.1 coordinate 46,065,809, forward strand.
TTAATACAATGTGAATCATGAAAATTGTATTCGAGGTTTGCCTAGCATCCCTTTTATTTTTCAACTCCTTGAGATAGGAGGGACAATTCCTTTTTATTGTCCTATCTCTCCATACTCAAAGCATGGATTATTCTCCTTTACCTTAGGCTTCATAAGGTTTTTGAGGTTTCGCTTTAACCTTTGCTTTGATGTATTCCTTTCTTTTGGCAATAATTGCCTTAGGATCGAGATTGGCCATTTCTTATAGTCTCCCTCATTGATCGAGAGAATAGTTAGAACCTCTCTATCTATCTCTGCCTCGGTTGCTTTGAGCATTGCGTGAATTTCACCGATGCTCTCGTCCCACCCGTTCATATTATAGTTTATTATAAATGTCTCAAACCTTTAGTTGGGTAATCAAGGATCAAATCTTTGGCCAACTACTTTGAGACAGGACATTTAAGCATCTTGAGTCTATCAATGTGGCTTTTCATCTTAAGAATATATAAGATGATATCGACTGGGTTCCTTCCATGTGACATGCATAAAGTGCTTGAACCGTTTCGAAGCAATCTTTCTAATGTTTGCTGAAGGAACATTTCCTTCAACTAGATTATCATGTCATATGCCGTATGATGTTCCAAACCCTTTTGGAGTTCGGGAATCATATTCCCAACATGAGGTAGGAAAGTAGCACAGAATCCTTAATGTGCTTAAGCCAATCGTCAAAAGTCCTTAACAACAACAGCGTTGGTTGGTGAGACATGGGTTCATCAAGGACATAGGCCTTGACTCATTTTGATAACGATTCTCAGTGATAGGGTATGGACGGTCGGGGTGATAGGATTATTGTTTGCGGCCATTCTACAAAATTTACAAAGTTCTTATTAGTATTTCTTAGAATTTTATTTTAATTATTAATACCCTTTTATGTCTCATAGACAATTAATAATTAAAATCTAGAATCCAACGTTACATTCAAATAATGGTTAGGTGACCTTTATCCCATTATTTAATTTAACAAGGTAGTCAATATTTGACAATTGCAACCTTTTGCAACTTCTAGCCTTTATGGGATCGGTTAAACATCTTATGTTTGGTTGGCATGTTTAATCCCATCAACACCATTGTACGCCATGCTTCGGTGACCCTATGCACATGGTTTCCAATTCAAGTCGTCCTACTTACACATACGTGTGAGTTTTCACATACAAGCGGTTAGGTGACCTTTATCCCATAAGTATGTTAGACTCACCTCAAACACACAAGTTCCCTATAAGTGGTTAGGTGACCTTTATCCCACAAATAGTTCTCAAGTGATTCGAGTGTCGTGTAAAAGGATGGCGTTAAACTTGTTTCAAAAGGGATTTTTTGTTTTCATTAATTCTAGTTTTGAAAACTCTATGTACTTGTATTTGCATGCTTTCAAATACAAGATACCCTATGGTTCCTTTAATAAAACTCATTTTATTATAAAACCATTAATCCTTTTAATAACCATTTATTAACACTTAATGATTAAGAACCATTTTATATTAGCTTGTTAAGATTATTTTTTATTAAGATTTTTTATCATATCCAAATATCACACAATCATTCATAAAATCACAATCAAACAAGCATAATATTAACAACAACAATGTGCATAACCATAGCTAATATTGTCACCACACTTGTTTGCCATCACAAGTGTGGTCATTTGGTCTTTCCTAAGGGTTGAATATAACACAAAATAGAGGTCTTCATTTACTCCCACTTGAACTTGCATCCATATGCTTCAAGTCCTTCTTTTGTGTCTTCTTCTTGTGCTTCCTTTCCGAGCATCTTCTTTTAAAAAATATATATCCTAATACATATTTTCTAGTAAAAAAAAACACTCCTAATCTATTATTACATCCCAATGAATAAATAGACAAATTACATTTTTAAACAAAGCACAAAAGAATAATATTACAACCCAATTGAAAACAACCAAAACAAACATTGCAAGCATCCAAACAACACAAGGTCAATGGCTAGGTTATGCACACTAACATCCAATGATCATATCATCCAAACATATAATGAAACCCCACTTAAAACCACCAAATTTCAGCCAACATAAACTGAAATTTTGGGTCTTAAACATTGTCCAAACAATCAACATTTCATAATATATATCTTTCAAGGTCTAATCACTAGCATGTGTGATATGACCTTGAAAGTTTAGGGAATCATTCAAACAAAACATAGCAGCCCAAAATCAGCCTATATTAAGTTTATAATCATCCTTTAAAACTAATTTTTAAAGGACAAGAACAAACAAGCTATTCACATAACCGGCTCTTGATGCCATTGTTGGGTTTGTTAGAACATAAAATCATAGTTTAACCATTTAAACTTTCTGAAAACGCAGCGGAAGTATAGCCTTAAAACTTACTTTATAAGCTGAAAATTATGTTCTTCAAGTGACCATTCAAGTGTATAAAACAAACCCATAAATCAAAGGATCATTATATGTGAATGGGCATGCTATGTAAACATTAAAACACATAATATGACAGCCACAAGGGGCTGCCATAACTACCTTTCTCCAAGCTACAAATGTCGACAGAAAGAGTAGAATAGATGCTGAAATTCGGCCAAAAGAAAGCTGAAAATATGCCCAAAACTTCAAGCTTTGAAGTCTTCAAGTGTTCACTCCCACTTGGCTCTAAGTAAGCATCTTGATTACTTGGATTTGGACACCAATACTCCAAAAAGAAAGCTGCCAGCAGCCCTTCAAAACCGTGAATATCCAGCAGCAGAAATGGGAGGATTAAATGACCAAGGTTCCAAGAGAAGGAACCCTCAAGTGTGTATACCCCAAGCCTTATTGCAAATACATTCTTGTTAGGTAGAATACACCAAGAACAACACAAAACACTTCAAGAAAACCTTGAAATGAAGCAGCTGAAAACCCTCCTGTTCTTGCTAAAACCGTAGCTAGAGAGAGAGAGTAAGAGCTGAAGTTGTGTTGTTGTTAGTTGCATGTATGAATATCATCAAAAACAGCTTCAAAACCCCTTTCTTCCTGCTGAAACCTATAGCTCCTTGAGAGAAAAAGAGAGAGTTCAAGTTGTAGTTTGCATGTCTTGGAAGAGTGATCAAGAGTTAGTGGACTAGTCATATACTTTTGTAGTTAACAAGTGAGTGGAAAACCCTCATTGGGAAAGGATGGGACGGATGACTCTCTTCAAAAGATTCCCACCCAAAAATTTCTTTTACAAATTTGTTATACTAGTCCCCTTTCTTTTGTAAAAGTTTCATCCACTAATTTTTATATACTAGTCTCTTATAAGTTGTACAATTAACTTTTAATTGTATAACTTATACACTCTTCTATTATTTAATGTTATCTAACTAACTTAAATAACACTAAGTAATATTTTGAACAAAATATCCTAATAAGTTGTCCCATCTCATATGCAACTTATTTAGAAAACCCATTTTCTAAATTGGTGTAAATATTTAATTGCATGATCATATCATCACTTAAATATTAATTGGTGTTTGCTAAGCTTGTTATTGGGTATAACCCGACTTGGATCATAACGTATTAACCACATCAATATTCTAAGTGTCTTGGGCATATAGAATCCTACTGTGACATCTTCAGTAGTTTAGTCTGTTATTAGTAGTTTGTCAATAACAGTTGATGTCACTGTCAAGTGACATCAGCATTAGGTTATTCTTCCCTATATATGGAAGATGACCTAATTGTAGCCGCTGCTAATTACAGCCGCAGTCAAAGCATGTATTGAATGAAATATTCTCTTTTGCAGAACTTCCATCTTTCTCTATAACTTACTATTTTATTGTTAAATCTATTATGTTCTTGCTTGTTTGTTCTAATTCTTGTACTAAATCCGCTATGAATACAACCTAATTAATCAAACAAGAGGCTTAGATCCTGTCAAATGGTATCAGAGTTGGTTAATCATTGATTGATTTAACAATTGATATTTGAAACTGCTCTTTTGACAACTACGTTTGATCGAATTAGCAATTTGCAAGAATTAGTTATAGAGATTGATTTTCTGCTGCTTCTGACTGTTAAACTTGAGGTTCTCGTGGTTTTTGAGCTAGATTTGTTTTGTTTACCTTGAATTTGACTGAAATCTGAAATGACAACACCAACTAACGATCCTCACAATACTGGCTCCTCAACAAAGCCTCCGATGCTTGTGAGGAGTGAGTATAACATATGGCAACGTCGTATGCTCCACCACTTGTCCGTCAACAGTGCTGGTTGTTGGAAGTCAGTGGTGCATGGACCATACAAGCCTATGGTGAGCGTTCCTGAATCAAATGAGCAGGTTTCGAAAAAACTTGATCAATATTTGGACGAAGATCTTAAGCTATTTGAGATTGATGCTAAAGCCTATGGAATTTTGGCTATGGCAATTCCAAATAAGGTCTATTCAGGACTTTTGCATAATGAAACTGCTCATGATCTCTGGGTTGCTCTGAAGGAACAATTGAAGGAACCAATGAGGTCTTTGAAAATACTAGGGAAATCCTCGCCCAACAATATGAGACATTCTCTCATAGGAAGGGTGAGACACTGACTCAACAGCATGCGCGATTCTCTTGTCTTATTTCTGAGCTGAAAATCGTTAAACAAGAGTATTCCAATAGTCAGATGAACAACCGCTTTCTTAGTTCCCTGCCTGAGAGATGGCACACTTATACCATTGTCCTACGCTCCAGTGCAAATCTGGACCCTCTATCTCTTACCCAACTTCATGGGAAACTGCTTACATTTGAAAGAGAGATAGAATAGAAAAGGAAGTTGTCATCATCTGGCAAGCTCACTGATGACTTTGTCTTAGGCAATGCTGCCTTGATAGGTCAAGAGTCAGAATATGCTACATCTGAGAATGCCTATGATGAGCATATTGGTTTCTCTAGCAATTCTAAACATGCTTTTGTTGTGTTGATAGTAGTTCAGGAGGTAGTAGTGATAATTTGTGCTTTCTGATGGAGGACTTGAAGAACATTCCAGATGATGATCTGGAAGAGATGGATATTTTGAGTCAGATGGCTATGATAAATATCAGATCTCAAAAGTTCTACAAGAGAACTTGGAGGAAATTTCCTGGTCTCTCTGGCAAAACCAAAGTTGATTTTGACAAGAGCAAGTTGAGGTGTCACAAGTGCCATAGGCTTGGACACTTTGCTAGAGAGTGTAGATCATCTGGATCTAACTCCTCTGCACCCTTTGTGACTTTTCCAAGCAATAGCTCACAGCACAGAGGGCAACACTCCACCAGTTCCAGTTATTCATCACCAGCACAGGCATCACCTGCATACTTTGTACCTCAGGGTCATATGCCATACCCATACCCCTGCTACTACATGCCTCAGCCAAGTCAAGTTCAAGTACTCCCTGCTCAGCAACCACATGCTCTCCCTGAGGCTCAATCTTCCTAATCTCATCATCAACCCCAACCTCAACAACACAGCTTTTTCACCCCAGGAGTTGTTGACTGGAGTAGTTTACCAGATGATTTATCTGGTCAAGAACAACTATTCCAAGGTGCTGGTCAACATGGTGGTGATAATCCTTTTGGGAATCTTGCTCTCATGGCCCTGGAGTCTGCTGATGGGCCATCATCATAGGTATCTTCTGAGGCTAAAGCCAAGCTTTGTTCTGATTCATGCATAGCAGCATTTGCTTCTATCAGAGAAGCAAATGTGGCTTTATGAGCTAGAGCAAACCATTTCCAAAAAGAAAGCTGAATTTGAGGCTGCACTTAATGATAAAAATAATGAGATTTATAAGCTTAAATGCAAAATAAAAGATGATAAGGCTAGGGAAGATGTACTTCTAGAGAAGTACAGAGACCTCAAGGAAACTCTTGCAACCACCCAAGTAGAGTGTGATCGATGGGTGCAATCCTGCAAGGGTTTTGAAATGCTTTTTAGTAAGCAATCAGCTTCCAATGTGAAGTTTTGCATTGGTTATAATCACACTGCTCCTCCTACAGATTTCACTTCAAGAGCAGAAGTTGAATCTGATGGAAAGAGAAATAACCAATCCTTCTCATCATGTGACCTACTATCTGATACAACATCATCAGAGGTAGAGGTCAGCATTAACTCCCAAAACCAATCAGCTGATGCTACAACAGCTGATGGTTCAAATGCTGACTGTCACATGATCAAAGAGTTGATCAACTCAGGTGTTGTCTCTAAAAGTACTGAAAGTACTGTAGAGCAAGTGATAACACCTGAAGTTCAAACCCCAACTACTGCCAGTACTAAAGAGAAGAAAACTACCAGTAGAAAGGATTTGAAGCCTAATAAATAGGATGTCAGGAAAGTAGGTACTACAAGGAAGAAAACTGCAAGTACTGATAGCAAACAGCTGAAGAACAAGTCTTCAGCAGTTTCATCTTCTTCAATAGTTGATCAACTTAAGATGAAGAAGAAGCCATGTGAGATATGTGGCTTGTTCAATCATCTTACTGATGATTGCTGGTACAAAAGAGGTTCCAAACTCAAACAAAAGGAGAAAATTAAAGAGCACATGAATACAATGAAAAATGAGTTTGAGACCAAGTTTGTACTAGCAACATCAAAGCCTGAAGCCCCTAAGCCCAAAAGCAAATCCAAAAAGAAGGTAGGGGTTACTCAGGCAACAGCTGAGGTTGCTCAAAAGAAGATGGTGCAACATAGGAATCCATCATCAGCAAGCCCCAATGTGTCTGAAAAGCTGAAAGCTTTATCACAAAGTCAGACACAACTTGTGATGATGGTTCAACATCTAATGGGAAGAGTCAACCAATTAGATGCTCCTGTGTTGAAACCACAGAAAAGGAAATCCAAGCCAAAGGGTTCTCTTCTACACCATCTCCTTCACCTCAGGCTGTCACACATACACACCTGTTAGTGTTGCACCTGTTGTTGAGAACAGACCCAAAACCAAAAGGGTTTGGGTCTCTAAAACTAACTAACTTGTTGTTATGATTGCATGGTTCTTCAACATGCCAAAGAAACTTCTGGTACGTAGACAGTGGAGGATCCATGCATATGACAGGAAGCAGTTCCCTTCTTAATGACTACTCTAAAGGAAGGAAGGGATTTGTCTCCATTGGCAATGATGCAAAGGGTTACATCATCGGAAAAGGCTTTGTTTCCAATGCGGAAATAAGGTTTGATGATGTTAACCACGTGGAGAATCTCAAGTACAATCTCTTGAGTGTCAGTCAAATGTGTGATAAAGGCCATGTTGCCCTTTTCACAAGCCAGAACTGTCAGATTCTGTCATCCAAAGTTCTAAATTTGATTGACAAGGTGTTGGATGAATATACTCTCCTGAAGGCCAACAGGACAGGAAGAGTATATGCCTTAGATCTTTCCAAAAAGATAGATCTAAAAGGCCATCCTTGCCTATTCTCCAAGGCCTCTCCTCAAGAGTCTACTCTATGGCATAGAAGGCTGGGACATGTTAATCTCAAGAACATGAATCAGCTGATAAACCATGGATTAGTAAGAGAATTGCCTTTGAAGGAGTTCAAGTGTGAAGACAACTGCACTGCTTGCTTAAAGGGAAAACAACACAGAGTTTCATTCCCTCCAATAGAAGAACCAAAGTCCACTGCCTGCTTGTCAGGGTGATGAGCATGGCAAAGAAGAAATACTGTCTAGTAATTGTGGATGATTACTCCAGATATGTATGGACTTTCTTCTTGCACTCCAAGGATGAAGCTGCCAAGGCTATTATGAACTTTGTGCTATTTGTGGAGAAGCAGTATTCCCTACAGGTCAAGTGTGTGAGGAGTGACAATGGAACAGAGTTTAGAGACCACACACTTGATGACTTCTACCTGTCTAAGGGAAATAAAAGGCAGTTCAGTATTCCCATAACTCCTGAGCAGAATGGTGTGGTTGAGAGAAAGAACATGACTCTCATTGAAGCTGCAAGGTTAATGCTGGCTGACTCAGGATTGCCACTGACCTTTTGGGCTGAAGCTGTCAACAAAGCTTGCTATGTGCAGAATAGAGCATTAGTGAATAAGAGGTTTATTATGACTCCTTATGAAGTACTTCATCATTTGGCCCCTCTGATTTCCTTCTTTAGAGCGTTTGGGTGTCCATGTTTCATTCTCAACACTAGCAATCCACTCTAGAAGTTTGCTAGTAAGGTGGATGCAGGGTATTTTGTTGGTTATTCATCAACTTGCAAGGCATACAGAGTTTTCAACTATAGGACAAAGATGGTTGAAGAAACTCTGCATGTCAAGTTCAATGAATCTCCAAAGGACAAGATTCCACAAAACCCTGTGGAGTTGTTTGATCTGGACATACTGCAATATGTTCCTTATCAACCTCTAGCTGTTGTGCCTATCAACAGTTCTCCACCTGGTGGTACTGATGATGATGTAGCCAGTACTCACCTTTTCTGGTTTAGTGACCACGTGCCTGAGTCCACTAGACCTGATGCTGCTGTAGCTTCAGCAGCTCCATCCACAACAAATGCTGATGAGATTTCTGCATGCTCTACTTCATTTGAGCTGCCATCTCCTACATGGTTTCAAGAATCTTCATCACCATCTATGCTGTTGAAAGTCCTACAAATACTTGCACTGATATTATAGTCTATCAAGAGCTGAAGAATCACCCCACATCTCAAATCATTGGTGATATCAATGCTAGAGTTTCAACCAGGAATCAATTGTCCAACTTCTGCTTCTATGCTCTCTTCATCAGTCAGCAAGAGCCAAAGAATTATCATGTTGCATTAAGAGATAATTAATGCAGCTTGAGCTTCTTCAATTCAGAAAACAGCAAGTGTGAGAGCTTGTTCCTTTATCACAAGGTAAGTGTGCAATAGGCACTAAGTGGGTGTTTAGGAACAAAACAGATGAAAAGGGCCAAATTGTCAAGAACAAGGCCAGACTGGTTGTCCAGGGGTTTGCACAAGAGGAAGGCATCGATTATGATGAAACCTTTGCTCCTGTAGCCAGACTGGAGGCAATTAGATTGTTCTTAGCTTATGTTGCCTTTCATAGTCTTAAGGTTTATCAAATGGATGTCAAAAGTTCCTTCTTATATGGTAAAATAAAGGAGGAAGTTTATGTGTGTCAACCACCAGGCTTTGAGGACAATAAACATCCTGATTAGGTGTATAAGCTTGATAAGGCTCTTTATGGCTGAAGCAAGCTCCTAGAGCCTGGTATGAGACACTATCAACTTTTCTTCTGGAGAATAAGTTCACTAGAGGCACCATTGATAAAACCTTATTCATCAAGACTGTGGGACAGCATAAGCTCCTTGTTCAAATTTATGTAGATGACATAATTTTTGCATCCTCTGATCCACAATTGTGTGATTAATTCACAAAGCTCATGAAGCACAAGTTTGAAATGAGTGCTATGGGGGAATTACAGTTCTTTCTAGGTTTTCAAATCAAACAAAGGGCTGATGGCATCTTTATTCATCAGTCCAAATACATAAAAGAGTTGTTGAATAAGTTTGATTTACAAACCTGTAAGCCCTGTTCTACTCCCATGAGCAGCATCACACAATTGGATGTTGATCAGAAAGGTAAAGCGGTTGATGAAACCCTTTACAGATGTATGATTGGGTCCTTGATGTACCTTACAGCTTCTAGACCAGACATCGTGTTTGCAACATGTGCCTGTGCTAGATTTCTGGCTGCACCTAAAGATTCCCATTTGATTGCAGTCAAAAGGATCTTTAGATATCTGCAGGGCATCCAATCACTAGGTCTTTGGTATTCAACTGGGCATTCTTGCAAATTAGTTGCTTTCTCTGATAGTGACTAAGCAGGATGCAAAGTCACCAGAAAATCCACTTCTGGTGGTTGCCAATTCCTAGGCAATTGTTTAGTTTCTTGGCAGAGTAAGAAACAAACATCAATTGCTACATCCACTGCTGAAGCTTAGTACATTGCTGCTGCAAGTTGTACTTCTCAGGTACTCTGGCTTCAGAACTAACTCTTGGATTATGGCATTACAGAGACTAACACTCCATTGCTAATGGATAGTTCTTCAGCTCTTTGTATTGTTAAAAATCCAATCCAGCACTCTAGGACCAAGCATATAGAGATCAGACATCATTTTATTAGGGATTGCTATGAAAAAGGTCTGATTGATCAAAAGTTTGTGCCCAGTACTGATGAGCTTGCAGACATCTTTACTAAGCCTTTAGATAGTGCCACATTCCAAAATTTGGTACTAAGGCTTGGTATGCTGCAGCTAGAATAATTTGACTAATACTGATGTTCTCAGTTCACAAGTACTGATGAGCATTAGTATGCAAAGGTCAAATATAAGTACTGATGAATCATTTAGTCTTCAGCATTTTCACAACTATTGAAGACTAAAATGCTTCAAAGTACTGAAGTACATTATTTGTTGAAAACAACTGATGTAGCTACAACTACTGATGTGGTGATAACTACTGATGAACAATTTTCAAACAAATAAGTACTGAAGAACAAATTTTGTTCACAAGTACTGATGTGTAATCTTACACAAGTACCAAAAGACAAAATCTATTCACCAGTTCTGAAGCATAAATATTCACAAGAGCTGAAGGGCCAATGAAATATCTGATAGTCAGCCAAAGAGCTGATGAGTAAACGTGGAGGACAGAATGAAACAACTGAATTGACGGAAACAGCTGATGAGTAACTTTACTCTTCAGCTGATACCTACATCTGCTGTTTCATACCCAAACAACTGAAGGACAAAACCATGTCTTCAAATAGTTTCACAACTACTGATAATTAACACCAAGTCATCAGTTATTTATAACAACTGAAGCAAAACCATGTCTTCAGTTGTTCATAACTACTGATGTCAGTAGTTTACAACTACTGAAGGCTAACACCAAGTCTTCAGTTGTTACAACGTCTGAAGATGAACACCATGTCTTCAGTAGTTTATAACTACTGATGACTAACAACAAGTCTTCAGCCGTTTACAACATCTGAGGACAAAACCAAGGTCTCAGTAGTTTCAACTACTGAAGACTAACACCTAGTCCTCAAATGTTACAACCACTGAAGGTTCAAACCACGTCATCAGTAGTTTCAACAACTGATGACTAACACCAAAACCTTCAGTAGTTTTCTTTCAGCCTTTGCCATACCCTATAAATACCTAACCTTTAGAGCTTTTCATTCTCACATGATCTAAAATTTCAAAAACTCTGAAACCTCCCATACATCATTAATGGCGACCATGCAACTCAAGCCTCGACACAACTGTGTCGCGTACCTCACAAAATCGCCTTTCTGGACCAAATTTCATCACGCCATCGATCTTATGATCGATTCTCCTTACCAAATGGCATTTCTCATAAATCCGACCATCTATGCCGATTCGCTTGCCCAGTTCTGGACGAACATATTCGTTCAAACCGGAGAGAACGATGGCGAGGTCTCTCTCCAGTCGTCCGTGAACAACCACCCAGTGGTCATTACTCCAGCTACAATCCGACAAACCCTAAAGCTGGAGGATGCCACTTTCCCAACCTCTTACCCCAAAGGCACCCTTGATCACTCTTTCACTGCCAATGACTATCAGGGTGACCTCGCTGCTTCTACTTTGTTGAAGAAACATTTCCTAGATCCTCAACACCTTATATTTCATATGGTGAATGTTTGTCTGGCCCCGAAAACATCTTCATGGGACCAGATGTCCACAAGGTGGCAACATGTATTGTACTCTATCTTTGAGAAACAGCCACTTAATTTTACTGAAATTATATTTTTGGAACTCAAAGACATGGCCTCAAAACCATTTGCAAACCGTTGGATTTTATATCCTCGGTTCATTATGGCCATGATAGAGAACCAGCTTAATGCTGAGGGACTTGTTGGTACTGGGGTCCCTGCCATGGCTGTTCTAGCTGAGGTATACTCCAGGCAAAACACCGACCAGACACTCAAATAGGCTGCCAAGCTGCAAAAACCCCCGCAGCTGGAACCCACAGCGTCCACCTCCAAGTCTAAAGTCCCCACCAAGCCCAAACCCAAAAAGAAACCCACAAAGGCTACTCAGGGAGATGAGTCCCCTGAGGATGCCCCTGCAACACAAATGCAGGAAGTGACTGCTGGTCAAATTCTCCCAGCAGTCACCACGACTCCACCTACCACAACCGCACAGGTTTCCTCTTTACAGGAGCCTGATGCAACCATTTCAGTGGCTGCCACACATCTGGAGTCTTTCTCACTTGAGGAGACTGCCATTGAAACGCACATTCCTCCCAATGTGCAATCTGCTTCTAGCCCATCTCCCACTGCAACCGCCCCTAAAAGCCCTACATTAATAATTGCAGAAGTGTTGACCTATCTTAACACTCCACCCTCTACCCAGAAAACAATCACGACTGGAAAAACTCCAACCAAAGAGAGGGTGGACATAAGTGTTGATGGGAGCCCACAACATAGAGAATCACATGTCTCATCTCCCAGTGTGGCTAGGGAGATAGGATATTCTGGTGAGGCTGCCACTTCCCCAGCATCAGCATATGAGCAGGAAGAAGCTGGTAACACCAATAAGACCTCACCAGAGGCAACTGCCGATGATAGATCCAATCCGGAGGCTGGAAGTCCCCAGAACCAAGACGAAGGGGCACATGCAACTACTGAGCCATACTCAGTGCATGTACATCCTGACACTATCAGGAGGTCAGGTGATTCAGTGCAAACTGATGATGACCTGAGCTTCTTCTACGATGTAGTTGCTCAGAATACCATCCTAGAGGATGAGGTCAGCAGACTCAAAGAGCTACTGGCCAAAATGTCTCAGGATGTAAGTCCATCGCCACCATTAACCCACAGATGGCACCTTCACCTGAAGGTCTCACAAACACTCAGCCACTCCCACAAACTCAGCCACCTGCCTCTGCTTCTGGCACTAGTTCTCAGGAACAGAACTCTCCCGAGCAATTAGTTGCCATCTTCCAAAAATCCCTGCCTCTCATCACACCAATAATCACAGACATTGTGATGAAAACCCTTGATGAGAGGCTTCCCTTACAAATACAACCCATGGTGGAGGTTGCTGTGGCTAAAATGCTTGCTGATCGTCAAACCCTAACCAATGCACCCAAAAAGGGGGAGACATCAGTGCAAGCTAAGAGGAAGAGGGTAGAGGAAGAGAAAGAAGTAGGGAGAGAGGAGGAAAACGAGAGGGAGAGGACTAAGGAGACTGAGAAGGTGAAGGGGAAGGAGAAGGTGAGGGAGGAGAGAGCTGAACAGATAGAAGTGGCTGAAATCCAAAAAAAAATCAGTGTTACTTATAAAAAGTAGAGAGGAGAGAAGGAGGGAGAGAAGGTAGAGAAGGTGGATACTGATCTAGCAATCCTAGTCAAGGAGGCTGATGCTGAGCATAGCCGATCAATGGACTCTGTCATTGATCAGCTGTTCAGGAAAGGCTTCGACATGGACACTGCCATGCTAGATCAGGAAATTAGGAAAATGGAGATAAAGGAGATAGAATACCGATGGACCACTTATAGCCAAGAGGAAAGAAAGAGACTCGAGGCTATGAGTTGGTTTATTTCAAAGTATCTGGTGAGACCAGTCCTAGATGTGAAGGCTTGGACCAGGGACAGAATCTTGGCTATAGCCACCAAGATCTGTTCGGCTGGTGATTTTACCAAGGGACTGGTCGCAGAAGCCCTATCTGAAGCCGGTGCTGGGAACAGGACCTTGCTAGTCAAACAGACTAAACCTGCCCTTATCTCTAGGTTGCTAGCAAAGCCTGCCCAAATTCCTACACCAACAACCTGAACACAACCCACAAAACCAACCCCTTCACCATCAAAACCTATTGCTGATGATCCACCCTTGCAGAAGAAGTGAAGGGTGTTGAGGCTGCAAGAGGAAGAAGAATAGGAGGATGAGGAGGATTGACTGCCTCTTTCTGCAGTCATACCCTTACCTAAAGCCAATCCTAAACCCATCACTCACACCTCATAAATGGAAGTTGTGAGGGTTAAGATAGAAGAAGAAGAGCAGCAGAAGCTTCATGATGCTGAAAAACAAAAATCAATAGATCAAGCTTATGCTGCTACTTCTTCTATAATCAACATGAAGAAGGAAGCTCTGAGACTTTACACTCTCAAACAAACCTTCCAATATCAAAGAGATTGTGTGAGGACTTGGCCTGATCCTAGGGTGGCTCACCGGATTAAAAGGATAGATATACCAGTGAGATACAAAGGCCAAGTTAAGAGGATCGTAGATGAACTGATCACAGTGGCCACTGTAATAACACCCTGGGAGATTATAGAAGATTTCAAGACAGCCGACGAGACTAACCAGCCACCCCAAAAGTTATTGGAGAATAGGGTGGTCAAGAAGGGGTTAGTCTACAAGAGGCTTGAGAACTTCAGACAAGATGAGCTCAACCTGCTACTTGAAGACAAACATCCTGATGAATTCGCCTATAGGTAGATGACAACAGTTGAGCTCAAAAACGGTAGACAGGCCAAGTATGTCTCGGAGCTATATGGGCGGGAAGGGTTATTTGAAGGTGAGGCTGAGGATCTGTCCATGGAAGAACAAATGATATTCGTTAAAGCCTACACCAGAGAATCCTACCATCTCATATATGGGAAGTAGGTCTCATGGATGGGACAACAGCCCTGTGTCTAGTTCCCTAAGTCAGGGTTCCCATCTATACTAAGCCAATCAAACCTTAGAGACCTCTTCCTAGGCTAGTGCTTATTTGGGACAATAAATTGCTTAGAGGTATTGGCTGCATTGGTTCAGGGGGAGTTTTTTGGACCAAAAGAACCAATGAGCCAAGATCAGGAAAACCTCAAAGTCCCACATGACATCACAACAACTGCTGAAGGTTTCATCAGCAGTTTGACAATGACTGAAGACTCAATAGCTGAAGATCAAAGATCTGAAGAACAACAACTAAAGATCCCAAGTACTGAAGACAAGTACTGATGTCTGAAGTACTGAAGAATACAAGTGCTGAAGACTTTAAGTACTGAAGACTCAAGTGCTGAAGAACTGAAGAACTGAAGATCAACAACTGGTGCACAAAGTCTGAAGACAAAGACTGAAGACATCAGCTGATGACAACTACTAAGGTCATCAGCTGATGAAACATCTGAAGATCAAAGTCTGAAGACCAAGTGCTGAAGCTTCAGAGTTTGTCACAACAGCTGAAGAAGTTGTCTTCAGTTGTTGTGATGATTTTTCTCTTTTCAGTAGTTTGTAATTTTCCTTTTTAGTAGTTTGTACAACAGCTGAAGAGTTTGTTCCTCAGTTGTTATAGTTCAGTAGTTGTAAATGACTGAAGAGTTTGTTCTTCAGTCGTTGTACCTTTTCAGTAGTTTCTTTTCAGTTCTTGTAATAGTTTGACACTTAGCATTTTGTAAGAAGATGTCAGCTGTTGTGACATCTTCAGTAGTTTAGTCTGTTATCAGTAGTTTGTCAATAACAGTTGATGTCACTGTCAAGTGACATCAGCATTAGGTTATTCTTCCCTATATAAGGAAGATGACCTAATTGTAGCTGCTGCTAATTACAGCCGCAGTCAAAGCATGTATTGAATGAAATATTCTCTTTTGCAGAACTTCCATCTTTCTCTATAACTTACTATTTTATTGTTATATCTATTGTGTTCTTGCTTGTTTGTTCTAATTCTTGTACTAAATCCGCTACGAATACAACCTAATTGATCAAGCAAGAGGCTTAGATCCTGTCATCATTCTTCGACTACGATGGCTTTTTCAAATCATTCAACCTTCATCAGATAGATTCAGATGAAAAGATTACTGCTCAGATGATGTATGACGTCCTAAATACACCGAATCTGGATATCAGGAATATGGCACCGGATAGTGGTGCTTCGAGATCTTCAGCAGCTGCTTAGAACGAGAGTGATGATTCATCAGACGATGAAGAAGCAGTTGAGACAAGCAATGAGCATAACGTTAATCAAGATAGAAGCTCAACAGATGCTAAATATGCATCAGAGAATCCAGATACTGAGCCTACCAACACAAATCTGGATACTAAAGTTGTCGTTCCTACGACACCTGTGACTAGGATCAGTGTGAATCATCCCCCGGAGACTATCATAGGGGATCTTCACTCTGGTGTGCAGACGAGAAATCAGCTATACTCTGCTGATTATGCTGCAATTATCAAAAAGGGCTACGTGAATGATGGGGCTTTCAAATATTTCGTTTCTCAAGTCGAGCCCAAACACGTAAGTGATGCCCTAAAGGATGAGGCTTGGGTCAAAGCTATGCAGGAAGAGCTGCTACAATTCAAGAAGCTTGGAGTGTGGATACTCATTGAAGGGCCCAAAGGAGTTAAAGTGATAGGCACCAAATGGGTGCTACGCTGCATGAAGGACGACCAAGGTGTCGTAATCAGAAATAAGTCAAGATTGGTTGTTCAAGGCTTCAGACAAGTCGAGGGAGTCGACTACAATGAAGTGTTTGCACCTGTGGCTAGAATGGAAGAAATCTGTATCTTCCTAGCCTATGCATCTTATATGAAGATCAAAGTCTATCAACTAGATGTAAAGAGTGCATTCCTTCATGGGGAAATCCATGAAGAAGTCTACGTCAGTCAACCCGAAGGATTCAAGGATCCTTACCATCGGGATAGAGTCTACAAGCTGGACAAGGCTCTGTAGGTGCTACACGAAGCTCCTCGAGCCTGGTATGAGAAGCTCCCCACCCACCTGTTAAAGCATGGTTTTCGCTGGGGTGTGATTGACTGCATGTTTTTTATCAAAGAAAAAGATGGAGATTTACTAATGATGCAGATTTATGTGGATGACATAATCTTCGATTCTCGAAACAAAGAATTATGTAAAGAATTCAAATCTGTGATGAAGGCGGAATTTGAAATGAGTGCAATGGGAGAGATGAAGTTCTTCCTAGGTTTACAGGTGGATCAGACACCTACCGGCATCTTTCTGCATCAGACTAAGTATGTTGGAGACATTCTAAGTCGCTTTGATATGGAAAATGTCACTATTGTCGGCACCCCTCTGGCCACAAACCATGATGTGGCACCAGATGAAAATGGGGATTTGGTGGATGCCACTATGTATCGTGGGATGATCGGATCTCTCATGTATCTCACTGCCTCGTGTCCAGATATCATGTATGCCACATGTTTATGCTCCAGATATCAAGCCAAACCAAAAGTAAATCATCTCATCAGGGTGAAAAGGATTCTTCGTTATCTGAAGGTTACTCCAACACTGGGGTTGTGGTATCCTCACGATGATGACTTTGAGCTAACAACGTACAGTGATTCAGACTATGGTGGCTGCAAGATGAACTTCAAGTCAACATCAGCAGGGTGTCAGTTCTTTGGAAGGCGTTTAGTCACTTGGCAATGCAAGAAGCAGACATCTGTTGCCTTGTCAACATGTGAAGCTGAATACGTTGCTGCTGCAAGTTGCTGCTCTCAGATCATTTGGATCCAACAGCAAATGCGGGACTACGGTTTGCAATTTTCTAATACCCTTATATTTGTTGATAACTCTGCTGCCATAGCTGTAACTAAAAATCATGTTCAACACCCTAAGACAAAACACATCAGCATAAAGTATCATTTCATACGTGATTGCTATGAAAAACAATTAATTGATATGGTTAAAACAAACACGGATTTTCAACCCGCCGACCTCTACACCAAACCGTTTGATAAACCCAGATTTTTCTGTCTGTTAGATGTCAACGGCGTGAAAAAGAAAAGCGACGTCATTCTAGAAGAGACAAATGCTTAATCCGACACTTGTTTAAATTTTTTTCTTTTTCTTTTTATTTTCTTTTATTTATCTTATTTTAATTTCCTGTCTTAAAAATCTAAAACATAAAAAATATTTTTGGTTTTAGAATTTTAGGGGGAGATTAGTTTAGTTTCAGTATTTATTTGCTTAAAAAAAGGGAAGGGAAGATAAGCTAAAAAGGCAAAAACAAAATATTTAAGAATGTGATTCAATGCTATGGAAAGTGATAGTACACAGGCGTCGAGTTACTTGGAACACCAAAAAGATTTTCAATTTTTGCAATTTTAGTTTAATTAAATCATAGAAAATTGTTAGTCAGAGAATTCTAAGTCTAAAAAATTGGGAAAATGATAGTACGCTTGTTTGTAACTGTAATTACATGTAGAAAGTCGATCTAGAGAGGTGCTAGTTCATTATACGATGTGTCGGTAGATTCAACACGATAGACTAGTAGACACCATTGGTGATTCAACTTAAAATTAAATCAATCAACAAGTTGTGGGTTCCCATGGTATCTCTGGTTTGCACAATCAATCAACTTCCAATAAGGGGTGAGGAGCAATTGAATGCCACAAGTGTGTGCAAAGACCTGAAAAATAGAGCAAAAAGATGACAAACGTCACTGAAAAAATTGTATATTATAATATATTGCTCTAAGAAGAAGATAGGTATTGCGCCTCTCTGCTGTGCGATGGCACTGACCTAAGGCTTGGCATAACCTATCCGTTCTAAGAAGTTATTGTTGTTTGCGCCTCTCTGCTGTGCGATGACATTGACCTGAGGCTTGGCATCTTTTGGAAGCTCTTAGAACCAAAATCTTCTAATTCCCAGGACAGCTCAACAATCTCCTGAGGAAGATTGATTACCATATACCTGTGGGACACACAAATATTTGTTCATCTAATTCATCTAATTAATCACCGGTGTGTGTTCAAAAATTTGTGTATGGATTTAAGTGGACAAGTATACTGACAATCATCGTGACTGCACTGCCTGATGTTCAAAATCAATGTGTGTTACATATCAGATCAAGCATGATTTCCAGTTAGAGCTTAGAAGTCTCAGATGAATGAGAAACTATGATATGTAAATATGTTAGTTTCCATTTCAATATATATAAAAGTTCAAAGTAATTGAGTTTATGCCTGTCTGATTCCATATGAATCTGTATTAGAAAAGATGTTAATGCTAAGAGGCTACTCCACCCTACCCTAACAAAATCACAAAAAACATGTTTATTTTGTTAAATGGTTTAGTTTTTCAAGTTATTTGTAATATGTATCAGTGTCGGACTATGCTATGCTATTCATCTTTGAATAGGTCACACAATGAACTTAACGTTAATCTTGAATCACTTGTTTCTAAAAAAGTAAAAGGATCACGTCTAGGGTGATCAGGTGGATAAATGGATCACGTCTGAGGTGATCAGGTGGATAAATAGATCACGTCAAAGGTGATCAGGTGGATAAATGGATCACGTCCGAGGTGATCAGGTGGATAAATAGATCACGTCCGAGGTGATTAGTTGGATAAATGGATCACGTCTGAGGTGATCAGGTGGATAAATGGATCACGTCTGAGGTGATCATGTGGATAGTGGATCACGTCTGAGGTGATCAGGTGGATAAATGGATCACGTCTGAGGTGATCAGTTGGATAAATGGATCACGTCTGAGGTGATCAAAGGATCTTTAATTTAAAATGGTCATGTCTGAGATGATCAACTGATCAAAATGTTTTATCTATTGTTATAAGGGGCTAAGTGTCAAAGGGTCAAAAAGGCAAAATTTCACAAGTATGACCCTTTCACACGACTGGACCATGAGTATGGACCTGTCGTACAATTGGACCATACGAATGAACCCAATAACACGATTGAAGGTGACCGAATGTGATAGTCGCACGAATGACCCTCAATCGTACGATTGGAGGTGACCGTATGTGCGAGTCGCACGACTAAAGCTCAGTCGCACGAATCAATCGTGCGACTAGGCTCAGTCGCGCGACTAGGCTCAGTCGCACGACTGAATGTTGCCCTATTATAATAGAGGGGAATTGGTCACAGTCGTTTCTTTCACCCAAATCGCCTCTCAGACGCACGACACAAACCCATATTGCCAAAATTTCATTTGATCTTTATAGACCATTGTTTGACTCTCTCTGACGTTCTGTTTTGATTCTATAGGTACTGCGTGACAATATTAGTACAAAAAATCAGCTACTACAACGTCTAAAGGATCGAAATAATGACCTAATGTTAACCGAACCAAATGTGACTAATAAACCACTAAACCTAAGCATTTTGTTCAAATTAAAGTTATTAGGGTTTTAGTCGGTCATCTGCGAACCAAATGAGTCAATCCACAACGTTTAACATCAAGTATTGCTCAAAAATTGAATTTGAATGAACAAACTGTCGGACATGCGATTGGACACCCTGATGAACTTCAATCGCACGACAGAGCGAGGCGAATGGCTCAACCACACAACTGAGATGGACGAATGGTTCAATCGCACGACTGAACCATGCGTCTGAGTTCAATTGCACGACTGAGGTAAACACATGAGAGAATATACGACTAAGTCCAGTCGCATGACTCAGTCGTACGTATGAGATCATTCGCACGACTAGAACTCAGTCGCACGGCTCATTCGCACGACTAGATCTTAGTCGCACAGCTCATTCGCACGACTAGATCTCAGACGCTCAGCTCAGTCGCACGACTGAACAAAATTTTCAAGTTCATGAAACAAATCTGGTATTCTTTGACACGTACTAGTCTTAAATCTTTATTGAGTTGTTTGAAGTATTATGAGATTAGACATAGACTAATACAATATTGATTGCGGATATTTGGATCCATTTAAACTCATGCATGCTATTAATAATTGATTTAAACGGTGAATGATTATCATGTTTTAGGTATACTGAGATGATTTGTATGTACCCCACATCGGATTGTATGTTAAAATCAATTCTCCTCAAGATATACAAGAAAGCACTTTCAATACTTATAACCTAGTTACTTAGGATTCTATTGTTTGATCCTATTGTTTGATCCACATTAGGATTCTTTTTCACTTCACCTTGAAAGGTGATCCTCTTGGGGATTCTTTTGATTATTCATCGTTAATGGATGTGTTCCTCATTGGGAATCATTTTGGATAATGATTTAGGTCATTCAGGTCTGTGCTCAGCACACAAAGAATGCCACGATGTACTCCAGGTATATGATAATCATATCAAAGGAGACACTTGTATGATTGAGACTTTTATAAACTGTTTCACTTGGTGTATTGTAGTTACTTTACCACTAATCTATATTAGATAGACCAATACTTACCATAAACCAAGATGTGTTATTGACCATATAGTCATGAGAATTTAGTTCTTCACTATTGTATGTGATGTTAGGTGTCCCATGCTGAGCCTATCCACATGTCAAACGTAGTATTGTCAGTCTTTATTAGTGGAAAATAACTCTAGCGAAGAGATAATCTAGTGTACTATCTTTTTTCATGAATGGTTATATGAGTTACCAAAATATTTGTTAATTGGAAAACATGAATGTTTGTATGACATCTTGATTTTAAAAGTTGCTTGTTTTATTTAAACTTGGACTTTGATAAAATCAAGTTTGAATGACATTAATGTTGTGAAAACATTACTTGTTTGATTCATAGTTGATCATACCAAGTGATTGAACTAGAAATTCAAATCTTGTTAAATCAAATGGTTTGGTAAACAGGTAAGCCAATTGATTGTCTGTATGGATTTTGATCAACTTTATCAGACCCTTTTCTAGAGCAATCTCTCAGTGTAAGGCCCCGTTCCCGGGACGCTTACAGTTGGTTACTCATCGCTCTTAAAACACATCATTTCAAAAATCATGCAGCGGAAACATTAAAAACATTCTTTTCATTTCAATAAATTGCTCTTACAAAATACTATTACAGTTCATTACATAAAATCATTATAACAATGGAATGCCATCCCAAAAGAGACTAGTAGCCGCCTCGTGCCATCCTCAGCAACATACCTGCCAACTGGAAACACATCAAAAGTCAGTGTTACTGAGTGAGTTCTAGTTTTATATTAAAAACATACTTTTGTCTCCATTAAAACCGTTTCTTTACTCCTTTCAAAAACGTGTTATACTTTCGTATATGAACACACATCATACGTACATACACATAGATAATATTATCATTATCTTCATCATTCATTCATTAGCTTACGTTCGTGTACCGTTCATCGTTAACCTTCACATTCTTTCATAACTCTTCTTTTGCTCGTACGTCTCTTACTTATATTCATACGTTCATTACATTCATCCTTTATCTTTTACTTCTATCTGGATCCTGTCAAACTCTACCCTCTTCATGGCACACAACCATGATTACTGAGGTCGAGTAACAAGGATCCCGATTCACGTGTTATCACTATGTTCCTTCCGTTCATTATTTTCATTCGTTCGTTCTTTAGCTTTCGTTACGTTTATTATCTATTGTTCATTTCATACTTTCTTTCTTTCACAATTATCTCTCTCATTCATCAACTCACGCGATACTCCAAACACATGTGCGAAGACTGATACTATGCCGGGGCCTGCTCACAAACCCCGACTCATGTCCAAAGACTGACACAGTACCGGAGCACGCGATCCGTTCCTCATTCGTCTCATCTCACTCTGTCGCACTACTCCCGACTCATGTCCGAAGACTAATACTATGCCGGGGCCTGCTCACAAACCCCCAACTCATGTCCGAAGACTGACACAGTACCGAAGCACGCGATCCGTTCCTTATTCGTCTCATATCACTCTCTCGCACTACTCCTGACTCATGTTCGAAGACTAATACTGTGCCGGGGCCTGCTCACAAACCCCCGACTCATGTCCGAAGACTGACACAGTACCGGAGCACGTGATCCTCTACTCATCCAACTAGATCCTGTCTCATGCAATATCCCCGACTCATGCTTGAAAGCTGATGCTGTGCCGGGGCCCGCTCACAAACCCCTGACTCATGTCCGAAGACAGACACAGCACCGGGATACGCGACAAAGATCCCGTTCGAGTCAATCACCTGGATTGAACACTATCCGAGTCTATTGTAACACAAAGTTGCTCACCTCATACATACATTCACTAGCTTTACGTTCGTTCATTAATGCATGCACTCATTCATTACGTTCCTCTTCTCATTATCTTTCACTTTACATTTCATAATACTCTTCATTCATTCGTAAACAATACACGTAAAGATACGGAAAGATAAACATACATCGAAGCAAGGAACATCGGCATTTACAAGTCATCAGTATTCACCATCTATCATGGCAATATCATACTTAACCTACATACTTCATGCACATACTTGCAATACTACCGTCAACGCGCCCAACGTAACCTCTAAGCCTCGAAAGTTATCACACATGTACCTATGGGAACTATCACATCATTGCTTACACTTACCCTTTTCCTGAAGGCCTGTAATTGAACTATATCTCTCCTCGTACACAACAGCCCTATCTGGGCGATTGGGCACCCTTCAGTCGCATAACCTCCAGGCGACTGAAGACTATGCAATTGTACCAATGCGGATGAGCACCCATGCGGGTGAACACCCAATCGTGCGAATAAACTTCCTATCATGCAATTGAACCCCATATGAATGGGCTCCTATGTGACTGAACCCTCAGTCGTGCGACTGAACAACTATGCGACTGGACTCATGCGACTGAACTCCCAGTCGGATGACCTGTCGTGCGACTGAATCCCCAGTAGTGTGACTGAGTCTCAGCCGTGCGATTGAATCTCAATCATCCTTCAGTCGTGCGATTGAACCTCCAGTTGCCTAACCCTAGCTGGGCGCAGAATGCAGTTCAGCACGAACTGCAGCCACGACTTTCGACCTCCAAACCCTTCCAGACTTCGTTTAAGCCCAAATTAACCCTTCTAAACCTTAAGGAATCATATCTCGACCTTATTCATGCCTATCCAAGCCCGAAATCAAGCCCTAAACATACCTTACATACATACACATACATACATACAAGGGTCAAACACCCAAAAACCTGAAAATAGATTTCAGATGTGTTCCAGCCCTAAAAGTCGGTTGAAAACAAGTAAATGAGGGGTCCTAGAACTCACCTTAGTAGCCTCCTCGGTTAGAGCTTTGATTTGACCCGCTACACGTCGATTTTGGCTCACGAACCCGTTTGAACCGAACTTTCTCCTTCTTCTTTCTCTCTATGGCTGATGTTTGTGAGTGTGGGAGAGAGTAAGGGCTGCCCTCTTCCTTAAATATTACTGTCCAGTCGCCCGAGCTCTCCATGCGATTGGACCTTCAGTCGTCCAAGCTCCATACGATTGAACACTCCAGTCGTGCGATTGGAGCTTCAGTCGCATGACTTCCATGCGTATAGGACTCCAGTCGTATGACTCCCATGAGATTGGACGCTCCAGTCGCATGACACTCCAAACCGAAATTTCCGGGGGTTACAAGTCCACCCCCCTTAAACGGGTTTCGTCCCCGAAACCTGTTGTTCCTTAAACCTTCGCGGGCAATACTATCCTATCTCTTTTCCAGTCTATCCCTTGGGATCCTATCGCTCCATATCGTTTATCAACTTTTGACTTCTGGTCTATCTTGGACTATCGCCATCGGCAACCCATGCATACTGATTAATGTTCATTTGACCAGCACCTGTGACTTCAAACATGCCATGTAGAATACGGTTACTACATCACAATATTCGAGCAAAGGCTCGGCGTCATAATCATTGAGCTTTAGAGCATCACTGAGAACCTTCAGTTTTAGTGCTTGAAGAACAAGGCCTTCAACTTCCGTAAAGTTGTTGCTTACCCCAGGCCCTTGTTCGATGTTCTTTATGTATGAATAATGACCCTCTTGCAACTCAAACTCATGATGAAAAAGGCTTTCATTAATCATGCTATGTGTTGTTCCAAATATAACTGCACCGAGATCGGTTTTTCTCAGGTTCCTTACAGGCACACTGTGATTGAAAGGCAAATCGGCTTCTTTGGTATCCCAAACCAAATTTATCATTTTCTTTTGCTTTCGATCTCCCATTCTACCTGTTTGCTACAACGTCGAAACTATGCGTACGTTGCCGCTCGATGAACCCATCACAGGCTGAAACTGTCCCTCAGACAACGGGTGACACAGCCTTCTCAATTGCATCACAAACTCCTCTAGGGCATCAGGTAACCTAATGAATCTATTAATGGCAATCTCTACATCGAAGAGCTTGTCAATGTTCCTTCTCTCAACATGCAACTTACAAGAGAAAGCAATAGAAACGAAACTACTACTAGCATCGCATACAAAGCATATATGCACAAATTTAAATTACCAGTAACGTACCTGACGTCAAGTCAAAGTCCGCTCTAGCCTCCTCTTAGTCATGGCAAAATCTTTAGCCTTCACCTTTTGTTCTCCTTCCTTGCACCGGAGCTTCCCGGCTTTGACTTCTTACAGTCCCTGCTCATATGCCCAGCCTCGCTGTAGTTGTAGCACTTAGCCATGCGGCAATCCCTTGCCCTGTGGCCTTCCTTCTCACATTGAAAACAGACGTTCAGTCCCCATTTGCACTCCCCTTCGTGACCTCTACCACACTTCTTGCATTCCTCGCCCTTTCTTGTTATCCTCTCTCGATCGTCGATCCTCATCACCTTAACTTCGGTCACCATCCTACCATCGCTATCTTGCCTTCCTTTCCCCTTCTTAACATACGCTCGTTCCTTTGCTTCACCCGTCATCGCCATCGCCTCCCGCTCGTCGTACAACTTTCCCGCTAGATCTACCGCCGACCTGAACGTGCTTGGTCGGGCAGCGATCATGTGCCTACAGATATCCGCCGGCAAGCCCTGAATATACCTCTTGATTTTCCGCGAAAGAGGCATCACCTGATCCGGCACCAACCATGCCATCTCGTTGAATTTGGTGGTGTACTGCTGATGTGTCATTGTTCCCGCTTCCAACTGCAGGAACTCCCTTTCAACTTTATCCATTTCATGGTAAGGACTGAACTCCTCGATCACCAGCCTTTTCAATTCTGACCATCTCATCCTTCGGATAGCCCGGCCACCCTCAAGTTGGACTATATTGTCCCACCAGCACAAAGCTGAGTCCACGAAAGAGTGGGCGGCAAACTTCACTTTCTGATCCTCCCGGCACTCGCTGATGTTCACCACGGCTTCCATTTCCCTCACCCACCGGTGAGCAGTAGCAGCAGTGCCATTACCATCAAACGTTGGGGGCTTGCATCATTGAAATTCCTCGTAGTTACAGCCTCGTGCCGCCTTCGGCGCAGGCTCTTCCTCCTCTTCTCCCTCGCCATCATCGAAAAAAACAGTTTCAGTCTCAATCCGTCTCCTTCCGCCCAAAGGTCTACCCCTTTCCTGTCTCTCCTCATCCCTAACGGCCTTTATTACTTCAGTCACCACAGACGGTAAGATCGTCTGCATGACCTGGTTCACTTCTTCCACAACCGCCTCTCTCATCGAGGCTCTCAGGTTAGCACTCTTATCACCGCCCTCCGGAGGAGGGGTCTCGGGTCCTTCATGAACCACCTTCTCAACTCTAGGTCTTCCCCTTGTGGCCCGTGGTTCAACACCACGTCCGCCACCAACTCCACCATGTGAAGCCTTAGAAGATCTACCACCGGCCATCCTCTATCACACACTGAAAGATTCAAACACCAACAAGGTCATTCAAGGGAACAACTCAGTTCATGTCAAGTATAGTAAGTCCCTAATTACAGTGATCAGTTGTGATTAGCCATTTACCTTACATTTCATACCCCAATCATTACCTGTCCTGACTATATTAGCAGCTAAATCTATCAGCAACACATAAACACATAACATGCGCACATAATACCGGTTAACTTTAAGAAAATACCTGATGGCACGCAACTACTCAGTTTGGCATTCCTTCCCGTTCCGTCCCAATCTCAGTTTAAGTTAAGGTTTATTTTTGAAAATTTTACCCATTTCACTTAAACTTTGGCTCTGATACCAACTTGTAAGGCCCTTTCCGGGACGCTTACAGTTGGTTACTCATCTCTCTTAAAACACATCATTTCAAAAATCATGCAGCGGAAACATTAAAAACATTCTTTTCATTTCAGTAAATTGCTCTAACAAAATACTATTATAGTTCCATACATAAAATCATTATAACAATGGAATGCCATCCCAACAGAGCTGAGTAGC
This sequence comes from Flaveria linearis, assembly GCA_024085815.1. Taxonomy (NCBI): domain Eukaryota; kingdom Viridiplantae; phylum Streptophyta; class Magnoliopsida; order Asterales; family Asteraceae; genus Flaveria; species Flaveria linearis. The sequence continues at coordinate 46,092,816 of CM044013.1, forward strand.
CGCCTCGTGCCATCCTCAGCAACATACCTGGCAACTGGAAACACATCAAAAGTCAGCGTTGCTGAGTGAGTTCTAGTTTTACATGAAAAACATACTTTTCTCTCCATTAAAACCGTTTCTTTACTCCTTTCAAAAACATGTTATACTTTCGTATATGAACACACATCATACGTACATACACATAGATAATATTATCATTATCTTCATCATTCATTCATTAGCCTACGTTCGTGTACCGTTCATCGTTAACCTTCACATTCTTTCATAACTCTTCTTTTGCTCGTACGTCTCTTACTTATATTCATACGTTCATTACATTCATCCTTTATCTTTTACTTCTATCTGGATCCTGTCAAACTCTACCCTCTTCATGGCACACAGCCATGATTACTGAGGTCGAGTGACAAGGATCCCATTTCATGTGTTATCACTATGTTCCTTCCGTTCATTATTTTCATTCGTTCTTTCTTTAGCTTTCATTACGTTTATTATCTATTGTTCATTTCATACTTTCTTTCTTTCACAATTATCTCTCTCATTCACCAACTCATGCGATACTCCCGACTCATGTCCGAAGAATGATACTGTGCCGGGGCCTGCTCACAAACCCTGACTCATGTCCGAAGACTGACACAGTACCGGAGCACGCGATCCGTTCCTTATTTATCACATCTCACTCTCTCGCACTACTCCCGACTCATGTCCGAAGACTAATACTGTGCCGGGGCCTGCTCACAAACCCCCGACTCATGTCCGAAGACTGACACAGTACCGGAGCACACGATCCGTTCCTCATTCGTCTCATCTCACTATCTCGCACTACTCCCGACTCATGTCCGAAGACTAATACTTTGCCGGGGCCTGCTCACAAACCCCCGACTCATGTCCAAAGACTGACACAGTACCGGAGCACGTGATCCTCTACTCATCCAACTAGATCCTGTCTCATGCAATATCCCCGACTCATGCTCGAAAGCTGATGCTGTTGCGGGGCCCTCTCACAAACCCCTGACTCATGTCCGAAGACTGACATAGCACCGGGATACGTGACAAAGATCCCGTTCGAGTCAATCACCTGGATTGAACTCTATCCGAGTCTGTTGCAACACAAAGTTGCTCACCTCATACATACGTTCACTAGCTTTACGTTCGTTCATTCGTTCATTAATGCATGCACTCATTCATTACGTTCCCCTTCTCATTATCTTTGACTTTACATTTCATAATACTCTTCATTCATTCATAAACAATACACGTAAAGATACGGAAAGATAAACATACATCGAAGGAAGGAACATCGGCATTTACAAGTCATCAGTATTCACCATCTATCATGGCAATATCATACTTAACCTACATACCTCACGCACATACTTGCAATACTACCGTCAATGTGCCCAACGTAACCTCTAAGCCTCGGCAGTTATCACACATGTACCTACAGGAACTATCACATCATTGCTTAGCCTTACCCTTTTCCCGAAGGCCTGTAATTGAACTATATCTCTCCTCGTACACAACAGCCCTATCTGGGCGATTGGGCACCCTTCAGTCGCATAACCTCCAGGCGACTGAACACTATGCGATTGTACCAATGCGGATGAGCACCCATGCGGATGAACACCCATGCGGGTGAACACCTAATCGTGCGAATAAACTTCCTATCGTGCGAGTGAACCCCATACGAATGGGCTCCTATACGACTGAACCCTCAGTCGTGCGACTGAACAACTATGCGATTGGACTCATGCGACTGAACTCCCAATCGCATGACCTGTCGTGCGACTGAATCCCCTGTCGTGCGACTGAGTCTCAGTCGTGCGATTGAATCTCAATCGTTCTTCAGTCGTGCGATTGAACCTCCAGTCGCCTAACCCTAGCTGGGCGCAGAATGCAGTTCAGCACGAACTGCAGCCGCGACTTTCGGCCTCCAAACCCTTCCAGACTTCGTTTAAGCCCAAATTAACCCTTCTAAACCTTAGGGAATCATACCTCGACCTTATTCAAGCCTATCCAAGCCTGAAATCAAGCCCTAAACATACCTTACATACATACACATACATACATACGTGGGTCAAACACCCAAAAACCCGAAATAGATTTCAGATGTGTTCTAGCCCAAAAAATCAGATGAAAACAAGTAAATGAGGGGTCCTAGAACTCACCTTAGTAGCCTCCTCGGTTAGAGCTTCGATTTAACCCGCTACACGTCGATTTTGGCTCACGAACCCGCTTGAACCGAACTTTCTCCTTCTTCTTTTTCTCTATGGCTGATGTTTGTGAGTGTGGGAGAGAGTAAGGGCTACCCTCTTCCTTAAATATTACTATCCAGTCGCCCGAGCTCTCCATGCGATTAGACCTTCAGTCGTCCAAGCTCCATGCGATTGAACACTCCAGTCATGCGATTGGAGCTTCAGTCGCATGACTTCCATGCGTATGGGACTCCAGTCGCATGACTCCCATGTGATTGGACGCTCCAGTCGCATGACACTCCAAATCGAAATTTCCAGGTGTTACACTCAGAAAGTGATATCTGATATCTATATGTTTTGTTTTTGAATGTTGCACTAGATAGTCAGTGACAAACATGGTAGCAGAATTGCCAATGTGTATGGGTGTTTAAGAAAATTAAAACCATAATCAAGCATTTGGTTTTGAATCCAAAGCACTTGAGAACAGCATGCAGAAGCAGCTATGTATTCTGCTTCAGCTGTTGACAAAGAAACATTTGTTTGTTATTTGCAATGCCAAGAGATCAATCTTCATGTAAGAAAGTGACAACCTCCAGTAGTTGATTTTCTGTTGTTGTTACATCCATCGTAGTCACTGTCTGTGCACACATATAAAGTGAAATCTCCATCTTTTGGATACCATAGGCCAAGTGCTTGTTTGCCTTTTAAGTATCTAAAGATTCTCTTTACAGCATTGATGTGTGATTCTTTTAGAGTTGCTTGGTATCATGCACACATGCAAACTGCATACATGATGTCTGGTCTACTTGCTGTTTGGTACATCAGGGAGCACATCATAGATCTGTAGAATTTTTGGTCAACTGGTGTGCCTTTTGAATTTGGTCCAAACATCAATCCAGTTACAAATGGTGTTTTGCTTGATGTGTGATCATACATGTTGAATTTCTTCAATATCTGATAATCATACTTGCTTTGATTGATGAAAATTTCTTCAGCATATTACTGAACGTGATGACCAAGGAACAAGGTAAGTTCTCCCATTGAACTTATTTGGAACTTTGATTACATAAGAGTTTCAAACTTTCTACAAAGTTGGATGTTAGTGGAATAAAAAATGATGACATCCATATAGATTTGAACAACTAACAAGTCTTGTTCTTATCTTTTTAAAAACAATGTCTGATCTATTTTCCCTCGGGTGTACCCATTCTGTAGTAGAACTTAGATAAAGTTTCATACCACTTCCTAGGTGCTTGATGAAGACCATACAGAGATTTATATAACTTGTAGACTCTGTGAGGGAATTCTAGGTCTTCAAACCCTTGTGGTTGAGCAACATACGCCTCTTCGTCTATCTTTCGATCGAGGAATGCACATTTGACATCCATTTGAAAGACAACAAAGTTCTTGGAGGAGGAATATGCAATAAACACTTGGATGGCTTCTAGTCTAGCTACTAGAGCAAAGACATCATCATAATCAATGCCTTCCTCTTGAGTATATCCTTGGGCACTTACCCTTGCTTTATCTCTAATAACAATCCCTCTGTTATCTGCTTTGTTTTTGAATAGCCATCTTGTGCCAATGGCATATTGACCTTCAGGTAGGTCAACCAACTTCCATACCTCTTGCTTTCTGAATTCCTATAATTCCACTTGCATTGCTTCTATCCAATTGTTGTCCTTGAGTGCTTTTGTGATGTTTTTGGGTACAGTTATGGATAAGAAATAGGAATACCAGCAAATGTTTGCTATGTCTGATTGACTTCTTGTTAGTTTGGTATTGAGGTCACCTATGATGTTTTCTAAAGGACGATCTTTGTGAACTCTTGTTGTTTTAATTTGATCAATAGGGATTGTTGAATCATGATTGTTGATTGTTTGATCTGGTGTTGAATGATGGGCAAGAGTATTTGAAATTATAGGATGATCTGCCTGTGTGGGTTCATTGAATGTTTGTGGAGAATCATGAAAGAAATCTAAGATTTCATCTTCATGATTGTGTCTGGTAATGAATGATAATCATCATCTTCTTCAACTGTGTTTGGTTGGTGTGACTTTGGTTGGTTGGTTGGTTGGGGTTGAGTGGTCATAGTTGTTGATGAAGATGGTGTGTTTGTTGATCTTCCTTTTGAGGTGTTAGTTTGAACTTATGGAGGTGTAACTATGGTACTTGAAGGAGAAATGGTTGTACTCCTTAGAGGTTCAATAGTTAATGGGACATCAATGGTTGTTGGAAGAGGTACCATTGGATATCCAATATCTTCCTTTGTACATGAAACATCAAAATAAGATGTATCAAATGATTTTGTTAGTTAGTCAATATCAAACAACTAGTCTGATCCAATGACTTTCTTAGTGAAAGAATGTTCATTGAAAACAGCATCTGTTGTTTCCTCCATAATATTAAGTCTTGGATTGTATACGCTATAAGCTTTTGAGCTTCCAGACCAACAAAGAATCTGTCACCTGCTTTTGGAGAAAACTTGGACAATTGTTCTCGGGTGTTAATATTGAAATAGAATATCCAAATGCTTTAAGAAATCCAATGGATGGTTTTCTTTAAACATTAATTCATATGGAGTTTTTGAATGTTCTTTGATTATTAATGTTCTGGTTTGAATGTAACAAACTGTATTGATTTCTTCAGCCCAAAAAGATATGTGTAATAGAGAGTCAGCTAGCATAGATCTAGCTGCTTCTATCAATATTCTGTTCCTCTTTTTTATGCTACTCCATTTTTCTGAGGAGTTCTTGCTACACTGAATTGATGACTGATTCCTTCCTCTGCACAAAAAGAAGAAATAGAGTCATTTTTTAATTCAGTTCCATTATCACTTCATAAAGATTTAACTCTAAGATCTAATTTATTCCCAATCTTAGTGATAAATGTTTTGATGATAACTGATGTTTCTGACTTGTGTAGTAGAAAGAAAACCCATATGAATCTTGAGTAATCATCTATTATAACAAGATAGTATTGCTTCTTTCCTATGCTTAGGATGTTTGTTGGGCCAAAAAGGTCCATGTGAAGCAATTTTACTGGTGTGTTATTAGAGTTTACGAATTTAGACTTATGAGATACTTTATGTTGTTTGCCTTTCAGACATGTAGTGAAGTGGTCTGTACAGAAGAATTCTTTTCATGGTAACCTATTACTATGTCACCTTTTACAAGTTGATTCATTCTGTTATAATTAGAGTGTCTCAAATGTCTATGCCATAATTGGGAAACATCTTTTGATGCTTTTGATAGTAAACATGTTTCAGGGGTTGATGGAGAAACATTGTTCATATCAACAATGTATGTGTTGTTATGACAAGGAGTTTTCGAAAGGATATAATCTTTGGGTATTTACAAACTCCTCTTGAGGATGTAACAGTTCTTAGAGTCAAATAATATGACATATCCCTTATCACAGATTTAGGATACACTTAGAAGATTAAACTGAAGGTTGGAGCAGTAGTTGACCTTTTCAAAGCTGATCAACCCATTTGATACTGTTCCTTCATCAGTTATCTGTCCACCCGTCTTATCACCTCCAAAAGCTACATTTCCTCCATGTTTGCTTTTAAAATCCCAAAGGAGGGAACAATTGCCTGTCATATGTCGGGAACATCCACAATCGACATACCAGATGTTGTCAAGCCTTCTTTGACGTCCTTGTAAAAGCAAAGAAATTAATTAGATGGTGCAACCCAAGCCAAGATGGTCTTGGGTTTTCCATCTTTTCCTATAATGCATGTTTCTTCTAAACTGGCATTGTGTGATGTTTTAGGAATTCTAGGGACACTCGATTTCCTTTGTTTGATTTTAGCTCTTTCAAGAGAAGGACTTTGAGCTCTTCTCCTTTGAGTGCTAATGGCTGTTTGGTGTCTGCTTTGAGACTTATCCCTCCTTTTTAATTGTTTAAAGGTGTTATAAAATGTTTTGTCATTGTTTAAAACAACCTTTTAGTGAGGAGTTTGTCTTGGTACTATTTTGTTCTTATTAGGAACAATTATTTGTTTCTCAGTTGATTTCTTAATTTGAAGCTGTATGTTTTGCTTTTTGTATTTCTTGTTAAAAAATAGTTAGCAGTGCTATGATTGTTCCTTTTACAAATTAAACAATAATTATGAAAATAGCAAGATTCAGTACTGTGATTGTTCATTTTACAGTACTTGCAATATTTAGCATATTTGCATTTGTTAGTGCTGTGAGTGTATTGATCACACCACTCACAGTATGGTAAATTTTGAATTGCCTTGTTTGTTTATAATTTTTGATTTGAGTTTTAATTTTACAAGAATATCAAAAGTTACTGTTGTTTGTTTTTGCTAAATTGGTGCTTTGCCTTTCCTATTATTTATTTGTTTGGGAGAGACAGTGAAAGATCCAGCTTTTCTTCTACCAGAGCAGATATCAAACCCTTGAGTCTGCTTCGTGTGTTTGGTTGGTGCATCAACCACACCTGAAATTGTTGGATCTTATATGCCCAAGACACATACAAGATTGATGTGGTTAGTACGTTATGATCCAAGTCGGGTCATACACAATAACAAGCTAAACAAACACCAATAAATATTTATTTGTTGATATGATCATGCAAATAAATATAGGCACCAATTTAGAAAATGAGTTTTCTAAATGATTGCATTTGAAATAGAACAAATCATATGGATATTTTGTTCCTGAGAAATTATTTGTATTATTATTTAAAAGGATTAAATAACAACAAATAAGAGTGTGGTTAAGTTATAAAATTAAGAGGGTTTAATTTTATAAACTTATACAAAGTTAAATGAGTGTGAAAATTGTTTTAAAATGAGAGGGAAACCCTCTAATTTTTGGCAGCCCCTTAGTGCTCCTCCTTGGGATTCCTTTTCTTGTTTTAATACAAGATTTGAACCAACTTCACACTCCACTCAATACACACACTCTCTCACACCCATTGCAAACTCTCTCTTCTTGTTTCTTGCTGAAAATTTTCGGTTTTAAAGGAGGTACTAGCTGAAATTTTCAGATTTGAATAGAGGTGCAAGAAGAAGACTTTGGTGTTGCACTTCCTAACAAGTTGGGTGTTTGCAAGGGCTTGTGGGTATACTATCTTGAGGTCTTCTCCTTTGGAGGCTTGCATTCAAGAACATCATCATCTCCTTCTTCTCATCCATACAATATCCCTTTGTTCATGAAAGGTAGTTTCAAGAACATCCTATGGTTGTTCATTTTCGTTTTTATAACATTTCATTTCATATACAAATGATCCTTGTTTATGGGTTCGTTTTGAATCTAAAGTGGTTTATTTTCAGATTATTAAACCACGCTTTAATAACTTATATCCGCTACATTTTGTAGTTTAAATGGTTAAACTAACTTTGATAATCATGTAACAAACCCAACAATGGCATCTAGAGCCGGTTATGTGGAATATTTGCTTCAAAAGTTCAAGAAAAGTTAGTTTTGTTGGACTTTTTAACCCATTAGGGGTTGTTTTGTCATGGATGTATGAATCTCTTGTCCTTTAAAGTTTTATCTTACATGCTTTAGAATAAACCTTGAAAGATTAACATCAAATGGTTGATTGTTTTGTTTGGACAAAACCCTAAAGTTTTGGTTTTTGTTGGCCGAAACTTTTAGGGTTAAAAAGGGGTTCATGGTTGTTCTTGAATGTTGTATTTGATACATATTTTGGTGCATAACATTGCCTTGACCTAATGTTATTTGGATTTGGTTGATTGTGATTTTGTCATGTTTGGTTTTGTTCTTGAAAGGGTTGTAATAATATTTTTTGTGTTTGTATTTTAGGTTGTAATTTATTTATTCATTGGTTATGTAATAAATAGATTAGGTGAATTTCTTTTATTAGAAAAAATTGTATTAGGATATGATTTTGTAAAAGAAGATGCACAAGTTGAAGACCCAAAGAAGGACACAAAAGACATGGACACTTGAAGCATTTGGATGTGGATTCAAGTGGGAGTTCATGGACACATTTTTATGTGTCATTGTTAACCCTTAGAAAAGACCTAATGACAACACTTGTGTTGGCAAACAAGTGTAGTCAACTTAGTGGCTATGGTTATGCATTTGTGATTGTAATGGTTGTGCTTGTTTGGTTGTTTATTTTATGATTGATTGTTTGATATTTGGATATGCATAACAAACTTATTAACAAACATAAATTATGAAAATTGATAGTTCTTTAACATTAAGTGGTTCTTTATCATTAAATGGTTTATAAAAGGTTATTAAAAGGAGTAATGATTTTAACAAACTTATTTTGTTAATAACAAAATAACAAACTTATTTGGATATGCATAACAAAATAATGGTTAAGCTGAAAATTGATGGTTCTTTATCATTAAGTAGTTAATAAAAGGTTATTAAAAGGATTAATGATTTTAATAAAAGGGGTTTTATTAAAAAGATAACTATAGGGTACCATGTGTTTGAAAGCATGCAAATACAAGGTACATAGAGTTTTCTAAACTAGAATTATGAAAACATAAATTTCTTTTGAAAACAAGTTTAACACTATCCTTTTGCACAATACTTGAGTCACTTGGAAACTATTAATGGGATAAAGGTTACCTAACCATTTTGAGAAAACTTGTGATTTAAGGTGGGAATACCATATTTATGGGATAAAGGTCACCTAACCACTTGTGCTGGTAAACCCACATGTGTGTGTAAGTAGGGTGACTTGATTTGCAAACCATGTTAAATGGATCACCTACAATGTGGTTTACAATTAGTATTGATGGGATAAACGTGCCGACAATATATATGATATTTAAGTCGATCCCATACCTCTAGAAGTTGAAAAGGTTGCAATTGTCAAATCGTTGACTACCTTGTTAATTTAAATAATGAGATAAAGGTCACCTAACCACTATTTAAATGTAACGTTGGATTCTAGCAGTTTAAATTTGTGTATGACATATAATAAAGTATTAATAACTAAAATACAACAATATCAAAAATACTGAAATTGGACGTTGTTAAATTTTGTAGATGGCCACCAACAACAATGAAAATAATAATATCCCGTCCCCTCACTCACTATCACTAAGGACCATTCTCCAAAAGGAGCGTCTAAACCATAACAATTTTATTGATTGGTTTCGAAACTTGAGAATTGTTCTCAAGCAAGAGAAACGGTCATACATATTAGAAGATATTCCCGATCAACCCAATGAGGAAGATGAGGAGGCCTATAATATTTAGGTAAAATACACTGAGGACTCGGTACAAGTGTCTTGCCTTATGTTGGCAAGTATGACTCCGGATCTCCAAAAGGAGTACGAACATCACAGAGCATATGACATGATTACCCAGTTGAAGGAAACGTTCCAACAACAAGCAAGGGTAGAGCGCTTCGAAACAGTTCGAGCATTCCATGCATGTCGTATGGATGACACCCAATCGGTCTCATCTTATGTACTTAAGATGAAGAGCCACATTGAACGCCTCGAAAGGCTGAATTGTCCCATCTCAAAAGAGTTGGCTACGGATTTGATCCTCAACTATTTGTTAAAAAGGTTTGACAACTTTGTTATGAATTATAACATGAACGGGTGAGACAAGAATATAAGTGAACTTCATTCTATGCTCAAAACAGCCAAGACAGTCATGGGTAAAAAGGTTTTACCCTTTCTCACCATCTATGAAGGTGGGAACTAGAAGAGGCCTAACCCCGCACCCAAGGCAAATGTTGCCAAGGGTAAAAGCCATGTTAGGGGAAAGGGAAAGGGAGTGGTAAGAGCGCCACCACCAAAACCAGCAGATGAGAAGCAAAAGGTTTCTTCGAATGACCCATGCTTAAGTGTGGGGAGATAGGATATTGGGCAAGAAATTGTCCTGTCCATCTTAAAGAGTTGCAAGCTAAGAGGGATGCCGACCAGACCTCGGGTACAATTTCCATGATTCATATTGATCTTAATTTAATATCCTCTAACACATGGGTATTGGATACCGGATGTAGAACTCATATTTACAATTTGTTGCAAGGGTTCAAAAGAAGTAAGGACTTCAAGAAAAGGGATGTAAGCCTCTACATAGGGAATGGGGAGAAAGTTCAAGTTCAAGACCGAGGGGACTACATGTTGAAGCTTCCAAATGGTTTGGAAGCAATTTTGAACAATGTTTTGTATGCTCCTAGTTTGACTAGGAACATTATTTTAGTTGCCCAATTAAGACAATATGGTTATGTTTTGACATTTATTGAAAATGAAATTCATGTTTCTTTAAATGAAATCTTTTATTTTAAACTTATTCCTATTAATGGTATTTATGAATTGGTTCGTGAAAACACATTATATGATAGCTCATTGTACCAAACCACAACCAAGAAGCTCAAATTGGATTTGAGTGACACCTATCTTTGGCAATGCCGTTTGGTCATATAAACAAGAAGCGCATACAAACACTTCAAAAGAATGGTCTTTAAAAAGCAAGTGAATATGATTCATTTGATGTATGTGAATCTTGTTTATAAAGCAAAATGACTAAGGCACCTTTTAGTGGCAAAACTGAAAGGGTAAAAGCATTATTAGGTATCATACATTCAGATGTATGTGGTCCTTTTAAGCCAATGACTAGGTACAATGAAAGATACTTCATTACCTTTACTGACGACTATTTTAGATATGGGTATGTGTTCTTGTTAAGACACAAAGATGAAGCTTTTGAAATGTTCAAAACCTTCTAGAGTGAAGTTGAAAATCAACTCAACAAGTCAATAAAAATTCTTCTCACCGATAGAGGAGGTGAATTCTACGTGATGCTTTTAGAGATCATCTTAGAAGTTGTGGGATTGTCTCACAACTATCTCCACCTGGAATAGCACAACACAATGGTGTGTCCGAGAGGAGAAATCGAACTCTTATGGATATGGTTCGATCTATGATGGCTATAAGCTCATTGCCTCTATCATTTTGGGGTTTCGCTTTGCTCTCTACGGCCCGTATTTTGAATATGGCCCCAACCAAGAAAGTAGAAAAGACACCTTTCTAAATATGGCTTGGAAGGGTTCCATCTCTATCATATCTAAAGGTGTGGGGTTGTGATGCTTATGTTAAGACTCCCACCTCAAAAAAATTAGAAAGCCGTTCCACTAAGTGTAACTTCATTGGATATCATAGAGATGCTATGGGATATTATTTCTATGATCCATTGGAACAAATGGAGTTTGTTGCTAAGAAGGCTGAGTTCTTAGAAGCTAAGTTCCTTGTGGAAGGAGCTAGCAGTAGAACTGTGGATCTTGAAGAGGAAAAGAACCACAACCCCATACAAGTTTGGTTGACACTAGCACTTAACATGAGGATGTTGAGGATGACCAAATGGTTGATCAATACACATAAAACATTCATAGATCTAGTAGAACTAGTAATCCACCTGAAAGATATGGATTTTTTGTAGATGGATGCTATGTGGTTGATTCCGATGAACCAGCTACATACCGTGATACAATGTCCAATTTAGATTGTGACAAATGGCTTGAAGCCATGAACGTTGAGATGCAATCCATGTATGACAATCAAGTGTGGAACTTGGTTGTACCACCTCTTAACTCCAAGATAGTTGGAAGTAAATGGGTTTTCAAGAAGAAAACCGATATGCATGGAAACTTGGATATTTACAAAGCTAGACTTGTAGTAAAAGGTTTCACTCAAACTCAAGGGGTTGATTATGATAAGACCTTCTCGCCGGTTGTAATGCTAAAGTCTATTAAGATATTATTTGCCATAGCTGCTCATTATGATTATGAGAATGGCAATTGGATGTCAAAACCGCTTTTCTAAATGGATATCTTGAGGAAGATGTCTATATGGTTTAGCCTGATGGTTTTGTCGATCCAAAACATCCTAGCAAAGTATGCAAGTTAAAGAAATCAATCTATAGATTGAAGCAAGCATCAAGAAGTTGGAATCACCGTTTTGATGAATAGGTAATCAAATTTAGGTTCATCAAAACACTGATGAAGCATGTGTATATAAGAAAGCTAGTGGGAGTATCATCACTTTCCTAGCATTGTATGTCGATGACATCCTACTATATGGAAATGACGTTCCAACCTTGGAGGTTGTAAAAACCTGGCTTGGAAGCTGTTTTTCCATTAAGGATCTTGGTGAAGCCGCCTATATTTTGGGAATAAAGATCTATAGGGATAGATCAAGGCGGTTGATAGGTTTAAATGAAAGTGCATACATTGATAAGATCTTGAAATGGTTCAAGATGGAAAATTCTAAGAAAGGTACGGTACCTATTCAAAGAGGAACGATATTGAGTACGACTCAATGTCCAAGCTCAAAGGTTGAGCAAGATAAGATGAAGGGAATCCTGTATGCGTCTGTTATAGGATCCATCATGTATGCAATGATATGCACTAGGCCGGACGTGTCATGAACCTTGAGCATGACAATCCGATACCAGCAAAATCCTGGAAATAGTCATTGGATGGCTGTTAAGAACATACTTAAGTACCTAAGGAGGACTAAGACATGTTCCTAATCTATGGATCTAGTGAAGAGGAACTCGTGGTAAAAGGTTACACGGATGCGAGTTTCCAAACTGATCGGGATGATTCACGATCACAATCGGGGTACATTTTCATCTTGAATGGAGGAGCAGTCTCTTGGAAGAGCTCTAAGCAAGATGTGGTGGCATTATCAACTACAGAGTCAGAGTACATCGGCGCTTCATTAGCAGCTCAGGAAGCTTTATGGTTGAAGAAATTCATTGCCGATCTAAGGGTGATCCCTTCCACTCAGGACCCCTAGAAATTCTTTATGATAACGAGGGTGCGATTGCTCAAATCAAGGAACCCCATGCACATCAAAAGACTAGGCACATTGAATAAAGATTCAACTACATAAGGGATGAAGTTGAAAAATGAAAGATATGTATTCGCAAAGTTCACACGGATCAAACATTACGGATCCACTCACGAAGCTCCTTGAAAAGGCAAAGCATGAAGGTCATACTTGTGCCATGGGACTTCGATATTTTTAGTGACTTGATTTGATCTTTTCATTTTGTATTTGGATATTGGAACCTTTCTTTACTTGAATAAATTATTTGGTTATAATGTTTCAACTAATGTTCCTATTTTCCATGTTTAAAAATCATGAGTAAATCATTTACACAAAACGTCCGTAGTCGTTCATACTTGTGGGAACAAGTATGAGGGTAAGACTATTATGAACTTGGATTGGTAGATATTCATATGGATGAATATAGAGCAAAGGGTTGCTGCCAAGGTTCATAGATATTTGTGGGATGCAAATATTGGACTGACCCGCATCTCAAATATTACTACATGTAATCTTCCTGATTGATGTCACACCCTAAAAACGACGTTGAATATCGCAGCGGAATTGTATATGCGTTAAGCATGGTGATGACATAGTTGAAAACTAACATGATATATAGGCAAACGTTAAAACATAAATTTTAAATTACAAACCACAAGATTTTGTCACAACATTTCAAAATAAGAAAAAGTTCGAATTGTTTAACAACGATCATACACAAAGATCGTATTTTTAAATAAATAACCAAAATAAAACCAAGAGATGCCACATCCACGTTTGCCCAGGCCTAGTTCATACCACCATCCATGCTCCTATGTACCTGAAATACATGCTTAAAAAGTCAACATAAAGTTGAGCGAGTTTCACGGTTTTATGAAAACATTACATATAACAGTATCAGATATCATTGACAAACAATGTGGTAAGTTGTAAACTAGCTAGGAATACAACTTAATGATAGTACCTGGAGCTATAATCAAACCAAGACACGAAAGCTTTACATAAAGTAAGCAATCCCCACAAAACGAATTCAATATACATTCACTCGCATCCAAAACGCTTGATCATAGCTACTGATCGCGAGTGCGGGCTGTCAATCCCAAATAGATCTACCAATATACACTGTGGCCTAACCCAAGGCTAATGATTATATGGGAAAAGGGGGTATTCATGAACGACTCACATGAACACAATAACGAAACACCCATACTCGAGACTATCATACGAACACATACGAGTAAGCCACATGATCATGATACAACGAACAAAGCCATGTCTTTCCCCCACGATTTTGTAAAATGATAACAAGTTAAAAAGGGGCCGTAGAAACTCACCTTGATTAACGAAATTGAAAGTACGTGCAATTACACCAACGAATGTCCAGTCAATCCTAATAGTGCCCTAAATACGATAGACACTTTAAGAATTGATACTCAAGCCTTACAAGCAAGTTGTTCATCCAACCTACCAGACTTATATTATTTTTAATAAAATATTTATCTACGCGAGTAGTTGGTGATTATAACACTCGGTTAAGATCTTAACGAAAACGGTGAATTACGCATTACTTAGATAAGTACTAATTAACACCCAAAATGTAAAAATTATAACCAAATAACACATAAGTACTCATATTTACATACGTACATAAATCCTAAATCACATTTCATGAATCAAACAACTTTAAGCAACTTGGTATAAAAGTCTCTAAATCCTGGCAATTTCTACGCATAAGTGACCATTTAGGCATCATAAAACAGGTTAAAACGCACGCATCACTTTATGAACCAATTGTACCTCATATGGCCGTAAATAATACATACAACAAGTCCATAACTACCGATTAAACACAGACCCATATTATGCCTAATCTTCATGCCAAAAGTCAACGTTTTTACGACTACTTAAGCCTAACACATAATATAATGCATACAATCACCAAGAATCATACATATTATCAAAAATAAATTATTTAGACATAAAATATCATCACATTACAGTCCTAGTTCCAGATTTCAATAGTTCCTTTTTTTTCCATACAAAAACACCTTGTCTAGCATTGCATTTCGACGTAAATCTCAACCATAATCATTCAAATCAACCAAACAATGATCCGTCCACAATCTCTCATTTTTTCATGCTACATTATACCCCAAATTACTGTTCTAAACTATCCATAAAAAACAACTTATTGCATCTCAAAGATCAAGTCTTATTTCAGCACATTTAGCAAGATATGAACCAATACACGCATATATATCTATAAGACATTCATACACACATTAAATCCATCAAAATCCTTCAACAAAACACTGAAATATTCTGTTCTAAACCATCTGTAACATTATCCATACTTGCATGTTCAAATCTAATCATAATCCTTCAGTTTTTGCAAGAACAAACACCCAAACATCAACATACACACATGCATGCATACGGTCACCCATACACACACTTAATACATGTAAACCTTCTTTAAAAATGTCACAATAGATGATCCATAACAGATTTCACACTTTAATCTACTTGCATGGACGATTCAACATCAACAACGCATCATCAAGCAACAATCTAGCATCCAAACTTTAACATACATACATGCACACGTACAGACACACACATACATACATGCATACTCAAAATAATCCACTTTTGATCATCATTTCCAGATTTAAACTTTCTTTTTACTCAATCCTTACTTGGATGAACAACCCGTAACTACTTCTAACAAAAACCAACATAATAGAATGTTTTTGATGATACCTTTGCTCTAGTATCCGAAACTACTAAGAGAGTAAGAAATGATGATTTTCTTGCATTTTCCCATCGATTATCTCCACCAACAAGCCTTCTTACGCTCTAGTATGCTTGCATCTCGAGTTCCAATCGTAGATCTTCAATGAAATTGGAACAAAAACGAAAATGGGGTGGTGTGGTGGTGTGGCCGTAGGTTGTAGAGAGAAAGAGAGAGGGAGAGTGAATTTCTTTAGAAATGAAGTGGAAAGAAGTAAAATGAGGGGGGGAGGGGTTTATATAAGGGAAGGGGAGAAGGGGGTAGCCGAACGGTCTTTTCATTTTTCTCCCGTCTCGACCCGATTTTCAATACCTGAACATGTTAAATTGTAATTCCTTGTGAAATTCTAGTCCAAAACAACTATTTACATGCCCCATATGTTGGTTTTATCGTCCACTTGAGCATTTTATTGTTTATCCGCTAGATTGAGCCATCTCGTCGCACTAAGACGCGTAGATGCTGTTATCGGGTTTTCTCGTTACGATAGGCGTTTCCTCACATAAGAACATAAATATTAGTGTAACTAAGATTAAATTAGTCCAAATTCTCATTTTTACATATGACGTTAATATTTATTTCCCGGTCGGTTCGTAGTGGCGTTTATTTCAGAAATTCGCCTGTCTCGGGTTTTCATGGTCGAACACGCACGAAATAGAAACGTAAGCACATGTAGGACTCTAATCAATCTTTAGATTAGTTTATTTAGTGATATATATTCTAAAACAAGATTGAGCATAGAAATCAAGATCTAGGGTTTCTAGGGAAATTACCCGGAAATTGAGGGTTGTCGCAGCCTTCCCTCCTTAAAGAAATTTCGTCCCAAAATTTTTCTAAGAGGTAGGGTTACGATTTGTCTTGAATAAGTGCGGGTACTCTTGTTTCATCATGTCTTCCTGTTCCCAAGTATACTAAGGTCCATGTCACTTTCACTAGGCGAATACGACTACGTTTAGTCTTACTTTCCTTCCAATCAGTAACCTCAACAGGTTCTTCAAGAAAGTGAAGTTTATCATCAAGACAAACTTCTTTTAGAGAAAAAACAAGCGTTTTATCAGACAAACACCTCCTTAAATTGGACACATGGAACACATTATGCACACCTTTCAATTCACGCAGTTACTCTAGACGATATGCAACGGGGCCTACACGGGCTACGATTTTGTATGGACCAATATAGCGGGGGCTAAGTTTGTCATGCTTGCTAAACCTAACAACTCCTTTCTAAGGGGAGACTTTCAGCAGAACTCCATCTCCAACCTTGAATTCCAACGGCTTTCTTCTTCGGTCGGCATACTTTTTCTGTTTGTCCTGTGTGACTTTCAATCGATCCTTTATCTTAAAGATCTTGTCTGTTGTCTCCTGGATAATCTCAGGTCCTATCATTTTGTGACAAACGGTCCCAATGTCACTATTCTAAACCATAATTTAATTGCATCCTATCCCATCTTATAAGTACAAATAATAGAAACAATTTAATTATATCAATAATGTTAGAATCACCATTTGTTATTTGATCCATTTTATGATTCTAAGTGATTTTGTGAATTCTTGTTACTATAAGTCTTGACTTTTAGAAAATTAGTGACCAGGAATATCAATTAGCCACCCTAAGTAGGATAAATAATATCAATTGAAATAATTAAAAGTATATGTGCACACACACTTGAAATTTTTGGACCTAGCATGCATAATTATGCATTTGACTTATCAACTAACAACATCTTTTATAACTAACAATTTTACACTACACTACAAAATAATACTACTAATTATTTTGAGATTAAAAATTAAAGGAAAATCCCTCACTAGAAGACAACCTTCTGCCGCCCCCTTGTCCACCAATGGACTCCTTTGCTTGCCACTACACACAACCCACTCCATCCATCCATACAACACACATGCATTCTTCACTTTTGCAAGATTCACTCCACCCTCATTCCTCTCCTCTCTCTCTCTCTCTCGAACTCAGCTGAAACACACACCCAAACTCTCCCATTTCAGCCTCATTCCTGCAGCAAAATCGTGAACTACAACAACAACAACATCGTGTAAGCTGAAACACACACCCAAACACACACCAAAACCGCAAGAACGTGTCTCTTTGTGAAGCTTTTGGTGCTGGAATCCTACAAAACCGTGGACTCCAACTTTTTTCGAGAGTCTCCAGCCTTGTCCAAGGAGATTCTAGCCATTCATGACCATCCACACCTTCCAAACCGTGAGTTACATCAAGTGTAAGCTCCATGTGCTCGTTTTTGGACATTTCTATTGTTTTCTCCCTTTTTCACCTAAAAACCTTACTTTTTCTTGTTGTAGCAGAAACTTCTCACCATCACCTTGTTCTTAAGGATTTTTCAATGTTCTTGAATGTATATCAGATGGTAGAATAGTCATTGTAAGGGGTAGAACCCGATTTACCCCTTAGAAAACCCTATTTTTGGTGCTTTGCACCATCCAACTTGTGTACATTGTAACCTTTGAGAAATAACCTTGTAACCTGCTTTCTAATGACTCATTAGACTCCTAATAATCTGTTTTGAATGTTACAAATGGTTGTACACCATGAATGGAAGGTATTAGTACAAGAACACCATGAAAAACCCCTCTTTCTACAGTAGCAACCTCTTTTAGACACTTGTTGAAAACCCTCTCAAACAAGGTTCATAACCTGCTCAAAAATGACTTTTAAACACCCCAATAATCTGATTTTTAAGTTAGACCAAGTTGTGGTAATGGTTAAACTCAAGTTAAAATGATTTACACAAGTGTAATGGTCGGTTATGATATTTTCTATATATTTGAAGTCTATGGATGTGTATAACAACTAGGCCACGATTTGGGACTGTTATTTCAGTAGGTTTTGATGAATATTAAGAGTTTTAATATTGTTTAATCTCTGGAACAAAGGACATGTTGTGTTTAGACCCATTTTGGTCACTTTCGGGACCCGAAAACATGTTAAAATTACTTAAAAAGAAGAAAACTTGGGCTATAAACTTTTTAAAGAGAATTACAGGTTCATTAAGGATTAATAAAGTGTTCTGGAGTCAATGGGAATTTTTAGTGGTCAAAAGGTAATTTAAATGGATGTTTAAGTGAAAACGGGTGCTAACCGAGAGACGTTTTTGAGGAAAATCTAAGAAAAATGGGTATAAGGTTAGAAATTATAAAAATCATGTTATTACAGTAGGTTAAATGATAAAATAACTTCAAAAGTATAATGGTTGGTCAAACAAGCTTTTAAAATGGTCAAACCCAGTTAAAAACGCGTTTTAACGGTTTAAACGTAAAAACGTGTCTTTCCACTACTAGAGGCAAATTTTGTGATTTAAAAGGTTGGAAACTTATAAAAATGACTTTAAAAAGTTAGCTAATGGTCCTAGACTCAAAAACATGAAAACTCATAGGTAACCATCTTAAACCCTTCGGTTTTACCGTAACCGGCAACGTTAAACGCGTAATTTATAAACCGAGTCCATAAACTGAAAATTTGGGTATATGTCCTTAAAATTAAGTTAGATTAAGGTATTGAACCTGATTTTTGGTTATAAAGGTCAAATAATACAAGAAACCAAACTTAAGGGTAGAAATTGTCAATTTTGAAACTTCAGGGGCTAAACTGTAAAATTTTGTTAAACATCATAATCGACTCCAATAAGCACTTTAGTCACTTAAAAAGCATATTTAACATATATTCTTGACTTATTAATGTAAAAACCCTTGATTGTATGAGAAACTTTAACTTTCCATAAAAAGAAACTTTTTATACAAACCCTAATCGAATCAAAGCCGAATCCGACCAACTAAGACTTAGACACTCTTGTTGCACCTTAAATAGGTTTAGAGTAGTAGCTAATCACTTAATATATTCATGTTAGGGTGCTATACTTTAGATATTCCCGGCACACGAAGAATTTCTTTGCTTAATATCTAAGGTGAGTTCTAGTGATCCCTTTTTTACTTACTGTTTTGGGATGAAACATGCTCTTTTGTTTTATGAACTATGATTGTGCTTTACTTGATGCTTGCATGTGGGACTTTTGAATACCTGCTGATACTTATATCATGATCATTAATTCTTTTGTGAACCACTTGCTTTATATGGATAGATCTATTTGGGGAATCCCCCACACACATTGGCTCCCGCTACAGGGAGGTACCCCACTGAGATCCTGAGTGATCGTATGTGGCATGTAACAAGTTTTGATTAAGAAACTATGGTGAACCATCCTAGCAGGTATGGTTCACTGACTTGAGGCTTGGTTCCTTCCTTTGGGAATATCCGGTTAAACACAAGTTTAGAAGAGGCCAACCGGGGACCAAGTGCAGGGTTGATTGTGATACCCCACGATGACTGATACTAAAAATGATGCTTTTAAAATCAAATGAGATTTTTCATGAGCTTTCACACTTGATTATAAAACCTTTACTATGGACTTTAAGAGTTCCTTTTATTGTTTTTGAAACTTTAAGCACTTGAATTCACCAACTTTTTAGTTGACACTATTTTCTTTTGAGCATGTTTCAGGTAACCCGTGAAGACTCTTAGCTGTCATGGAAGACTTAGACTCAACCTCGAGACCATGGCATTGTTTGTGTGACCAATTTATGACTTGAACAATTTGATACAATGACTATTTAATTTATGTTGAAACATGTAAACATTTGGGGCTGGATCTGTTTCCAGCTCGGTGTCTTTCAAAAACTTGAAATGCCATGTGATGTTCTCTCCCTTTGAGCTCCTATATTGGTTTGTTTCCGCTGCCATGTATGTTGTTGCTAATCTGTGACGTCCACCCTACTTGGGCCAGGGGGTGTAACAGATTGGTATCAGAGCCAAAGGTTGTAGAGAAGTTGGGAATACCATAGTAGACCCTAGGCTACAACCCTGATACCCTAGGACTGTCCTTGTGGGAGTTGGAATGATTGGGTTGGGTAAATTGATGATTACACTTGATCAATGTAATTATGAATTTACCGGACGTGTAATTTCCATCACGAACCTCTAAGTTATGTTTCGACTTTTCTATTTAATGCTGATTAACTTTGAAACTTATTTTGACTGGATATTTGAAATGGATTTTTTTTAAGATGAACTATTTTGCCTGACATTATTTTGAGAAGCAATTGATTCTAATATCATTGATGAGAAATACGCAGAGATTCCTGATACTAATGCCATCACTAGTACTATGAGTATATTATTATTAGTAAGACTATCATGAGCTATGAGAAACCAAATTACTCATGATGTCTTTTTACAGGAAACCAACCATGGCTGACAAAGGAAAAGCACCTGCTTACCCTACTGAGAGAAGTGCACTAACAGGGGACACTAAGAAGGCAAAACCGCGCATTGAGTATGAAGAATACCTTAGGAGGTGTGGACACCCGGGTTGGATATCCGTCACGTCTGAGGATACTGAAGCTTCTGAGGACTCTTCTTCGATGACACCTCCCAGGAGCTGAACGTTGTGTATAATTATACACCGTATTCTGTCCTCATATAGAGGAATCCTTGTAGGGAAGTGATGCATAGATTGTTTGAAACAAATTATGAGATGCTAAAACGACTTTATCTGTGATACTATAAGAATGCCTACCAGAAGAGGAACACGTATCGGGAGACAAGGAGCCTACCGAGGTCATCATAAAGGAATAGGGCGAACCAGAAATCAACCTCCTACTCCTCCAGAGACTCCCATCGGGGGGAATGCTAACCCAGGGAATGACGAGAGGATAGCAAATCTCATAGCACAGCAGATTGCTCACGCGATACCATCCATCATCGCTCAGATCAATGCTGACCGGAACGATGTCGGAGGTAGTAATGGGACTGAAAACAACGAGGAATCTGAGGCGTTAAGTAATGGATACTCCTATAAGACCTTTATGGCATGCAAACCTAAGGACTTCTATGGCACTGAGGGTGCTATAGAGACTTACAGATGGATTGAGAAGATGGAGGCTGTACTGGACATCAGCGAATGCAAACTGGACCACATGGTGAGATTTGCTTCTCAATCACTGAAAGGATCGGCATTGGAGTGGTGGAAGACGATCACACAAGCTCGGGGAAGGAATACTGCAATGCAAATGAGCTGGACTGAATTCAGAGAGCTGATAACCAACAAGTATTGCCCCGTCAATTTACTTGAGAAGCTAGAATCGAAGTTCCGGAGCCTGGAGATGAAAGGTCCCAATTACATGGAGTACATCAATCATTTCTTAGCCCTATCCCGGCTGGTGCCACACCTGGTGACACCCAAATCCAAAGGCGTAGCACGATTCATCTGGGGGCTACATCCCAGAGTTAGAGGTATGGTCCGATCCTCCAAGCCCTTGACTCAACAATCCACAGTTGACCTCACCAGCAGTTTGACCGATGACCTAGTTAGGGCTGGATGGACTGAGCAAATTAGGAGGGATGAGAAGAAGAAGTTTGTTGGAGAGAAAAGAAGGTGGTTTGAAGCAACGAAAGCAGTTGGAAGTAGTAGCGGGTCAGGAAGGAAATGTTTCGAAGATGCAAGATGTGATGATCAGGGAAGCAAGACCCGGAGGCTGTATACGGGAACAAGCCCATTTTGCAACAAGTGCAAGCTACACCATCAAGGGGAATGCAACCCAATGCCCTGCTTTAGGTGCAAGAGGACTGGGCACCTAATCAAGGATTGTACTTTCATACCAGGGAAACAATGCTATGAATGCGGGGATCCAGGACACATGAGGAGCAAGTGCCCTAAGCTGGGTAGAGATAAGGATGCCAAGCCCAATAAGCGTAAGGGAAGAGCTTTTGTGATGGACCCAGCTGGAGCCCGAAAGGAACCTGATGTGGTTAACGGTACGTTTCTTGTAAACAATCATCCTGCTACCGTTTTGTTTGATACGTGTACCTTAGCCAATACGTTTACCGTCGAATTAGCTGATGGCAACATTTTAGAAACTAATGAAATCGTCAAGGATTGTTCAATGAATCTAAATGGAAATACATTTAAAATAGATCTGATGCCCATTAAGTTAGGAGGATTCGATGTGGTTGTTAGCATAGACTGGCTAGCTAAGAACAGAGTCGAAATTGTTTATGATGAACGCCTACTCAAGATACCATCGAACGACAAAGGTGTTTTAGTGGTGCAAGGAGAAAGGAGTAACACTTTATGCCCCATGATATCCCATTTAAAAGCTACCAAGAGCTTAACGAAGGGATGCTCAGCTTTCATTATCTACGTGATGAAGACCAAAGAGGAAAAGAAGATTGCGGATATCCCAGTAGTTTCTGAATACCCTGAAGTGTTTCTGGAAGACCTACCGGGACTTCCCCCGAATCGATAAGTTGAGTTCCAAATAGATTTACTGCCTGGCGCTGCACCGGTAGCCAAAGCGCCGTATCGACTCGCCCCTCCTGAAATGAAGGATCTGATAATGCAAATTCAACAACTATTGGACAAAAGATTCATATGTCCGAGTGTCTCTCCATGGGGTGCCCTGGTGTTATTTATGAAAAAGAAGGATGGAACCTTACGCATGTGCATTGACTACCAGGAGTTAAATAAGTTGATCATAAAGAACCGCTACCCTCTTCCGAGGATAGACGACCTATTCAATCAACTTCAAGGAGCAAGCTACTTTTCCAAGATAGATTTAAGATCCGGTTACCACCAACTGAGGATAAAAGAAGAAGACATACCCAAGACGGATTTCCGAACTAGGTATGGGCACTATGAGCACTTAGTCATGCCCTTCGGGCTGACTAATGCACCAGCAGCATTCATGGATCTCATGAACCGTGTATGCTGCCCATATCTTGACAAGTTTGTGATTGTGTTCATTGACAACATTCTGATCTACTCCAATAATAAGGAAGAGCACGAGAAGCATCTCAGACTAATTCTTGAGTTACTCAAGAATGAGCAACTATATGCCAAATTTTCAAAATGTGAATTTTGGATGCGAGAGATCCAATTTCTAGGGCAAGTAGTGAATGAGAATGGAATTCAAGTTGACCCTTCCAAGATTGAGGCTATAAAGAATAGGAAGATTCCTGAAACTCCCACTGAGATTAGGCAATTCCTAGGATTGGCTGGACACTACCGACGACTCATAGAAGACTTCTCACGCATTGTGCAACCCTTGACCGCACTAACTAAGAAGAGCAAAACCTTTGTGTGGGAACCAGAGCAAGATGAAGCATTTGAGACTCTTAAGGAAAAGTTATGCAGTGCACCTATTCTGGCCCTCCCAGAAGGAGTCGAAGACTTCGTAGTCTATTGTGACGCCTCACGTCAGGGGTTAGGATGTGTGCTAATGCAACGCAACAAGGTCATTGCCTATGCATCTAGACTGCTAAACGATCACGAGAAAAACTATACTATGCATGATCTAGAATTAGGTGCGGTGGTGTTTGCTCTCAAAATATGGAGGCACTATCTCTATGGCACGAAGTGCGTCATTTACACTGACCATCGAAGTTTGCAACACATTCTTGACCCGAAGATGCTAAACATGCGTCAGAGAAGATGGGTTGAGTTGTTAACCGACTACGAGTGTGAAATCCATTATCATCCTCGTAAGGCCAATGTGGTGGAAGATGCTTTGAGCAGAAAGGAGAGAGAAAAACCACTTCTTGTACGAGCTTTAAGGATAAGTGTGTACACTGACCTAATTGCAAGGCTGAAAGAAGCTCAAAGTGAAGCGTTAAAGGAGGAAAATTTAGTGGGAGAAGGATTAACTGGAATGGAAGAACGATCTAAAACAGGAAATGATGGTACATATACGTGCAAAGGGAGAACTTGGGTGCCAAAGCATGGGGGAATTCGAGAGGTAATTCTCGATGAAGCTCACAAATCTAGGTATTCAGTTCACCCTGGAAGTGATAAAATGTACCAGGATTTGAAGGCACTTTTCTGGTGGCCTGGAATCAAGAAATCAATCGCTATTTATGTCGGAAAATGTCTAACGTGTGCCATGGTAAAAGCTGAAAACCAAAAACCATCAGGGACGTTGCAGCGGCCAGAAATCCTAGAATGGAAATAGGATAACGTCACGATGGATTTTGTTACTAAGTTACCCAGAACGTCTAGAGGTCATGATGCTATTTGGGTAATAGTGGATAGACTAACCAAATCAGTTCACTTCTTACCAATTCGGGAAGACTATGACATGTCAATACTGGCTCAATTGTATATCAATGAAATAGTGGCTAGGCATGGTGTGCCACTATCCATAATCTCTGACCGTGATAGTCGTTTCACTTCACGTTTCTGGAAATCACTCCAACGAGCTTTAGGAACCCGGCTGGACTTAAGCATGGCTTACCACCCGCAAACTGACGGTCAAAGCAAAAGGACTATTCAAACTTTAGAAGATATGCAGAGAGCATGCGTGATTGATTTTGGGGGGAACTGGGATAACCATCTTTCATTGGTGGAGTTCTCCTATAATAACAGTTACCATGCAAGTATCAATGCAGCTCCGTGTGAGGCTCTCTATGGTAGGAAATGTCGGTCACCATTGAGTTGGAATGAAATTGGTGATAGCCAAGTGTTGGGGCCAGACATCGTATTGTAGACCACCGATAAGATTTTCAAAATCAAGGAACGTCTACGGGCAGCAAGGGACTGTCAGAAGAAATACGCTGATAGGAGACGAAAACCATTAGAGTTTCAGATAGGTGACAGAGTAATGCTGAAAGTAGCACCATGGAAAGGAACCGTGAGATTCGGAAAAGAGGAAAGTTAAGCGCAAGATACATTGGACCATTTGAAATACTTGCAAGAATTGGTCCTGTGGCTTACAAGTTGAAACTACCTCCGAAATTGAGTTATATACACGACACCTTCCATGTGTCAAACTTGAAGAAGTGTCTGGTAGACAAGACCTTGGAGCTACCATTGAAGGAGACAAGAATCAATGATAAGCTGAACTTCATGGAAGAACCCATAGAGATCACGGACCGCTTGGTTAAGCAACTCAGGAGAAGCCGCATACCCAAGGTCAAGGTTATATGGAACTCAAGACGAGGGCCGGAATTCACTTGGGAATGTGAAGACAAGATGAGGAAGAATTACCCGCATCTCTTCAAAACCACCCGTTCAGATTCTAATCGAAGCTAAAATTTCAGTACGAAATTTCCTAAACGGTGGGAGAATGTGACAACCGGTCCCAAGGTCAATATTCTAAACCCTAATTTAATTGCATCCTATCCCATTTTATGAGTACTAATAATAGAAATAATTTAATTATATCAATAATGTTAGAATCACCATTTGTTATTTGATCCATTTTTATGATTCTAAGTGATTTTGTGAATTCTTGTTGCTATAAGTATTGACTTTTAGAAAATTAGTGCCCGGGAATATCAATTAGCCACCCTAAGTAGGATATACAATATCAATTAAAACAATTAAAAGTATATGTGCACACACACTTGAAATTTTCGGACCTAGCATGCATAATCATGCATTAGACTTATCAACTAACAACATCTTTTATAACTAACAATTTTACACTACATTACAAAATAATACTACTAATTTTTTTGAGATTAAAAATTAAAGGAAGATCCCTCACTAGAAGACAACCTTCGGTCGCCCCCTTGTCCACCAATGGACTCCTTTGCTTGCCACTACACACAAGCCACTCCATCCATCTATACAACACACATGCATTCTTCACTTTTGCAAGATTCACTCCACCCTCATTGCTCTCCTGTCTCTCTCTCGAACTCAGCTGAAACACACACCCAAACTCTCCCATTTCAGCCTCATTCCAGCAGCAAAATCGTGAACTACAACAACAACATCGGCCAACACCAAAACCGCAAGAAGGTGTCTCTTTGTGAAGCTTTTGGTGCTTGAATCCTACAAAACCGTGGACTCCAACTTTTGTTGAGATTCTACAGCCTTTTCCAAGGAGATTCTAGCCATTCACAACCATCCACACCTTCCAAATCGTGAGTTACATCAAGTGTAGGCTCCATGTGCTCGGTTTTGGACATTTCTATTGTTTTCTTCATTTTTCACCTAAAAACCTTACTTTTTCTTGTTGTAGCAGAAACTTCTCACCATCACCTTTTTCTTAAGGATTTTTCAACGTTCTTGAATGTATATCACATGGTAGAATAGTAATTGTAAGGGGTAGAACCTGATTTACCCCTTAGAAAACCCTTTTTTTGGTGCTTTGCACCATCCAACTTATGTACCTTGTAACCTTTGAGAACTAACCTTGTCACCTGCTTTCTAATGACTCATTAGACTCCTAATAATCTGTTTTGAATGTTACAAATGGTTGTACACCATGAATGGAAGGTATTAGCACAAGAACACCATGAAAAACCCCTCTTTCTACAAGTAGCAACCTCTTTTAGACACTTGTTGAAAATCCTCTCAAACAAGGTTCATAACCTGCTCAAAAATGACTTTTAAACACCCCAATAATCTGATTTTTAAGTTAGATCAAGTTGTGGTAATGGTTAAACTCAAGTTACAATGATTCACACAAGTGTAATGGTCGGTTATAATATTTTCTATATATTTGAAGGCTATGGATGTGTAGAACAACTAGCCCACGATTTGGGACTGTTATTTCAGTAGGTTTTGATGAATATTAAGGGTTTTAATATTGTATAATCTCTGGAACAAAGGACATGTTGTGTTTAGACCCATTTTGGTCACTTTCGGGACCCGAAAACATGTTAAAATTACTTAAAAAGAAGAAAACTTGGGCTATAAACTTTTTAAAGAGAACTACAGGTTCATTAAGGATTAATAAACTGTTCTGGAGTCAATGGGAATTTTTAGTGGTCAAAAGGTAATTTAAATGGATGTTTAAGTGAAAACGGGTGCTAACCGAGAGACGTTTTTGAGGGAAATCTAAGAAAAATGGGTATAAGGTTAGAAATTACAAAAATCATGTTATTCCAGTAGGTTAAATTATAAAGTAACTTCAAAAGTAGAATGGTTGGTCAAACAAGCTTTTAAAATGGTCAAACCCGGTTAAAAACGCGTTTTAACTGTTTAAACGTAAAAACGAGTCTTTCCACTACTAGAGGAAAATTTTGTTATTTAAAAGGTTGGAAACTTATAAAAATGACTTTAAAAAGTTAGCTACTGGTCCTAGACTCAAAAACATGAAAACTCATAGTTAACCATCTTAAACCCTTCGGTTTTACCGTAACCGGCAACGTTAAACGCGTAATTTATAAACCGAGTCCATAAACTGAAATTTCTGGTCTATGTCCTTAAAATTAAGTTATATTAAGGTCTTGATCCTGATTTTTGGTTATAAAGGTCATCTAATACAAGAAACCAAACTTAAGGGTAGAAACTGTCAATTTTGAAACTTCAGGGGCTAAACTGTAAAATTTTGTTAAACTTCATAATCGACTCCAATAAGCACTTTAGTCACTTGAATAGCATATTTACCATATATTCTTGACTTAGTAATGTAGAAACCCTTGATTGTATGAGAAACCTTGACTTTCCATAAAAGGAAACTTTTTATACAAACTCTAATCGAATCAAAGCCGAATCCGACCAACTAAGACTTAGACACTCTTGTTCCACCTTAAATAGGTTTAGAGCAGTAGCTAATCACTTAATATATTCATGTTAGGGTGCTAGACTTGAGATATTCCCGGCACACGAAGGATTTCTTTGCTTAATATCTAAGGTGACTTCTAGTGATCCCTTTTTTACTTACTGTTTTTGGGATGAAACATGCTCTTTTGTTTTATGAACTATGATTGTGCTTTACTTGATGCTTGTATGTGGGACTTTTGGATACCTGCTGATACTTATATCATGATCATTAATTCTTTTGTAACCCGGTTTCTTTATATGGATAGATCTATTTGGGGAATCCCCCACACACAGTGGCTCCCGCTACAGGGAGGTACCCCACTGAGATCCTGAGTGATCGTATGTGGCATGTAACAAGTTTTGATTAAGCAACTATGGTGAACCATCCTAGCAGGTATGGTTCACTGATTTAAGGCTTGGTTCCTTCCTTCGGGAATATCCGGTTAAACACAACTTTAGAAAAGGCCAACCGGGGACCAAGTGCAGGGTTGATTGTGATACCCCACGATGACTGATACTAAAAATGATGCTTTTAAAATCAAATGAGTTTTTCATAAGCTTTCACACTTGATTCTAAAACCTTTACTGTGGACTTTAAGAATTCCTTTTATTGTTTTTGAAACTTTAAGCACTTGAATTCACCAACTTTTTAGTTGACACTATTTTCTTTTGAGCATGTTTCAGGTAACCCGTGAAGACTCTTAGCTGTCATGGAAGACTTAGACTCAACCCCGAGACCATGGCATTGTTTGTGTGACCAATTTGTGGCTTGAATAATTTGATACAATGACTATTTAATTTATGTTGAAACATGTAAACATTTGGGACTGGATCTGTTTCCAGCCCGGTGTCTTTTAAAAACTTGAAATGCCATGTGATGTTCTCTCCCTTTGAGCTCTTATATTGGTTTATTTCCGCTGCCATGTATGTTGTTGCTAATCTGTGACGTCCCACCCTACCTGGGCCCGGGGGTGTGACACATTTGTTTATCACCAACCTCAATCTAACTAGTTTTCTCCCATAAAGAGCTTCGAATGGTGCAACCTTCAAACTAGTTTGATAGCTATTGTTATAGGAAAATTCAGTTAACGGTAGGTGAGTATCCCAACTACCACAAAAATCTATTACACAAGCGCGCAACATATCTTCCAAGAGCTGAATAACTCTTTCACTTTGACCGTCACTCTGTGGATCATAAGTCGTACTCATATCTAGCTTTGTACCTAGGGCTTTCTGCAACGCTTTCCAGAATCTTGATGTAAAGCGGCTATCTCTATCAGAGATAATCGAAATCGGCACTCCATGCAGGGACACAACCTCTTTGAGATAAATGCTAGCCAACTTCTTCATACAATAGGATTCTCTAATAGGTAGGAAATGTGCCGATTTCTTCAAACGGTCCACAATTACCCAAATAGTGTCATAACCACTCTTTGTGCGGGTAAGTTGGTGATAAAATCCATAGCGATACGATCCCATTTCCACTGAGGAATCACTGGCTGTTGAAGAAGTCCAGACGGTTTCTGGTACTCGACCTTGACTTTTGCGCAAGTCAGACATTTACTAACGTACTCAGCAATATCTCCTTTCATATTCCGCCACTAGTAATGTTCCTTAAGATCCTTGTACATCTTATCCGATCCTGGGTGAATCGAATATCTAGATCTATGAGCTTCATCCAGTACCAATTCATGCAAATTTCCCGTAAGGGGTACCCATATTCTATTCATGAAGTATAACGTATCATCAGACTTAGGTATAAGTTCTCGAATCATTCCATGGAGATTCTCATCCTTCAATGTCTCTTCTTTCAAAGCTTCACGTTGAGCGTCACGGATTTGAGCTGTGAGATTTGTTTGGATGGTCAACCCTAGTGCACGCACATGCAAGGGTTTCGCATGCTCTTTTCTACTTAAGGCATCGGCCACAATGTTGGCCTTACCTGGGTGATAACGAATATCACAGTCGTAGTCATTGAGCAATTCCACGCAACGTTGTTGTCTCATATTGAGCTCTTTTTATTCAAAGATGTGCTGGAGACTCTTGTGATCTGTAAAGATTGTACACTTCGTACCATACATGTAACGTCCTACATTGGTTGGGAAGGAAAACAAATGCTTCTATATAAGGGGCTTGAGACCTTCCCCACTGTGACGCGTTTTGCTTGGGCGATGGTGGTACATCCCGGTTCAGGTGAAAACAAAACCGTGACGCGATGGTGGTTCGTCCCGGCCAAAGCAGACAATATCATAGTGCGGTTACGTTGGGCTGTTACAAATGGTATCAGAGCTAGAGCCGGGCCAGTGTGCCTGCGAGGATGCTAGGCTCCCTAAGGGGGGTGGATTGTAACATCCTACATTGGTTAGGAAGGAGAACGAATGCTTCTATATAAGCTCGATTGTAGCACTTACGCATGCAAACAATGTCTCATATGGCATTCAAATTAAAATGTAAGCACGTATGCATGCAAACAATTTAATCATATGAATCCAAACTCAATATAGCACTTATGCATGCTAAACAACGTCTCATATGGTATTCAAATTAAAATGTAAGCACTTACGCATGCGAACAATTTCATCATATGAATCCAAACTCAATATAGCACTTACGTATGCTAAACAATGTCTCATATGGCATTCAAATTAAAATGTAAGCACTTACGCATGCAAACAATTTCATCATACGAATCCAAACTCAATATAGCACTTACGCATGCTAAACAACAAATGTATTAGTTTAAATCTTCACACACGGCACCTAAAGTATGGCATACTTAATTCA
Organism: Flaveria linearis; assembly: GCA_024085815.1. Classification (NCBI taxonomy): domain Eukaryota; kingdom Viridiplantae; phylum Streptophyta; class Magnoliopsida; order Asterales; family Asteraceae; genus Flaveria; species Flaveria linearis. The sequence goes on from CM044013.1 coordinate 46,123,959, forward strand.
GGCAATTTAAATATAATCTTACGTCTACTAAGGGAAAGTGGTATGAACACGCCTTTTTCTCAAAATCTCCAAAACTTTCTTCTTTTACGAAAAGTTATAGTCTAGATAAAAAATTGTTTTTAAAAAAATCCTTTTCTAGTTCGCTATAACCATTGGCTCTGATGCCAACTTCTGTCACACCCCAAAAACGACGTTGAATATCGCAGCGGAATTGAATATGCGTTAAGCATGCTGATGACATAGTTGAAAACCAACATGATATATAAGCAAACGTTAAAACATAAATTTTAAATTACAAACCACAGGATTTTGTCACAACATTTCAAGATAAGAAAAAGTACGAATTGTTTAACAATGATCATACACAAAGATCGTATTTTTAAATAAATAACCAAAATAAAACCAAAAGATGCCACATCCACGTTTGCCCAAGCCCAGTTCATACCACCATCCATGCTCCTATGTACCTGAAATACATGCTTAAAAAGTCAACATAAAGTTGAGCGAGTTTCACGGGTTTACGAAAGCATTACATATAACAGTATCAGATATCATTGACAAACAATGTGGTAAGTTGTAAACTAGCTAGGGATACAACTTAATGATAGTCCCTGAAGCTATAGTCAAACCACGACACGAAAGCTTTACATAAAGTAAGCAATCCCCACGAAACGAATTCAACATACATTCACTCGCATCCAAAACGCTTGATCAGAGCTACTGGTCATGAGTGCGGGCTGTCAAACCCAAATAGATATACCAATATACACTGTGGCCTAACCAAAGGCTAATGATTATATGGGAAAAGGGGGTATTCATGAACGACTCACATGAACACAATAACGAAACACCCATACTCGAGACTATCATACGAACACATACGAGTAAGCCACATGATCATGATACAATGAACGAAGCCATGTATTTCCCCCACGATTTTGTAAAATGATAACAAGTTAAAAAGGGGCCGTGGAAACTCACCTTGATTAACGAAATTGAAAGTACGTGCAATTACACCAACGAACGCCCAGTCAATCCTAATAGTGCCCTAAATACGATAGACACTTTAAGAATTGATACTCAAGTCTTACAAGTAAGTTGTTCATCCAACCTACTAGACTTATATTATTTTTAAGAAAATATTTATTTATGCGAGTAGTTGGTGATTATAACACTCGGTTAAGATCTTAACGAAAACGGTGAATTACGCATTACTTAGATAAGTACTAATTAACACCCAAAATGTGAAAATTATAACCAAATAACACATAAACACCCATATTTATATACGTACATAAATCCTAAATCACATTTCATGAATCAAACAACTTTAACCAACTTGGTATAAAAGTCTCTAAATCATGGCAATTTCTACGCATAAGTGACCATTTAGGCATCATAAAACAGGTTGAAACGCACGCATCACTTTATGAACCAATTGTACCTCATATGGCCGTAAATAATACATACAACAAGTCCATAACTACTAATTAAACTCAGACCCATATTATGCCTAATCTTTATGCCAAAAGTCAACGTTTTTATAACTAGTTAAGCCTAAAACGTAATATAATGCATTCAATCACCAAGAATCATACATATTATCAAAAATACATTATTTGGACATAAAATATCATCACATTACAGTCCTAGTTCATGATTTAAATAGTTCCTTTTATTCCATACAAAAACACCTAGCCTAGCATGCATTTCGACATAAATCTCAACCATAATCATTCCAATCAACCAAACAATGATCCGTCCACAATCTCTCATGTTTTTATGCTAGATTATACCCCAACTTACTGTTCTAAACTATCCATAACAAACAACTTATTGCATGTCAAAGATCAAGTCTTATTTTAGCACATTTCGCAAGATATGAATCAATACATGCATGTGTATATATATATATATATACACACACGACATTCATACACACATTAAATCCATCAAAATCCTTCAACAAAACACTGATATATATATATATATATATACACACGACATTCATACACACATTAAATCCATCAAATCCTTCAACAAAACACTGAAATATTCTATTCTAAACCATCCGTAACATTATCCATACTTGCATGTTCAAATCTAATCATAATCCTTCACTTTTTACAAGAACAAACACCCAAACATCAACATAGACACATGCATGCATACGGTCACCCATACACACACTTAATACATGTAAACCTTCTTTAAAAATTCCACAATAGATGATCCATAACAGATTTCACACTTTAATCTACTTGCATGGATGATTCAACATCAACAACGCATCATCAAGCAACAATCTAGCATCCAAACTTTAACATACATACATGCACACGTACGGACACACACATACATACATGCATACTCAAAATACTCCACTTTTGATCATCATTTCCAGATTCAAACTTTCTTTTTACTCAATCCTTACTTGGCTGAACAACCCATAACTACTTCTAACAAAACCAACATAATACGAATGTTTTTTATGATACCTTTGCTCTAGTATCCGAAACTATTAAGAGAGTAAGAAATGATGATTTTCTTCCATTTTTCCTTCAATTATCTCTACCAACAAGCCTTCTTACGCTCTAGTATGCTTGCATCTTGAGTTCCAATCGTAGATCTTCAATGAAACTGGAACAAAAACAAAAATGGTGGTGGTGTGGTGGTGTGGCCGTAGGTTGTAGAGAGAAATAGAGAGGGAGAGTGAATTTCTTTAGAAATCAAGTGGAAAGAAGTAAAATGAGGGGGGTGGGGTTTATATACGGGGAGGGGAGGGAGAGGGGGAGGGGCGGCCGTAAGGCAAGGGGGAGAAGAGGGTAGCCGAACGGTCTTTTCATTTTTCTCCCATCTTGACCCGATTTTCAAAACCCGAACATGTTAAATTATAATTCCTTGCGAAATTCTAGTCCAAAACGACTATTTACATGCCTCATATCTTGGTTTTATCGTCCACTTGGGCATTTTATTGTTTATCCGCTAGATTGAGCCATCTCGTCGCACTAAGGCGCGTAGATGTTGTTATCGGGTTTTCTTGTTATGATAGTCGTTTCCTCACATAATAACATTAATATTAGTGTAACTAAGATTAAATTAGGTCAAATTCTCATTTTTACCTATGACGTTAATATTTCTTTCCCGGTAGGTTCGTAGTGGCGTTTATTTCAGACATTCGCCGGTATCGGGTTTTCATGGTCGAACACGCACGAAATAGAAACGTAAGCACACACAGGACTCTAATAAATCTTTAGATTAGTTTATTTAGTGCTATATATTCGAAAACAAGACTGAGCATAGAAATCAAGATCTAGGGTTTCTAGGGAAATTACCCGGAAATCGAGGGTTGTCACAATTGATCATAAGTAATTTTGAGTAAAGGCGAATATCATTTGGTATTCTCAGACCTAAGATACATAGTGGGTCTTGATATACACCAAATGTTATTCTTTGACTTAGTTCTTCGCTATTCTAAAACATGGCAGTACATAAGGCTAAATTTAGGTATAATACGAGGTGATTATGAGAGACGTATGTAGTCAAGATGGGATTTGTCCCTCTTATTCATTGCGAGTAAGATGTCTAAGGCCTGATAAAGTTAAATCAATGGAGAATGATCACTCCGTGTCTCTGGGCTTTAACTTGACATATGCGACAAAAGGATAGATGATTGATTCACCTAAAACATTTCGAGTGAGGTACTTGAATGGGATGATGTTATTGAATTGCTCTTAGGCATACGTATTAAGGGTTGTAAACCGTTGGTAGGCGGTATTTACTGCTTGCTTCAATATTCTATGAATCTTGTGCAAGTGGGAGATTGTTGGATCTTATATGCCCAAGACACATACAAGATTGATGTGGTTAGTATGTTATGATCCAAGTCGGGTCATACCCAATAACAAGCTAAAAAACACCAATAAATATTTATTTGTTGATATGATCATGCAAATAAATATTGACAACAATTTAGAAATAGGTTTTCTAAATGATTGCATTTGAAATAGAACAAATCATATGGATATTTTGTTCATGAGAAATTATTTGTATTGTTATTTAAAAGGATTAAATAACAACAAATAAGAGTGTGGTTAAGTTATAAAATTAAGGGGGTTTAACTTTATAAACTTATACAAAGTTAAATGAGTGTGAAAATTGTTTTAAAATGAGAGGTGCAAGAAGAAGACTTTGGTGTTGCACTGCCTAGCAAGTTGGGTGTTTGCAAGGGCTTGTGGGTATACTAGCTTGAGGTATTCTCCTTTGGAGGCTTGCATTCAAGAACATCATCATCTCCTTCTTCTCATCCAAACAATATCCATTTTTCTTGAAAGGTAGTTTCAAGAACATCCTATGGTTTTTCATTTTCGTTTTTGATAGCAATTCATTTCACATACAAATGATCCTTGTTCATGGGTTTGTTTTAAATCTAAAGTGCTTTATTTTTAGATTATTAAACAAAGTTTTAATTTGTAACACCCTTGAAATATGACCCAATTGAAAACCTATAAATGTTATAAAACTCAATAAAATTCTGAATTGAGTTGGGTTTATCAAAGAAAATCTTGCAGAACGAAACTAGCCTTTTGGGCCCAATAAGTCCAATAAGGGCCCGAACGTACAAACAAGGCCCATTTGAGGCCCAAATGCATGTTTACGAACTAATGGAATGAGAAACCACGAAACAAAGAATTCTTATGTGATTTGAAACAACTATGGAAAGATCCAAACTGAAAACGGATTCAGAACACAAACCGGGTAAAATCCGGCAATCTAACGCGTAGTAACGTCTGAATTCCATCAGAATTCCTTATAATGGCTTGTCATCCAATTTAAATCCTTGTTAATGCTAACAATATCATAAATAATGCTTGTTGAAAGATTTTCATCAATGAAGCATAATCAACAGAAATTCATAAGCGAAACGCGAAAACCGGTTTTCACCGGCATTTAACCGACGTCTGTTATGACGACCGAGTCTCGTAACTCCGAAAATATTTATCTAATCATTGTTTATTATCATAACATATTAAAATTGATGAATGGTACGATGCCTGGAAAAACTGCGTTCCGAAACGCGACTGTGACGCGAACCGGGTTACAATCCGGTAAAACCCGAGAATTTGTCAAATAAGCTTTAACATGACTAACATAGGAAGTTAACACTTAAAATATCATTTAAATACTTAATTTCATGTATTTTGATAGCAAAATGATAATATTAACGCTCATTCGATAAAAACGCATAAAACCGCGGAACGTGTTAAATACGCGGTAAGTTACAAACTCGTTTGATTATCCGGCATATTTTAAATGCATAATCTCAGAACACTTATAGCATTATGTATAGATTAAGACTAACGAGAAAACGAGTTTAAACGTGCGTGAAAAGTTAACCGAACGCGTGTGAACCGAACCGTATTCGAACCTGTTTCTTTAACCCTGGGTATTTAAACAACTTTTCGTCACTTAATTCATTTTCCAACCCTAAAACCAGACAAATGCTCCCATGAAACTGCCACAGCCGACTTCGCCGGAGCAGGAGGCTCCACGGCGGAGCTGCGGCGGCGCACGGCGGTTGCCGGCGACTTTCTCAGCCCACCCCCACTAATCTCGACCCCCTGAACACGATGGTGGTGTTAGTTGCTTCTGATTCGCAGCGATGAGAGAGATATGAAGGAGAGAAGGTGGCGGGCGGCTAGGGTTCCGGCGGGTTCCGGCCACCGGAGCGGCGAGTGGCGGCGAGTGCCGCACATGGTCTTCTTCATCTCCACGAGTTCGTTGCAATGGTGGTACTGGCGCTCTCTAACTCACGGCGGTTTAGGAGATATGGACGGATGAAGGTCGCGGCGGCTGAGTTCCGCCCGCATCTTTCTTATTCCTCTCAGTTTTCCGGCGACTTTGGTAAGGTTCCTGAACCATTTTTGGTTTCCACCAAGATCTACACTTGATGATGGTTCGATTTATGGAAGCATGTTGGATTGGAAGCAAGATCTTCGAGTTTGGAGGCTCGGGATGGTTCTCCGGTGAAGTCCGGCCCAGCAGGTGGTTACCTACCGTGGCGGCGCTGGCCGGAGGTGGGGGATTTATGGTGGTTTGTGGTGATTGTTGCTGTTCAAAGTGTATTGGAGCTGATTGATGCTGTTTTAGTGGTTGCATGTTGGATTTAGACGAGATCCATAAGATTCGATTACGTTGGGTTAATTCCGGCGAGGATACCGGCTGAGCAGGAGGCTGCCCGCGGCGGCAAGTGGCTATCCGTGGTGGATAGTGGCTGCAAGTGGTGGAGTATGGTGGTAGAAGTCATAACCGAGGTGGTTGGTAACATATAATGCGATTATGGTTGCGTTTGGTTATGAGAAAGCAATGTAGTAGTGTTTATATATAATCTCGGTGCGTTTTGACTAGGTTAAATCTTGGTCGAAGCTGTTGGTCACAGCCGGTCAATCATGGTCAACGGACAGTCAACACAATGCGGGTCGGCACAAGCGAGTTCTAGGATGTGAAACGGGAACGTTAGGTATAACCGTGCGCTAAACATCCTTACACGTTTAAGTATGAAGATTATATATTAACCGGTGTGTGTTGAGCCAAATATGTTTAAAATGACAACCAGTTATGAAACATCATGAATCGGTGGGTTAATTGGAAATAACGTGAGCAAATCGCATAATCAAATTGAATTATAATTTGCATAAGTGTGATTGAGCTCGCCTTAAATTAGAATCATGTGATTATAAAACTTATCAAAAATGTTGTATAGTAATAATAATAATGATAATGTTAATAAAGATCTAGAATCGAATTAACAACATCACACACACACACACACACACACACATATATATATATATATACTCTTATATGTTATACAAAATGCTAGTTAAACATATAATCACGAGCTAAATGTGACATAATAAGGTTACTAATACAAACAAGTGTCACTATCGTGAACACCAATATTGTTACCTTGTGCTAATATTATTGTTAATACTCATATACGTATTCTATAAAATGTTTTATTTGTTATTGATCATCTTATCTAAAATAATGACGAATACGCTTCAATTTGTGAACTAAGACTAATACAATTAAAGAATTTCACTCACGATTAGTATTACTAGTAATTGAAATAAATAATACTAGTATCATAATAATACTACTACACAATCGTTATCATCATGTGTTACTTAAACACTAGCATCACTAACGTTATCTTAGTAATAATATCCTATTCCTAATGAATGGTTAATCAAGCGTTATTACCAACTAGTTCACCATGGATGACATCTATTACTTATAATGTTGATGACAATTTTCATAATAGTAGCGTTTGTTTATTGATATAATCGTATAAATCTCATTGTTACTACTAACCTTATCAAAAGTGGTACAAATAATAATACATTGTCACCATCATAACTTTTAGAGATACTTATTAACACAAATATAGCTATTATATACTAACGACTGTTATTTATTATTTCATTACTACGGTCAAAATTATTAATATTAACGTTAAAGTTAATACTAATATCATCTATAAAGATTTAAATCTCCAAATCAACAAATTATTGTTACAATTATTGTACTAAGAATCATTACTCGGATAAGAATATTGATTAATCTAATATGCACAAATTAGCACATGACAACAAATACTTGTACAAAAGCTAAGATACAACCAGGATACAAAACACCAACATGAAGTCAACTAAAGAGCTCAACCGCACGCATGTAATAGCATAGTGCTAATTCTAAACGTGCATCTTATATGTTCTAATTAGGATTGCTTTGTTGGTGATCATCACTTTTCTTTGTCAAGCTCTGAAATTATATAAGGACATCAGGTGAGTTCTCGTGTCCCCCTTTTTACTTTTGTTTTGGGGATGAAGCATGCTCCTTTAAACTAAAATTCTTATGTGTGATACCGTTTACTGTTTTGCACGATCTCTCATTCTATGAACTATGTTTGTGCTTACTTGATGCTAGTATGTGGGACTTTTTCAATACCTGCTAAGACTTTTTGTCACGATCATTAATTCTTTTGTGAACCGCTTGTTCTTACGTGAATAGATCTATTTGGGGAATCCCCCACGCACAGTGGCTCCCGCCACAGGGAGGTACCCCACTGAGATCCTGAGGGGTCGTTTGTGGCATGTAACAGGTTTTGAATAAGATACTATGGTGAACCATCCTAGCAGGAATGGTTCACTATTCTGAGGCTTGGTTGCTCCCCTACGGGGGATATCCGGTTAAACACAAGTTTAGAAGAGGCCAACCGGGGACCAAGTGCAGGGTTGATTGTGATACCCCACGATGACTGATACTATGATGATGCTTTTAAAATCAAATGAGATTTTTATAAACTATCACACTAGACTCTAAAACCTTTACTGTGGACTCTTGTAGTTCCTTTTAAATTGTTTTGAAACTTTAACCACTTGAACTCACCAACTTTATGTTGACACAATTCTTTTTGAGCATGTCTTCAGGTACAGCTAGGGAGAATAGTTGAGCTATAGAAGTTACCAAATCCGAAGCAAGATATGAGGGTAGAGGTTAAAGACACAAGTCGAGCCTAGAAGCCTTAGTTATCGAAGCTCCAAGAAATATGTACCGAGAGGTGGATCACGACACCTATAGATCATAGATTGAAGCACCTTGTGAATTGGAAATAAAGCCAACATTTTAATATAAATATCATGTGACACTGTTTAATAAACCATTTAGTTTCCGCTGCATTTTGGTTGTTGTTTACTAATCGTGAAGTCCCGCCCCTCTGGGCCCGGGGTGTGACATAATTGAAGGAATTGATCTGTCCAAGATACATATAAATTGATGTGGCTAGTGTGATATGATCCAAGTCGGGTCATACCCAATAACAAGCCAAACAAACACCGATAAATATTTATTCGTTGGTAAGATCATACAAAAAATATTAGCATCAATTTAGAAACCGGGTTTTCTAAATCATTGCTTTTGCAAATGAACAAGATATATATATATAATTTGTTCATAAGGGATTATTTGTTCATTAGTTAAATTAGTTAAACAATGACAAATAATAGTGTGTGTTAGTGATATAAAATTAAAATGGTTTAATTTTATAAAACAAGAGTGCAAGAGTGTATTATTTTATAAAATTTAAAATGAGAGGGAAAACAAAAGGGAGACCAATTTCGGCCGCCCCTTTTGGGTCTTGGGAAGTCCACATTTTTAGTTCCAAGGACATGCAAGACACAACCAATTGAACACTCTTGCATTTGCATTTTCTCTCACACACAGAAGAGCAAAGTTCTCTCATCTCTCTCTCTAATCTGGGTTTTTAGAGCAAGAAGAACAAGAAATTTTCAGCATTCAAGAAGTGTTCTTGGCTGAAAAGGTTCACCAAAAGAGTGTTCTACAAGTTGGTGTTGAAAGACCTAGCAAGAGGGTGTTTGTACAAGCTTGGGGTATCACCTCTTGAGGACTTCTAGCTTGAAGTTTCAGCCACAAAACACATCTTCCTCACCTCACCAAGTTCGATTTTTGAGCAGCTACAAAGTTTGTATACTTCAAATATCTTATGTTCATTTCGTTGTATGCATTTGTATAATGATTAATGGTTTGGGGTTGCTTATTAAATGGGTTTAATAACCATCTTATTAACATGTTTTAAAACTAAAAATCCGCTGCGTTTTTATATAAACAAGGTTATATGAGCTTTGATAAACATGTTAAATCCCTACAATGGCATCAAGAGCCACTCATACGAATGCATACATGTAAAATACATGCTTGTTCACGGTTTTGTGGTGTTTGACACCATATAGCCGAGAATAGAGGGCTGAAATGGTCAACCCCTTTTGATTTTAAAGATGTTACTTTATGCATGTAAGGATCTTTAAAAATCTAGATCATAAGATGATTGTTTGCTTGGACAAAACCCATTTGTTCTTGGTTTATGTTGGCCAAGAACATGGGTTAAAAAGGGGCTGCCCAAAAATCATGACATAAGGAAATATTTGGATATGTTGTTTTGGTTATGCATAACAAAGCCTAGACCATGTGGATTGATTGATTGGTTGTCATGTTATATTCATTTGGCTATGTAATAATTTAATTTTATGTTTCAAGTCTTGTTTTGTAATTTATTTATTCATATGGTTTGTAATAAATAGATTAGGAGTTTTTCCTTTACTAGAAAAATTGTATTAGGATACATATTTTGTAAGGATGCTCAAGATCAAGATTTGAAGAAAAGATGGACAAAGAGGATGCTTGAAGATGTGGATTCAAGTGGGAGTCCTTTTGTCAACCTTGTGTCATGTTCTTAACCCTTAGGACAAGACCTTATGACACACTTGTTTTGGCTAAACAAGTGTGCTCAATTTAGTATGCTTTGTTATGCATATGTCAATTATTTGTTTATGCTTGGTTGAATGCTTATGATGATGTTTTTTTTGAATATTTGGATGTGATTAACAACTCGTCAATTAAAACAAGCTATAACAAGAAATTGGTTCTCAAAGCATTAAGCATAAATAGAAAGGTTTTATAAAAGGAGTTAACGGTTTGCAAAATAAAATGGGTTTTATTTAAAAGAACCAATAGGGTACCATATGGTTGAATGCATACAATCATATGGTACATAGACTTTTCTAAATAAGAGTTGTAAAAATGTAAATCCCTATTGAAAACAAGTTAAACACCATCCTTTTACACAACACTTAGGTTACTTGCAAACTCTTAGTGGGATAAAGGTCACCTAACCACTTTGAGAGAACTTGTAACTTGAGGTGAGAATACCATGTTTGTGGGATAAAGGTCACCTAACCACTTATGTAGTAAACTCACACGTGTGTGTAAGTAGGTCGACTTGATTTGTAAAAGATATTGAATGGATCACCTAAAATATGTTTTACAAAAGGTGTTGATGGGATAAACATGCCGTTATAAACATAAGATGTTCAAACGATCCCATACCACTAGAAGTTGCAATAGGTTGCAATTGTCATTCATGACTACCTTGTTTATTTAAATAATGGGATAAAGGTCACCTAACCAATATTTAAATATAACGTTGGATTCTAAAATTTTACTTATTAATAGTCTATAAGACATAAAGGGTATTAAAAATGAAATATAATTATATCAACGATTACTAAAATGGAACTTTGTAAAATCTTGTAGATGGCCGACAATGACAACACTAATAACGATGTACCAAACCAAAACAACCAATCTCTAAGGGCGATCCTTCAAAGGGATCGTCTAACACCTAACAATTTCATGGATTGGTACCGCAACTTGAGAATCGTTCTCAAGCAAGAAAAGTGGGCCTACATCCTTCATGATCCCATCCCCGATGAACCTAACGAGGAGGATGTGGAGGCCTATAATGATTGGGTTAGATATGTGGAAGACTCCATCCAAGTCTCTTTCCTAATGTTATCAAGTATGACACCCGAACTCCAAAGGAGTATGAGCTCCATGGAGCTTATGACATGATCACTTAGTTGCGGGAAACGTTCCAGCAACAAGCTAGGGTGGAGCGCTTCGAAACGGTTCAAGCGCTTCATGCATGTCGGATGGAGGAATCCCAATCAGTTTCACCTTATGTTCTTAAGATGAAAAGCCACATCGACCGCCTTCAAAGTCTAAACTGTCCTGTCTCAAAGGAGTTGGCCACGGATTTGATCCTTAATGGCCTAACTAAAAAGTTTGAGGCGTTCGTCATGAATTACAACATGAACGGATGGGACAAGAGCATAAATGAACTTCATTCAATGCTCAAATCAGCCGAGGCGGGAATGGGTAAAAGGGTTTTACCCGTTCTCACCATTAATGAAGGTGGGAGAAGGAGAAGGTCTCTACCCCCTCCTAAGGCAACTGTTGCCAAAGGAAAGGGGCACGTTGGGGGAAAGGGGAAGATGGTTGTTAGGGCGGAGCCTCCGAAGCCCAAGGAGAAGAAGCAAAAGGTTGCTGTAAATGACCCATGCTTCAAATGTGGTGAGATAGGGCATTGGATGAGAAATTGTCCAGTCTATCTCAAAGATTTGAGAGAAAAGAGGGATGCGGGGCAAACCTCAGGTATAATTTACATGATACATGTTGAGCTAAATGTTATTTCTTCTAACACATGGGTATTAGATACCAGATATGGAACTCACATTTGCAATTTATTGCAGGGGTTCAAAAGAAAGGAGCATTATACAAAAGGGGAAATAAGTCTCGTCATGGGCAATGGTGCAAAGGTTCACGTGGAAGCCCAAGGAGACTACATTTTGAAGCATCCAAGTGGTTTGGAAGTCATATTAAATAATGTATTATATGCTCCTAGTTTGACTAGGAACATTATTTATGTTTCCCGTTTAAGACAATATGATTATGATTTCAAGTTTGTTGACAATGATATTCATGTTTCTTTAAATCATATGTTTTATTTTAAGGCTATACCTTGTAATGGTATTTATGAATTGGTTCATGAAAACGCAAAATATGATAGCTCAATATACCAAGCAACCACCAAAAGGCTCAAATTAGATTCGAGTGATACCTACCTTTGGCATTGTCGTCTTGGTCATATAAACAAGAAACGTATACAAACACTTCAAAAGAATGGTCTTTTAAAAACAAATGAATGTGATTCATTTGATGTATGTGAATCTTGTTTACAAGGAAAAATGACTAAGCCACCCTTTAGTGGAATTAACGAAAGGGCAAAAGATTTATTAGGTATCATACATTTTGATGTATGTGGTCCTTTTAAGTCAATGACTAGGAATGGTGAAAGATACTCCGTTACCTTTACCGACGATTATAGTCGCTATGGGTATGTGTACTTATTAAGGCACAAAGATGAAGCTTTTGAAATGTTCAAAATCTTCAAGAATGAAGTAGAAAATCAAGTCAACAAGAATTAAAATTCTCCGCACCGATAGAGGTGGTGAATACCTAAGTGATGTTTTTCAAGATCATCTTAGGAGTTGTGGGATTGTCTCACAACTCACTCCACCTGGAACACCACAACATAATGGTGTGTCTGAGAGGAGGAATCAAACCTTATTGGATATGGTTCGATCTATGATGGCTAGAAGCACATTGCCTCTATCATTTTAGGGTTTTGCTCTGCTCTCCGCGGCCCGTATTCGGAATATGGCCCCAACCAAAAAGGTGGAAAAGACACCCTTTGAGATATGGCATGGAAGAGTTCCATCCCTATCATACTTAAGGGTCTGGGGTTGTGAGGCTTATGTTAAGACTCCCACCCCAAACAAATTGGAAGTCCGATCCACCAAGTGTATCTTTATTGGATATCCTAGAGATTATATGGGATATTATTTCTATGATCCACTGGAACAAAAGGTGTTCGTTGCGAGAAAGGGTGAGTTCTTAGAAACAAAGTTCCTTATGGAAGGAACTAGCAGTAGAACAATGGATCTTGAGGAGGATCAAGAACCACAGCCCGATGCACGTTTGGTTGAAACTAGCACTCAACATGAGGATGTTGAGGATGATCAAGTGGTTGATCAATACACACAACACGTTCGCAGAAGTGGTAGAACTAGTAATCCACCTGAAAGATACGGATTTTTCATGGATGGATGCTATGTGGTAGATTCAGATGAACCAACCACATATCATGATGCAGTTTCCAATTTGGATTGTGACAAATGGCTTGAAGCCATGAACGTTGAGATGCAATCCATGTATGACAATCAAGTTTGGGAACTTGTTGTACCACCTCTTAATTCCAAAGTAGTTGGAAGTAAGTGGGTTTTAAAGAAGAAAACTGATATGCATGGAAACTTGGATACTTATAAAGCTAGACTTGTAGCAAAGGGTTTCACTCAAACTCAAGGGGTTGATTATGATGAAACTTTCTCACCTGTTGCGATGCTAAAGTCTATAAGGATATTGTTTGCCGTAGCTGCTCATTATGATTATGAGATTTGGCGAATGGATGTCAAAACCGCTTTCCTAAATGGATATCTTGAGGAAGATGTCTATATGGTTCAGCCTGAAGGTTTTGTCGATCCAAAACATCCTAATAAAGTATGCAACTTAAAGAAATCAATTTATGGATTGAAACAAGTGTCAAGAAGCTGGAATCACCGTTTTGATGATGAAGTATAGAAATTTGGCTTCATCAAAAACGCTGATGAGGCTTGCGTGTATAAGAAGGCTAGTGGGAGCACAATAACCTTCCTAGTATTGTAAGTTGATGACATACTACTATTTGGAAATGACATTCCAACCATGGAAAGTGTAAAAACCTGGCTTGGTAGTTGCTTTTCCATCAAGGATCTTGGTGAAGCCGCCTATATTCTGGGAATAAAGATCTATAGGGATAGATCAAGGCGGCTAATTGGTTTGAATCAAAGTGCATACATTGACAAAATCTTGAAAAGGTTCAAGATGGAAAACTCTAAGAAATGTACTGTACCTATTCAAAGAGGGACAATATTGAGTACGACGCAATGTCCAAGCTCAAAGGAGGAGCAAAATAGAATGAAGGCAATCCCGTATGCATCTGCTATATGATCCATCATGTATGCAATGATATGCACTAGACCGGACGTGTCATGCGCTTTAAGCATGACAAGTAGATACTAGCAAAATCCTGGTAATAGTCATTGGATGGCTGTCAAGAACATTCTGAAGTACCTAAGGAGGACTAAGGACATGTTCTTGATCTACGGGTCTGGTGAAGAGGAACTCGTTGTAAAAGTTTACACGGATGCGAGTTTCCAAACCGATCGAGATGATTCACGATCTCAATTGGGGTACATCTTTATTCTGAATGGGGGAGCTGTTTCTTGGAAAAGCTCAAAGCAAGAAGTCGTACCGTTGTCCACTACAGAGTCAGAATACATCGCCGCTTCAATGGCAGCACAGGAAGCTGCTTGGCTGAAGAAATTCATATCCGATCTAGGGGTAGTCCCTTCCATTCAGGATCCCCTAGAGATCTTTTGTGACAACGAGGGTGCGATTGCTCAAATCAAGGAACCTCATGCTCATCAAAAGACTCAGCACATTGAACGGAGATTCAACTACATAAGGGATGAAGTTGAAAAAGGAAAGATATGTATTTGCAAAGTCCACACCGATAAAAACATTGCGGATCCACTCACAAAGCTCCTTGAAAAGGCAAAGCATGAAGGTCATGCTTGTGCCATGGGACTTAGATATTCAAGTGACTGGGTTCGATTTTGTATTTTGTATTTGGATATTAGAACTTATGTTATTTGACTTAATTATATGGTTATAATTTTTATTTGTTTTTCGATTTTAGCATGTTTAAATACTTGAATAAATGTGTTATTCTAAACTTCCGTAGTCGATCATACTTGTGGGAACAACTATGAATGTAAGACTATAATGAACTTGGATTGGTTGATATTCATAAGGTATGAATATAGAGCAAGAGGTTGCTACCAAGGTTCATTCATATCTATAGGACATGGATATTGGACCGACCCGCTCTCAATTATTTCTGCATGGAATCCTTGTGATTAGCCATAAGAGATATTGAGTAAAGGCGAATATCATTGTATCCTCAGACCTGAGATACATATTGAGACTTGATATTCACCAAGTATTGTACTTTGACTTAGTACTTTGCTGTTCTGAAAAATTGGCAGTACATAAGGCTGAGTTCAGGTATGATATGAGGTGATTGTGAGAGACGTATGTAATCAAGATGGAATTTGTTCCTCTTATTCGTTGAGAGTTAGATGTCTAAGGCCTGTTAAAGTTAAATCATTGGAGAATGACAATTTTGTGTCTCTTGGATTTAACATGACATCTGTAACAAAAGGATAGATGATTAAATCACCTAAATCATATTCAAGTAAGGTACTTGAAAAGGATGATGTTATAGAATGGCACTTAGTCATATACATTAGGGGTAGAAAACTGTTGCTATGCGTTATTTGCTGCTTGCATCAATCTTCTATGAATCTTGTGCAAGTGGGAGATTAAAGGAATTGATCTTCCAAAGATACATATTAAATTGATGTGGCTAGTGTGATATGATCCAAGTTGGGTCATACCCAATAACAAGCCAAACAAACACCGATAAATATTTATTCGTTGATAAGATCATACAAATAAATATTAGCACCAATTTAGAAACCGGGTTTTCTAAATCATTGCTTTTGCAAATGAACAAGATTATATATATATATAATTTGTTCATAAGGGATTATTTGTTCATTACTTAAATTAGTTAAACAATGACAAATAATAGTGTGTGTGTTAGTGATATAAAATTAAAATGGTTTAATTTTATAACATAAGAGTGCAAGAGAGTATTATTTTATAAACTTTAAAATGAGAGGGAAAACAAAAGGGAGACCAATTTTTGGCCGCCCCTTTTGGGTCTTGGGAAGTCCATATTTTTAGTTCCAAGGACATGCAAGACACAACCACTTGGTGGGAGACCACTCTTGCATTTACATTTTCTCTCACATACACAAGAGCAAAGTTCTCTCATCTCTCTCTCTAATCTTGGTTTTTAGAGCAAGAAGAACAAGAAATTTTCAGCATTCAAGAAGTGTTCTTGGGTGAAAAGGTTCACCAAAAGAGAGTTCTACAAGTTGGTGTTGAAAGACCTAGCAAGAGGGTGTTTGTACAAGCTTGGGGTATCACCTCTTGAGGACTTCTAGCTTGAAGTTTCAGCCACAAAACACATCTTCCTCACCTCACCAAGTTTGATTTTTGAGCAGCTACAAAGGTTGTATACTTCAAATATCTTATGTTCATTTCATTGTATGCATTTGTATAATGATCCATGGTTTGGGGTTGCTTATTAAATGGGTTTAATAACCATCTTATTAACATGTTTTAAAACTAAAAATCCGCTACGTTTTCATATAAACAAGGTTATATGAGCTTTGATAAACATGTTAAATCCCTACATTAATAACTTATATCCGCTACATTTTGTAGTTTAAATGGTTAAACTAACTTTGATAATCATGTAACAAACCCAACAGAAACATTATTAGTCTCAGTAATTGGTTGTGTTGACTCATCATCCAATAAATCAATATCATCTTCATCAGTTGTCTATTCATCAAATTCATTATTCTCTCCTTGATAAAAATATGTTTATTTAATTTATGGTGGTGCTTGACTTTTAATAAATTTTATCAAAGGCGCTTTGGCTGTCAATGGTGATTTTGTTGTTGATTATGATGATGATAATGATGATTGTTTTGAATCATCAGTCCTGTCATGGGGGTCAAGAGACTCACCCGAGTTGTTGGTCATGGAATCAGGTAAAGGAATATAATTATTATTGTATAGTGGATTAACTTTATTATATCCTAAACTTTAAGGGTCTTTGAAGGCCCTTTGTTGTGCAAGAAGTTCTTCATACTTCTTGTTGCTTACCTGAAAATACTGAAGTTTCACTTCAGTTTCAGCCTACAGTGTTTTTGACTCAGTCAATGATACAGAAAGTTGCTCTACTTGAGCTGCAATTGTTAATCTTTAGACATTAATTTGACAAAATTATTTTGTAATTAAAGAATTTTGATCCCATATTTCTTTTGTTCTGATTTTAGACTTTGTAACACCCGAAAATTTTGTTATAATAAAGGAAACAAAAATAAATGTGGAAAAGAAAAATAAAGTATTTTAAAGGAAAGGAAAAGCAACCAAAGTGGAGGGGAGTTAAGTGAAAAAGGTACAAAAGTCAAATATTTTAGTAATATTTTAGAAATGGCCGCCCATATCACCTTTTTTCCATATGCTTTCGGCAAACAAACGAAGAAGAAGAAAGAAGCTGAAGTTCTCTCAGTTTTTTCATGAAGAAGAAGATGTTTTCGGTTGTAGGTAAGTAATTCATGATTATTTGGCTCGGTTTTGATGTGATTTCGACTTTAGACCGAGAATATGTGTTCTTATGCGTTCGGGTTCATGTATTTTGGTCAAGTTTAGGTGTTAGAATCTTTTGAAAGGTTCAAATGGAAGAGTTTAAGCTTAAAAGCAGCTAAGGTGAGTTCTAGACCCCATCTTTTTCATGTTTTTAAAACATGTTTGGAGCTGAAAATGTATTAAAATGGTTTTTTATAATTATTATGCATGTGTACCCGTATGTTTTATGCTTATATAATGATGTTTTATGGTTGTTGTGTGATGTTTATACTTAGAAAGGGTGTAATAAGCTTAGAATAAGAGGATATGATGTTTGGGAGAGAAAATATGTTAGAAATATGTCAAATTGGTTGGTCATGCGCCTATATAAGGCTCATAAGCCTAAAAGTTCCGTTAGAAGAAATTCTAAGTAGGATCATGCGCCTAAATAGGGTTCATGCGCCTAAACAGTACCCATGCGCCCAACTAATGCCTTAGAAATTCTAAGTCTATGTCCATACGCCTGAACAGTAGCTCATGCGCCTAACTTCTAAGCTCAGGCACCTAAGTATACCCCATGCGCCCAAATAGTGCCCATGCGCCCAAATAGTGCCCATGCGCCCAAAGTTGCTCATGCGCCTAAGTGTTAAAACGCCCAAGTAAGCTCATATGCCCGCATAGTTTAATGTGTCTAAACGGGCCTCATGCGCCTGCATAGTTCTCATGTGCCTAATAGTTAAAATTTTTCCTGAAATTTTGGTGAAAATAGAATGATTAGGGTTTGACCTTAGTTTGACCTAGGGGTCATAATTGCTTATATTATGCACGATTATGAGTTGTTCTTATGTTCCATATTATTTATTATTATGTGACTTTATGTGGGGTGCTTATGATTATAAACGTATGACTGTGTTAGAGAATGATATTCTCTGTTGATGTGAATCAACAAGGATCGAATATGTTGATTGAGTCAATGATTGAGAGGCGGAATCAAACAATCAATGAACATTTAACACTTGAAATACTCATAAATGCACTTGTATTGATTATCTGAACTGTTACAAAGTAAATGCTAGGGTTTAGCAAGCTACAGTAACAATGCAAGACAACCTCGGATGACACAAAGAATAAGAGGTGTCAGGAGTTTTCAGGTACAAAGTCTAAAGTCTCAAGAGTCACCTCACATACGAGGTTTCTGATCTATTTATAGGCTGACTTACAGCTTGTACAAATGACTAAACTACCCTAACTGTACAGAATAGTTTGTCTTCATACGCATTTGTTCTTAGTCATCCGCATTTGTTAATGCGGATGAGTAAGTCTTCATCAGCATTAGTCTTCTATTCTTCCGCATTGGTGTTTGGTCATCAGCATTGACAAATGCGGATGAACAAACACTGAGCGCATTTGTTACTTAACATCCGCATTTGTTAATGCGGATGAACAAAAGTCTTGTCTGCATTTGTCGGTTGTCCGCATTAGTTAATGCGGATGAACAAATACTTGTCAGCATTTGTTCTTGTGCATCCGCATTAACAAATGCGGATAGCCGACACTTGTATTTTCTTGATCCGCATTTCTTCTTGGACTTGGGGAGATTTCCAGCAGAACAACCATCCACCTCTTGAATTGGCATGTATGATCCTTTCAGGGTCCAACAATACTCCCCCTAAGGATTATACAGCCTATGTACTTCAAGGGTTTAAGGGTGGATGAGGTTGTGAAGATTCTGCTGGGTCTTGTGCAGCAGGAGGATTAGTGTATGAGGGATCCACAAGAGACTTGATCATGTTGGAGAAATCTTGTGCTTCACGTAGTTTTTCCTTGTTCAGAACATGGATCTTCATATGTCTCATATTGTGCAATGCCTCAATAGGCATCTTCCTCAGTGAGATGGGCTCCCAGATGGCTACGGTCGACAGACCATCTCTGTGAATTAGGAGATACCCATCCACGTCTACCTCAAGTTTAACAATGTTCCCAAACTGCAAGGGAGTCTTCTTCCTCATTCTCTGATCTCTCTTTCTTTGTACTCGATCATAGGCCAACTTCAGGAGTTTAATGCACTTTAAAAAGAAGAGCAAATCAGCTTCACCCAACTTGTTACTGATCTCCCTGAAGTGCCTTGTGAATATGTATTGGATGTATGACTCATCAAGCAGCCTGACCTCATATCCACTGAACAATCTGATTTCTGATCCTTCCTTTCCTCCCCACTTCCTTTCAATCACCATCTCATAAGTCTTCTCATCATAAAACACATTTGAGATTGGTATAGAAGTGTGAGTACCAGCAACCACTTTTCTTTTCAATGATTCAGTGGGTTTCACTCTAAGCTCAGGAAATACCACTTCCTCTGCTGGTTTTCTTTGTTTCTTGTCAAGGGGATTGACAAATGATTTATCTTTTCTCATGCATATTGCCTTTAAGGAGTTGAAGTTGTCAGTTCTCTTGAACATCCTTATAATGTCCTCAAATTCATATCCCCTGAACATTGCTGCATGGTTGATCAGTCTCAGATTAGCAAGTTCCTTCAGATCATGGATCTCCAGAGAGTTCACCAGAGCAGAGTATTCTGTGAAGAATTGGACTAATCCAGATACTCTCTTCACCATAAACATATTCCAGTCACTGTCATACTTCCAAGCAATGATTTTCTGATCAGTTTTTCCTTTGGGAGTAGACACACCTCTGATCATCTCAGCAGTAGTTAACCCTTCATGTAGTTCAATCTGAGATGGTTCAGCAAACCACTCTGGGTATTTGTGAAGAATGGGTGCCAATGAGTCATGATCTCTTTGAGTAAGGCTCATTTCTTGAGCAGAGATTCTTGTTCTTGGTTGCTGTCTGGGGATTTGTTCCTCCAGTTTCTTCATCTTATCTTTCTTCTCATTGATCAGCCTAAGGATAGCAGCCCTTAGGGAATTGGTCTTCATGTTCCCAAGTTTCCTTCTGGTGAATCCTTGAGCAGACAGATATTCCTTCATTTCTTTGTCTGACATGCTATAGGGATCAGGAAACAAAGGTTGAGGAGGAGAAGCTGATTTGACTGTTTGTGTCTTCACCTTAGAAGCTTTGGGAGATTGAGTTTTCTCGTACTCAGTTTCAATGGTTGGATCTAGTAGACTGTTCAACTTTTCTTCTTCAGCTACCATCCTTTCATAATTCATCCCAAAGACTTCATCAGGGTCATAACCATGGTCAATCAGAAATACGGCCTTTTTCATCAAATTATCAGACTTGGCCTTTTCAATCTTTTCAGAAACATAAGGTTCTTCATTCACAGGGATTTTACTGATCACTGGCTTATCAACCATGAATCCACCTGGAATTTCACCTTCTTCTAAATCAATCATCTCACCCTTTTTCTTCATCAATGACTCGGCTTGTTCATGTTCTTCTAAGAATCCACCAATGGCTGCTAGGCTTCTGGGGACATCTTTTGCTTTTTCATTTGAGGTTCTTCTTCTACTATTGGTCTTTTCCCTTAGCCTTTTCAGATAAGTATTTCCTTTTTCTGGTGTATGTTTGAACTTCAGAAGATGGTTCAGCCATTTCAGCTTCCTTTGGCTGTTCTTCAGATTGTTCCTTTTCAGGACTGTGAACTACAGCAGCTGCTGATTCTTCTTCAAGTACTTGCTGTTCACAAAGCTTCTTAATCAGCTCTTTTTGTTCTTCAGAAAGTGACACACCAGGCACCAGTTGCATACTCAATTCCTTTTCAATTGGCACAGGAGATTGAGGTATAACAACAAAAGGCTCAGTCTATGTTCTTTGGTTCATCAAGAAATCCCAGAAGTCATCATCTATGACAAATTCTTCAGCAGAGAACATGTCAAGAGCATTAATCATTTCACTGAAATTAGTCTCTTCAGTGTGAACTTCTGGTTGACTTGAATAATAATCATTTCCATGCTTGATGATTCATGTTTGGATCCACTTGGTTCTCCTTTCTTTTCACCCTTGGAGATTTCCATCCTTTTGTGTGGAGGTGAGTCATCATCACTGTCTTTGGATGACTCTTTGTCACTGTCATTCTTGTCATCATCTCTTTTCCTCTTGTCATGGCTTTTATCTCCTTCATCTTCCTTATCTTTTTCAGCTTCTTGCTTTAACTTCACAAGCATTTCCAACTCTGAGACTCTTTTATTGAGAGCTTCTACTTCTTTTTCAAGGTCAAGGATGATACTGGACTGTTCTTCTATTATCTCTTCTTGATCCATCATGGCAATAGTTTGGATGTTCAAGGTGTCCACATGACCACTAATTTCTTCTCTTGAACTATGAAGAGCTACTTTCAACACTTTGATCTCTTCATCTTTAACTTTTCTTTCCTTTTCATACGAATCTTTCACTTCTTTTAATTCCTTTTCCTTCTCATCCAGCTCCAACAATCTATCTTGTAGGACATTTGATCTCCTACTATGCATTTCTCCAACTTGGCAATTTTCTGAAGTAGAGCTGAAATCATTTCATCCTTCTCATCAGGCTTGTTTACTCCTGATTCAGCATAACTTTCTGAAGGAGCAGCCTCTGATGTTGGCTGCCGTGCAGGCATCTTTATGGTATGATCCTCCTCATCAGGTGATGATTTGGATTCTTCCGATGAGCTAGTAGAATCACCAAACCCTTGTGGTGCATCCGTAGGTGGAGATGGGATAGGTGTATAGTGAGTGGGAGAATGGATGGGTTGAGTGATTGGTGAGTGAGCTGGAGACATGTGGGGAGATATTATGTGTTGTGTTTGAGGAGAAGGAATTTGTGATCTGGGAGGTGATGGTATTGGACGTTGAATAGATGATGAGGCTATATCGGCTTCATGAACATAAGGATCAGTGTGAAGATCACCACCTACATCACCTTGTGGTGACACTGATCTTGGTCTCTCTTCAGTGGTAGCAGCATGCTCATCAACATGTTGTTGAAATTGAGCAGCTTGTGCTTCTTCATGAATAGGCTCATTAGCAGGAGCCTCTTGAACATGTTCTTCTTCTTGATTTATCTGCTGTTGCATCCAAGGCAGCAGAGGAAAGAAAGCTCCACTGTAGAAGTTCCTAGGATCTCTCTTCTTGATATACTTGTAGGACTTTGCATTATAGTGAGGAATGTCCATCACTGGTCCTGTAGGCACAATATCTGGAAATGCTTCATTGATGAAGCATTGAATGAATCTTGGGTACATCAAAAACATGTGTCTTCTGCCTTCTTGGATGTTGGATACCAGTCCATTGAATATGTAGGCTGACATGTTGAATGGCTGGTTGGTGCATAAGGCACATATGGCAGATGATGTAGTCACTGGGATGTCATTCCATCCAGTTTTCCTCTTGGATAAGCAGTGTTGAAACATGTGAATTAAGATCCTCCATTGCAGATCTACCAATCCCTTTACTATCTGCTTTCCTTCATATCCTCCCTCATAACCAATGTTTGCAAAGAAATTCATGATCTCATCATCTTCAAGCTCTAGAGGAGTGTTTGCATCATCTCCAAACTGCAGACACTGTCTCACTGTTTCCTCAGTAACACTAGAGTGTGATCATCAGTTATTCTTCCAGTTAGAGTCCTCATACCATTAACTTCAAGAACTTGGGCTGTTCCCCAAAAAGACCTGATGAGAGTCTCATAAATGATGGGTCTGACAGTCATGGCATATGCAACTCTAGTGGTTAGAAGAAATCTAATCATATCTCTTAAGTCATCTGCTTCTGCTACATCAGGGTCTAGAAATCCGCTGACATTATGTAGTTTGCTCCATGTGAGATTAGCCATTATGTCCTGCAGTCAAGGCATATGAATTAGAATAATGCATAACACCTAAGAACTTGTTCATCACTGTTTGACTTTTATTGGTCAAAATTGTTGTTTCATGTGCAAAGATTCTGAGTAATTTTGAATCATCAGAAGTGTGTGCATAATTAATCTCAATGAGTTCATCATTTCTTGATTTTACAACACATTTTGTGCTTTGATATTATCTCTTTACTTCACCATTTGGATTTCGACATTTGCACTCTACGCACAGACATAATTATTAAGAAAACACTGAATTTCTTGAGGTTTTCTTGAATAATCAGTGAGCATTTGTCGAAATTATCAAGGGTTTAAGAGCATTTTGATTATTTTTACAACTGATTCATAACCTAGGTTACTAAGTTCGATTTGATGTAACAGTTCGACAGTTAGGGTTACACGCAATTCAAATTTTCACCTTTCTTTGATACTACTTGAGTCGTGAATCAAAGGAGTTGATTTTGAAGAAGCAAACTTGAGTTTTTGATTAAGAATCAGAATGTCGATGGTGAAGATGAACAGTATTTGAAGAAGATGAACAGTGTTTGGGTGGCACTCGTCTCACTTTAAGTCTCTCAGAATTTGAAAAGTATTAAATGATCCTTTGATTTTGATTTATATAGACCATTTAATAAGATTCTGAGAATTTGCTAAGTTTTAGATCACCACTGTGTCAAATGCGGTTGAGAAAATGTCTCTCCGCCTTTGTGCACTATTGCAAATGCGGAAGAGAAAAGTCTACCCGCATTTGTGCACTGTTGCAAATGCGGAAGAGAAAGGTCTACCCGCATTTGTGTGCTTGCAAATTCTAGATGTCTATCCGCATTTGCACACTGTTGCAAATGCGGAAGAACAAATTCCATTTTTTATTTTTGGCAAATGTGGCAATGTGAAATACAATCCGCATTTCTTCAATTTGATCTAAATAACGAGTGTAAGCACATCAATTTTTAATTGTGACACAAGAGTTCAATCAAGTTTAAGTGTTTTTCTCAGCCATTCAAAAGAAATGCGGCTGAGGAAAAACAAATGCGGATGAACAAAGATTTGTCCGCATTAGTTTGCACTTGAACCTTGTGTTTCAGTTCACAAAACCTTTACCTGCATTGGTTGAATGCATGGGTTACCTTCACCCGCATTAACCAATGCACTTACCCGCATTAAGTTTTGAACTTAATGTTTTTGCTCTGAATGGTTTTGGATGAATTTTCTCTGATGCTTTATGAAGTGATGTCTTTGACATTGTGGATATTTGTTATTGCTTGTTTCTTATGAAGTTTGACTGATGTCAATTTTTCTTGGATTTACTTGTTCATCATTTGTGAACCAAGTTTCCCATTGTTGACTGTTCCTTTACTTGTTCATGAGGATGTATCTGTTGCATCAGTTGAGATATTATGATATAACTTCTACACCAACACAGACATTGTGCACATTTTGTATTTTCTGATGAGAAAGGAAACATTTGTACAGAAAGATCAAAATTTTGAAATTTCTCCCCCTAAAGTTTGTATCCATAATAGATAGAAACTTTTAAGGATTTGAAAAATTTTGAAGGGAACACAATTTTTTTTTTTTTTGATTTTTGTGTTGTAATCAGTACAAGAAGTTGAGTTATACCTTTCTTTGGGATCATAACAATCATACCTTTCACAGATGCAAGCAATTTTTTAAACCAAACATAATCATGAACCTATTGATTGCAGGTATGTTTGTCCTCTTAAACTCATGCTTGATTAATAGTTAGATGCCAGTGATTTTATCATGTTTTGAGTTGATTAGGTATTCAACATGTACCTCACACTCAATAACATGGCAAGGTCAACTGTCTGCATGTAATGCATGGTAGAACTTTCAACAGCTTACATGACCAAGTTACTTAAGTTATGACATCTCATTTACTTGATCCTCATTGGGATTCTTTTATTTGATCCTTTTATGAATTTGATCCACATTAGGATTCTTTTAACTTCACTTTGGAAGGTGATCTCTAAGGATTCTTTTCTTTCATTCTCTTTGGAATGTAAATTCATCCACATTGGATGTGTTCCACTTTGGGAATCTTTTAGGATCGTAACATCAACACTATGTGCTTGTCACTCCAGGTCTTTGCTCAGCAAAACAAAGGAGGAACTGATGTGAGTAAAGAAGATTCATAAGTCATCATTACTTGGGGTGTTTAGGTTGCTACACACACAAGCATTTAGATAAGTCATGCCTTACACATACTATGAGATGACAGCATCACAGTTGAAGACAGGCTTTAATTTATCACTGCATGTAGTTTCTTTCTCAAGTTGAGCCTACCAACATATCAAATAAGTCCAGTCAGTCATTTGAGTTTTCTAAATGTGCATAGTGAATGATATAGTGACTGTAATTATATCATTTCCAAAGGTTAAATAGTATACTTCCTGATCTGATTTTTTGAAATGTTGAATGTTTTTGTTGATTTTCATTTTACTCAAGATTAATCATGCCATAGATTGGACTAGGAATTCAAATCTGGTTGGATCAAATGCCTTAGTAAATAAATCAGCTAATTGATGATCAGTGTGAACTTGCATCAATTTGATTAAACCTTTTTCAGCACAGTCTCTCAAAAAGTGATATCTAATTTCAATGTGTTTAGTTTTTGAGTGTTGTACTGGATTATTTGTTATGAACATGGCTGCTGTGTTGTCAATATGAATTGGAGTGTGCAGAAAGTTAAAACCATAGTCAAGCATCTGGTTTTGAATCCAGAGAACTTGAGAACAGCATGCAGATGCTGCTATATACTCAGCTTCTGCTGTTGAGACAGATACATTGGTTTGCTTTTTGCACTGCCAGGATACCAGTCTGGGACCAAGAAATTGACACCCGCCAGAAGTGGATTTTCTGTTGAAGTTGCATCCCCCATAATCACTGTCAGTATATGCATAGAGATTGAAATCTCCTTCCTTTGGATACCATAATCCAAGAGCAGGCTTGCCCTTGAGATATCTGAATATCCTCTTGACTGCATTTACATGAGATTCCTTGGGATCTGCTTGATATCTGGCACACACACAAACACCAAACATAATGTCAGGCCTACTGGCTGTTAGATACATTAGTGAACCTATCATAGAACGATAGTGAGTCTGATCCACTGATTTGCCTTCAGGATCTGGTCCAATCTTCACTTTGGTATCCACAGGAGTTCTGATGGACTGACAGTCAGCAAACTTGAATTTCTTCAGCATTGTTTCCACATATTTTGATTGATTGATGAAGATTCCGTCAGCTGTCTGTTGGACTTGTACTCCAAGAAAGAAATTGAGTTCTCCCATAGCACTCATTTGGAATTTTGAATGCATGAGATCTTCAAAGTCTTTGCACAGAGTCTGGTTTGTTGAGCCAAAGATGATATCATCCACATATATCTGAACCAGCAGCATATCCTTTCCTTTTCTTTTTCTGAAGAGAGTCTGATCAATTTTTCCTCTCTCATATCCATTATTAAGAAGGAATGATGAAAGAGTCTCATACCATTTCCTTGGAGCTTGGTGAAGACCGTACAGGGCTTTGTCTAGCTTGTATACCCTGTGTGGATATTCTGGATCTTCAAAGCCAGGAGGTTGACTCACATAGACCTCTTCAGAAATCTTTCCATACAAGAAAGCACACTTCACATCCATTTGATAAACAGTGAATTTCATGGATGCAGAATATGCCAGAAAGATTCTAATGGCTTCTAGTCTGGCTACAGGGGCAAAAACTTCATCATAATCGATTCCTTCTTCTTGTGTGTACCCCTGAGCTACTAGTCTAGCTTTATTTCTAATGACAATTCCCCTGTCATCAGTTTTGTTTCTGTACAACCATCTGGTACCGATAGGATATTGTCCTTCGGGAAGATCTACCAGTTGCCATACTTCTTGTTTCTTGAATTGCAGCAATTCTTCCTGCATTGCTTCAATCCAACTGTTGTCTTGAAGAGCCTCTTTGATATTTTTGGGTACTGTTTGACATAAAAAGCATGAGAACAAGCAAATGTTGGCAATGCTTGATTTGCTCCTAGTCACCCTTTCATTTAGTTCACCAATGATGTCGTCAACAGGATGATTCTTGTGTATTCTTGTGGTTGGAATTGAGTCACCAGCAATGGTTACATCAAGATTGGAGACATTCAGTTCATCTTGGTGCGAGGCAACTTCTTCTTGTACTGTTGGGGAGTTGTGGAAGAAATCAAATTGTGTTGCAGTTCTTGCTTCAGTATCATCAGTGGGTTGATTACTTCCATCAGTTGAAGTTCTTTCAGTATCAACAGGAGGGATGACACGAGTTTGGGTGGTAACTTCTTCTTGAGTAGTTGTTTCAATAGATGGCATCTCTGATGGAGAGGGTGTTGTACTTGGACCATCCTCAATTGAAGCACTTTGATGTTGAACAGAGTGTCTGATAGGATCAGCTTGTAAAGGAACTTCTTCATTTAGTTGCTCAGAAGAAGTTGGAGGAATCATTGGAAAATCACTCCTTCTTTCTGATAATGATGAATGTACAGCTGGTTGTGGATTTCCTGCATCAGACATGTGAAATTGGTCAAAAGACTTAGTGAATGAGTCAATATCAAATAACCAATCAGGACCATTAGCTGCTTTGGGAAATGAATGTTCTTTGAATTGAACATTCGTTGATTCATCAATAATGTTTAATCTGGGATTAAACACTCTGTAAGCCTTTGATACAGATGAGTATCCTACAAAGAATCCTTCATCAGACTTAGATGAGAACTTTCCCAAATGATCCCGGGTGTTTAATATTGAGACTGGACAACCAAATGACTTGAAAAATCCAATAAATGGTTTTCTTTGAAAAATGAGTTCATATGGAGTCTTGTTACTTTCTTTGACAAGTAAGGTTCTATTTTGTACAAAGCAAGATGTGTTAACTGCTTCCGCCCAGAAAGGTGATTGGCAGTTTAGCATCTGCTAGCATGGTGCGTGCTGCTTCAATTAGTGTTCTGTTCCTTCTTTCAGCTACCCCATTTTGTTGAGGAGTTCTAGCTGCACTAAATTGATGAGCTATGCCTTTGATTGCACAAAATGAACTCATATCTTCATTTTAAATTCTGTCCCATTATCACTCCTGATTGTTTTGACTTTAAGATCAAGTTGATTTTCAATTTTGTGATTAAATCTTTTATTAATTGGAACGTTTCATTTTTATGAAGTAAGAAGAAGACCCATGTGAATCTAGAAAAGTCATCTATGATCACCAAACAATATTGTTTCTTTCCCATACTCATAACATGAGTTGGACCAAAGAGATCCATATGAAGTAGTTTCAATGGAGTATTGTTGGTGTTCACCAACTTTAGTTTGTGAGACGACTTGTGTTGTTTTCCTTTGAGACATGCAGAACAGTGGTCAATGAAATGAAATTCTTTTTGAGGTAAACCAAAAACATGATTTCCTTTAACCAGTCTGTTCATGTTTTTGAAATTTGTATGTCCCAGTCGTCTGTGCCAAAGTTGTGATTCATCAAAAGATGCTTTTGACAGAAGACATGTTTCTTCTTTTGGTGAAGTTGAGTTGAGGTTTATGACATAAGTGTTATTCTTTCTGGGTGTTTTCAAGACAACCCATTCTTCAGGAATAAGAAATCCTGGTCTCAGAATGTAGCAATGAGTGTCTGTGAAGTGAGTGGAATATTTCTTGTCACAGATCTGAGACACGCTGAGAAGATTGAAGTTTAGTTGTTCGCAGTAATTCACTCTGTCAAAGCTCAGCATTCCATTTGTCACAGATCCTTCACCTGTAATTCTACCTCCTTGTGAATCTCCTCCAAATGCCACTGTCGTTCCTTGAATGTGCTTAAAATCATGAAGGAGGGAACGGTCTCCAGTCATGTGTCGGGAACATCCACTGTCCACATACCATATACTGTTGGACCTGTGTGAATGACCCTACAAGCACAGAAAGAACTAGTTAGAATGTGAAACCCAAGCCATGATGGTCTTGGGCTTACCGTTTCTATCCATGATAGTAACCTGTTGGTATTTTCCTCTAAACTGGGGCTTTGGTGGTGGGATCATGCTTGATGTATTTCTGAAACTTGATTGGTTTGTTATATCAATGATGAGGAATCAGATGAGTATTCAAACCTTCAGATGAGATCTGTTTCTTTTCAGAAAAACCTTTGTTTTTATTCCCTGTTTCTGGTTTCGATTTTTAGAAAATATTAACTTGTTGACCACTTGGATTGAGAAAATCATTAGTTTGTCTGACCACTTGATTTCTATATCTTTGACTTCTGTTTGACATTTTCAGATTTTCATGTTATCATCAGATTTGGAAACTCTGTGATAAGAATGATCATTGATTTATGTTTATCAAACATGATTGGTGAGATAGGCTTGTTTGGGGTATCCTCTTTCCCTTTTGATTGAAGAAACAGTCAGACGTGTTTGTGATTTGTCATATTGCAGACAGAACAGTATTTGTTGAAATAACAGTTCTTGGTGGTGTGATTGTTCATGTCACAGATGGAACAGTATTGATTATAAAAGCATTTGTCTGTTCTGTGATTAGACCTATCACACACATCACAACGCATGTGCTTGTTTCTAGCCACTGATCCCGGTGTTGAGGATTTAGTAGCTTTGACAGATTTTGAATTTGATTCATTCCGAGGTTTTGATGAGAATTCCTGATCAGCCTTGTTGGTAGATTGTTTCACAACACTACTGACTCTTCTTTTCTTAGGCTGACCTCGCTTTCCTCAATTGTTGTCTACATTCCTTTTCCAATTGATTAACATGCTCTTTGTTAAAATATCAAAGCCAACTCCTTGCTTTGATTTTGATGTTTGTGGGTCTGAGTGAATTCTAGTTTTTTGACTCGAACAACTTTTCTTTTAATGGAAGGGGAATCATTTTCTGACTTGCTTGAATTTTTTGGAGAGTTTGTCTCACTGTCAGATCTGCTTTCAGCAGTTAGATTCACCTTATTAGTTGTTATATTCTTTTCCCTTGAAACTGCAGGGATGAATTTCACAAAAGGAACAACAGCCTTGGTGGGGCTAGTTGTTCTATTCACACTTACTGTCTTGTCTGAGCACTCCTTAATTTTAATAGGATGTCCTAACTTGATTTTATCCTCATTTGTTTCAATGTAAGCACTTGGTCTGTTTTGAGGATCGGTGACTTGATTTACCATTGTTTTAGGTTCAATAGTGTTAGGCTCATTTTCTTGTTGGAGTGAAACAGATCCAGGCATGACAGTATAGTTATCATTGTATGGTGGTGGACACGAGTTGTATCCATACCTGACATGTCTTTGGGATCCTTTTGTGAGTCAAGCATTTCTTGCAGCTTAACTGTGACTGTTGAAACTTTTCTAGTTTCAACTCAGTAAGATTGAGTTCAGTTTTAGATTGAGCTAACTTTTCAGTCAGTTGCTCATTCTCAGCTGCAGAGAGTACTTTTCACCATGCAATTTCTCAATGTCTGAGATGAGAGACTTAATTTTAATTTCAAAGCCTTTAATTTCTCTCTTAAGCATCTCAGATTTAACCTTTTCTTCTTTTATTTTATCAGCTAGTTTATGATTGTGCTCTCTATAACCTTGTACTTCATGAATGCATTTATCACTACAAAGGTTAGTTTTTACCTCGGTGGGCATGGAGAAGGTCCATCATTGATGTGAGCCATGAGTGCATGATTTTGAAATTGAGGCTTCACTTCCTCTGCATACATGCTCCAGTCACATACTCCATCCTGCCTGATAACAAGAGCATTAGCTGATGGCTGATTGCTTCCATAAGCTAGATTGGTCAGTTGAGGTTGAGTCTGTTATGATTGTTGCTGATTGATGATATTGTTGGTTATAACTGTTGGAGTGAAAGCTTGCAGATGGCTGTGATGATGACTGGTTTTGTGGAACCCTTTGAGCATTGTGGTTTCTTCTAGGAGCATACATTCTCTTGAGAAATGGCCAGTCATACCACAGTTAAAACACTTCACTTTTGATTTATCGTATCCAAGCTTGGTGTTTTCATTCAGGTGAAGCTTTTTACCTTTTCTGAAAAATTTCTTAGCTCTCATAGCTATCATTGCCATTTGCCATTGCAAATCCATTTCCTCTACATCATCTGGATCCATTTCTTCTAAGTCTTCTTGTATCAGATGTGCAGATGTGAGTCTTCCTCCTAAATAGGCTTCAAAGCTTGCAACAAAAGCATTGTAGGTTGCTTTTTGTTCTTCAGATTTTGGATCATCAGGGGTTGGTGTTGAAGCAGGTGGGGATGAGGTTGATGGCTTGCTTGGAGGTTGAGCTGCTATGAATCCAGTGGGTTTAGATTGATCCCTTGATGAGAGAAAAGTCATTCTTCAGTGATGAAGGCATTCTCAACAGAGTGAGAATCAGTTGGAAACTTGTAAGCCTCCACAACTTTGGGTCCTCCAAGGTTTCTGCTTCTCTCATCTAGTTCCAAAGCTTCAATCTTGGCAATCATAATATCTAGAGTTGTGCTCTCTAGATCAAGAGTGTTCTTTAGCATGGTTACATTTTGTTTCCTGTTTCTGGAAGGCTATGTAACATCTTCTTGTTTAACTCCTTTGACTTGTAGGTGACTCCCATAATCTCTAGATCATTCACCATTGCACAAATCTATGCAACTGTTTGGAGATAGACTCCCCTTTTGAGTGATGGAATGTCTCATACTGATTCACAAGCTTGTCTTTGTTGATTTCAGCCACTTCACTGCTTCCTTCACACATAATTTTCAGGGCATCCCATACTGCTTTTGCAATGCCATACTTTTCCAATCTCTTGAGCACATCCATTTTGAGTGCTTGAGTGAGTATGGAGTAAGCTTTGAGGTCAATCTTGATCTTCTTGTAATCATCGTCATCAAGAGTAAGGTCTTCAATAGGGATTCTTGCAGTCTTGTATAACGCAGCTTGATCTGCAGATAATGTAACAGGGATGTGTGGGCCTTTGCAAATAGAGATCCAATAATCAGATCAACACCTGTAACATAATTCATGAATCTGATTTTCCATTGTTTATATTCAGATTTATGCTTGAGCATGGGTGGTTTGAAGCATGCCCAAGTTCAGAATAGTTATGTGAGTCCATGGTTAACTTTTTGTTTTAACTTGCTTATATCTGGTTTTAACTGATTTATCTTTGATTAGTCCAAATAGTCCAAACTTAGTACTGTAACAAAGGATCTGCTGAGAATGTGTGTATTTCAGTGAGACTATTCTGAGTCTTGACTTTAGATGTTCTTGTTTTAATGAAAGTGCAACCTGAAACTGTTTTCGTTCGAAGAACAACTTTGGATGAACAGTAGCAGTTGAGTAGATCTGAGAGTATTTGGTTAGAATACTGAGAAGAGATGTTCAAATCTCTAAGCAGCAACTCAAGCAACAGATCAATCGGGTTAACACAGATCTGAGCGGATCTGGGTAATAACCGAGAGCCAAGGCTCTGATACCAATTGACTGGGTTTTGAGAATGATATTCTCTGTTGATGTGAATCAACAAGGATCGAATATGTTGATTGACTCAATGATTGAGAGGCGGAATCAAACAATCAATGAACATTTAACACTTGAAATACTCATAAATGCACTTGTATTGATTATCTGAACTGTTACAAAGTAAATGCTAGGGTTTAGCAAGCTACAGTAACAATGCAAGACAACCTCGGATGAAACAAAGAATAAGAGGTGTCAGGAGTTTTCAGGTACAAAGTCTAAAGTCTCAAGAGTCACCTCACATACGAGGTTTCTGATCTATTTATAGGCTGACTTACAGCTTGTACAAAATGACTAAACTACCCTAACTGTACAGAATAGTTTGTCTTCATACGCATTTGTTCTTAGTCATCCGCATTTGTTAATGCGGATGAGTAAGTCTTCATCAGCATTAGTCTTCTATTCTTCCGCATTGGTGTTTGGTCATCAGCATTGACAAATGCGGATGAACAAACACTGAGCGCATTTGTTACTTAACATCCGCATTTGTTAATGCGGATGAACAAAAGTCTTGTCTGCATTTGTCGGTTGTCCGCATTAGTTAATGCGGATGAACAAATACTTGTCAGCATTTGTTCTTGTGCATCCACATTAACAAATGCGGATAGCCGACACTTGTATTTTCTTGATCCGCATTTCTTCTTGGACTTGGGGAGATTTCCAGCAGAACAACCATCCACCTCTTGAATTGGCATGTATGATCCTTTCAGGGTCCAACAACGTAAAGTATTATCATTAATAAAAGTGAAAGAATAATGATAAAGAAAAGTGGAACGTAAATGAAAGAATGTAAGTCTTGCAAGCAACTGAATAGGAGGTGCACGACCATGTTATCGTTAGCTCAACTGTATGCGGTTTAGCTAACCCATAGGATGCATGCAGCGTCAGTCATTGAGACTGACAGGGACCCTTGTAGCATACCCTAGGTGACTGGGTCAGCTTAGTGCATAATGTTCGTGGTCTATTTATAGACCACATGCCCAGCAGCAGCTTCGTGCAAAATGTTCGTGGTATTGCACATTGGTCCTTAGGAAAGTGAAAGATAATGATAAAAGTATGAAAGGAATGAATGCGTACGATAATGATTAATGAAGAAAGTTTACATTGATGTATATATGATGTGTGCTCACATACAAATGTAAAGAAAGTTTTCTACTGAAAAGAGTATTTTTGATATATAAATTATATTAGGTATTTTAACACTTTTAAAACTAGAACTCACTCAGCAACACTGACTTTTATACATTTTCAGTTGGCAGGTAATCATTACTGAGGATGGCACGAGGGTGAAGCTACTCGACAGGGTAAGACTGACATCCATTCACCACTTATGATCTTGTTGTTTTGTAATGCAATTAAACAATCTTTTGTAACTCAAACCCCATTTTACTGCTTAACAACAATATTTATTAATAATAATGAATGGTTTTTGTTAACTTATTTCTGCTGCATATTTTATGAATTATGTATTATTTGTGTAATAATGCGAAGATTGTCCAACTATGAGGTCTCCGGGATCGGGGCCTTACAATTTGGTATGAGAGCTAAAGTTTAGTGAATTGGGTAAAATATTTTTAAAAAACTAACCTTAAACTGAAAATGGGACAAATAGAGGGATGTCAGCCCGAGTAGCTATGTGCCATCAGGTATTTCTTTCTTAAAGTTAACCAGTATTATGTGTGCATGCTATTTGACTTATGTGTTCTTAGTAGATTTAGATACTGACGTAGTCAGGATAGGAAATGCTTAGGGTGTGAAGAGTAAAGTAAGTGGCTAATAATAACTGGCCACTGTAAATAGGGACTTACTATACTTAACATGAGCTGAGCTATTCCTTGAATGACCATGTTAGTGTTTGAATCTTATAGTGACTAGAGAATGGCTGGAGGTAGATCATCTAACGCCTCTAGGGGTGGAGCACAGGAAGGACGTGGTGCTGGACTGCGTATTACTAGGAATAAGACAAAGACACCTGAGAGGCCCCGTGAAGAGCCCAAAATGCATTACCAAGAGGGTGGTGATGACATTGCAAACTTAAGGGCTTCGGTGAAAGAGACGATCGTCGAGGAAGTCCATCAAGTCATGCAGATGATTCTACCGTCTGTAGTGACTGAAGTGATCAAGGCAGCAAGATAGGACGAGAAGAAAAAGAGGAGAAGGACCACCGAAAGGGAGGAAAGGGAATGATCAGAGACCGAGGCGATTGTCTCGAGTGAGGAGGAGGAGGAGGAAGCAGTGCAGGACACTGCACGAGGATGTAACTATTGAGTATTTTAGAGAAGTAAGCCCCTGACTTTCGATGGGAATGGCAATGTTGCTGCTGCTCGCCGATGGTGAGGGAGATGGAGGCGGTGCTTGACATCAGTGAGTGCCGAGAAGATCAGAAGGCGAAGTTCTCCACCTATTCATTGGTGGACATGGCCTTATGCTGGTGGGAAAACATTATCCCGGCCGAGGGCAGCAGGGCCATTGGAAAGATGAGGTGACTAGAACTGAAAAAGTTGGTGATTGAGGAGTTTTGTCCTCATAGGGAGTTAGACAAGATTGAGAGGGAGTTCCTGTAGCTGGAAGCGGGAACTATGACGCATCAACTTATACCACCAAATTCAACGAGATGGCAAGGCTGGTGCCTGATCAGGTGACTCCGATATCAAGGAAGATTAAGCGGTATGTCCAGGGGTTGCCGGCTGATATACGCAGGCACTTGATTGCCGCCCGACCAAGTACCTTTCGATCGGCTATAGACTAGCGGGTTAGTTATATGATGAGCGAGAGGATACCGTGGTGGAGGCGAAGAAGATTGTAAGGCCCCGATCCCAGGATGCTTACAGCTGGCCATTCATCGCTCTTAAATATATAATTTCATTAACTTTAATAAACATTGTAGCGGAATCAGTAAAATAACTTTTCAATTCAATATAAATGCTTTTGCAAGTTAATACATCGTTAATCAATTATAAAATATATATTGTTACATTACATCACAAAAGCATTATATAAATGGATGCCATCCAAAAGAGCTGAGGAGCCGCCCCGTGCCATCCTTAACAACCTTACCTGCCTACTGGAAACACATAAAAAGTCAGCGTTGCTCAGTGAGTTCTAGTTTTATAAATAAATACTTTACTTCATTAAAACCGTTTCTTTACTTTCATGAAATCATACATCATACGTATACATAGATAATATCATTATTTTCTTCATCATTCGTTATCTTTTACTTCTATCTGGATCCTATCAAACTTTACCCTCTTCATGGCACGCAGCCATGATTACGGAGGTCTAGTGACAAGGATCCCGTTTCGTACTCTGTTATTACCTTTTGTCTGTTCATTACTTTCATTCGTTCATTCATCATACTTTCTTGTCATACTTACTCTTTCGTCATTACCTCTTTTCTTTCCATCACCCATAAATCTTACCCTTCTGTATCGTGGTACTGGGCCTAGGTCTACCATAGACCTTCTATAACGGTGCACGCACCTCCTGGCCACAGTAGCTAAGGTAAAGTTTAGGTGTACCATTGCCATATGCAATACCCTTCTGTTTCGTTGTACTGGACCTAGGCCTATCATAGACCTTCTATAACAGTGCATCGCACCTCCTGGCCACAGTGCCTAGGATATGCAGCAATGGTTCTATACAAATGGTTAATCACAGTGTCAAGCTTTACCCTCTTCATGGCACACAGCCAGGATTACTGAGGTCAAAGGACAAGGATTTAATTTCGAGTCTGTTGCGACAACAAGGTAGCTCACCTCCTATATTTGCTTGCAAGCCTTTCTTACTCTCATTTTTTATTAATGCAACCATTCATTCATCACTTTCCTCTTTCACTATCTTTCACTTTACGTTACGTAATACTTTCATTTCGTTCTTTAACATAACACTTAAAGTCACGAGAAACATAAAGATACACTATAATAAGGAACATCAACATACACTATAGCATCATCATACAGGCATCATCATACATACATAACATACATCATGCATAAACATGCAACATCATCATGCCCAACATACCCTCTAAGATCCCAATGGTCATCTTACATGTACTTACGGGAATTTGCACGTCACAACTTACATCTGCACTTTCCCCCAAAGTCAGTAATTAAACTATGCTTCTCCTCGGGTACAACAGCTCTATTTGGGTGTATTGTACCCTTCAGTCGCATGGCCTCCATGCGACTCAAATCATGCGGATGAATGCGGATGAACACCAATGCGGATGAACACATGCGAATGAACCCTCAATCGTGCGATGAACACTATGCACCACTATGCG
This sequence comes from Flaveria linearis, assembly GCA_024085815.1. Classification (NCBI taxonomy): domain Eukaryota; kingdom Viridiplantae; phylum Streptophyta; class Magnoliopsida; order Asterales; family Asteraceae; genus Flaveria; species Flaveria linearis. Next base: position 46,161,401 of record CM044013.1, read on the forward strand.
AATGAGCACCATGCGATGGGCTCTCAGTGATGACCCCCAGTCATGTGACTGGACCCCCAGTCGTCGACTGCGTCATGCGAATGAACTCCAATCTCACCTCAATCGGCCGAACGGCCTCCAGTCGGTCGCCTAGCCCTAGTTGATGCAGAATACAGTTCATCCCGAACCCAATCTGCCATTTTCGACCTCCAAGCTTATCCAAACCCATTCTAAGCCCAAATCAACCATCCTAAACCTTAGGAATGCATACTACAACACCATTCAAGCACACATAAGCTCGAAATCATACTCCAAACGCATCACACGCAAACACACCCAAATGGGTCAAACACACAAACATACAAAATAGGGGTCCTAGAACTCACACAAACTACCCCAAGAAGAAGAGCTTCGTCTAGACCCGCTACACGACGATTTTGCACACTCGAATCCGCTCGAACCAAGCTTTCTTCTTCTCTTCTCCCTTTTCTCTCATCTTTCTCTCTATGTTGCAGAATTTTGGAGATGTGGGGAGGGTGTGGGCTGCCCTCCCCTCTTATTCCCCTTCTCTTCCGAACTTTCTCGTATTTTGGCAAGTTTGGTCCCTCGACTTTGAACTTTATTTTTTTTCTTCTTTCGTCGGCTTCAAAGAAAATATCCGGGCGTTACAAGTCCACCCCCTTATATAGGTTTCGTCCCCGAAACCTGTTATTTCTTGAACAAACGTGGGTAATGTTGTCTCATTTCTTCTTCGGTCTTCCACGTTGACTCGGATCCCTTCCTGTGCTTCCACTGTACACGCACAAGAGGAACCACTTTATTTCTCAGCCTCTTCTATTTTCGATCGAGGATAGCCACTGGTTGCTCCACATAATTGAGCCGTTCGTCTACTTTGATGTCCTCAAGTGGAACAGTCATATCTTCATCTGCCAAACACTTCCTTAGATGAGATACGTGGAATGTCAGGTGAATTCCACTTAACTCATCTGGTAACTTTAATCTATAGGCCACCTCTCCTACTCGAGCATTGATTCGGAAAAGGCCTATGTATCTCAGGCTCAGTTTGCCCTGCTTTCGAAACCAAATGATAATGTTCCAAGGTGAGACCTTCAACATAACCCCGTCACCCACCTGGAACTCAATCGGCCTGCGTCGTTTATCAGCATACGACTTCTGTCTATCCTTGGCTGCCTTCATGAAGGCTTTGATCCTTTCAAGCTTTTTAGTCGTAGCCTCAATCACCTCAACGCTCCGTAACTCTTTATGGTAGATATCACCCCAACAAAAGGTGTTCTACACCTCCTACTGTATAACATCTCATAAGGTGGCATACCAATACTGGCATGATAACTGTTGTTGTATGAGAACTCAGCTAACGGTAAGTCGTCATCCCAACTTCCCCCAAAATCAATCAAGCATGCCCAAAGCATGTCCTCGAATGTCTGAATGGTCTTTTCTAACGGACCATCATTCTGGGGATGATAAGCCGTGCTAATATGTAACGTCGTCCCATGGCGTCGTGGAATTTCTTCCAGAATTTGGATGTAAACCGGGTGTCATGATCAGACACAATAGACACCGGCACCCCATGACGAGTTACAATTTCCTTAATGAACAGATCAGCCACCCTCTCAGATGAATACGTCTCGCGGATCAGTAGGAAGTGAGCACTCTTCGTCAAGCGGTCAACAATCACCCATATAACATCATACCCTTTCGGAGTATGCGGCAGCTTCGTAATAAAATCCATGGTGATGTGCTCCCACTTCCATTCCGGTATATCCAAAGGTTGGATCTTTCCATACGGCTTTTGGTACTCGGCCTTCACTTATAATCAAGTATGGCACTTACTCACATACTCCACTATGTCACACTTCATACCCGGCCACCAATAATCCTTCTTCATGTCTTGGTACATCTTTGTAGCACCGGGATGAATAGAGTATCGAGTCTTATGAGCTTCATCCAGTATCTTCACCCGTAGATCCCCAAAACAAGGAATCCACATTCGTCCAAATAGGGTTCTAACACCGAATGTGTTTTCACCCAACTCCACGACCAGACCTCTCATTCTTTTAGAGTTAAGATGATCATATTTTAATGCCTCATCTTGAAACTCTTTGACTTGCTTCATCACATCAGAGGTCATAATCAACTGGTACGCTTTCACCCAAATCGGGTCGGGCCTTTCCTTTCGACTAAGGGCATCCGCCTCCACGTTGGCCTTGCCCGAATGGTAATGGATCTCACAATCATAATCCTTTATGAGCTCCAACCATCTTCTTTGCCTCATGTTCATGTCCTTCTGCTTGAAGAAGTACTTCAAGCTCTTGTGGTCAGTGAAAATGGTGCACTTCGTCCCATAGAGATAGTGCCTCCAAATCGTTAGTGCAAAGACCACAGCTGCTAGCTCCAAGTCATGAGTAGGATAGTTAACCTCATGAACCTTCAACTGTCGGGATGCATAAGGTATAACCTTCCCTCTCTGCATTAACACGCACCCCAATCCTGAGTAGGAAGCATCGGAATAAACCACCAGATCTTCACTTCCATCGGGTAATGACAATACAGGAGCTTGGGCCAACCTCGCCTTCAATTCCTCAAATGCCTTCTCTTGAGCTTGACCCCACACAAACTTTACATCTTTCCGGGACAACTTGGTTAGTGGAGAAGCGATCTTGGAAAAGTCTTGAATAAATCTTCAGTAGTAGCCCGCCAAACCCAAGAAACTATGGATCTCGGATGGCGTCTTTGGATACTTCCATTGCATCACCGCTTCCACCTTTGCCGGATCCACCATAATCCCCTCCAGATTCACCACGTGACCCAAGAATTGAACCTTGCGCAACCAAATCGCGCATTTGGAGAACTTGGCGTACCACTTCACCCTTCTCAACGTCTCCAACACCTCTCGAATGTGACCAGCATGTTCTATCTCGCTCTTTGAATAAATCATAATATCATCAATAAACACAATCACTGATTTATCTAACATCGGCCGACACACTTGGTTCATCAGATCCATAAAAGCAGTTGGCGCATTGGTCAAACCTAAAGACATAACGAGGAACTTGTAATGACCGTAACGAGTGCGAAAAGCTGTTTTAGGAATATCCTGCTCTTTCAACTATAGCTGATGGTAGCCAGATCGAAGATCTATCCGTGAAAACCAAGTGGCGCCTTGAAGCTGATCGAACAAATCGTCAATCCTCGGTAACGGGTACCGATTCTTCACCGTCAACTTGTTCAGCTCATGGTAGTCTATACACATCCTCATGTTACCGTCTTTCTTCTTTACGAATAAGACTGGAGCACCCCAAGGAGAGATACTTAGTCTAATGAACCCCTTATCAAGCAGTTCTTGCAACTGCTCCATCAGCTCTTTCATCTCCGTCGGAGACAACCGATACGGTGCCTTGGCAATGGGTTGGGCACCCGGTATCAGATCAATCTGAAACTCGATCTCTCGGTCAGGTGGCACTCCTGATAAGTCTTTCAGGGAACACATCTGGAAAGTCACACACAACCGAAACATCGGATAGTTGTGGTGTTGGCGTTTCCACATCCTTTACATAACACATGTAGGCGCTACATCCAGCCTCATACACTTTCCCGCCACCGCCAATGAGATCACTTTCGGGATCGTCGTGACCCAATCCCCGTAAACAATTACCGAACTCCCGTCAGGCGCTATCAACCGAATCATCTTCTTGCGACACACTATATTTGCCTTGAAGTCTGCCAACCAATCCATCCCAAGAACCAAATCGAAACCATCTAGGATCATCACAAAACTGTCTAACAGGAAACTTATGGTCTTCTAATTGCACATCACAGTTCTCTATCATCTCAGAAATCCTGGTAGACTAACCTATGGCAGTTTCTACATCAAAGGGCGCGTCAACATGTCTACTACTAACAGGCAGTTTAGCACAGAAAGCAGCAAAAATAAAAATTCTATTGGCACCCGAATCAAATAACACAGAAGCTAAAGTTTGGTTCACGAGAAACATACCAGACACAACATCAGGGTCCGTCCTAGCTTCCTCCTGTGTCATAGTGAATGCCCTAGCGCTCGCCCTCGGTCCTTCACTCCCCGTCTTCTTCACTCCAAAACCCTCAGCCTTAGGCTTCTTACAATCCTTAGTTACGTGGCCCTCCACGCCACAGTTAAATCATCGGACCGCACGACAGTCCCTAGCTATATGCCCCGGCTTCCCACATCTGAAGTACACATTCAACCCCAGTCTACATTTGCCACTATGCTCTCTCCCACACTTACCACACTTCTTCATACCCACACCCGATATGACCACACGGCGGTCATCCACCCGTGCCTTCTTGTTACCCGTCGAGGCATCACCCCGACCAAACCTCTTTCCCCACCAGTTTCGATCACCACTACCCTTCCTATTACCTTCAGCCACCACCACTACAGCCCTCTTATCATACAACCTCCCGCCAAGTCCCCCATCGACCTAAATGTGCTTGGTCGGCATCGATCATATGCCTGCGAATATCCGCTGGCAAGGGCTGAATCTACCTCTTAATCTTTCGTGACAGAGGCGTCACCTGATCCGGCACCAGACGTGTCATCTCGTTGAACTTTGTGGCGTACTATTGGTGTGTCATGGTTCCCGCCTCCAGTTGCAGAAACTCCCTCTCAACCTTGTCCATTTCTCGATGAGGACAAAACTCCCCAATCACCAACTTTTTCAGCTCTAACCATCTCATCCTCCCGATAGCCTGCTACCCTCGGCTTGGACTATATTGTCCCACCAGCACCAAGCCGAGTCCACAAAAGGGTTGGCAGCAAACTTTACTTTCTGATCCTCCCAGCACTCGCTGATGTTCAAAACAACTTCCATTTCTCTCACCCACCGGTGAGCAGCAGCAGCAGTGCCGTTACTATCAAAAGTAGGGGGCTTGCACCTTTGAAATGCACCGTAGTTACAGCCTCGTGCCACCTCCGGCGCAGGCTCCTCTTCTTTCTCTTCTTCATCATCAGAAAGAACCGTTTCAGGCTCCGGTTGCTCCCGTCCTCCTGAGGACCTGTTCCTCTCCTTCCGTTCTCCTTCCTGTACAGCCTTAATCACTTCAGTCACCATAGACGGTAAGATCATCTGCATGACTTGATGAACCTCCTCCACTACAGCCTCCTTTACCGAGGCTCTCAGATCGGCGCTCTCATCTACACCCTCCGGATTAGGGGTCTCGGGTTCTTCAAGAACCACTTTTTCAACTCTAGGCCTGCCTCTTTTGGGTCGCGATGCAGAAGCAAGCCCACCACGCGAGGCTTTAGATGATCTACCACCAGCCATCCTCTATCACACACTGAAAGATTCAAACACAAACACGGTCATTCAAGGGAACAACTCAGTTTATGTCAAGTATAGTAAGTCCCTATTACAGTGGCCAGTTCTGATTAGCCACTTACTTTACTCTTCGTACCCCAAGCATTACGTGTCCTGACTACATCAGTATCTAAATCTACCAGCAACACATAAACCACATAACATGCACACATAATACCGGTTAACATTAAGAAAAAACCTGATGGCACGTAACTACTCAGACTTGCATCCCTTCCCTTTCCGTCCCATTTTCAATTTAAGTTATGGTTTATTTTTAAAATTTACCCATTTCACTTAAAGTTTGGCTCTGGTACCAACTTGTAAGGCCCCGATCCCGGGACGCTTACAGCAGGCCATTCATCGCTCTTAAAACATTTAATTTCATTAACTTTAATAAACATTTAGCGGAATCAGTAAAATAACTTTTCAATTCAATATAAATGCTTTTGCAAGTTAATACATCATTAATCAATTACAAAATATATATTGTTGCATTACATCACAAAAGCATTATATAAATGGATACCATCCAAAAGAGCTAAGTAGCCGCCCCATGCCATCCTCAGCAACCTTACCTGCCAACTTGAAACACATAAAAAGTCAGCGTTGCTGAGTGAATTCTAGTTTTATAAATAAAATACTTTACTTTCATTAAAACCGTTTCTTTACTCTCACGAAATCATACATCATACGTACACATAGATAATATCATTATTATCTTCATCATTCGTTATCTTTTACTTCTATCTGGATCCTCTTAAACTTTTCCTCTTCATGGCACACAGCCATACGGAGGTCGAGTGACAAGGATCACGTTTTGTACTCTCTTATTACCTTTCGTCTATTCATTACTTTCATTCATTCATTCATCATACTTTCTTGTCATACTTACTCTTTCGTCATTACCTCTTTTCTTTCCATCACCCATAAACCTTACCCTTCTGTATCGTGGTACGAGGCCTAGGTCTACCATAGACCTTCTATAACGGTGCAACGTATCTCCTGGCCATGGTAGCTAAGGTAAAGTTTAGATGTACCATTGCCATATGAAATACCCTTCTATTTCATGGTACTGGACCTAGGCCTATCATAGACCTTCTATAACGGTGCATCGCACCTCCTTGCCATAGTACCTATGATATGCAGCAATGGTTCTATACAAATGGTTAATCACAGTGTCAAGCTTTACCCTCTTCGTGGCACACAACCACGATTACTGAGGTCGAAAGACAAGGATTCCATTTCGAGTCTGTTGCGACAGCAAGGTCGCTCACCTCCTATATTCGCTTGCAAGCCTTTCTTACTCTCATTTTTTATTACTGCAAGCATTCATTCATCACGTTCCTCTTTCATTATCTTTCACTTTACGTTACATAATACTTTCGTTTCATTCTTTAACATAACACGTAAAATCAAGGGAAAGATAAACATACACTATAATAAGGAACATCAACATACACTATAGCATCATCATACAGGGCATCATCATACATACATAACATACATCATGCATATACATGCAACATAATCATGCCCAACATACCCTCTAAGATCCTAATGGTCATCTTACATGTACTTACGGGAACTTGCACGTCACAACTTACATCTGCACTTTCCCCCGAAAGTCAGTAATTAAACTATGCTTTTCTCCGAGTACAACAGCCCTATTTGGGCGTATGGGTACCCTTCAGTCGCATGGCCTCCATGCGAGTGAACATCATGCGAATGGACCTATGGGGATGAACACCAATGCGGATGAAAACCCAGTCATGCAAATGGACCCTTAATCGTGCGAGTGAACACTATGCGAATGGACCTCATGCGGTTGAACACTATGCGAATGGGCTTTGAGTCGCATGACCCCCTATGCGACTGGACCCCCAGTCGTACGACTGAACCTCAGTCATGTGAATGAACTCCAATCGCACCTCAATCGGCCAAATGGCCTCCTGTCGGTCGCCTAGCCCTAGCTGATGCAGAATGCAGTTCATCCCAAATCCAAATTGTCGTTTTCGACCTCCATGCTCATCCAAACCCATTCTAAGCCCAAATCAACCATCCTAAACCTTAGGAATGCATACTACAACACCATTCAAGCACAAACAAGCCCGAAATCATACTCCAAACGCATCGCACGCAAACACACCCAAATGGGTCAAACACACACACACACACATACAAAAACGGGTTTACTATGTGTTCCAGCCCCAAAAGAGTTGAAAACAAGTAAAATAGGGGTCCTAGAACTCACACAAACTACCAAAAGAAGAAGAGCTTCGTCTAGACCCGCTACACGATGATTTTACACTCTCGAATCCGCTCGAACCAAGCTTTCTTCTTCTCTTCTCCCTTTTCTCTCTTCTTTCTCTCTATGTTGCATAATTTTGGAGATGTGGGGAGGGTGTGGGCTGCCCTCCCCTCTTATTCCCCTTCTCTTCTGAACTTTCACACGTTTTGGCAAGTTTGGTCCCCCGACTTTGAACTTTATTTCTTTTTTTCTTCTTTCGTCGGCTTCAAAGAAAATATCCGGGCCTTACAAAGATAGTTGGTGGGGATATGAACTGGAATGGGAAGCGGTTTGGGCATGGTGTTTCACTCCAAACAACAAAAAGATGAAAGTGGATGACCGTAGAGTGGCATGATCAAGCTCAGGGCTGAGGAAGTGCGGTAAGTGTGGAAGGGAGCATACCTGCGAGAGCAGGTTGGGATTGAACGTGTGCTTGAAGTGTGGGAAGCCTAGTCATGTTACTAGAGACTATAGGCTGCCGAGGTGTTATAGCTGAGGTGAGGAGGGCCACGTGAGCAAGGATTGCACGAAGCCAAGGGCCGAGAGTTCTGGGGCGAAGAAGAAGGCTAAAGGGGGAGGGTAGAGGGCAAGTGCTAGAGCTTTCATGATGACCCGGGAGGAGGCGAGGGTGGATCCTGATGTCGTGTCAGCTATGTTTCTAGTAAACCAAACTTGTGCCTCAGCACTATTTGATTCTGGTGCTAGTGGGAGTTTCATCTCTACTACTTTCTGTGATAAGTTGTCTGTGAGTACTAGAAGTATTAATGAGCCATTCGATGTAGAAACTGCTATTGGTAAGTCTACTACTATTACTGATATGATAGGGGATTGTGTCATAGAACTAGAAGGCCATAGGTTTTCAGCCAATTTACATCTGATGCCCCTAGGTGGATTCGATGTAGTACTAGGGATGGACTGGTTAGAAACCTATGAGGCGAACAACGTGTGTTGCAAGAAGATGATTCGGCTAGTTGCACTTGATGGAAGTTCGGTAATGGTCTACGGAGATCACGATACTGTGATCCCAAAGGTGATTTCTATGGCGATGGTGGGGAAGTGCATGAGACAAGGATGTAGTTCCTATCTGACCTAGGTGAAAGATGTGGATGCGTTTGTACCACAACTATCTGACGTACCAGTGGTGTGTGATTTCCCAGATGTGTTTCAAGAAGACTTACCAGGAGTGCCACTGGATTGAGAGATTGAGTTCCAAATTGATTTGATGCCCGGTGCTCAACCTGTTGCCAAGGCACCTATCGATTAGCTCCGACTGAGATGAAAGAACTCATGGAACAGCTTTAGTAGTTAATGGATAAAGGGTTTATTCGACCGAGTATCTCTCCATGGGGTGCTCCGATGTTAGTTGTGAAGAAGAATGACAGTAGTATGGGGATGTGCATTGACTACCGAGAGCTAAATAAGCTAATGGTGAAGAATCGGTATCCGTTACCGAGGATTGACAACTTGTTTGATCAGCTGCAAGGTGCCAGTTGATTCTCGAGGATTGATCTTTGATCTGGTTACCACCAGTTGAGGGTAAAGGAGCAAGATATCCCTAAGACGGCTTCTCGCACATGTTATGGACACTACGAGTTTCTCGTTATGTCTTTCGGTTTGACTAACGCGCCAGCTGCCTTTATGGATTTAATGAACAGAGCATGTCAGCCAATGTTAGATAAATTAGTGATTGTGTTTATTGATGATATCCTGATTTATTCGAGAAGTGATGAAGAACATGCCGACCACATACGCGAGGTGTGGGAAACACTTAGGGGAGAGAAGTTATATGCTAAATTCTATAAGTGTGCTTTTTGGTTGCGCGGGGTGCAATTTTTGGGTCACGTTGTTAATGCTAAAGGGATCATGGTGGACCCGACAAAGGTTGAGGCAATGATGCATTGGAAGTCCCCAAAGACGCCATCCGAGACCCGTAGTTTCTTGGGTTTGGCGGGCTATTATAGAAGATTTATAAAAGACTTTTACAAGATAGCCTCACCTTTGACTAAGTTGACTCGCAAGGATGAGAAGTTTGTGTGGGGTCGAGAACAGGAGTATGCTTTTAAGGAGTTAAAGAGAAGATTGACTCAAGCTCCTGATTTAACATTACCCGAAGGGAGTGAGACTTAGTGGTCTATTCGGATGCCTCTTATTCAGGGCTAGGTTGTGTGTTAATGCATCGCGGAAGGGTAATAGCCTACGCATCCCAACAGCTGAAAACTCACGAAGTCAACTACCCTACCCATGATTTGGAGTTAGCGGTCGTGGTCTTCGCGTTGAAGATTTGGTGGCACTAATTATACGGGACGAAGTGCATCATCTTTACCGACCACAAGAGCTTGAAGTACCACTTTGAGCAGAAGGATCTCAACATGAGGAAAAGGAGATTGTTAGAGCTCATCAAAGATTATGACTGTAAGATTCATTACCATCCGGGCAAGGCTCACGTTGTGACCGATGCCCTTAGCCGAAAGGAGAGACCAGAGCCGATTCGAGTGAAGGCTTATCAGTTGGTTATGACAACTGATGTGATGACTCAAGTGAAAGAATTTCAAGATGAGGCGTTAAAGGAAGATCGCCTCAACTCTAAAAGAATGAGAGGACTAGTCACGGAGTATGGAGAAAAAACTCCCGGAGAGAGAACCCGTTTCGGGCGGATATAAATTCCCCGATGCGGAGATCTAAGGGGACGATTATGGATGAAGCTCATAAAACTTGAACTGGTTAAGAAACAACTTGAGGAGATGACCAAAACTCTTGAACAAGAAAAATTGGCACATGCAGCAACTCAAATTGATTTGGCCAAAGTTAAAAGCTCAAAGAAAATTTTTGAGCAACTGGTGAATGGAAGGAAAGATAAAGATAAAACATGATTAGGTTTTACACATGAACCTATGCCTGAATCTATCTCAAACACCTTACCTGAAAATTTTAACACTCATGATCATTCACCAGAAAATAAAGCTAAGTTAAAGAATATAAAGACCAAAAGAATTTCACAATGATAAATGTTGAAATTTATGAAGAAACAGACTTAGAAAAGATAAAGCATGGTCATCCAATCAAAGTCAAGTCTTATGAACCTCAACAAATGCAGAAAAAGATGTTTGTACCAAAATGTGAAAATGTGATTGAACAAAATGAACAAAAGATTGAAAAATCTACTGATGATAATAACAAATTGAAAGGAAAATGTGAAGAGCATAAATCAGATAATACTTTTTCTGATGTTTCAAGTTCAATTGAATTGAATGAAGATATAAATTGTCAAAAAGAATCTTCTCAAGATTCAATTAAAATTCAAAGTAATAAAACATCGTCAAGATTAAGAAATCAAAGAAGAAGAAAAGCTGCAAAAGCTAAGAAAGCTGAATCAATCAATCAGTTAAAGAAAAACATTCAAATTACACCTGTGAAGTTTGTGTCTAAAGGAACTTTTGACATGAACACAATCACAAAAATGACATCTAAACCCAAAATCAAATCTAACTCTGATCTGAAAACAAGTTTAGGTCCTAAGACTTCCACTGTGCATAAAAGATTTGTATCTAAGGAGTCAAAGAATTGTGATCAAGTCCAAAAGAAAAATCCTAAGAATCAAATGACCAAATTCACACTCAAGAAATCATAGATTAATTTGCCTAACCTAAAATTTAATCAAGAATCAAATGTTGATTCCACTTCAAGGGTTAACAAAATGTTGTTTAAACACTCTTAAAAGTATTGTGATATCTGTGATATGTATAATCATGACATTTCAGAACATTACTTTAACAGGTATTGCCGTATATGTGATATGACAAATCACACAACTGCTGATTGCTACTTTAACAAATACTGTGCATTGTGTGATGAAAGAAATCATAATACAAATGATTGCTACTTTAGAAAGAACTCTTCAAGGAAGGATTTTAGTAATCAAGGATTTGTAAACCCTCAATTTAAAAGAAATCAGAATATTGGGTTTAAATATTCACAACAAAAACAACCTTCCTTGGGTTTGAGATCTTTAAAAAAAACAATTCTGAATATGATAATCAATATTTTGTCAAATCACAGCAATACAATCAAGGAAAGTTTATTCCACAGTCTGTGAGAATAAAAAATGGAACATTCTCCAATGCATCATATAATGGTTCAAGATCTCTTGATGATGATCTTGAAAACATATATAATGCTTTGAAATCAAAACAACAAAGAGATAATCAACATGTTTTCCAATGAGGATTTGAAAATGCAAAATTTTCAAAGAAACCTGATGTAAACAAACTTTATTTTAAACAGTTTACAATTGTTGACAAATTTGGCAAGCCCAAGACCGCCTTGGCTTGGGTTACTAACTCATCTTAAAATGTTTTTGAATGCAGGTACGCCCGCGGAGACCAATAAACTCATGGCATGTTGACAGTGGGTGTAGCCGGCATATGACAGGCAATCAAGCCTTGTTGCAAGATTTTAAGTTAAAAGATGGAACACACGTTGCTTTTGGAGGTGATGCAGGTGGAAAGATAACAGGAGAGGGAACAGTATCAAATGGGATTATTACTTTTGATAAAGTCAACTTTTGTTCACAGTTGAACTTTAATCTATTAAGTGTATCCCAAATTTGTGACAAATCTTATATGTTCTTTTTGATGATTCTCACTGTTATGTCTTCAAACCAGGTTTTCAGATTAGAAATGATTGGGTTATAGTTAAAGCCGCTCGGGACAGAGACGTATACAAACTGGATATGTCTCAAGTGAATCCTGAAACGGAAACAACTTCCCTGATTGCTAACGTATCGAATGATGTAAGCCAGCTATGGCATAGACGACTCGGTCATTCAAACTTCAAAAACAAGAACAAGCTTGTAGCAGGAAATCATGTTATTGGACTTCCTTCTAAGAAGTTTTCAACAACTGATCATTGCTTAGCATGTCTGAAGGGATAGCAACATAGAGCGTCTTATCAGTCCAAGCTGATAAACTCAAATACCAAGCCACTCCAGATGTTACACATGGACCTTTTTGGACCAACTAATGTTTGGAGTATTGGTCGAAAATCATACTGTTTAGTTATCATAGATGACTATACAAGATTTTCTTGGGTTTTCTTTCTTCATGCTAAATCTGAAACTGCAGAACTTTTAAAAGAATTTATTAATAAAGTTGAAAATCAATTAGAGCAAAAAGTGAAAATAATAAGAAGTGATAATGGAACGGAATTTTAAAATGCTAACATTGATTTGTTTTATGAAGAAAAAGGGATAGTTCATCAGTTTAGTGCTCCCAGAACTCCACAACAAAATGGAGTTGCTGAAAGGAAAAACCGAAATCTGATTGAATCTGCCCTGTCCATGTTAGCTGATGCCAAAATTCCTATCACTTTTTGGGACGAAGAAATTTTCCATAGCCTGTTTTGTTCAGAATAGAATCTTGCTTGTGAAAGATAAAGAAAACTCCATATGAGTTAATGTTTGACAGGAAACCAAACATAATTTTTTAAAATCATTTGGTTGTCCAGTTATGATTCTTAACTCAAGTGATCATTTAGCAAAATTTGAAGAGAAAGCTGAAAATGGATTTTTCGTGGGATATTCATCTGTTTCCAAAGCCTATTCGAGTTTATAACTCTAGGACAAATACTATTAATGAAACATTCAACGTTAAATTTCTGGAAAATTCTTTTCCATCAGTTTCAAATGGTCCTGCATGGTTGTTTGATTTAGATTCTTTGTCAAACTCATTTCAATCTAACTTGTTTAATCAATCTGATGATTTTACAGGTAAGAAGAACTCTAGAGGAGACCTTGGATCTTTCAGTGATGATTCAGATTCTGATGATTAAGATGATTCTCGCCCAGATTATCCATTTTTCTTATTTGTCAAGGATTCAACAATACAATTCAATGAAAATGATCATGATAATTCAACTTCAGATCTTTCAGTCTCGTTAAATCAAGAAGAATCACAACCTATTCCTAATGATGGTACAGAAATTGGACAACCTGAGTCTGGCACATCTTCCATCCCTGGAGATGAAATTGATCATAGTAACTTTGATTACTTTCTTAATTCACCGACTCAAGTTCCAAATTTCACTCCACATTCTTCTACCTTATTGCAGCTGCTCTCCAATCTGAACCAAACCAATCTGAATGTTAATGTTCAAGGAACTGAGATACCGACATCTCATATCCACAGAAACCATCCAACATCCCAGATTATTGGTCCTCTGAATGAAAGAACTACTAGGAGTAAATCTGAACATGCAAATGTTTGTTTATACTCTTGTTTTCTTTCACAGATTGTTCCTAAAAACGTCACCGAGGTGTTACAGGACAATGGTTGGATTGAAGCAATGCAAGAAGAACTTATTCAATTTCGTAAACAAGAAGTGTGGAAGTTAGTGGAATTACCTAAAGGTGAAAATGCAATAGGCACAAAATGGTTGTTCAGAAACAAGACTGATGATCGTGGTATCGTAATTCGAAATAAAGCTAGACTTGTTGCACAAGGATACACAGAGGAAGAAGGAATTGACTTTGATGAAGTATTTGCTCCAGTTGCATGACTCAAATCCATTCGTGTTTTCCTGGCTTATGCATCATTCATGAAATTAAAGGTGTATCAAATGGACGTCAAAGGTGCGTTCCTGTATGGTCTAATCACTGATGATGTGTATGTGAAGCAACCTCCGGGCTTTGAGGATGCAGAATTTCAACATCGAGTGTATAAGCTTAGCAAAGCTTTGTATGGCCTACATCAAGCTCCTAGAATTTGATATGAAACATTATCACAACACTTAATCCAACATGGATACACAAGAGGGAAAATAGATCCTACTTTATTCATAAAGAAGGATAACGATGATCTCTTATGTGTGCAAGTGTATGTAGATGATATCATATTTGGTTCTACCAGTTCAAAATTGTGTAATGAATTTGAAGAAATTATGAAATCTCGTTTCCAAATAAGTTCTATGGGAGAAATCAATTTCTTCCTTGGATATCAAGTTCAACAATCTGCAGATGGTATTTTTATCAATCAAGAGAAGTTTGTTGATAACCTCTTGAAGAAATTCAAACTGCATGATTGTCAATCCATAAGAACCCCAGCTGACGTAAACACCAAGATTGAGCCTGATCCTAAAGGAAAATCAGTAGACCAAACTCTATACATATCTATGATTGGTTCTTTGATGTATCTTACTGCATCATGACCAGACATAATGTATGCTGTTTGTGTCTGTGCAAGGTATCAATCAGACCCAAAAGAATCTCACTTAATTGCTGTCAAGAGAATATTCAGGTATCTCAAAGGTAAACCAACTTTAGGGCTTTGGTATCCTTACGAGGGTAATTTTGAGTTACATGGATATACAGACAGTGATTATGGTGGATGCTGTCAAGATAGAAAATCTACAACGGGTGGTTGTTAGTTTCTTGGACCCAGATTAGTTTCATGGCAATGTAAGAAACAAACAAATGTTTCTGTTTCAACTGCAGAAGCTGAGTACATAGCTGCATCAGCAGGATGTTCACAAATCCTTTGGTTGCAAAACCAACTGCTAGATTATGGGTTCAATTTCCTTAAAACACCCATTTACATTGATAACACTGCTGCTATGTTCATTACAGCTAATCCAGTTCAACATACAAAAACAAAACATATCGAAATTCGATATCATTTTCTAAGAGATAATTCTAAAAAAGGTTTTATCATTTTGATTCAAATAGCAACTGAAAATCAGTTGGCAGACCTATTTACTAAAGCTTTTCTACCAGGAAGGTTTGAGTATTTAGTGGAGTCAATTGGTCTTATTAACCATGTGTAAACTTGGTTTCTAAGTTTTTATTTTAGTTCTTTGAATCTTTACATGATCAAATCTCTCCCTAAATCTAAAGGTTTTCATAAGGGTAACTTTTCATAGTTATTTGCCTGATTGTCTTTGTGTGTGTGTGTTTTCTTTTATAGAAAAACAAAATACAAAAATAGAAAACTCAAAAATCAAATAGAAAAATATAAATCAAAAACTCCAAAAATAAAGTTCCTTTTATTTCTAATTCATTTTTTAGGAATGAATCTGTGTTTGCCTCATGTGAGAAATGATAGTACATTAGTGAGATCAGTTGCATACTTCACTCGCTAATAAAGTCTGACATGATCAGGATATGATGTGTAAACAGTATCATGCTAGTATACTGGACAAGTAAATTCTTGTGATTAAACTAAATCCCTATGCTTGTATGTGTATTCGTCTAAGTACTTTTGAGATGTATTAGCCTATCAGATTGTGTGCTTGCTAAGCTGCATCACTCACACATGATGATAATGTGAATAATCATGAGATCTGTTACAAGCATCATTGCTTCTCTGTTATGAGTCATCATAGACCTGAAGTGCTGAGATATCCTCTGTTGTAAGTCATTACAGACCTGGATATTCTCTTTTGATGCAAAAGATGCCAATGTGCACAACCCATTCAAATGGATGGTTAGAGTTGATCAAATGGTTATCCATGATCATTCTCTATTTAATTAAGTAACATGAGCTCTGTTTATGCATATTTGTTAGGTAATAAGCTGAGAATGTGTGCTTCCTTGCATATCTTCATGATAGATGATCCTCTAAGTCTTAGTTTAAGTCACATCGTGTCATATCTAATTCTACCCTAATCAATCCAAGAATTGAACAAGTAAGTGAGCATATTTCTGTCAACAACACTTATTTTCTGTCCTTAGATCTTGTTTCTCCTTTGTTGTGCTATCATTGACCTGGAACACACTTGATCAGGATTTAATCATTGTCTATGACTATTCATATATTTTTTCTTTAATGTCCTGATCTTCACTAATCTGATCTCACTGCAATCAATGATTCTAATTGAAAATATTAGATTTTTATTCTAATTTTCTTTTGATTTTATGCATGTTTTCTTGTGTGCAGGCAATATAACAATGATAAGTGTGATATTCTTATGTTTACGTGGTAAACTTCTAAGTTCTGCAAAAACTTAAAAGTTTAGGGGGAGTAATAACAATAAGAATTTCTCAGAAAATCAAAATGATCATGTTGAATTGAAAGGATGATGCTTTAAGTTCAAAGTATGTGTGTGCTTGATAATGTAAAGCTTTTGTCTATGATAAAATGATCTCATAATTTTTAGCAAGTGGAAAAGCTTCTTTGAAATGTTGAAAACAAGAAAAAATTGGTTTGTATAATTTGAGACTATAATGAAGGGTCAAAATGTAAAAAGTTCAATTTTGAGGGTCAAAAATGTAAATTTGGAAAGAAAGTAAAAAATATTCAAAATTGTTTAAATATTAGTATGAAATATTACTAATGTGTTTAAACAGTGTGCAGGTTAAGAATTGAAAAATCGACATGTGTAAGTCTTATTGAAGTCACCTCATGTGCCTAAACAGGGGTCATACACCTGAATAGGAGCATGAAATTTTTTTAGATTTTATAAGTTGGGCGTTTGTCAATTTCTCATGCGTCTAAATAGTTGTAATAAGTCTGAAAATTTACCAAGTGTTAGGCATTTCATATTGTTCATGCGCCTACACAGGGTTAAGACTTCTCAGGATTTTAAAATGTTCAAGTGAAATTCACAAGTGTTAGGCGTTTCAGAAAGCTCATGTGACAGAACAGTGCAAAAGCACCTAAACAGTGCTTATGTGCCTAAACAGTTGTCATGTTTTTGAAAAGTTGGTATGGGCATTTCAGTCCTCATGCTACTGAACAGTGCTTATGCTACTGAACAGTGCTTATGCGACTGAACAGTGCTTATGCTACTGAACAGTTCTCATGCTTTTGACCTCATATGCACAAACAGTGCTAATGCGCCTACTTACTTGGTGAAATTTAGGACCTCATGAGCCTGAACAACACTTATGCTCCTGTACAGTGCTCATGCGCCTAAGAAAAATTCACTTATTATAAATAGAACACTTGCGTGTTTTTCATTCCATTCTCACTTCAAAAACCCTCTGAAACCCTCCCCTGAACATTCGAACTCTCAGTTCAAAACCCATTTCATCAACAACATCATTTCAGCTATAAATCATAGATTTTTATAGTGTTTGAATGATTGTAAACGTAAGTTGAGAATCTATTTAAACATTATGTGTGATTTTCTGCTGATTCTGATATAGGCGTTAGACACCTATTCGGGCGTTCGAACCCTAAACTTGTCAAAAACTCAGATTGAAACATTCAAATCGAAAAAATGTCTGAAATTTATGATTGAATGTTGTTTAGCATGTGATTTCGAGCATATCGATTCATTAAAACAAGATTTGAAATGAATATTGATCGAATGCACTGTTCACGGTTCATCAATGAACAGTAACTGTTGAAGATGAACTTGAAAAGGAAGATGAACAAATGAATAGTGTTTTTAATTGAAAATAAATAAAAATCAATAATATTATTTCAAATATTGTTAAAATGTTCAATAAAATTGATATGATAATATAATCAAATGTGTTTAAATTTTTTTAAAAAAATTCATCTTGACAAATAAAATTTTATAAAAAAACAGAAATGTTTTTCAATTGAAAATAATTAAAATTACAAGTTGAGTTTTTAAGTCAAATTCATTAAACACATTAGATTATTATATCTTATATCATCACATGATCAAACTCACATTCAATATTTTTGTAAAATGTACACATTGTCTAATATCATTGCTTTAAACTTTTGCAGATGGCTAATCTGAAGTTTGTGCCTAAGCACAACATTGCTGCTTTAATTAACGAAGAAGTTCAAGATGCCTTATCTTATGAAGAAATGATTAGATTTCTTCTAAGAACCAAGTATGTGTATGCAATATGTTATCAGACAGTGATTTATGATAGACTTATCAGAAGATTCTGGAGTACATCAAAAGTTGAAGTTAATGATGAAGGAAGAAGAGTTGCAAGAGGTTTTGTAACAAGAGATCGTATGATTGAAGTTTCTGAAGAGTCTATAAGAGTTGCATTAAGACTAGGTCATAATGACCCAGAAGATCTTGCTGAGTTGAGATTTAATGAATGTAGAGAGACATTCATGGAAATGGGTCATCCTGATCATTTCCGAAAGAAACAATTCTTCAGAGCTCGTGTATACAATCATTGGAAGCTTCTCTGTTATATTTTCCAACATTGCATGTCCAAGAGGAGTGCTGGGTGGAACTCATTCCTAGTGGACATAGCATCTCCAATTGTAGCCATTGCCACTAATCAAAGATTTAATATGGCAAAATGGATCTTGAATGGATTCATATTTAATTTGGAGAAAGGCATAAGAAACAAATATCTGATGTACCCTAGATTTCTTCAAATGATCATCAATGAAGAATATCCAGATATTCATGTCTATGGAGTAGGTGGTGATAGACTTGACATGGAACACATGTCTGAAGTTACATACAAGAAACTAACAATGTTGACTGGTGCTCCAAATGTTCCAATGTTTGATTATATGAAGAATATGTCTAATGATGAGGTAGATATCACAGTGGATCATTTTCATTTATTGGAAGGTGAACCAATAGATCCAGCTGATTTGATAGATGAATTTCCTCTTATCCCTCCTCAAGAAGATAATGATCAAAATGATGATGATGAGAATGAAGAAGATCATGATGATGATAGCTCATCTAGTTGTGATGATAATGATGATGATGATGATGATGATGGTGGTGTTGATGAGACACACCAATCATTGAGTAGTGATAGAACCATGTCTGGGCAGCTAATGAAGCTCAACATGAAAGTGAAGGAACAATGGGTGGTGATGTACAAGTTGAAATTATTCATGAAGTTGAAAATGAAGATGCTAAAATTCATGTAGAGGTGGAACATGAGTTTGATATGCAAAATCAAACAATTGAGTCTGATTTTATGGATGTTTTTATGTTTAATCCAATGTTTGAAAATACTCCTTCCATTCAAAATCAAGAAATATTTGTAAGTGAAACACATAATGTGTCTGTACAAACAGATGAGATAATTGATTTGGATGAATTGAATATTCTTAAAGAAGAAAATGAAGCAAAAGAGAAAGTGATTGCTGTTCTCAAAGCTGATCTTGATAAGTTGAGAAAAGAAAACTTGAAGTATGAAAAAGATGAAAATGTGCTGAAAGATATGATCAAAAAGCTTAAAGAAGAGTTGAAGGAAAAGAATGAAAAGATTCTGAGTTCTGCAAAAGATAAAGATGATGTGATAAAGAATTTTGACCTTATGCTTAAAGATTATGATCTTTTAGAAGAAAGATTCAAAAGATTGACTAAAGAGAATGCGAAACTGAAGGCAGAACTAATGAAGAATCAAGAATCTCAAAAACCAACCTCTCTTGAAGTAGAAATTTTGTCTGAAGTTGTTTCCAGAAGTTGTTCCAATAGAGATTGAGAAAAATGTAGAAATGGATAAAGGAAACAGGAAGATATATGAAGTTGATTATTCAGTTTTACCTGAATCATCTTCAAAAGTTCAAAGAACTGAAGAGATTGTTGAAAAAGAGAGTCAAGAAGCCCAAGAACCATTGAGTCAAGAGAAAATTGGTGCCTTCGAAGATATTGAAGAAGAATATGATGATGAGTGGTTTAAGGAAGTGCTTGATGATGAAGATATTGAAGAAGAATTTGAAAATACTTCTTTATTTGATCAAGTGCAAGTCCATGATGATATTCCACAAGATTTTGAAGAAAGATATAATTATCTTGTGAAGAGGAAGTACAACAGAGTATTTTTGGATGGGCATACAGTTTCTCAAATCAATGATGAGTATGAGAAATGTATAGCTGCTGAATCTGTTGCTCCTGTTGATCCTAATGAGATAGTTATTGTAACACCCGGAAGATTTTAAAACCGAGTCAAGTGATAGTGATGGGCTCGGATGAAAACCATTTAATAAATATAAAATGGTTGCGGGTATTACACCGAGTTAACCCTCCGGGTCACGAGTTTAACGAGTTTGGGGTCCCGGGAACGCCTGGCATATAAATAGATGGATCAGCTGAGCAACTCTCATTTTCACTCAAACGCCATTCTAGAGAGAGTAAGTGTAGAGAGAGAAAGTGCCGGATTGAAGCTCGGGTGGTCAAGAATCGAAGGCTGGTGTTTGTGGACTCCTAAACTACAAGAATCAAGGTAAGAAACGTATCTAAATTGCTGCATTTGGTGAAAAACCCGAGTTTGGGGTTTTTGGGTTTTAAAGTGGCAAAAATCACCCCAAAACACACGTTTTAGAGTAAGAAAACGTATAATGAGCTTAGATATAGCTTCCTGGATGATAATCCAAGGGTTTTGGTGGAAAGGATTGGATTTTCGGGCTGAAACGAGCTGATTCGTAAATTTCAGCTCGTTCTGCGAATTTAAGGTCTCGACCAGCGAAACTGTAAGTTCGTCCAGCGAAACTGGAAGGATTTACAGCGAAGTTACAGTTTCGCTGCAGCGAAACTACATATTCGCCTGAGCGAAACTATAGTTTCGCTGATGACTATGCCAATGCCCAGGTTGACCTTAGATATTGCAAAACTAGGGAATTGCAACGAAAGTTGGGCGCTCGAGGTAGCGAATCTGTCCAGCGAAACTGGCAGAATGCTGCCCGGCGAAACTAGCAGCGAAACTGCTGATTCGCCCGGCGAAACTACTGGCGAATTTACGGACAAAACTACCTGCGAACTTAGCAGCGAAATTAGGCAGAAACTAACTCTTTTAAGTGTTAACTTATCTGCAGGCAGTGTAGTGTGACCCGCGACTTTAAGGCTTGATTGAGAAGCTGCTTGTCAAGCACAGGTGAGTTCTAGGACCCCTCATTTACTGCTTTTAAATGATTTTTGGGGCTGGAACACATATAAACTTGTTTACTGACGTATGTATGTGTGACCCATTTGGGTATAATGTTGTGTTATACGTCTAAGGTATGATTGTGGACTCGGCACGTTATATAAGGTCCTAGTATGAGTCCCTACGGTCTTGGAGGGACAGTTAGTGCTACTGCACCAGGATGACGTATAGTAAGTCCCGGATTAGGGAAGAATACGGGAGTAAGTGCCTAGTGATGATTGATGATGCGGGCTATGTATGTGCGAGGTTATGTATGACGATGATGATGATGTATGTATGATGTAATGTATGATGATGTAAGTATGATGTTATGAATGATGATGTATGTATGATGCGTGTGTTCCTTATAAAAATGTATGAATATCTTTCTACGGCTTTACGTATGAATGAACGAACAAAGTATTATGTAACGTAAAGTGAAGGATAACGAAAGAGGAACACGATGACGAATGCATGTATTAATGAATGAACGAATGATTAAAAGATGATGAATACATGCATTAACGAACGAACGAATTATGTCTTGCAAGCATTGAATAACGCGATTGGTCCTTCTCTGTGATTGACCATGGTCATGGTACCTCTACCGCTTACCTCTAGTACCGTGGCATACGTTTTGTTGTTCATATGTTGACTTCGGCCCGGTAGCTAATAACGATCGGGGTGTAGCATATGGTATTGGTACAATTCACCTTTCAATGCGCAAGTAAGTATGAACGGGATTCTTGTCATTCGATCACAGTAATCATAGCCAAGTGCTATGAAGTGGGTAAAGCCTGACAGAATCCATACGAGAAGTTAAAGATAACGATGAATAACGAATGATGAAGATAATAACGAATATTATCTCTGTGTACGTATGATGTATGAACGCATGCACGAAAGGATACTTTTAAATAAGTAAAAGTATGTTTATTATAAAACTAGAACTCACTCAGCTGCGCTGACTTTTTATGTGTTTCCAGTTGGCAGGTAGCGTTGCTGGGGATGGCACGAGACGGCTACTCAGCTCTTTTGGGATGGCATTCACTTTTTGATTATGCTGCAACGTCATGTGTTGTGGGCCCATAACGCACGCAACTCATCACGTTGCATGCCATTACGAGATTTCTTGAGGATTCCCATAAAAGGGATTACTTAAGAAATCTCCTTTAATTTTGAATATGCTGCCACGCACCGGAAGTGCGTGTGCGCAGCACATGCAACGAAATATGTTGCATGAGAGTGTCAAGAGTGTCCCTTAAGGGTTCCGATGTACGGAATTACTTAAGGAATATTCTTTAGTATAAAAATATAATTTTTATATTTTTGAACTTAATATCTTCTCTAGAGGTCGCTGTATGACCCTATGAGGAGAGACAAAGTAGAGAAAGCTGTATTTTGTAATCAAGTCAATTATGTAATAACTTTTATGAATGAATGAGAATGTATATTTTATTAATTCCGCTGCGTTATTTTATGATTATATACATTATGTATGTTCTACGTGCGATGAACCACCAACAGTAGGGCGCCCGGGAGCGGGGCCTTACAAGTTGGTATCAGAGCAAAAGTTTAAGTAAAATGGGTAAATTTTCAAAAATAAACCTAAAACTTAAACTGAGAAATGGGACAGAAAGGGGATGAATGCCATCTGAGTAGCCGCGTGCCATCAGGTATTTTCTTAATGATAATCAAAGTTATGTGCGCGTGTAATGTGGTTTACGTGTGCTGTTAGATTTAGATACTGATGTAGTCAGTAAGGGTAATGCTTGGGGTGCGAAAAGTAGAGTAAGTAACTAATCACGACTGGCCACTGTAATTAGCAACTTACTGTACTTGACATAAACTGAGCTATTTCCTTGAATGACCGTGTTGGTATTTGAACCTTTCAGTGTGAGATAGAAGATGGTCGGTGGTAGATCATCTAAAGCCCCACTTGGTGGAGGCAGTGGCGGAAGTGGTGCGGAACCACGAGCCACAAGAGGAAGGCCTAGACAAGAGAAGAAGGTTTCTGAAGAACCTAATACTACTCCCTCGGGGGGAGTGGATGAGAGTGATGATTTGAGGGCCTCGGTGAAAGAGACAGTGATCGAGGAGGTGCACCAAGTCATGCAGACGATCTTACCGTCTGTAGTGACTGAGGTGATAAAAGCTGTACGTGAAGATGAGAGGCGAGGGAGGAATCGAACCTCAGGGAGGCGACAACAGCAACAAGGGCCGGAAACGGTTCTTTCTGATGATGAAGAAGAGGAGGAGGAGGTCGAGCGTGAGACAGCCCGGGGTTGTGACTACGGGAAATTTATGAGGTGCAAGCCCCCGACTTTTGATGGTTCGGGTACGGCTGCGGATGCTCACCAATGGGTGAGGGAAATGGAGGCGGTCCTCGATATCAGTGACTGCCAGGAGGATAAAAAGGTGAAGTTTGCTACCCATTCATTTAAGGGGATGGCATTGTGCTGGTGGGACAATATTGTCCAGGCTGAGGGTAGCAGGACTATAGGGAGGATGAAGTGGGCTGAGTTGAAAAGGCTGGTGATTGAGGAATTCAGTCCTCGACGGGAAATGGACCGAGTTGAGAGAGAGTTTCTGCAGTTGGAGGCAGGGACGATGACCCACCAACAATACACTGCCAAATTCAACGATATGGCGCGGTTGGTCCCAGAGCAGGTGACGCCGGTGTCTCGAAAGATCAACCGGTATATTCAGGGGTTGCCAGCCGAAATACGTTGGCATTTGATTTCCGCTCGACCAAGTACTTTCAGGTCGGCGGTGGATTTGGCGGGGAGGTTGTACGATGAGCGAGCTGCATTGGTGAAGGCTGAGGGCAGTAAGAAAGGAGGTGGTGAGAAGGGTTGGCAGGGAAAGAGGTTTGGTCGAGGTGATACCTCGACAAGTAACAAGAAGGCAAGGGTAGACGACCGCCGAGTGGTCGCGAAGGGAGCAGGGATGAGGAAGTGTGGAAGTGTGGGAACGAGCACTCGGGGGAGTGTAAGTGGGGATCCAACCTCTGCTTTAAGTGTGGGAAGACGGGACATATATCAAAGGATTGCTGGATGGGCAAGTGTTTTAACTGTGGGGAAAGTGGTCATATGAACAGAGATTGTAAGAAGCCGAGGGCTGAGGGCTCAGGGGAGAAGAAGACGGGAAGAGAAGCACCGAGGGCAAAGGCTAGGGCGTTCACCATGACGCAGGAGGAGGCTAGAACGGACCCTGATGTTGTGTCCGGTACGTTCCTAATAGACCAAATTTTAGCCTCTGTGTTATTTGATTCGGGTGCAAGTAGGAGTTTTATTTCTACTACCTTCTGTGCTAAATTGCCTGTTAGAAGTAAATGCCTTGATGAGTCCTTTGACGTAGAAACCGCTATTGGTAAATCCACTAGGGTTACGGATGTGATAGAAGGCTGTGCCATAGAATTAGAGGGCCATAGGTTTGCTGCCAAGTTACATGTGATGCCTCTAGGAGGATTTGATGTAGTGTTAGGGATGGACTGGTTAGCAACCTACGAAGCGAATATCGTGTGCCGAAAGAAGATGATTAGACTGACGGCGACCGACGGAAGTCCGGTGACAATATATGGCGATCGAGTTACGACGATTCCGAAGGTGATCTCGATGGCGGTGGCGGGAAAGTGTATGAGGCGCGGATGTAGCGCCTACTTATGTTATGTAAAGAATGTAGAAACGCCAGCACCATAGCTATGCGATTGCCAGTGGTGTGTGACTTTCCGGACGTGTTTCCCGAAGACTTATCGGGATTGCCACCTGACCGAGAGATCGAGTTCCAGATCGACCTGATACCGGGTGCCCAACCTGTCGCAAAGGCACCATATCGCTTGGCTCCGACGGAGATGAAAGAGTTGATGGAGCAGTTGCAGGAGCTGCTGGATAAGGGGTTTATCAGACCGAGTATCTCACCTTTGGGTGCTCCGGTCCTGTTCGTAAAGAAGAAGGATGGTAGTATGAGGATGTGCATCGACTACCGCGAGCTGAATAAGCTGACGGTGAAGAACAGATACCCCTTACCAAGGATCGATGACTTATTTGATCAAGTTCAGGGTGCCAGTTGGTTTTCAAGGATAGATCTTCGATCGGGGTACCATCAACTGAAGGTGAAGGAGCAGGATATCCCTAAAACAGCCTTTCGTACGCGCTATGGTCACTACGAATTCCTTGTCATGTCTTTTAGGTTGACCAATGCGCCGGCTGCTTTTATGGATTTGATGAACCGAGTGTGCCGACCAATGTTGGATAAATCAGTAATTGTATTCATCGATGATATCCTGATTTATTCGAGAAGTGAAGAAGAGCACGCCGGGCATATTCGGGAAGTGTTGGAAACGTTGAGAAGGGAGAAATTGTACGCCAAGTTCTCCAAGTGCGCCTTTTGGTTACGCGAGGTGCAATTTCTGGGTCACGTAGTGAATGCAGAAGGAATAATGGTGGACCCAGCAAAGGTTGAGGCCGTGATGCAATGGAAGTCACCGAAGACGCCAACCGAGATTCGCAGCTTCTTGGGGCTGGCGGGCTACTATAGAAGATTTATTCAAGACTTCTCTAAGGTAGCCTCACCTTTGACAAAATTGACTCGCAAGGATGTAAAGTTCGTGTGGGGTCGAGAACAGGAGGACGCTTTTGAGGAATTGAAGACGAGACTGACACAAGCTCCTGTCTTGACATTGCCCGAGGGAAATGAAGACTTGGTGGTCTATTCGGATGCATCCTATTCTGGGCTGGGTTGCGTATTGATGCAACGCGGAAAGGTCATAGCCTACGCATCTCGACAACTGAAGACCCACGAAGTCAATTATCCCACGCACGACCTAGAACTAGCTGCGGTGGTTTTCGCGTTGAAGATTTGGCGGCACTATCTATACGGGACGAAGTGCACCATCTTCACGGATCACAAGAGCTTGAAGTACTTCTTCGAGCAGAAGGATCTAAACATGAGGCAGAGACGGTGGTTGGAGCTGATAAAAGATTATGATTGTGAGATCCATTACCATCCGGGCAAAGCCAATGTGGTGGCTGATGCCCTTAGCCGGAAGGAAAGGCCCGAGCCGATTCGGGTGAAGGCTTATCAGCTAATTATGACCTCTGACGTGATGACGCAGGTCAAGGAATTCCAAGACGAGGCTTTGAAGGAAGATCGTCTTAACTCTGAAAGGATGAGAGGTCTAGTTACAGAACTGGGTGAGAACACTCTTGGTGTTAAGACCCGATTTGGGCGAGTGTGGATTCCTCGGTACGGGGATCTACGTGGAAAGATCATGGATGAGGCCCATAAGACTCGATATTCCATTCACCCCGGCGCTACCAAGATGTACCAAGACATGAATAAAGACTATTGGTGGCCGGGCATGAAGCGTGATGTGGTGGAATATGTGAGTAAGTGCATGACTTGTTCACAGGTCAAGGCAGAGCATCAGAAACCGTACGGGAAGATCCAACCGTTGGATATACCCGAGTGGAAGTGGGAGCACATCACCATGGATTTCATCACGAAACTACCACGTACCCCGAAAGGGTATGATGCTATATGGGTGATAGTTGATCGATTGACGAAGAGTGCCCACTTCCTACCGATCCGCGAGACGTATTCATCTGAAAGATTGGCGGATCTATTTATCAAAGAAATTGTAGCTCGTCATGGCGTACCGGTGTCTATTGTGTCTGACCGTGACACCCGGTTTACCTCCAAGTTTTGGAAGAGGTTTCATGATGCAATGGGGACGAGGCTACACATTAGTACGGCATATCACCCCCAGACAGACGGTCAGTCTGAGAGGACGATCCAAACACTCGAAGACATGCGTCGAGCATGCGTGATCGATTTGGAGGAAGTTGGGACGATCACCTGCCGTTAGCAGAATTCTCGTACAATAACAGTTATCATGCACGCATTCGCATGCCGCCCTACGAGATGTTGTACGGAAGGAAGTGTAGGACGCCTGTATGTTGGGGAGACATTGGGCAGAAGGAACTGGGTGGTGTCGAGGTGGTTGAAGCATTGACTGAAAAGTTAGAAAAGATCAAAGCCTTCATGAAGGCGGCGAAAGACAGACAAAAGTTGTATGCTGACAAGAGGCGAAGACCGATAGAGTTCAAGGTCGGTGATCGGGTCATGTTGAAGGTCTCGCCTTGGAAAGGAATTATTAGGTTCCGAAAGCGGGGTAAACTGAGCCCGCGGTATATAGGCCCTTTCCAAATTATCGCCCGTGTGGGAGAGGTGGCCTATAGGTTGGAACTGCCAGATGAGCTGAGTGGAATTCACCCGACCTTCCACGTATCTCATCTGAGGAAATGCTTGGCCGACGAAGATATGATTGTACCGCTGGATGATATCGAAGTAGACGAACGACTCAACTATGTGGAGCAAACAGTGGCAATCATCGATAGAAAAGAGAAACGGCTAAGAAACAAAGTGGTTCCTCTTGTGCGTGTACAGTGGAAGCACAGGAAGGGATCTGAGTCTACGTGGGAGACTGAAGAAGAAATGAGACAACATTACCCACATCTGTTCGAAGAATAACAGGTTTCGAGGACGAAACCTAAATAAGGGGGGGTGGACTTGTAACACCCAGAAAATTTTAAAACCGAGTCAAGTGATAGTGATGGGCTCGGATGAAAACCATTTAATAAATATAAAATGGTTGTGGGTATTACACCGAGTTAACCCTCCGGGTCACGAGTTTAACGAGTTTGGGGTCCCGGGAACGCCTGGCATATAAATAGATGGATCAGCTGAGCAACTCTCATTTTCACTCAAACGCCATTCTAGAGAGAGAAAGTGTAGAGAGAGAAAGTGCCGGATTGAAGCTCGGGTGGTCAAGAATCGAAGGCTGGTGTTTGTGGACTCCTAAACTACAAGAATCAAGGTAAGAAACGTATCTAAATTGCTGCATTTGGTGAAAAACCCGAGTTTGGGGTTTTTGGGTTTTAAAGTGGCAAAAATCACCCCAAAACACACGTTTTAGAGTAAGAAAACGTGTAATGAGCTTAGATATAGCTTCCTGGATGATAATCCAAGGGTTTGGGTGGAAAGGATTGGATTTTCGGGCTGAAACGAGCTGATTCGTAAATTTCAGCTCCTTCTGCGAATTTAAGGTCTCGACCAGCGAAACTGTAAGTTCGTCCAGCGAAACTGGAAGGATTTACAGCGAAGTTACAGTTTCGCTGCAGCGAAACTACATATTCGCCTGAGCGAAACTATAGTTTCGCTGATGACTATGCCAATGCCCAGGTTGACCATAGATATTGCGAAACTAGGGAATTCCAGCGAAAGTTGGGCGCTCGAGGTAGCGAATCTGTCCAGCGAAACTGGCAGAATGCTGCCCGGCGAAACTAGCAGCGAAACTGCTAATTCGCCCGGCGAAACTACTGGCGAATTTACGGGCGAAACTACCTGCGAACTTAGCAGCGAAATTAGGCAGAAACTAACTCTTTTGAGTGTTAACTTATCTGCAGGCAGTGTAGTGTGACCCGCGACTTTAAGGCTTGATTGAGAAGCTGCTTGTCAAGCACAGGTGAGTTCTAGGACCCCTCATTTACTGCTTTTAAAAGATTTTTGGGGCTGGAACACATATAAACTTGTTTACTGACGTATGTATGTATGACCCATTTGGGTATAATGTTGTGTTATACGTCTAAAGTATGATTGTGGACTCGGCACGTTATATAAGGTCCTAGTATGAGTCCCTACGGTCTTGGAGGGACAGTTAGTGCTACTGCACCAGGATGACGTATAGTAAGTCCCGGATTAGGGAAGAATACGGGAGTAAGTGCCTAGTGATGATTGATGATGCGGGCTATGTATGTGCGAGGTTATGTATGACGATGATGATGATGTATGTATGATGTAATGTATGATGATGTAAGTATGATGTTATGAATGATGATGTATGTATGATGCGTGTGTTCCTTATAAAAATGTATGAATATCTTTCTACAGCTTTACGTATGAACGAACGAACAAAGTATTATGTAACGTAAAGTGAAGGATAACGAAAGAGGAACACGATGACGAATGCATGTATTAATGAATGAACGAATGATTAAAAGATGATGAATACATGCATTAACGAACGAACGAATTATGTCTTGCAAGCATTGAATAACGCGATTGGTCCTTCTCTGTGATTGACCATGGTCATGGTACCTCTACCGCTTACCTCTAGTACCGTGGCATACGTTTTTTTGTTCATATGTTGACTTCGGCCCGGTAGCTAATAACGATCGGGGTGTAGCATATGGTATTGGTACAATTCACCTTTCAATGCGCAAGTAAGTATGAACGGGATTCTTTTCATTCGACCACAGTAATCATAGCCAAGTGCTATGAAGTGGGTAAAGCCTGACAGAATCCATACGAGAAGTTAAAGATAACGATGAATAACGAATGATGAAGATAATAACGAATATTATCTCTGTGTACGTATGATGTATGAACGCATGCACGAAAGGATACTTTTAAATAAGTAAAAGTATGTTTATTATAAAACTAGAACTCACTCAGCAACGCTGACTTTTTATGTGTTTCCAGTTGGCAGGTAGCGTTGCTGGGGATGGCACGAGGCGGCTACTCAGCTCTTTTGGGATGGCATTCACTTTTTGATTATGCTGCAACGTCATGTGTTGTGGGCCCATAACGCACGCAACTCATCACGTTGCATGCCATTACGAGATTTCTTGAGGATTCCCATAAAAGGGATTACTTAAGAAATCTCCTTTAATTTTGAATATGCTGCCACGCACCGGAAGTGCGTGTGCGCAGCACATGCAACGAAATATGTTGCATGAGAGTGTCAAGAGTGTCCCTTAAGGGTTCCGATGTACGGAATTACTTAAGGAATATTCTTTAGTATAAAAATATAATTTTTATATTTTTGAACTTAATATCTTCTCTAGAGGTCGCTGTATGACCCTATGAGGAGAGACAAAGTAGAGAAAGCTGTATTTTGTAATCAAGTCAATTATGTAATGACTTTTATGAATGAATGAGAATGTATATTTTATTAATTCCACTGTGTTATTTTATGATTATATACATTATGTATGTTTTACGTGCGATGAACCACCAACAGTAGGGCGCCTGGGAGCGGGGCCTTACAGTTATGGTACATGGTGAATAGAACAGAGCACAAGAAAGCATTAATGTAGAAGAAATTCCTAGTTCAGAGCTGCACCATCCTGATCCTGATGAAATGAGCATTCCAGCTTTAAGATCATGGTTGCAAGCTAGAAGCTATCCTTGGAAAAGGTTGAAAAGACTCCAATCAGTTTCATTGAGAAATCTTGTTAAAAGTTTTCAACAAACTGAGAAACAATCAAACAAAATGATCATTCTATATACTGACAATCCTGAGTATTTAGATATCACTAAAAGAACAAGAGTCTTGGAGCCTTAAGAAATAAAGCAAATGGCACAGAAGACAAGTGCACATGAAAGAAGACAAGAGCTTATCAAGATGTTTCCACAATCTGAACAACAAGTGTACAAATCTTCTTCTGAACAAAAGCACATCTTTGATAGTGCTAGATCGACTGGAGATTTGGTTAGGAACGTGTTGCAGAAAGGTCAATCTGTAGCAGAGTTGCTAAATGCTATGATTGCACCTGACTTCACTAACCAAGTTAAAATAATTGCTTGGAAATATGATGAAGTTTTTGATGCTTTTCTGATCAAACGAGTAAACGCTGTGTGTGATGTTTATCACTTTTACTTGAGCATTATTAAACTTCCAGTTCAAGACTTGAAAGAACTAAACAAACATCCTTTGATTAACCCTTCTGGAGATAAAAGAGGAGAAATGTTTGTAGAACTTCTGAGCCGAGGGCTAGCTAGAACATGTAATTTCCTTCAGACACGATGTGATCAAGAAGACAAGGAATACTTTTCTATGCTAAAGAAGAACAAGAAGATTAGAGGGTTATAATCGGAAGAATAACACTTTATGATTGAATTTTGTGATAAGTATTTTGAGAAAGTGACTACTCCTGGATTGAAGGTGATTGATGGAAATCAAAAGGCCAAACCTATTCTTAGATGGTTTTATAACACAGAAACTTTTGAACTCGAATTGGTCCGAAATCTTGAACATTGGGATGAGGACATGATATCTTTGTTTGGTGCTTTTGAGCTGAAATTACTCCATCCAAGCTATATCTCATTTTTGTCTATTCAAAAATTTGAGAAAGTATCACCTGAGATAGCAGAGCAAGACAAGAAATATTTTCTCTCTATTATTAATGTGATGAATGCAGCTATGGAGAGAATCTCATTGAGAAAAGCTCTTGCATATGCGAATGTCTTGAAAAGAGACATCAATAACATTGAATTCATGAGAATTTCAAGAAAAGGAGTATTAGAAGTGTATTGCAAAGAAAGTAAAAATCCTATTGAGTTGTATGCAAACGTTGACATTGCATGCTTGTCAAAGGATACATTGGAAAGAATGAAGTTGACATTGCGAATTTAACAGCTGTGCTTGCTGTTAAATTTAAGTCATCGATTGAGAATGCTTTGAAAGAGATAGAGACGTATAAGAAGAAACCGATGTTCAAAGTAAAAGAAGAACCCGAAGATTTCTTTGAAGTTTAATGATGAAAGAGACAAGAAGATAGAAGATGAAAGATAGAAGACAAAAGATGAAGAGAAGAATGAAGATTGTAGAAAAAGAAGACAAAGAAATGAAGACAGAAGACTTTTGAAGTCTGAAGACAAATGTAAATCTTAGGGGGAGTATTGTTAGTCCTCTAGAAAGATTAACATTACTCTTAGTTTGTCATTTATAGTTCTGCCTTAGTATAGGGACTAGAATTGTAAATAGATAGTCTTTAGTTTGTTGATAGTATAAATAGCTTAGTCTAGAGCAGAATTAAGTAGTCGTAACAATTTTGTATGTGCTGCTTTCTTACTCTTGTAATTGACTTTGCTATATCAATGAACTGAGAATTTTATAGTTATTTGCTTGATTTGATTACAATTGTTTGTGTTTCTTTGAATTATTCACATAATTTGTTACAGATTGATGCATTTGATCCTATCAAATTAAAAATAAAATTCTCAGTTCATTGATATAGCAAAGTCAATTACAAGAGTAAGAAAGCAACACATACAAAATTGTTATGACTACTTAATTCTGCTCTAGACTAAGCTATTTATACTATAAACAAACTAAAGACTATCTATTTACAATTCTAGTCCCTATACTAAGGCAGAACTATAAATGACACACTAAGACTAATGTTAATCTTTCTAGAGGACTAACACATCCTGGTACCACCAAGATGTAACAAGACATTAAGAAAGACTACTGGTGGTCGGGTATGAAGCGTGAGGTAGTGGAGTATGTGAGTAAATGCCTTACTTGTTAGCAAGTGAAGGCAGAACACCAAAAGCCATATGGAAAAATCAAACCATTGGATATACCCGAATGGAAGTGGGGACACATCACCATGGACTTCATCACAAAGTTACCCCACACGACGAAGGGGTACGACAACATTTGGGTGATTGTCGATCGACTAACGAATAGTGCTCACTTCCTACCAATCCGCGAGACGTATTCATCCCAGGGACTGACCGATGTGTTCATCAAAGATATTGTGGCGTGTCATGGTGGGCCGGTGTCTATTGTGTCAGACCGTGACACCAGATTCACATCAAAGTTTTGGAAGAGGTTCCATGATACGATGGGCACGAGGCTACACATTAGCACGACTTATCACCCTCAGACGAACAACCAGTCTGAGAGGATGATCCAGACACTTGAGGATATGCTTCGAGCATGCATGATCAATTTTAAAGGAAGTTGGGACGATCACCTACCGTTAGCAGAATTCTCGTATAATAACAGTTATCATGCCAGCATTCGCATGCCACCTTACAAGATGCTATATGGTAGAAGGTGTAGAACACCCGTATGTTGGGGTGATATTGGACAGAAAAAGTTGGGAAGCCTTGAGGTGTTCGAGGCTACCACTGAGAAGTTAGGAAGAATCAAAGCCTATATGAAAGCGACAATGTCAACATTTGCATACAACTCATGTATCCTTTGACAAGCAAATGAATCAAAACCAGAACAAGCCGTGCTTGCTGTTAAATTTAAGTCATCGATTGAGAATGCTTTGAAAGAGATAGAGACGTATAAGAAGAAACCGATGTTCAAAGTAAAAGAAGAACCCAAAGATTTCTTTGAAGTTTAATGATGAAAGAGACAAGAAGATAGAAGATGAAAGATAGAAGACAAAAGATGAAGAGAAGAATGAAGATTGAAGAAAAAGAAGACAAAGAAATGAAGACAGAAGACTTTTGAAGTTGACATTGCATGCTTGTCAAAGGATACATTGGAAAGAATGAAGTTGACATTGCCATAAACGGGATTACTTAAGGAATCTTCTTTATGAAGAAAAAAGATATTTTTATATTTAATATTTTTATACTTGAGGTCACTGTTTATGACCCTATGATTGTTGAGGATTCACATAACGAGGATTACTTATGTAATCCTCGGTTTCATATGCTTCAGCAGCAACCATAGTAAAGATAGGCAATGTAAAGAAAGCTTGTATTTTGTAATCAGGTCAACAATTTAATACATTGTAAAAGCTTTTATGATGAAATGAGAATGCATTTCTTATTAATTCCGCTACGTTATTTTACTTAATATATGTTGTTTATCTAAAATGCTTATGAATGTATACCAAAAGTATGTTTTATGTGCGATGAATGACCAACCGTGAGGTGCCCGGGAGCGGGGGCCTTACAAGTTGGTATCAGAGCAAACGTTGAAGTAAAACGGGTAAATTTTCAAAATAAACCTAAAACTTAAACTGAGAATGGGACAGAAATGAAGAGAATGCCATCTGAGTAGTTGCGTGCCATCAGGTATTTTCTTAAAGTTAACCAGGACTATGTGCGCATGTTATGTGTTTACGTGCACTGTTAGACTTAGATACTAATGTAGTCAGGACAGATAATGCTCGGGGTGCGAGGAGTAAAGTAGGTGGCTAATCATAACTGGCCACTGTAATTAGGGACTTACTATACTTGACATAAACTGAGCTATTTCCTTGAATGACGTGTTAGTATTTGAACCTTTTAGTGTGATAGAGAATGGCGGGTGGTAGATCTTCTAAGGCCTCACGGGGTGGAGGTGGTGGTGGGCGTGGTGGTGAACCGCGAGCCACAAGAGGAAGACCTAGGGTAGAGAAAGTGGTCCATAAAGAACCCGATACTCCTCATCAGGAAGGGGTAGATGAGAGAGCTAACT
The DNA here is from genome assembly GCA_024085815.1 of Flaveria linearis. Classification (NCBI taxonomy): domain Eukaryota; kingdom Viridiplantae; phylum Streptophyta; class Magnoliopsida; order Asterales; family Asteraceae; genus Flaveria; species Flaveria linearis. The sequence continues at coordinate 46,196,101 of CM044013.1, forward strand.
TGAGAGCCTCGGTAAAAGAGGAAGTGGTTGAGGAGGTACATCAGGTCATGCAGACGATCTTACCGTCTGTGGTGACCGAGGTAATTAAGGCTGTCAGGGAAGGTGAAAGAAAAGAGAGGAACAGGTCCTCGGGAAGACAGGAGCAACAAGAGCCGGAAACGGTTCTATCTGATAATGAAGAGGAAGGGGAGGAGGAGCCAGTACGGGAGACAACACGGGGTTGTAATTACGGGGCATTCATGTGGGGCAAGCCCCCTACATTTGACGGTTCTGGCACTACGGCTGATGCTCACCAATGGGTGTGGGAAATGGAAGTTGTCCTCGATATTAGTGATTGTCAGGAGGACAAGAAGGTGAAGTTTGCTACCCACTCTTTCACGGGGTCGGCCTTATGCTGGTGGGACAACATAGTCCAGGGCGGGGGTAGCAGGGCCATCGGAAGAATGAAGTGGTCCGAGTTGAAAAGAATGGTGATCGAGGAGTTCAGTCCTCGTCGGGAAATAGACAAAGTCGAGAGAGAGTTCCTGCAGTTGGAGGCGGGGACGATCACCCACCAACAGTACACCACCAAATTCAATGAGATGGCGAGAATGGTGCCGGATCAGGTGACGCCGGTGTCTCGAAAGATCAACCGGTATATTTAGGGGCTGCCAGCTGACATCCGCAGGCATTTGAATACTGCTCGACCGAGCACTTTAGGTCGGCAGTGGATTTGGCAGGAAGGCTATATGATGAGCGGGCTGTGGTGGTGGTGAAGGCTGAGGGCAGTAAGAACAGAGGTGGTGAGAGAAGTTGGCAGGGAAAGAGGTTTGGTCGTGGTGATACCTCGACAAGTAACAAGAAGGCAAGGGTGGATGACCGCCGTGTGGTCGTGTCAGGAGCAGGGTTGAGGAAGTGTGGCCAATGTGGGAGAGAGCACTCGGGGGAGTGCAAGTGGGGATCCAACATCTGCTTTAAGTGTGGGAAGACAGGGCATATGGCCAAGGATTGCCGGATGTGCAAGTGTTTTAATTGTGGGGAAAGTGGTCATATGAGTAGAGATTGCAAGAAGCCGAGGGCTGAGGGCTCAAGGGAGAAGAAGACAGGAGGAGAAGCACCGAGGGCAAAGGCCAGGGTGTTCACGATGACGCAAGAAGAGGCTAGGACGGACCCTGATGTTGTGTCCGGTACGTTTTTGGTGAACCAAACTTCAGCCTCTGTATTATTTGATTCGGGTGCCGGTAGGAGTTTTATTTCTAATGCCTTTCGTGCTAAGCTGCCTGTTAGTAGTAGACGTATTGATGTGCCCTTCGATGTAGAAACTACCATAGGTAAATCTACTAGGATCTCCGAGGTGATAGAGGGTTGTGATGTTGAATTGGAGGGCCATAAATTTCCGGTTAGGCCGTTTGCAATGACTTTAGGTGGTTTCGATTTGGTGCTTGGTATGGATTGGTTGGCGGACTTTGAGGCGAACATCTTGTGTCGCCAGAAGATGATTCAATTGACAGCGCCCGACGGTAGTTCAGTGACGGTTTATGGTGATCGGGTTACTACGACTCCGAAGGTGATCTCTATGGCTGTGGCGGGAAAATGTATGAGGCGTGGGTGCAGCGCCTACTTATGTTACGTGAAAGATGTGGAAACGCCAACACCACGACTATCTAATGTTCCGGTTGTGCGTGATTTTCCAGACGTATTCCCGGAAGACTTATCGGGATTGCCACCTGACAGAGAGATCGAGTTCCAGATTGACCTGATACCGGGTGCTCAACCAGTCGCCAAGGCACCGTATCGATTGGCCCTGACGAAAATGAAAGACTTGATGGAGCAGTTGCAAGAGCTATTGGATAAGGGGTTTATTAGACCGAGTATCTCACCTTGGGGTGCTCCGGTCCTGTTTGTGAAGAAGAAGGACGGTAGTATGAGGATGTGCATCGACTACAGTGAGTTGAACAAGTTGACGGTGAAGAACAGATACCCCTTGCCAAGAATCGATGATTTATTTGATCAACTTCAAGGCGCCAGTTGGTTTTCACGAATAGATCTTCGATCGGGCTACCATCAACTGAAAGTGAAGGAGCAAGACATTCCTAAAACAGCCTTTCGTACGCGCTATGGTCACTACGAGTTTCTTGTCATGTCTTTTGGTTTGACCAATGCGCCGGATGCTTTTATGGATTTGATGAACCGAGTGTGTCGGCCGATGTTGGATAAGTCAGTTATTGTATTCATCGATGATATCTTGTTTAATTCGAAGAGTGAGACTGAGCATGCCGGTCATATTCGAGAAGTTCTGGAGACGTTGAGAAGGGAGAAGTTGTATGCTAAATTCCCCAAGTGCGCATTCTGGTTGCGTGAAGTTCACTTCTTGGGTCACGTGGTGAATCCGGATGGGATTATGGTTGATCCGACAAAGGTGGAAGCAGTAATGCAATGGAAGTCTCCAAGGACGCCATCCGAGATCCGTAGTTTCTTGGGTTTGGCGGGTTATTATAGACGATTCATTCAAGACTTCTCCAAGATTGCTTCTCCACTGACCAAGTTGACCCGGAAGGATGTGAAGTTTGTATGGGGTTAGGTTCAGGAAAAGGCGTTCGAAGAATTGAAGACGAGGTTGACCCAAGCTCCTGTGTTGGCATTACCCGATGGAAGCGAGGACTTGGTGGTTTACTCTGATGCTTCCTACTCGGGGTTGGGGTGCGTACTAATGCAAAGGGGAAAGGTGATAGCCTATGCATCCCGACAGCTGAAAGTTGACGAGGTTAATTACCCCACCCATGACTTGGAGCTAGCAGTTGTGGCCTTCGTGTTAAAGATTTGGAGGCACTACCTCTACGGAACGAAGTGCACCATTTTCATAGACCACAAGAGCTTGAAGTACTTCTTCAAGCAGAAAGATCTGAATATGAAGCAAAGGCGATGGTTGGAACTTATAAAGGATTACGACTGTGAAATCAACTACCATCCGGGCAAAGCCAACGTGGTGGCTGATGCCCTTAGCCGAAAGGAGAGGCCCGAACCGATACGGGTGAAGGCATACCAGCTGATCATGACCTCGGACGTAATGAAGCAAGTCAAAAAGTTTCAAGATGAAGCACTAAAAGAAGATCATCTTAACTCAGAACGAATGAGAGGTCTGGTCGCGGAATTGGGTGAAAACACATTTGGTGTCAAGACTCGATTTGGGCGAATGTGGATTCCATGATTTGGGGACCTACGTATGAAGATCATGGATGAAGCTCACAAGACTTGATACTCCATTCATCCCGGTGCTACCAAGATGTACCAAGACATGAAGAAAGATTATTGGTGGCCGGGTATGAAACGTGATGTGGTGGAGTATGTGAGTAAATGTCTCACTTGTTTGCAAGTGAAGGCCGAACACCAGAAGCCGTATGGAAAGATTTAACCTTTGGATATACCGGAATGGAAGTGGGAGCACATCACCATGGATTTTATCACAAAGGTACCACGAACCCCGAAAGGGTATGATACTATATGGATGATTGTGGATCGTCTAACAAAGAGTGCGCACTTCCTCCCGATACGCGAGACATATTCATCTAAGAGGTTGGCTGATCTTTTCATCAAAGAGATTGTGACTTGTCATGGTGTACCGGTGTCGATTGTATCCGATCGCGACACCCGGTTTACATCTAAATTCCGGAAGAAATTCCATGATGCCATGGGGACGAGGTTGCATATTAGCACGACTTATCATCCTCAAACTGATGGTCAGTCGGAAAGGACCATTCAGACTCTGGAGGACATGCTTCGGGCATGTGTTATCGACTTCGGGGGATGTTGGGATGACCACCTACCGTTAGCTGAATTCTCGTACAACAATAGCTATCATGCCAGTATTGGCATGCCACCCTATGAGATGCTATACGGTAGGAGATGCAGGACACCCTTCTGATGGGGTGATATTGGTCAGAAAGAATTGGGAAGTGTTGAAGTGATCGAGGCTACAACTGAAAAGCTTGAAAAGATCAAAGCCTATATGAAGGCGACAAAAGACCGACAGAAATCGTATGCTGACAAACGACGTAGGCCGATTGAGTTCTAGGTGGGGGATCGCGTTATGCTGAAGGTCTCGCCTTGGAAAGAAATCATTCGGTCCGGAAGTGGGGTAAGTTGAGTCCGCGGTATATAGGCCCTTTCCGAATCATTGCTCGAGTAGGAGAGGTGGCCTATAGGTTTGAATTGCCAGATGAGTTGAGTGGAATTCACCCGACCTTCCACGTATCTCATCTGAGAAAATGTCTGGCCGATGAAGATATGATTGTTCCACTGGAAGATATCGAAGTAGATGAACGGCTCAACTATGTAGAGCAACCAGTGGCAATCCTTGACATAAAAGAAAAGCGGCTGCGAAATAAAGTGGTTCCCCTTGTGCGCGTACAGTGGAAGCACAGAAAGGGATCTGAGTCTATGTGGGAGACTGAGGAAGAAATGAGACAACATTACCCACGTCTATTCGAGGAATAACAGGTTTCGGGGACGAAACCATTATAAGGGGGATGGACTTGTAACACCCGAAATTTTGATTAGACGAAGAGAAATAATAAGAAGAAAAGAAAAGAAAGAATTTTGGAGGAAAAGGAAAGGAAAGAGAAAGTAGAAGGGGGTTTTGTGTAAAAGTACAAAGAAGAGAGAAATATCTGATATACATAGGGATGGCCGCCCACTCTTTCCCTCACAACCCCCAAATCTTTGAAGCTTTCTAGAGAGAGAAAGAGCAGACCACGAGATTTCGGAGAAAGAACAAGAAGAAGAAGAAGACTGATACGCGATACAAGACCTCGCAGCTACGGATTTCGAAGAAGTCATACCCAGCAACACAATGTGAGTTCTAAGACCCCTCCTTTTATGCATTTTCGAACGATTTTAGGGCTGGAACACATTTTAAAACACTTTTCGAGTTGCGGGTGTTACCCCGTACCTGTATGTGTATGTCTATGAGTATATAATCTATTAGGGAAGCTGGTGCGAACGTTCCAAGACAGATATATGTGTTTCACATATGTATGTACATAAGTATACTGTTAATGTAAGTTCTACCTTAGTATACATGATATTTAAGTGGTTTTGAAAGAACTATGTGATGATTCTATGCTATAGAAGTGTTTAGCTGATGAATGAGATACGAGCACAGCATAGACTAAGTTGCAGGTTGTCACGCTCCACCGTATTGACCAATGCGGACTACTGATGCGAATATGGCTAAGTTGATCAACCGCATTAGCCCATGCGGATGACCAAGAAAATGCGGTCAAGGCTCTTTCTTCATCCGCATTAACCCAATACGGGTATACTCGGTATACGGTTAAGGCAGTAAGCCGCATCAACCAATGCGGGAGACTAAAGGAAATGCGGGCCGGGCAATGCCTCATCCGTATTGTCCTAATAAGAAAATGATCAAAGCAATTCAGCCGCATTGTTTAATGCAGACTAACTCAGTAATGCGGGTAGGTCATTCCTCATCCGCATTGACTAATGCGGATAGGGCAAACTAATGAGGATAAGGTATTACTCATCCACATTGACTAATGCGGATAGCCAGACTAATACGGGTGAGCAGAACGCACTGTGTGAATATGAGTTTAGCATGGCCTGATTTATTTGGGTGGACTAGTAACATAGGCATGATGATGATGATGATGTTGCATAGGTATACCTATGGTATACCATATATGTGTGATGCTTTGTATGAAAATGAATGTATGATATGTGTATGTTCCTTATGATGATGTACGTTTATCTTCCAAAACTTTACGTGTCATGAAAGTGAAAGAACAAAGTATTATGTAACGTAAAGTGAAAGATAATGAAAGAGGAACATGATGATGAATGCATGTATTAACAAATAAATGAGAAAAGAGATGATGATGAATACATGCACTAATGAATGAACGAATTAAGTCTTGCAAGCATTGAATGAGTCGATTGGTCTTTCTTTGTGATTGACAGTGGTCATGGTACCTCTACCGCTTACCTACTAGTACTGTGGCATACGTTTTGTTGTTCATTTGTTGACTTCGGCCCAGTAGCTAAGACTGTTCGGGTATAGCATATGGTATTGGTATGAAAGAATTCAATGTGCAAGTAAGGATGAACGGGATCCTTGTCATTCGACCACAGTAATCATAGCCGAATGCTATCAAGTGGGTAAAGCCTGACAGGATCCATATGAGAAGCTAAGGATAATGTATAACGAATGATGAAGATAATAACGAATATTATCTCTGTGAACATATGATGTGTGGTCATGTGAATTAACGGGTTCTAATGAAAATTTACTATGTTATTATAAAACTAGAAATCACTCAGCAACGCTGACTTTTTATGTGTTGCCAGTTGGCAGGTAGTGTTGCTGGGGATGGCAAGGCAGCTACTCAGCTCTTTTGGGATGGCATTCTCCTTTTGATAATGAGGCAACGTCATGTGTTGTGGGCCCATAATGCACGCAACACATTATGTTGCATGCAAGTGCAAGATTTCTTAAGGATTCCCATAAATGGGATTACTTAAGGAATCTTCTTTATGATGAAAAAAGATATTTTTATATTTTATATTTTTATACTAGAGGTCACTGTTTATGACCCTATGATTGTTGAGGATTCACATAACGGGGATTACTTATGAAATCCTCGGTTTCATATGCTTCAGCAGCAATCATAGTAAAGATAGGCAACGTAAAGAAAGCTTGTATTTTGTAATCAGGTCAACAATGTAATGTATTGTAAAAGCTTTTATGATGAAATGAGAATGCATTTCTTATTAATTCCGCTATGTTATTTTACTTAATATATGTTGTTTATCTAGGATGCTTATGAATGTATACCAAAAGTATGTTTTATGTGCGATGAATGACCAACCGTGAGGTGCCCGGGAGCGGGGGCCTTACAAAGTTAAAATCATTTCATTCATTGCTTTTGCACAATAATACAACATTCATCATTGTCATAACATATTGTTTGTTCGCATTACAATGCAAAAACATCATAACTTAAACAATGGATGCCATCCTAAAAACGTCAAGTAGCTGCCCCGTGCCATCCTCAGCAACATTTACCTTCCAGCTGGAACATAAAAGTCAGTGTTGCTGAGTGAGCTCTAGTTTTATAAAAACATCATATTACCTTTCATTTGTTAAAACATTTTCTTTATTTCGCATATGATCACACATCACATGTACAACAAGGTAATATTTACTATCTTCCTTCATTGTTCGTTTCGTACATATGGCACATTTCGTACTTATCGCACTTTTTGTACATTTATTATCTTTCACTTCTATCTAGATCCTGTCGTATGCTTAACCCCCTCTTAAGCGCAAAGCCATATCATCTAGGGTTAAGCAACAAGGATGCCATGTCGCACATATCGCACATATCGCACTTATGGAGTAGTCAAATAGACTAACTCCCCCTGTGTGTGAACCCTTAAGGGTTAGCCAAGATCGCATGTTGTAAACACACAGTTGAGCTAACAACTCTCAATGAGTTGTGAACCTTCTTTCATTTTCTTTCAAGACTTTTATTCGTTCATTCATTATGTTCCACTTTTATTATCTTAAATCTTTCGCTTCGTTAAGATAATACTTTACATTAATCCTCATAATCACACCACGTAAAGTCACATGATAATACGTAAGAAGGAACGTAAGGAAACATATCATACATAAGCATAGCATTGTCACACATCATCATACATAACATACATCATGCATCATTCCTTCAAATACACAAGCACATGCACAGCAAGTACAAGTCATCATAGAACATTACCGACCCCCCACGGGACAGCGGGGGTTCAGGGGCGGTTGCCCCTGACAGCGGGGTCCTAGGGCTAGCAGCCCATAGTGGGGTCCAAGGGGCAACGCCCCTAGCTGGATGAGCAGCTTCTAAATCATCTTGTTATAGAAAAATCGATCTTCCTGTTAAAACCTCTTAAATTCTTGGTCATTTAAATCGTATATTTAGTATGTATTTCCAGCCCCAAACAAGTTTAAAACCTTTAAATAGGGGACCTAGAACTCACCTGGACTCGATGAGCAGCTTCAAAAATCAAGCTTTCTAAGCAAGTGTCACACTACATAGCCTGTAGATAAGTTAACACTCAAATGAGTTAAATTCCGCCTAATTTCGCTGCTATTTTCGCTACATGATCAAAAGTTTCGCTGCTAGTTTTGGCAGCAGTTTCACTGCTAGTTTCGCCAGCAGTATCGTTGGCATCTTCGCTACCAGTTTCGCCCAACTTTTGTTGTAAACCATGTCTGCGAAACTATCTGCGAAACTAAAGTTTCATAGAAAGTCTTCATCGCTGCATGACTACATAATTTCGCTGGATGAACATCCAGTTTCGTAGAACGGGGTGAAATTACGAACCAACCATTTTTGAAACAAAACTTCAATCTTTTACACCAAAAACCTTGGTTTATCATCCAATAAGCTATATCTAAGCTTCTTACATGTTTTTTTACACAAAAACGTGAGTTTTGTGCGATTCTTTGCCACTTTCAAAAGCCCTAAGCCCTAGAATCCGGGTTTACCCTCAAAGAAATTATTAAAAGATGTTTATTACCTGAATTCTTGGTCTTTTCGTTTTGTTTGGATGTCCATGAACACCGATCTTCAATCTCTTGATCAACCGAGCCTTGAATCACCACTTTCTCTCCATATTCTCTCGCTACACTCTCTCTCTAGAAGTTGGTGTTGAGTTGCAAATAAGAGTGGCTCAAGCTGATCCGTTTATATATGTCAGGCGTTCCCGGGACCTTAAACTCGCCAAACACATAACCCGCAAGGTCTACTCGGTCCATACTCTATTTCCCACTTATTTTCTTTAAATAATCCGGCTAAGCCCATTATTATTAAGTGGCTCGTTTGACTTTATTCCGGGTGTTACAAGTCCACCCCCTTTATTTCAGTTTCGTCCTCGAAAGCTGTTAGTCGCCGAATAGTTGAGGGTAATGCGGCCTCATCTACTCCTCAACTTACCCAAGTGGACTCTGATCCCTTTCTGTGCCTCCCTGTACTCCCAGCAAGGGAACCACCTTATTCCTTAGCCTCTTTTCCTTGTGATCGATGATCGTCACTGGTTGCTCCACATAATTGAGTCGTTCATCCATTTCAATTTCCTCAAGTGGCACCACCATATCCTTGTCGTCTAAGCACTTTCTTAATTGAGATACATGGAATGTCGGATGAATTCCACTTAACTCACAGGGCAACTCCAACCTGTAGGCCACCTCTCCTACTCGAGCAATGATTCAGAAAGGCCCTATGCATCTTGGGCTCAACTTGCCCCGCTTCCTAAACTAAATGATACCCTTCCAATGTGAGACTTTCAACATAACCCTATCACCTACCTGGAACTCAATCGGTCTACGCCGTTCATCGGCATACGACTTTTGCCTATCCTTAGCTGCCTTCATAAAGGCCTTCATCCTTTCCAGCTTCTCAATCGTAGCCTCGATCACCTCGACGCTCCTACCGTATAGCATCTCATAAGGAGGCATGCCAATGCTGGCGTGGTAGATATTGTTATATGAGAACTTGGCTAATGATAAGTGGTCATCCCAACTTCCTCCAAAATCAATAATGCATGCCCGAAGTATATCTTCTAGCATCTGAATGGTCCTTTCTGACTGACCATCTGTCTGGGGATGATAAGGCAAGCTGATATATAACCTCGTCCCTATAGCATCGTGAAATCTCTTCCAAAACTTGGACGTAAACCGAGTGTCATGATTAGACACAATAGACACCGGTACACCATGGCGACCTACAATCACCTTGATGAATAGATCCGCGAGTCTCTCAGAGGAATACATTTCATGGATCGGTAGGAAGTGGGCACTCTTCATCAAACGATCAACTATCACCCATATGGCATCATACCCTTTCACGGTATGTGGTAACTTTGTGATAAATTCCATGGTGATTTGCTTCCACTTCCACTCGGGTGTATCGAAAGGTTGGATCTTCCCGTATGGCTTCTGATGCTCCGCCTTCACCTTCAAGCAAGTAAGGCACTTGCCACGTACTACACTATGTCATGCTTCATACCCGGCCACCAATAATCTTTCTTCAAGTCTTGATACATTTTTGTAGCACCGGGATGACTGGAGCACCGAGTCTTATGAACCTCATCCATTATCCTCCCATGTAAATCCCCATAACAAGGAATCCACATCTTTCTGAATCGAGTTCTAATACCAAGAGTGTTTTCACCCTATTCCGCGAATAGACCCCTCATCCTTTCGGCGTTAAGATGATCTTTCTTCAACGCCTCCTCTTGAAACTCCTTGACCTGGTTCATCACATCGGAGGTCATGACCAACTGATAAGCTTTCGCCCGAATCGGCTCGGGTCTCTCCTTTTGACTAAGGGCATCCGCCACCACGTTGGCCTTATCTGGATGGTAATGGATCTCGCAATCATAATAGTTTATGAGCTCCAACCATCGCCTCTGCCTCATATTCAAATCTTTTTGCTCGAAGAAGTACTTCAAGCTCTTATGGTCCATGAAGATCTTGCACTTCGTTACGTATGGGTAGTGCCTCCAAATCTTTAATGCGAAGACCATAGCTGCTAGCTCCAAGTCATGAGTAGGATAATTAACCTCATGAACGTTCAATTGTCGAGATGCGTAGACTATAACCTTTCCTTGTTGCATCAACACACAACCCAACCCCGAGTAAGAAGCATCTGAATAGACCACCAAATCTTCACTTCCTTCATGTAATGATAAGACAGGAGCTCGAGTCAACCTTGCTTTTAGCTCCTCAAAAGTCTTCTCTTGCTCTTGACCCATACAAATTTCACATCCTTATGGGTCAACTTAGTCAACGAAGAAGCTATCTTAGAGAAGTCTTGAATGAATCTCCAATAATATCATGCCAACCCCAACAAACTACGGATCTTGGATAGCATTTTCGGAGACTTCCATTGCATCACAGCTACCACTTTTACCGGGTCCACCATAATCCCCTCAGTGTTAACCACTTGACCCAAAAACTGAACTTCGCGCAACAAGAACGCGCACTTAGAGAACTTGGCATACAACTTGTCCTTTCTTAGTGTCTCTAGCACTTCCCGAATGTGACCGGCATGCTTCTCCTCACTCCTCGAATAAATCATGATATCATCGATAAACACAATCACCGATTTATCCAACATCGGCTAACACACTTGATTCATCAAGTCCATAAAAGCAGCTGGCGCGCTGGTTAAACCAAAATACATAACGAGAAACTCTTAGTGTCCATAACGTGTGCGAAAAGCTCTTTTAGGAATATCTTGTTCCTTCACTTTCAACTGATGATAGCCAGATCGAAGGTCTATCCTTGAGAATCAACTGGCACCTTGGAGCTAATCAAACAAGTCATCAATCCTCGGTAATGGATACCGATTCTTCACCTTTAACTTGTTCAATTCCCGGTAGTCACTACACATCCTCATGCTACCGTCCTTCTTCACGAATAAGACTGGAGCACCCCAAGGAGAGATACTCGGTCTAATGAACCCCTTATCAAGCAACTCCTGCAGTTGCTCCATCAGTTCCTTCATTTTGGTCGGAGCCAACAAATACGGTGCCTTAGCTACAGGTTGGGCACAGAGTATCAAGTCGATCTGAAACTCAATCTCACAGTCCGGTGGCACACCTGGTAAATCTTCTGGGAACACATCTGGGAATTCACACACAACCGGTACATCAGATAGTTGTGGTGTTGGCACATCTAGATCTTTCACGTAGGCCAGATAGGCACTGCATCCACGCCTCATGCACTTTCCCGACCTAAACGTACTCGGTCAAGCGGCGATCATGTGGCTGCGGATATCCGCCGGTAAGCCCTGAATGTATCTTTTGATCTTCCGTGACAAGGGCGTCACTTGATCTGGCACCAGCCGTGCCATTTCATTGAACTTGGTGTTGTACTACTGATGTGTCATGGTTCCCGCCTCCAGCTGCAGGAACTCCCTTTCCACCCTGTCCAACTCCCTATGAGGATAGAACTCCTCAATCACCAATTTCTTCAACTCTGGCCACCTCATTCTACCGATCGCCCTACTACCCTCGGCCTGGACAATATTGTCCCACCAACACACGGCTGAGTCCACAAATAAGTGAGTGGCAAACTTCACCTTCTAATATTCACGACACTCGCTAATGTCAAGGACAGCCTCCATCTCCCTCACCCACTGGTGAGCAGCAGCAGCAGAGCCATTACCATCAAAGTAGGGGGCTTGCATCTTTGAAATGCCCCATAGTTACAACCTCATGCTGCCTCAGGCATAGGCTCTTCTTCCTCCTCCTCGTCAGTAGAGACAACCGTCTCAGTCTCCGATTGCTCTCTCCTTCCCGAGGACCAGTTCCTCTCCTTCCATTATCCTTCTCTTGCAGCCTTTGTTAGTCCAGTCACCACAGGCGGTAAGATTGTCTGCATGACCTGGTGAACCTCGTCCACCACAGCCTCCTTCACTAAGCCTCAAATTAGCGCTCTCGTCACCACCCTCCGGATGAGGGGTGTCAGGCTCTTCGTGAGCCACTTCTTTAGCTCTAGGCCTTCCTCTTATGACTCGTGGTCCAACACCACATCCACCATGACCTCCAGCTCATGAAATCTTCGAAGATCTACCCTCAGCCATCCTCTAACACGCTATAAGATTCAAACACTAACACGGTCATTCAAGGGAATAGCTCAGTTCATGTCAAGCATAGTAGGTCCCTAATTACAGTCGACAGTTGTGATTAGCTACTTACGTTACTCTTCATACCCCAAGCATTTCCTATCCTGACAACATCAGTATCTAAATCTACTAAAGGCACATAAACCACATAACATGCGCACGTAATACCAGTTATCATTAAAGAAAATACCTGATGGCACGTAGCTACTCGGACTGGCATCCCTTCCCTTTTGTCCCTTTCTCAGTTTAAGTTTACGTTTATCTTGAAAATTTTAACCCTTTTCACTTAAACTTGGCTCTGATACCAACTTGTAGGCCCCGTTCCTGGGACGCTTACAGCTGGTCAATCATTGCACATAAAACATAAAACATATATTTAAGTGTACTAAAACAACACAGCGGAATAAGTTAAAATCATTTCATTCATTGGTTTTGCACAATAATACAACATTCATCATTTTCACAACATATTGCTTGTTTGCATTACAATGCGAAAACGTCATAACTGAAACAATGGATGCCATCCCGAAAATGCCAAGTAGCTGCCCCGTGCCATCCTCAGCAACATTTACCTGCCAGCTGGAAACACATAAGGTCAGCGTTGCTGAGTGAGTTATAGTTTTAGAAAAACGTCATATTACCTTTCATTTGTTAAAACATTTTCTTTCTTTCGCACATGATCACACATCATACGTACAACAGGGTATTATTTATTATCTTCCTTCATCGTTCGTTTCGTACATATCACACATTCGTAGTTATCTCACTTTTCGTACATTTATTATCTTTCACTTCTATATAGATCCTGTCGTATGCTTAACCCCCCTCTTGAGCACAAAGCCATATCATCTAAGGTTAAGCGACAAGGATCCCATATCTCACATATCGCACATATCGCACGTATGGAGTAGTCGCATAGACTAACTCCCTCTGTGTGTGAACCCTTAAGGGTTAGCCAAGATTGCACGCTGTAAACACATAGTTGAGCTAACAAGTCTCAATGAGTTGTGAACCTGCTTTCATTTGCTTGCAAGACTTTTATTCGTTCATTCATTATGTTACACTTTCATTATCTTAAATCTTTCGCTTCGTTAAGACAATACTTTATGTTCATCATCATAATCACACCACATAAAGTCACATCATAATACATAATCAGGAACATAAGGAAACATATCATACATAAGCATAGCATTGTCACACATCATCATACATAACATACATCATGCACCATTCATTCACATACACAAGCATATGCACAGCAAGTACAAGTCATCATAGAACATTACTGACCCTCCGCCGAAGAGCGGGGGTTCGGGGGCAGCAGCCCCTGACAGCGGGGTCCTAGTGGTAGCAGCCCGTAGTGGGGTCCAAGGGCAACGCCCCTGGCTGGATGAGTAGCTTCTAAATCAATCTTGTTATAGAAAAATTGATCTTCCTGTTAAAACCTCTTAAAATCTTGGTCATTTAAATCATATATTTAGTATGCATTTCCAGCCCCAAACAAGTTTAAATCCTTTAAATAGGGGACCTAGAACTCACCTGGACTCGATGAGCAGCTTCTAAATCAAGCTATCTAAACAAGGGTCACAACGCACAGCCCGCAGATAACTTAACACTCAAAGGAGTTAATTTCTGCGTAATTTCATTGCTATTTTCGCTACATGATTAGCAGTTACGCTACTAGTTTTCCCAGCAGCTTCGCTGCTCGTTTCACCAGCAGTTTCGCTGGCATCTTCGCTGCCAGTTTCACATAAGTTTCATTGGAAGCCATGTATGTGAAACTATCTACGAAACTACAGTTTCGCAAAAATTCTTTATAGTTTTGCTGCATGACTACATAATTTCGGTGGATGAACACCTAGTTTTGTAGAACGGGCTGAAATTACAAACCAACCCATTTTTGACCCAAAACCTCAATCTTTTACACCCAAAACCTTGGTTTATCACCCAATAAGCTATATCTAAGCTTCTTACATTTTTTTTACATAAAAATGTGAGTTTTGGGTAATTCTTTGCCACTTTCAAAAGCCCCAAGCCCTAGAATCCGGGTTTACCCTCAAAGAAACGATTAAACGATGTTTCATACCTGGAATCTTGGTCTTTTCTTGTTGTTTGGGAGGCCACGAACTCCGATCTTCAATCTCTTGATCAACGGAGCCTTGAATCACCTCTTTCTCTCCACTTTCTCTCTCTACACTCTCTTTCCAGAAGTTGGTGTTGAGTTGCAAATGAGAGTGGCTCAAGCTGATCCGTTTATATATGTCGGGTGTTTCCGGGACCTTAAACTCGCCGAACACATAACCCGCGAGGTCTACTCGGTCCATACTCCATTTCCCGCTTATTTTCTTTAAATAATTTGGCTAAGCCCAACAATATTAATTGGCTCTTTTCGACTTTACTCTGGGCGTTACAAACGAGTGGCAATCATTGATCGAAAAGAAAAGAGATTCTGGAAAAAGTGGTTCCACTGGGCGTGTGCAGTGGAAACACCAAAAGGGTTCAGAGTCTACTTCGGAGACCGAAGAAGAGATGAGACGACATTACCCACAGTTATTCGAAGAATGACAGGTTTGGGGACGAAACCTTTTTAAGGGGGTAGACTTGTAACACTCGAAAAGTTCTTTATAATAAAGGAAAAGAAAATAAATGTGGAAAAGAAAAATAAAGTATTTTGAAGGAAAGGAAAAGCAACCAAAGTGGAGGGGAGTTAAGTGAAAAAGGTAAAAAAGTCAAATATTTTAATAATGATTGAGATATGGCCGCTCGTCACCTTTTTCCATCTGCTTTTCGACAAACAAAGGAAGAAGAAGAAAGAAGCTGAAGTTCTCTTGTTTTTTCAAGAAGAAGAAGGAGTTTTCAGGTGTAGGTAAGTAATTCATGACTATTTGGCTCGGTTTTGATATGATTTCGACTTTAGACCGAGAATATGTGTTCTTATGCGTTCGGGTTCATGTGTTTTGGTCAAGTTTAGGTGTTAGAATCTTTTGAAAGGTTCAAGTGGAAGAGTTTATACTTGAAAACAGCTAAGATGAGTTCTAGACCCCGTCTTTTGGATGTTTTAAAAAAATGTTTAGGGCTAAAAATGTATTAAAATGGTTTTATAATTATTATGCATATGTACCCGTATGTTTTATGCTTATATAATGATGTTTTATGGTTGTTATGTGATGTTTATGCTTAGAAAGGGTGTAATAAGCTTAGAATAAGAGGATATTATGATTGGGACAGAAATATGTTAGAAATATGTCAAACAAGTTGGTCATGGGCCTATATATGCGCCGAAAATTTGCCTTAGAAAAAGTTCTATGTAGGGTCATGAGCCTAAATGGGGTTCATACGTCCAAACAGTACCCCATGCGCCCAGCTAATGCCTTAGAAATTCTAAGTCTAACTCCATGCGCCTGAATAGTAGCTCATGTGCCTAAGTTCTAAGCTCAGGGGCCTAAGTATACCCCATGCGCCCAAATAGTGCCCATGGGCCCAAAGTGGCTCATGCGCCTAAGTGTTGAATGTCCAAGTATGCTCATGCACCCGCATAGTTGTAATGTGCCTAAACAAGGCTCACGCGCCTGCATAGTTCTCATGCACCTAACACTTAGAATTTTTCCTAAAATTTTGGTGAAAACAGAATGCTTAGGGTTTGACCCTAGTTTGACCTTAGGGTCATAATTGATTATATTATGCATGATTATGAGTTGTTCTTATGTTCCATATTATTTATTATTATGTGACTTTACGTGGGGTGCTTATGATTATAAACATAAAGTATTATCATTAATAAAAGTGAAAGAATAATGATAAGGAAAAGTGGAACATAAATAAAAGAATGTAAGTCTTACAAGCAATTGAATAGGTGGTGCATGACCATGTTATCGTTAGCTCAACTGTATGTGGCTTAGCTAACCCGAAGTATGCATGCAGGGTCAGTCACTGAGACTGACAGGGACCCTTGTAGCATACCCTAGGTGGGTGGATCAGCTTAGTGCACAATGTTCATGGTCTATTTATTGACCATAGGCCCAGAATCCGCTTCGTGCACAATGTTCGGGGTATTGCACATTGGTCTGTAAGAAAGTGAAAGATAATGATAAAAGTACGAAAGGAACGAATGCATACAATAATGATTAATGAAGAAAGTTTACATTGATGTATATATGATGCGTGCTCACATACAAAAGTAAAGAAAGTTTTCTATTGAAAAGAGTATTTTCATATATAAATTATATAAGGTATTTTAACATTTTTAAAACTAGAACTCACTCAGCAACGCCGGATTTTATACATTTTCAGTTGGCATGTAATCATTGCTGAGGATGGCATGAGGGTGAAGCTACTCGGCGGGGCAAGACTGAAATCCATTCACCACTTATGATATTGTTGTTTGGTAATGCAATTAAACAATCTTTTTGTAACTCAAACCTCATTGTATTGCTTAATAACAATATTTATTAATAATAAAGAATGGTTTTTGTTAACATATTTCCGCTGCATATTTTATGAATTATGTATTATTTGTGTAATAATGCGAAGATTGTCCAACTGTGAGTTCTCCGGGATCGGGGCCTTGTAGACATTCATTTAAAATGTTTGTTTCAATTACTTTCATTGAAAGTTTGTCTGCGTGTTCTTTGTATCTATTGACTTCATTTATGCATGCTTGTGTGAAGAGGTTTTCCCTTACCTATTTTGGGATTTCTGAAATTTTATCTTCTATCTTTGCTATGATGTTAGGACTGTGTACGGACGGAGTAATAACTGATTCAAACATAAACCAGATCAAATAATGCAGAATCCTATTTGATTGGCGATCCAATCAGGGAGAACGTTAACAAGATCAAACCTAACGATTAGAAAACGTTAAGAACGAACTAGGAATGATCTGAAACGTTTTATGAACTTGGAAGGGACGAACAGGGCGCTCTGGGTCGACTAGGGTTCTATGTATTCGAAGTGTCACGTTTTTCCACAAATTAAGTGGTATTTATAGGTTACAGCTCTCATTCGTACGACTGAGCCAAGCGACTGGCTCAGTCGTGCGACTGAGTCATACGATTGGTTCATTCGTACCACTAAGTCAGTCTTATGGCTCAATCGTGCGATTGACTCAATACCTGGTTCAGTCATGCGATTGGCCCATTCGCATGGTCCAGTCGTGCGACTGAATCAGGATACTTAGTTAAACACATTCTTAAACCTTTAATGGTTCAGAACTATGTCTAACAACCGTAAACCTATTTAACATTGTCATATATGTGTGTAACAATAAATAATATAAATAGATATAACATTAAACAACCAATAAACATATATAGAAGAGTTTCTCATTTTTATTAATCAAACATTACATAAATGTTACAAGAAAAGAAAGTCTATTACATTTAAGCTCACTAGACTAGAACTGGGGACAAGTATACCAACAAACTCCCCCTTGGACCTAGTTCTATCTAAACTTTGACTTCTTTCTTGAACTCTTCAAATCTCTTAACCCTCTCCTCTTTCGCAACCCCGGCATGGATATTAAGTGCAAAGCATAGACGTATGACATGCTGAAACTGTAGTGCTTGCACTATATCCTGCGTGTCAAAAAATAGTGGCCACTTGTATAGCGTATAGACATCCGAAGCTGACAAGTTGATTAGCCACATGGGGTCGAACACTACGATTGTATCCACAGACCCTTCCCTATCCAAAACAATGACTGCCTCTCCCTAGCGCCAGTCATAATACCACCACTTAAAATATGGGGTAAAGTCCTGTGGCATCTCCCTCAGTGGAATTCTAGACATAGTACGCGGAGGGCGCCACTTCAGGACAATCTTAGGTAAGCCAGCAATGGGACTCACTTCAGACCTTCTGATGTAACGTGTGGCCTGCTGTGGTCTGAAGTTGACCCATCTAGTCCTGTATTCCCTCTTCAGGTCAGCCTCAAACCAGCCTGACATTTTCTTCGGATCAACGTATAATAACTTCAGGCGCGCCAGCTGTTGAGCTCAAAACCAGGGAGAGTCTTCAGATCATGAGGGAATCTGAAGTACTCGATACCCCTCTCCCGTTTTACTGCATACACCCTGAGGTCATCAAAATAGGCCCAAGCAATGATTTTCCCTGAAACCTTCATGTTTTTCTTGACTTTGTAGAGTTTGGTGTAGGTACTCTGTGTCGCTGTAGCACGTTGGGCTTGGACCTCGGCGAAGCAAGCTGCCCATTAAGCCTTTTGAATATCAACATCAGCGTCCGAGGCTTGGGCTTGGCTCGTTGATCCTTCTTCTCTCTTCACTTTTTCACTGAGTTTACCCAGAATATCACTGTCGAGAGTGTTTACCAAATCTGGAAACACGTTTCCCTCTCGGTCAGTGTATTCTTGCTAGTGCTGATCTGTGATGTCTTCAATTTCTATTTCTTCAATGTCGTTGAGCTCGTCATCATCAGCATCATCAAACGTTGGTGCATCCTTAACAATTTCATCTGGATTTAGACGAAATATTTTAGCAAGCTGCTCATCAGTAAGGTCGTGAATTATTTCTCCTTCTTCAGGAGTATAACTCACCGACCTTCTGACGATCCCCTGTAGATCAAGAATCATCGTGAGTTAAGACTTGATCTATTGGAGGGGAGCAACATCATGCTCATGTTGCTGAAATCCCTTATCTGTTCAAATCAACATGTAGAGTAGCAATCATTAGTATAAACTGAAGTTAAATAAACATTAATCATTAAATATTTACATGAGTTTCATATACGTCAACAGAAGAATCAAGTATAAAAGTTTAAGAATAAAACATCTAATCAATACTTTTGTCCTGGATCCTGGCTGGGTCTTCTGCAGATGGGGAGGTCTGTGGGGAAGCAGCTGATGCTCCCTGGTCCTGTCTTCTCTTAGTCCACTGCTCATGACCAGGGCAGATGCAGATGCATCTCCTTCATCTTCATCACCATCTCTTCCTTTATCCTCATTATCACCTCCCTCATCATCATCATCACTATCCTCTTCTTCATCATCTTCCTCATCATCATCATCTTCATCATCACCATCATCGCCATCTCCCTCTCTTATCTTAAGAGGATCAGCTTGAGACCCTTTCAGCTTGAGCATAATCTTCTTATTTGCAGACTCCAACTCCTCTATCTTTTGAGTCGACAGGACATTCCGTTCCTGGAGTTGGGCAATCTGAGTTGCTAGAGAAGCATTTTGCTCCTCAAGCTGAAGCAGCCTCACTGTATTCTCTTCATTAGCAGTTAGCAGCTTTAGCACCATCTTGTTGAGTGCTGCTAGCTGTTCCTCCACTCCAATGGGAGGGAGGGGTGAACCTGTAGTAGCTGAGGACGGGCCAGCTCGGTGGCTAGTGGTGGTGGCTGTGGTGGTGGTGAATATTGGAGGTGGAATGTGAGTGGATTGTGGAGTGGGATGTACTATGGTAGTAGGTTGGGTAGTGGTGACAGGTGGTGGAATGGGTGTAGTGGTGGCTATGGTAGCTTGGGTGGTTTGGGTGGTTGAGGTAGTGGTGGTGGATGTGGTAGTAGTAAGCAGAGTAAGCCTTCGGTGTTTGGGCTTCTTCCCGTGTGGCTGAGCCATTCTTTTTAGCATGGATCCCTTGGATCCTGATGCTCCCCCATGGCTGATGAGCGGGTCCAGGGCATATGAGGGATCTGATTCAGCAGTAGCATCCCCGAACTCCACTGGGCGTCCACCAACCGCCCTCATGCCTCTCTCTATGGCAATCACCTTGCTGCCCACAGTCCTCGTCAGAGGCTCCTCATCACTTTCTTCTTCATCAGGCTGAAATCCCTGATGGAAGCTAGCCCTCTCAGCTCCTCCTTGGGTGGGTGATGGAGATGTCATATCGGTAGCAGTAGCCCTAGATTACGCGGGGCCTGTATCTCCATCACCACTATCATCATCATCTGAATCATCATCAGGAATAGCTATTGGCAAAGAATCAGAATCACTCTCATCGTGACGCCACTTCCTCTTTGAAGGCACCACATAGTCTTCCCGGGCCAGATGCCCAAACAATCTCCTTACTGGGGGTTTCACCTGCTTCCCCCGGTAGACTTTCATCCTCCCCAGTGTAGTGTCGTCCATAACCTCAAGGACAACTGCATCTTCTTGAGCTTTGGGCAGTTGAGGAAGCTTTTGGTCGACAATCATCTCGATGAATCGCGGGTACATACAAAATCTCTCTTTTCCCTTAGCTTAGATGTTCTCCACCAGATAGGTGAAGATCATCCGAGAGAAGCTGAAAGGGAAGTTCAGCACCAGAGCAGCAAATGCATTCTGCATCTGGTCTGATAACTAATCAAACCCGCCTTTCCTTGAGGCTAAACATCGTAGAAGTATAAGGGCAAGGTACTTGAACTGGGGGCTCAAGTTGCTCTTGTTGAGCATACTCGAGTTTATGTCCCCCGAGTACTTTGCCCTCAAAAAGCAGCCTCGGATGGTAAGGGGATGCAGACGTGTTGGGCAATCAGCATCATCCCCTAACTCAAGTACCGTCTGTATGTCCTCCTCTGATAGCTCGATATCTTGACCAAAGATAGAGCTTCTGATAATATATGGCTCCCTGGACCTATCGACCACAGCATTTTCCCAAAACGACTGTTGTATCGATCGATAAGGTGTACACTGAGCGGAGATCGCTCAGAATATCCTCGAGCGTCTTAGAAAGCTGATGATCCCCGTGAAATCTGCCGCATTGCGGGATGTCATTTGAGATGAGCACATATGTTGTGCTTCGTGCTCATGGTCCATCTGCTTGCCATCTGTTCACAAAAGACAAATAAACGTTAGCACATGTTGAAGATAGCTAAAGTAAGTTAATGAACTTTAAACCTTGGTTTAGTCGTGCGACTGAACACACGACTGAGACCTAGTCGTGCGATTGAATTCATTCGTATGACTGGGTCATGCGATTGGACTTAGTCGCAACACTTCTCATACGTTTACCTCAGTCGTGCGACTGAGCTCATACGCATTGTTCAGTCGTGCGATTGAGTCAATCGTTCATCTTAGTCGTACGATTGAGTCAATCGTTTATCTCAGTCGTACGATTGAGGTTCATCAGAGTGTCCAGTCGTTCATTCGACTGTTTGTCCATTCAAATTTGTGTTTTGAGCTATACTTGATGTTAAACGTCAAAATTGGGCTCATTACACTCAGAATAGGCCG
This sequence comes from Flaveria linearis, assembly GCA_024085815.1. NCBI lineage: Eukaryota > Viridiplantae > Streptophyta > Magnoliopsida > Asterales > Asteraceae > Flaveria > Flaveria linearis. The sequence continues at coordinate 46,217,953 of CM044013.1, forward strand.
ACTTAGTTTCTTTTATGTTTTGTTTGAACTTTTAGCTAAGTTTGGGTGGTTTTCATTTTGTCCTCAGTTACTGTTAGGTCAAAATTTGAGTGATTCGTGTTGTCATTGTTTGGTTTTATTGATGAACCACTTCAAATATTACCTATATAAGTAGAAGAGAATGTTAGAACACATGAATATATGGTAAAAGTGAATCACACAGAATTTTGGCAGCGATTCTTTAAATCGTACGTATAGAGGGGCGATTTGGGCGAATGGGCGACTGAGGCCGATACGACCTGTATTTATACTGGGGCAACTCCCAGTCATGCGACTGAGCCCTGTCGCGTAGGTCAGTCGTGCAACTGAGCCTAGTCGCATGAGTGAAACATGCTACTGAGTCTCAGTCGGGCGATTCACCCATTCGGTCATCTCCAATCGTGCGATTGTGGTTCATTCGTACGACTGTCACAGTCGGTTACCTCCAATCGTGCGATTGGGCTCAGTCGTATTGTCTATTCGTACGACTTGACTCATTTGTATGCTTCAATCGTACGACTGGATCATACTTATGGTTCAGTCGTGCGACTGGTCATACTTGTGACATTTTGACCTTCTTACCATACGACACTTAGTTCCATTTAACAGTAGATAAACATTATGAGCAGGTTGATCATCTCAGACATGACCATTTAAAATACGACTTTTTGATCACCTCAGATGCGATCCATTTATCCACCTGATCATCTTAGACATGACCCATTTATCCACCCGATCACCTCAGACGTGATCCATTTATCCACCCGATCACCTCAGACGTGCTCCATTTATCTACCTGATCACCTCAGATGTGATCCTTTTAACCTTTCAGAGACAATTTGTTTAGATAAAAGTTAAGCTCATTTGGTGATGTTTACAGAGAACATTATGCACAGTCCGACATTGACACACTATATATAACTTGAAAATTTTAAACTACGAACAAAACAAACATCTTTTTGTGATTTTTGTTAGGGCAGGTTAGTGTAGCCTATTAGCATTGACATCATATCAAGGACAGACTCATATGGAATTAGACAGGCATAAACACCATTACTTGGAACCTTTTATCTGTATTTAACTTTAAACACTTGCGTAAAATTCATATCACAGTTTTTCACTCATCTATGACTTCTAAGATCTAACTGGGAATCATGCTTGATATGATAAGTAACACCATTGATTTTAATCATCAGGCAATGCAGCCATGACAATTGTCAGTATACTTGTCCACTTAAATCCATACACAGACTTTTGACACATATCAGTGATTAATTAGATGAATTAGGTCAACAAGTGTTTGTGTGTTCCACAGGTATATGGTAATCAATCTTCCTCAGGAGATTTTTGAGCGGTCTGGGGAATTAGAAGATTTGGTTCTAAGAATTTTCAAAGAGATGCTATGCCTCAGGTCAGTGCCATCGCACAGCAGAGAGGCGCAAACAACAATGAATTCTTAGAACGGATAGGTTATGCTAAGCCTCAGGTCAGTGCCACCGCACAGCAGAGAGGCGCAACACCTATCTTCTTCTTAGAGCACTATTTTAGAATATACATTGTTTTCAGTGATATTTGTCATCTTTTGCTCTGTTTTTCAGGTCTTTGCTCACATTTATGGCATTTGCTTGCTCCTCACCCCTTATTGGAAATTGATTGATTGTGCAGACCAGGGATACCATGAAAGCCCACAACTCATTGAATTATTTAAGTTTAAGCCAAATCACTGATGACGTCTACTGATCTATTGTGTTGAATCTGCCGACACATCGTACAATGCACTGGCACCACCCTAGATCTACTTTCTCTGGGTAGTTACAGTACCAACCAAGCGTACTATCATTTTTTCAATATGTTAGACCTAGACTTCTCTGATTTATAATTTTCTGTGATTTAATTAACCTTGCAAAACATAGATTCTTTTTTGTGTTCCAAGTAACGCGACGCCTGTGTACTATCACTTTCCATTTTGCTGAATCACATTTCCAGTCTTTCCGTCTTTGCCTTTTCAGCTTAACTAACCTTTCCTCTTTTTTTAAGTAAATAATTACTGAACATAACCTAATCTCCCCCTAAAATACTAAAACAGAAAATCTTTTTGTGTTTTTGAATTTTAATCGACAAGGAAATTAAATGAAATAAAATTAGAAAATAAAAAAAATATAAAATTAAACATGTGTCGGACTATGCTTCTGTTTCTTCTGAGATAACGTCACCTTTCTTTTTAACACCGTTGACCTCTAACAGATAGAAAAATCTGGGTTTCTCAAACGGTTTGGTGTAGAGGTCAGCGTGTTGAAAATCCGTGTTTATTTTCACCACATCTATTAATTGTTTTTCATAGCAGTCGTGTATGAAATGATTCTTTATTCCGATGTGTTTTGTTTTAGGGTGTTGAATAGGATTTTTAGTTACAGCTATGGCAGTAGAGTTATCAACATAAATAGGAGAGTTAGAAAATTGCAAACCGTAGTCTCGCATTTGCTGTTGGATCCAGATCATCTGAGAGCAGCAACTTGCAGCAGCAACATATTCAGCTTCACAGGTTGATAATGCAACCGAGGTTGCTTCTTGCATTGCCACGTGACTAACCGCCTTCAACAGAACTGACACCCTGCTGATGTGGACTTGAAGTTGATCTTGCAACCACCATTGTCTGAATCGCTGTACGCAGTGAGCTCGAAGTCACCATCATGAGGATGCCACAACCCCAGTGTTAGAGTACCCTTCAGATAACGGAAAATCCTTTTCACCCCAATCAAGTGATTCACTTTTGGCTTCACTTGATATCTGGAACATAAACATGTGGCATACATGATATCTGGACGCGAGGCAGTGAGATACATGAGAGATCCAATCATCCCACGATACATAGTGGCATCCACCAAATCCCCATTCTCATCATTTTTTTGCCTGACGTTTTCCATATCAAATTGACTTAGAATGTCGCCGACATACTTAGTCTGATGCAGGAAAATACTGGTTGGGGTTTGATCCACCTGTAATCCTAGGAAGAACTTCATTTCTCCCATTGCACTCATTTCAAACTCTGCCTTTATCACAGATTCAAATTCTTTGCACAACTCTTCATTTCTGGAACCGAAGATGATGTCATCCACATACATCTGCACCATAAGCAAATCACCATCCTTTTCTTTAATGAACAATGTACAGTCAATCACACCCCTATGAAAGCCGTGTTTCAACAGATGGGTGGAGAGCTTTTCATACCAAGCTCGAGGAGCCTGATGTAGCCCATACAGAGCCTTATCTAACTTGTAGACTCTGTCCCGATGATAAGGATCCTCGAATCCCTCGGGTTGACTGATGTATACCTCCTCACGGATTTCCCCATGAATGAATGCACTCTTCACATCCAACTGATAAACTTTGATCTTGATATACGATGCATAGGCAAGAAATATCCGAATTGCTTCCATTCATGCCACCGGTGCAAACACTTCATTGTAGTCGACTCCGTCGACTTGTCTAAATCCCTGAACAACCAACCGTGCATTGTTTCTGATAACAACACCATGGTCATCCTTCTTGCACTTTAGTACCCATTTGGTACCAATCACTTTCACGCCTTTTGGCCTGTCAACAAGTGTCCATACTCCAAGTTTCTTGAACTGTAGCATCTCTTCTTGCATAGCATTGACCCAGGCCTTATCTTTGAGGGCGTCGCTGACGTACTTAGGCTCGATTTGTGAAACAAAACATGAGAAAGCCCCGTCATTGATGTATCCCTTTTCCATGACAGCAGAGTACAGCTGATTTCGTGTCTGCATACCGGATTGAATATCCCCAATAAGAGATGTGGGGGGATGATTCACACTAATCCTAGTCACTGGAGTTATAGGAACAACAACTTCAGAATCCAGGCTTGTGACTACTGGTTCAGTATCCGGATTTCCCAATGCTGGTTCTGCAGCTGACGAGGCAACTTCTTGATTTACATTATGCTCAATATCTGGTTCAGCTGCCTCTTCATCATCTGATGAATCATCACTCTCATCCTGAGCAGGAGTTCAGGAACCTGAAGCACCATCTGCAGGTGTCGTGTTGCTTGAATCCAGATTTGATGTATTTAGAACATCGTACATCATCTGAGTAGCAATCACATCATCCGTATCAAGTTAAGGAAGATTAAAGGATTTGAAAAAGCCATCGTAATCGAACAATGACGATGGACATTTTCCAGCAGGGGGGGTGGTGTATCTTTGCACATCTACGTTGCACCACACTTCAACCTGACCTGTCGAGTTATTGTAAACTCGTTTGTCTGGTATGCTGTATCCTAGAAAAATCCCTTGATCGACTTTCTCGCTAAACCTGCCTTCCTGAGACTTCTTCAACAGGGTACATGGAGCTCCAAATGGTTCTAGATACTCCAAGTTAGGTTTTCGCTTCTGAAGCAACTCATAGCAAGTCTTGCGATGCCTTTTGACTACTAACACACGGTTAAGTGTGTAGCAAGCATTTGCAACTGCTTCATTCCAGAATTGTACTGGAAGCTTAGAATCTACCAACATTGTCCTCGCAGTCTCAATCAAGTTTCGATTCTTTCGTTCTGGAACTACATTCATCTGTGGCGTGTATGCTGAGGTGAACTGGTGAACAATTCCCTTCTCCAACGTCATGACTAGCACCTTGAATGATTCAAACGTTTCTGATTTAGCTTTCAGAAACATCACCCAAGTAAAACGTGAGTAGTCATCTGTGACTACAAAGCAGTGCCAGTCTCCTGCTATACTCTTCGTGCTTACAGGACCAAATAGATCCATGTGCAGTAGCTCCAGGGGCATCTCTATAGAATTGACGTGCTTGGTCTTGTGAGATTTCCTGGACCGCTTTCCCTTCTTGCATGAGTCACAAAAATCAGGAAGTTTGAAGTTCTTGATAGTAACTCCATCAACTAAGTTGTTATGAATGAGATGATTCATCTTCCTGTGATTAATGTGTCCTATTCTTCTGTGCCATGAGATGGATTCCTTCTCTGTTGCTTTGGATAAGAAACACTAAACTGTAGACTCAAAGGAAGAAGCATTAGACATATCCAATACATATAAATCATTGTACCTGGATACTGACATTAAGACCTGCTCCTCTAGAATCTCCATCTCTTTCTTCAGTATTTAACACTTGCGATTTTCAAACATCACTTTGAAGCCCTTGTCACATATCTGAGACACTGAAAGTAGATTGTTTTCTAATTGTTGAACAAAATTGACTTTGTCAAATCTTACCTTTGCATTACCTACTTCACCTTGAGCGGTAATGTATCCTCCTTTGTTACCAGCAAAGGAAACGTGTCCCCCTTTAATTTGATTGACATTGAAAAGGAGAGACTTATTTCCTGTCATGTGCCTGGAAGCTCTGCTATCTACAATCTCTGTATTGGTAGAAGCACTGTAGCGGACAATCTGCACATAATTGAGAACAATCAGTTAAGGAGGGGGACCCAAGCCTTAACTGGCTTGGGTTTCCCAGAGGCATCACACATTATGTAACTCTACCCACTGTCCTTTGTCAGTTGGTGGGACCTCAACCTTCAGTTTGTCACTGCTATCAGACACATCAGACATTTTAGCTTTCCACATACCATCTTTATGAAAAGATTGTTTGTGATAGACAGTGGATTGATTAACAGTTTGAACCTTTGGTTTAGTTTCCAGAACTGGTTTCACCTCAGGCATCACAGACTTGCCAATGATTTGTCTGTGTTATCTGTGGTTTTGAGGAGATGTGTAAGACCTAGCAGGTGTGTTAGACCTAACAGGGGTCTTAGATCCCTGTTTTTGGAACTGAGTAACTTCTTTGTCCAGTTCAATATTAACCCTAGGTGTCTGATAGTGGGGACAACTAGAAGATACGTGACCTCGTTTACCACAAGCGTAATAGGATGTCCTTTCAAAGGGACTAGGAGATCTCTTGTGGGGTGGGGAGTAGACCTCAGGTATGGGCTCTTTGGTCTCGGTCTTTTGATGTTCACCTTCCGTGACAAACTTAACTTGTTTAACATTATGATTTATTTGCCTTTGAAGATAAGTGTTATCTTTCTTAACCGGTTCAGTTTAAAGGTTTTGAAAATCTTGGATTGTGTGTTAGTAGACTTTGAACCCCACCCAAGAGATGCTTGAACATTCTCTTTCTCCCGTTTTTTAGTAATTTCATTTCTAGTTGTGCCTGATGTAGAGGTTTTCTGATCAGCACTCGAAGAAACAGTTTTAACAGCTGTGTCCGGGTCACTGACTAGAGGAGTTGTCACCACATGATCTTTAATTGGATTATTATTGATTGGACGTTGTTTGGTTTTCAATAGAATCTCATGTGGTGGGGGCACAACTTTATAACCCAAACCCTCCCCGTTGTTGCGTTCCTTAACCAAGTTCTTCAAAATATGCGAGGAGCTCGCAAGACTATGAAGTTTTTGTTTTAAAGACCCATTTCCAACTTGTAAAACTGCTTTATCCTTTTTAGTTTCTTCAATGGTCTTTAAATAGAATTTAATATCATTCTCTTGGTTGAATGCAACAACTTTAGTCTCTTTTAATTGTTTCTTTAATGCCTCAACCTTTTCTTTGTAACTGCTTTCATTTTGTTTTAAAACTTTGTTAGCCTCTGTGCACAATTTTAAGTCCTTGACTAAGTTATCATTATGATCTAATAACCTAGCAAATTTTAAGTCAATGCTTTCCCTAAATTTTTCACATTTAACACAAGCATGTTTAGCAAACAGTTCATCTTTTGATTCTACCTGTGCAGATGTGGACGTTCCGGCCATGAAAGCATTTTGAGACTGTGGTTGTGCTTCAGATTCAGCATTCAGCTCATTCTCAACAATTTGGTTAACGACAGCTAAAGTCTCATCCATTTCAGCAGTATCAATCTCAGCTGAGCTCTTCCCCTCACTTGCCGAGTCTTCATTCAAATCTTCAACTGATGTTATGTTGGCTTCACTGTCAGATAAGAATCGGAAGGACCAATCCTGTCCTTTATCACCTTGAGCAACCATAGCTTTGGAGTCACTGCTTGTTGGAGCTGTCTTTTTCTCCTTATCTTGTTTATTGAAAGATGAGAATGGATTCCTGTTGCCAGTCTTCTTTGGTTTGACACATTCCCTCTTGAAGTGGCCTTTTTCTCCACAGTTGAAGCAAGTGACTTTGGACTTATCAAACCCAAATGTAGTATCTTTGGTAGCCACTAGATTCTGTCCCGTCTTTTTCACAAACTTCTTAGCTCGTCACACAGCACTTGCTAGAGCCCACATTATATCCATCTATTCCAGCTTATTCTCATCCACCTACTCGTAGTCTTCATCAGCCAGGTGGCAGTTTCCAATCTTCCCGGCCACTAAACCATTATTGGAATGAACTACCGCAGCAAGTAGATCCATGTGCTCCTTTGCAACTTCCATAGTTACTTTTCCCAAATTTTTAGTCATTAACTTCGTTGATTGAGTAACTATAGGACTTTGTAGAACCCCAGATGCACCATGTGACTCACTAGCAGATGATGAGCCTTGATCAGCTGATGGTGATGCATTTGATACAAAAGCAGTTTGCAGAGGAGCGCTGGAGGTTTTGGAAGTAGAAGTAGAAGTAGGAGTAACATTGTAGAGTGATGGATCTTGAGTGTAAGCTCCTTTCTTCGTTCTATACTTGTGTCGCACCTCTTCCTCTCTCAGTTTCAGGATGAAGTCATTAATATCCAATGTTTCCAAAACCGAGTTGTAGCATAAAGTGGAAATAAAGGAATCCCACTTCTCTGGTAGACCCTCAGCCAACCTTGCATCTTTATCTTCTTTAGACGTTTTATGTAAGGCCCCGTTCCCGGGCACCTTACGGTTGGTCGTCATCGCACATAAAACATATATTTAATATAAACATAATGAAATAAAGCAGCGGAATTAATAAAGAGATCATTCTCATTTCATCATAAAAGCTTTTACAAAGCATTACATCGTCGACTTGGTTACAAAATACAAGCTTTCTTTACATTGCCTAGCTTTACTATGATTGCTGCTGAAGCATATGAAACCGAGGATAGTCTCGTTTATGTGAATCCTCAGCAATCATAGGGTCATATATAGTGACCTCTATTATAAAAACATAAAATTTTTCTTCATAAAGAAGATTTCTTAAATAATCCTGTTTATCAGGATTCCCAAGAAATCTTGCACTTGCATGCAACATAATGTGTAAGTAGATTCCTTAAGAACTTCCGTACATTGGAACCCTTAAGGAACTCTTGACACTCTCATGTCACATACTTTGTCGCATGTATTATGCACCCGCACTTCCAGTGCGTGCAGCATATTCAAAAGGAGAATGCCATTCCAAAAGAGCTGAGTAGCCGCCCCGTGCCATCCCCAGCAACACTACCTGCCAACTGGAAACACATAAAAAGTCAGCGTTGCTGAGTGAGTTCTAGTTTTATAATAAACGTATTATATTTCCTTTAGAAACCATTCTTTCACATGATCATACATCATACGTCCACAGAGATAATATTCATTATTATCTTCATCATTCGTTATACATCATCATCTTTAACTTCTCGTATGGATCCTGTCAGGCTTTACCCACTTCATAGCACTCGGCTATGATTACTGTGGTCGAATGACAAGGATCCCGTTTAATTCTTACTTGCACATTGAATTCTGATGTACCAATACCATATGCTATACCCCGAACCATCTTTGCTACTGGGTCGTGAATCAATAGAGCGTATGCCACAGTAGCCTAAGCTACTGGGCCGTGAATCTAAGCGTATGCCACAGTACTAGTAGGTAAGCGGTAGAGGTACCATGACCATGGCCCATCACAAAGAAGGACCAATCGACTTATTCAATGTTGGAAAGACATAATTCGTTTGTTCGTTAATGCATGTATTCGTCATCGTTTCACTCATTCGTTCATTCATTAATACATGCATTCATCATCGTGTTCCTCTTTCTTTATCTTTTCACTTTACGTTACATAATACTTTGTTCGTTCATTGTCATAATACGTGAGTCGTGAAAAGATGTACATACATCATCATAAGGAACACACACACATCATACATACATCATCATACATAGCATCATACATACGCAATCATACATAACATCATACATACGTCATCATACATAGCATCATGCATACATCATCATACATACACATACAAGCTATCATCGTACCTTAAGCATACTACCCGTAGTTATACCCCAAATGGGACAAACATACATATTTCAATAAACAGGTTTATATGTGTTCCAGCCCCAAAATCATTAAAGCAAGTAAATGAGGGGTCCTAGAAACTCACCTGTGCTTGACAAGCAGCTTCTCAATCAAGCGTTAAAGACGTGGGTCACACTACGCTGCCTGCAGATACGTTTACACTCAAAAGAGTAAATTTCTGCCTAAATTCGCTAATAGTTTCGCCGGTAGTTTCGACCTAGCGAAAGTGTAGTCTCGCTGGGCGAATCAGCAGTTTCGCTGCTAATTTCGCCGGGCAGCATTCTGCCAGTTTTGCTGAACAGATTCGCTACCTTGGGCGCCCAACTTTCGTTAGAATTCCCTAGTTTCGCATTGTCTAAGGGTTAATCTGGGCATCAGCGAAGTTATCATCAAATCAATAGTTTCGCATAGGCGAAAGTATAGTTTCGCTGCAGCGAAACTGTAATCTCGCTGAGAGTCCACATAGTTTCGCTGGATGAACTTACAGTTTCGCTGGACGAACGCTTAATTTCGCAGAACGAGCTGAAATTTACGAATCAGCTCATTTTAACCCAAAAATCCAATCCTTTCCACCCAAACCCTTGGGTTATCATCCAGGAACCCAAATCTAAGCTTCTTACATGTTTTATTACCCTAAAACGTGCCCATAACCATGACCCGGGACCTTAAACTCGTTAAACTCATGACCATCTATATATATATGTCTGGCGCTCCCGGGACCTTAAACTCGTTAAACTCATGACCCGAAGGGTTAACTCGGTCTAATGCCCATAACCATTTTATATTTATTAAATGATTTTCGTCTGAGCCCATTATTATTACTTGACTTGCTTGGAAAATTTTCCGGGTGTTACAAGTCCACCCCCCTTATTTAGATTTCCTCCTCAAAACCTGTTATTCCTCAAACAGATGTGGGTAATGTTGTCTCATTTCTTCTTCAGTCTCCCACATAGACTCGGATCCTTTCCTGTGCTTCCACTATACACGCACAAGTGGAACCACTTTATTCCTTAACCGCTTCTCTTTTCTATCGATGATTGCCACCGGTTGCTCCACATAATTGAGCCGTTCGTCTACTTCGATATCCTCTAATGGAACAATCATCTCCTCATCGGCTATACATTTTCTCAGATGAGATACGTGGAAGGTTGGGTGAATTCCACTCAACTCATCTGGTAGTTCCAATCTATAGGCCACCTCTCCCACACGGGCAATAATTCAGAAAGGGCCTATGTACCGCGGGCTCAGTTTGCCCCGCTTTCGGAACCGAATAATTCCTTTCCAATGTGAGACCTTCAACATGACTCGGTCACCGACCTTGAACTCTATCGGTCTCCGCCTCTTGTCAGCATACGACTTTTGTCTATCTTTCGCCGCCTTCATGAAGGCTTTGATCTTTTCTAACTTCTCAGTCGTTGCTTCAACTACCTCGACACCTCCCAGTTCCTTCTGCCCAATGCCACCCCAACATACGGGCGTCATACATTTCCTACCGTACAGCATCTCGTAAGGTGGCATGCCAATGCTGGCATGATCACTGTTATTGTACGAGAATTCTGCTAACGGCAAGTGGTCGTCCCTACTTCCTCGAAAGTCGATCACACACGCCTAAAGCATGTCTTCAAGTGTTTGGATCGTTCTCTCAGACTGACCGTCCGTCCGAGGGTGATATGCCGTACTAATGTGTAGCCTCGTCCCCATTGCATCATGAAATCTCTTCCAAAATTTGGAGGTAAACCGGGTGTCACGATCAGACACAATAGACACCGGTACACCATGACGAGCTACAATTTCCTTGATGAACAAATCCGCCAATCTTTCAGATGAATACGTTTCACGGATTGGTAAGAAGTGGGCACTCTTCGTCAATCGATCGACTATCACCCATATAGCATCATACCCTTTCGGGTGCGGGGTAGCTTCGTAATGAAATCCATGGTGATGTGCTCCCACTTCCACTCGGATATATCCAATGGTTGGATCATCCCGTAAGGCTTCTGGTGCTCTGCCTTTACTTGTAGACAAGTCAGACACTTACTCACATATTCCACCACATCACGCTTCATGCCCGGCCACCAATAGTCCTTCTTCATGTCTTGGTACATCTTGGTAGCACCAGGGTGAATGAAATATCGAGTCTTATGGGCCTCGTCCATGATCTTTCCACGTAGATCCCCGTACCGAGGAATCCACATTCGCCCAAATCGGGTCCTAACACCACGGGTGTTCTCACCCAGTTCTATAACTAGACCTCTCATCCTTTCGGAGTTAAGACGATCTTCTTTCAAAGCCTCATCTTGGAACTCCTTAACCTGTGTCATCACATCAGAGGTCATAATTAGCTGATAAGCCTTTACCCGAATCGGCTCGGGCCTTTCCTTCCGGCTATGGGCATTAGCCACCACATTGGCCTTGCCCGGGTGGTAACGGATTTCACAATCGTAATCCTTTATCAGCTCCAACGACCACCTTTGCCTCATATTTAAGCCCTTCTGCTCGAAGAAGTACTTCAAGCTCTTGTGGTCCATGAAGATGGTGCACTTCGTCCCGTATAGATAGTGCCGCCAAATCTTCAACGCGAAAACCACCGCAACCAGTTCTAGATCGTGCGTGGGATAGTTGACTTCATGGGTCTGCAGTTGTCGTGATGCATAGCCTATTACCTTTTCACGCTGCATCAGTACGCTACCTAGCCCAGAATAGGATGCATCCGAATAGACCACCAAGTCCTCATTTCCCTCGGGCAATGTCAAGACAGGAGCTTGTGTCAGTCTCGTCTTCAATTCCTCAAAAGCATTCTCCTGTTCTCGACCCCACACGAACTTTACGTCCTTGCGAGTCAATTTTGTCAAAGGTGAGGCTATCTTTGAAAAGTCTTGAATAAATCTTCTATAGTAGCCCGCCAACCCCAAGAAGCTGCGAACCTCGGATGGCGTCTTTGGTGACTTCCATTGCATCACGGCCTCCACCTTTGTTGGGTCCACCATTATTCCTTGAGCATTTACCACGTGACCCAGAAATTGCACCTCGCGTAACCAGAAGGCACACTTGGAGAACTTAGCATACAGTTTCTCCTTCCTTAAGGTCTCCAACACCTCCCGAATATGGTCGGCATGCTCGTCTTTGCTCCTGGAGTAAATCAGTATATCATCGATAAACACAATCACTGATTTATCCAACATCGGCCGACACACTCGATTCATAAAATCCATAAAAGCAGCCGGCGCATTGGTCAAACCAAAAGACATAACGAGGAACTCGTAATGACCGTAGCACGTACGAAAGGCTGTTTTAGGAATATCCTGCTCCTTCACCTTCAGTTGATGGTAGCCCGATAGAAGATCTATCCTCGAAAACCAACTGGCACTCTGACGTTGATCAAACAAGTCATCGATCCTTGGTAAGGGGTATCTGTTCTTCACCATCAACTTATTCAGCTCGCGGTAGTCGATGCACATCCTCATACTACCATACTTCTTCTTTACAAACAGAACCGGAGCACCCCAAGGTGAGATACTCGGTCCGATGAACCCCTTATCTAGCAGTTCTTGCAGTTGCTCCATCAACTCTTTCATTTCCGTCGGAGCCAAGCGATACGGTGCTTTTGCGATAGGTTGGGCACCCGGTATCAGGTCGATCTGGAATTCGATCTCTCGGTCAGGTGGCAATCCCGATAAGTCTTCGGGAAACACGTCTGGAAAGTCATGCACCACTGGTACATCGGATAGTTGTGGTGTTGGCGTCTCTACATTCTTTACATAACATAAATAGGCGCTACATCCGTGCCTCATACACTTTCCCGCCACCGCCATCGAGATCACCTTCGGAATCGTCGTAACTCGATCGCCATATATTGTCACCGGACTTCCGTCAGCCGCCGTCAGCCTAATCATTTTCCTTCGGCACACGATATTCGCTTCGTAGGTTGCTAACCAATCCATTCCTAATACTACATCAAATCCTCGTAGGGGCATCACATGTAACTTGGCAGCAAATCTATGGCCTTCTAATTCTACAGCACAGCCCTCTATCACATCCTTAATCCTAGTGGACTTACCAATAGCAGTTTCTACGTCAAAGGACTCATCAAGGCATTTACTCCTAACAGGCAGTTTAGCACAGAAGGTAGTAGAAATAAAACTCCTACTGGCACCCGAATCAAATAATACAAAGGCCAAAATTTGGTTTATCAGGAACGTACCGGACACAACGTCAGGGTCTGTCCTAGCCTCTTCTTGCGTCATTGTGAACGCCCTGGCCTTTGCCCTCGGTGCTTCTCCTCCCGTCTTCTTCTCCCCGGAGACCTCAGCCCTTGGCTTCTTGTAGTCTCTGCTCATACGACCACTTTCCCCACAGTTAAAGCACTTGCCCATCCGGCAATCCTTTGACACATGCCCTGCCTTCCCGCACCGAAAACAGATGTTGGACCCCCACTTGCACTCCCCCAAGTGCTCTCTCCCACATTGGCCACACTTCCTCAACCCAGCTTCAGACATGACCACACGGCGGTCATCCACCCTTGCCTTCTTGTTACCTGTCGAGGTATCACCTCGACCAAACCTCTTTCCCTGCCAAGTTTTCTCGCCACCTCCCTTCTTACCCCCCTCAGCCTTCACCACCCTAGCCCTTTCATCATATAGCCGCCCGGCCAGATCTATTGCCGACCTAAAAGTACTTGGTCAGGCAGTAATCAAGTATGTACGAATGTCGGCCGGCAGCCCCTGGATATACCGGTTGATCTTGCGAGACACCGGCGTGACCTGGTCCGGCACCATTTTCGCCATATCATTACACTTGGTGGTGTACTGTTGGTGGGTCATCGTCCCTGCCTCCAGCTGCAGAAACTCTCTCTCAACCTTATCCATTTCCCGGCGAGGACTGAACTCCTCGATCACCATCCTTTTCAACTCGGACCACTTCATCTTTCCAATGGCCCTGCTACCCTCGGCCTGGACTATGTTGTCCCACCAGCATAAGGCCGAACCCGTAAAAGAGTGGGTAGCAAACTTCACCTTCTTGTCCTCCCTGCAATCACTAATGTCGAGGACAGCCTCCATCTCTCTCACCCATTGGTGAGCATCAGCAGCAGTGCCAGAGCCATCAAAAGTAGGGGTCTTGCACCTCATAAACGCCCCGTAATTGCAACCCCGTGTTGTCTCACGCTCGGCCTCCTCCTCCTCGTCCTCTTCATCATCAGAAAGAACCGTTTCCGGCTCTTGTTGCTGTTGTCTTCCTGAGGACCGACTCCTCCCTCGCCTCTCATCTTTGCGTACAGCCTTTATCACCTCGGTCACTACAGACGGTAAGATCGTCTGCATGACCTGGTGCACCTCCTCGACCACTGCCTCTTTTACCGAGGCCTTCAAATCGACACTCTCATCCACTCCCTCCGGAGGAGTAGTATTAGGTTCTTCAGGAACCTTCTTCTCTAGTCTAGGTCTTCCTCTTGTGGCTCGTGGTTCCGTACCACTTCCGCCACTGCCTCCACCGCGTGGGGCTTTAGATGATCTACCACCGACCATCTTTTATCACACTGAAAGATTCAAATACCAACACGGTCATTCAAGGAAATAGCTCAGTTTACGTTAAGTATAGTAAGTCCCTAATTACAGTGGCCAGTTGTGATTAGCCACTTACTCTACTCTTCAAACCCCGAGCATTACCTGTCCTGACTACATTAGTATCTAAGTCTAACAGTACACATAAACACATATCATGCGCACGTAACACTGGTTAACTTTAGGAAAATACCTGATGGCATGCAGCTACTCAGATGGCATTCTCTTCCTTTATGTCCCATTTTCAGTTTAAGTTTAGGTTTATTTTGAAAATTTACCCGTTTCACTTAAACTTTTGCTCTGATACCAACTTGTAAGGCCCCGTTCCCGGGTACCTTACGGTTAGTCGTCATCGCACATAAAACATATATTTAATATAAACATAATTAAATAACGCAGCGGAATTAATAAAGAGATCATTCTCATTTCATCATAAAAGCTTTTACAAAGCATTACATCGTCAACTTGGTTACAAAATACAAGCTTTCTTTACATTGCCTAGCTTTACTATGATTGTTGCTGAAGCATATGAAACCAAGGATAGTCTCGTTTATATGAATACTCAGCAATCATAAGGTCATATACAGTGACCTCTATTATAAAAACATAAAATTTTTCTTCATAAAGAAGATTTCTTAAATAATCCTGTTTATCAGGATTCCCAAGAAATCTTGCACTTGCATGCAACATAATGTGTAAGTAGATTCCTTAAGAACTTCCGTACATCGGAACCCTTAAGGAACTCTTGACACTCCCATGTCACATACTTTGTTGCATGTATTATGCACCCGCACTTCTAGTGCGTGTAGCATATTCAAAAGGAGAATGTCATTCCAAAAGAGCTGATTAGCCGCCTCGTGCCATCCCCAGCAACACTACCTGCCAACTGGAAACACATAAAAAGTCAGCGTTGCTGAGTGAGTTCTAGTTTTATAATAAACGTATTATATTTCCTTTAGAAACCATTCTTTCACATGATCATACATCATACGTACACAGAGATAATATTCATTATTATCTTCATCATTCGTTATACATCATCATCTTTAACTTCCCGTATGGATCCTGTCAGGCTTTACCCACTTCATAGCACTCGGCTATGATTACTGTGGTCGAATGACAAGGATCCCGCTTCATTCTTACTTGCACATTGAATTCTGATGTACCAATACCATATGCTATACCCCGAACCATCTTAGCTACTGGGCCGTGAATCAGTAGATTTTATGCCACAGTAGCCTAAGCTACTGGGCCGTGAATCTAACCGTATGCCACAGTACTAGTAGGTAAGCGGTAGAGATACCATGACCATGGCCCATCACAAAGAAGGACCAATCGACTTACTCAATGTTGGGAAGACATAATTCGTTCGTTCGTTAATGCATGTATTCATCATCGTTTCACTCATTCGTTCATTCATTAATACATGCATTCATCATCGTGTTCCTCTTTCTTTATCTTTTCACTTTACGTTACATAATACTTTGTTCGTTCATTGTCATAATACGTGAGTCGTGAAAAGATGTACGTACATCATCATAAGGAACACACACACATCATACATACATCATCATACATAGCATCATACATACGCAATCATACATAACATCATACATACGTCATCATACATAGCATCATGCATACATCATCATACATACACATACAAGCTATCATCGTACCTTAAGCATACTACCCGTAGTTATACCCTAAATGGGACAAACATACATATTTCAATAAACAGGTTTTATATGTGTTCCAGCCCCAAAATCGTTAAAGCAAGTAAATGAGGGGTCCTAGAAACTCACCTGTGCTTGACAAGCAGCTTCTCAATCAAGCGTTAAAGACGTGGGTCACACTACGCTGCCTGCAGATACGTTAACACTCAAAGGAGTAAATTTCTGCCTAAATTCGCTAATAGT
This sequence comes from Flaveria linearis, assembly GCA_024085815.1. Taxonomy (NCBI): domain Eukaryota; kingdom Viridiplantae; phylum Streptophyta; class Magnoliopsida; order Asterales; family Asteraceae; genus Flaveria; species Flaveria linearis. The sequence goes on from CM044013.1 coordinate 46,234,672, forward strand.
TTTGCCGGTAGTTTCGCCCTAGCGAAAGAATAGTTTCGCAGCTAATTTCGCCGGGCAGCATTCTGCCAGTTTTGCTGAACAGATTCGCTACCTTAGGCGCCCAACTTTCGTTAGAATTCCCTAGTTTCGCATTGTCTAAGGGTTAATCTGGGCATCAGCGAAGTTATCATCAAATCAATAGTTTCACATAGGCGAAAGTATAGTTTCGCTGCAGCGAAACTGTAATCTCGCTGAGAGTCCTCATAGTTTCGCTGGACGAACTTACAGTTTCGCTGGACGAACGCTTAATTTCGCAGAACGAGCTGAAATTTACGAATCAGCTCATTTTAACCCAAAAATCCAATCCTTTCCACCCAAACCCTTAGGTTATCATCCAAGAACCCAAATCTAAGCTTCTTACATGTTTTATTGCCCTAAAACGTGCGTTTTTGGGCGATTCTCGCCACTTTTAAAACCTCAAAAACCCAAATCCGAGTTTTCACCAAATGGAGCAATTATACTATGTTTCTTACCTTGATTCTTGTTGTTTAGGAGTCCACGAACACCAGCCTTCGATTCTTGACCAACCGAGCCTCGATCCAACACTTTCTCTGTCTACACTTTCTCTCTCTAGAATTGGGCGTTTGAGTGAAAATGAGAGCTGCTCAGCTGATCCGTCTATATATATGTCTGGCGCTCCCGGGACCTTAAACTCGTTAAACTCATGACCCGAATGGTTAACTCGGTCTAATGCCTACAACCATTTTATATTTATTAAATGGTTTTTGTCTGAGCCCATTATTATTACTTGACTTGCTTGGAAAAATTTCCGGGTGTTACATTTTAACCCCATGAGTGTGAAGTTCACTCATCAGATGGTAGAAGCGATCAATAATCTCATCCAAGCTTTCTTTCCCAATAGACGAGAAGTTGTCAAACTCTTTCTTCAACGCTTTAGCCTTTAGTGACTTAGGTGTTGAATTGCCATCATATCTCTTCTCAAGAGCTTCCCATAACTTTTTGCTCTGTTTGTGCTCTGAGTATTAGTGGAAGATGTCTTTGGGAATCGACTATGTCAACATTGCATAAGCTTTCTTTTCAGTATTATAGGCAACCTTTTGTGCATCACTTAGTCCACTTAAAGTCAACGGTATTCCATCAGCACCAACAGGCATGTTATATCCGGTCTCAATCGAGTTCCACAAATTGGTATCCACACCATTTAGATGAACTTCAAATCTTTGTTTCCACTGAGGAAATTCATCAATAGACAGTAGTTTAGGTGGTTTATTATGGTTTCCAATTTCATTTTCCAGTAACAGAAGGTTTTGAATCCTAGAGTCCTTTCCAGCAGAGAAGGCAAAATTTTCGGAGTCCATTTTGTCTTAGTTTAAACTTTAAGAGTGAACTATTTAGGCGACTGGAAAGTACGACTGAGAGGAGACTGACACAAATAGTATGCGATTGAACTCAATCGTACGACCGGACAGGCAATTGTGACACTTGAGCGACTGGACAGACCGACTGACTCAACCGGGCGATTGAACAAGCGACTGAGTTCAATCGTATGATTGAACTAGGTGACAGGACTTCAGTCGTACGATTGAGGTAATCGTGCGACTGAGACTGCTGAAATCGAGGTTTTTCACACACTTTGACCTAAAACGCAAGTTTTTACACCCTAGACGGCTGAAACACGAAAAAGATTGAATTTTCAGAACATGCACACGTAAAAACATGATTTTGAGCAGAAAGAATGGATCTTTTCTCTTAAAAACGTTGACTTTTTCAAAAACAAGATTGAATCAACGAAGAATCAAGAGCCAAAGCTCTGATACCACTTGTTAGGACCGTGTACGGACGGAGTACTAACTGATTCAAACGTGAAACCAAATTAAATAGTGTGGAATCCTATTTGATTGGCGATCCAATCAGGCAAACCATTAACAAGATCAAACCTAACGATTAGAAAACGTTAAGAACGAACTAGGAATGATCTGAAACGTTTTATGGACTTGAAAGGGACGAACAGGGTGCTCTGGGTCGACTAGGGTTCTAAGTATTCGAAGTGTCACGTTTTTCCACGAATTAAGTGGTATTTATAGGTTACAGCTCTCATTCGTACGACTGAGCCAAGCGACTGGCTCAGTCGTGCGACTGAGTCATACGATTGGTTCATTCGTACGACTGAGTCAGTCTTATGGCTCAATCGTGCGATTGACTCAATCACCCGGTTCAGTCGTGCGATTGGCCCATTCCCATTGTCCAGTCGTGGGACTGAATCAGGATACTTAGTTAAACACATTCTTAAACCTTTATGGTTCAGAACTATGTCTAACAACCGTAAACCTATTTAACATTGTCATATATGTGTGTAACAATAAATAATATAAATAGATAAAACATTAAACAACCAATAAACATATATAGAAGAGTTTCTCATTTGTATTAATCAAACATTACATAAGTGTTACTAGAAAAGAAAGTCTATTACATTTAAGCTCAATAGACTAGAAGTGGGGACATGTGTACCAACACATGAGGGCATGATCTGGAATTTTAGCCTTATACATGCTCCAATAACACTCACCATCCTTTTTTTTAAGATCATTACTAATGATTTAGAGTACTGATTTGGGTTATGTTGTGTGATTTGTGGTGGGGTTGATGCAGCAGGCATACTAATTGGAGGTGGGATTTATCTATTTGAATGGTAACTGCTGTATGCTGGTGTTTGGGTGTTGTTTCTGTCAACTCTTGGTTGTTGGCGTTCTCTTGAGAATTGACCGTAGAGCTGACAATTATAGCATCACATCTTCGTCTTATCAAAACCTGTTATTGTTTTCTTATCCATGCTCAACCCTCTATTTCTTTGAAGAATCCTTTTTTTATCTATATGCAATCATAGAAATAGACCACTGATGATCCATTTCTTCAACTATGTCTGGTGGTAACTTATCCAAACTTGTTGGATGATTTGAGATGGTGTGAGATTTGCACCCAAATATGCTTCAAAGCTTGTGGGGAAGACGGCGTAGGCTACCTTCTGCTCTTCACTTTGTGGAATGATAATGAGAGCATCCATGGGTTTCTCAAACTTATGTATGGTATTTTTTTGTTGTTGTTTGCTGGAGCTTGAAGCACGATGATGTTGTTTGCTTTGTGGTGTTGCTTCATAAGAAGCATGAACACCAGTCTTTTTAGACTCCTATTTGTTGTTGGATGATTCAATAGTAGAGAAGAAGGAAGTTTCACTTGAATCCAAAAATTCCTTATCTTCATCCTCTCTAGTGTAAGTCAGGAATGCACTGTCTGCTTATTGAGGTCGTTGAACCTGTATGATTCCACATGTCTAATTGTGTTGTTATTCCTGGATCTTTCATCAAAATCTAATGCTTCAACTTTAGCAAATAAAGCATCTAGAGTTAATGCTTCAAGATCCAATGTTGCTTTCATCACTGACTGTGTCCAGCTCTCTGACGGTGTGTGCAACATATTTTTTTTATCTCCACGGATTCATATTTAAGTCCGTACACGATCATCTCATTGACTAGTTGAACGAATCTGTGAAGCTGTTGTAGAATGGATTCTCCTTGAATGTGGTGGAAGGTTTCATATTGGGTTCTCAATTTTTCCTTTATGATTTCCCTAATGTATTCACTTTCTTCACACATATTGTGAAGTACTTTCCACAATTCATATGATGTTTTGAATTTTCAACTCTTGTTAAAATTTCAAATGGCAAGGTCATTGCCAATATGTTGTATGCTTTCATGTCTGTTTTGACCCTTTCGAGATCATCACCAGCTATGCTTTTCAAGCTTACTAGCTTCTGTAGGTTGTAATCAGGTCGAAGAGTCAGAGGAATATAAGGACCCTCGGTTATGGAAGTCCACAAATCTGGGTCTTGAAAGATAATCGAATTTCTGAACATAATCTTCCGTTGTTTGAAATCAGATTTGTTCATCAGTCTTGGTGCTTTAAGACCACTCTTTGATCCTGATATTTCATCAGACATGTTTGGTAAATTTTTACTTGACGTTTTAAGTCAAATTTGATGGATTATTTACCTCGGTGCTAAGTTTGTGTTTATCCTAAGGTAACTAGGATTTGCTTGTTAGTGTTTTTGTCACTTTTAATTATTTACCGAACATAGCAATTAATTAATTGAAATTAATTAATTTCCTATATTATGTCACTTTTCAAATCTCAGTGAAAAGAAAGAAATATTCTGTTAAGGAATGTCAACTTTTAACGATGTCAGCCAATAAAAGTCAAAAACCCTAAAAACACAGAAAATGTTTTTAAAAGTTACCGTTTTGGATCGTAAAGTAATTTTTTCATAAAGTTAAAAAAGGAATAAGTTTCTTCTTTGGTTTTGATGTTTAATCAACAAAAATCAATGTAGATTTTTTATGAACATGTATGAACAAAAACTAGAGTTGATCCTATGGTTTGTCGACGGCTATAACAACTTTAATAAAACAACAAACTGTTTGTTGTTTGAAGATGATGAATCACCTTATTTGAGTGTAAAATAACTCAAATATGATGTTTAAATACAATGAATGGATTCAAAGTATTCAAATGAGTGTTTGTTTGATGAAAATCCGATAGAACAGATTTGAGCATTTGTAAACTGATGAGGTTTAAGAGAGTTTTATGATGAAAACATTTGTAAACCATGTATGAATGAAGCTTTGAGCTGTAAAACCCATAGAATCTTCTTCATAATGCCCAAAAACAGATTAAGACATCATGTTTTAAGCATTTGATAAATGTTTGGTGCAGAAGAATATGTTTTTGATATTTTTCAGCTTGAAAATGTATGTTTTGAAGCTAATGAACCATAGATATAATGTTTTTGAATGAGTGGATTGAAAATCAGTATGTGATTTGAGCCAAGGCTCTGATACCACCAGATGAAATCAAAAGCAAGGAACAACAAGGATAAATGTTGATGATTTCCCCAAGGATCTTTTCAAATCTTTCAATGAATATAACAACATATTGTTATATCAAATTCAACAAACAAAAATCATGGTGTGAAAACCATGATTAATGCTATGATATCAGTGTGTGTTTAAGTGTGTGTGATTGCTAGTGATTGAATGCTTGAATGATAACAACTGCTTGTTTGTATTGATTGTTCAAAAGCTTACAAAGGATTAGGGTATTGTGCTATAAAGATAGCTATATACAATTACAAAATTACCTTTATGTAAACGAAAATTACATAGTAATCCTAAGTCTATAAGTCGTCCGCTGTGGATGATAGACTATCCGCTGTGAATGCTAAGTCATCCGCTGTGGATGTTGAATGACATGTTTACCGTGTCTTGGATGATGTCCGCTGTGGATGTTAGAACTTCTTAAAGGTTAATATGTTATCTTTATTTGTCTTTTGTATAAGTTTTGTCGTAGTATAGAGACTAGTTTGTAAATAGTAGTTCCTTTGTTTATTGGAAGTTTAAATAGCTTAGATGTGTGTAGGCAGTAGAAGACTAGAGATTAGACTTCTAACTGTTACTACACTTGTAATCGTCTTTGCTTTCTATCAATGAACGACTATGATTTTTTCTTGATTGTTTGCTTAGATTTGGTTGCATTTGTATGTTTTTGATTGAATTGTGTTCTAATATCATCATAGATTGATTCAATTTATCCTATCAGTAAGTTTGTCTTGTAAACTATCCACTGTGACGTGTTCATCCATTGTGGATTGAACATCCGTTATGGACTGTTCATCAGCTGTGGACTTTGTTCATCCGCTGTGTGATTGTTCATCTGCTGTAGACACGGAAGTTATTCTTTATCCACTACATAGACTTGGTCATCCGCTGTGGGCACTTCTTCATTCACTGCCGACACTTGTCAAAATTTCTTTTATCCAAAAACCTAAAAAAATAAATTTAAACAATAATTAGTGTATGTTTTGAATGTTAATGATCCTAATGTGTTAGTTAATGATTGTTTGAATCTTAGAACATATTATGTTTGATGATGGCAACTATTATTCTTTTAATAATGCACTTGTTTAGTCCAACAATAAATTGAACATGAAATATCAATGTCAGCAGAACATGTGCACAATCATACATGATAAAAATTTAAAAAATTACAATTTAAATTTTAACTAGTGGTAATATCCAGGCGCGCGTTGCGCGTCTTGAAAACGCTTAAAAACGGAGTAAACTGGACCTCAAACAAACGCATATATTCGTAGCATTAAGTTTAGATCATTATAGCCAAAACACAAAACGGTTACAGGTTGGCTCAGAACTGATGTCGGGTTGCGGCTGCACACTAAGAGCGGTGTGCCAAGCCAAGACAAAAAACAACGTTTTTCGTCTCATTATAGTCGTAGATAAACCAAAACATCGTTAAATCATCGACATAAATAAGATCAGATTACCCACCAAAAATAACAAAGCCTTGTAGCAAAACCATTCGAATGTACTAAAGCTATAAAAAAATTTCTTTTACCCCTAAAGTCAATGTACAACCATCAAAAGCAGGAACAACAATAAACACATCTGGAAACATCACCAACACTCACAATTAAACCATATCATCAGCATGAAACCAGGGTCTTAGATATGCGGTTGGTATCACTGACACGCACACGCCATCATGGCAGCCAACTGGCCACTGACGGTGTTATAATCAACAGATCTAAGCCAAGACCGACATGCATCACCATCCATGGACGGCGGCCGGCAGCCGGCAGCCATGACGTTGCAGGGACACCAAACATACCTTTAAAACAACAATCAGATAAACAAAGCAGACAATAAACATAGGAAGTAACAACACCAACGCCGGTGACTAAAGCATATCATCAAAACCCAGATTAGGGCTCTCAAATGTGCGAGGTGCCACCATCATCAAGCAGAAGACGGGAAGAACCAGACGTGAGGTCACGCCGACGCCACCAAAGGCGGTCGATAGACCACCGGCGGCGTCAAAATCGGCATATCTGAGCCGGTTTCAACATGCACCACCATCCATAGACGGTTGTGATGCATGGGGTCCACAAAAGTCGCCACCTACACACAAAGCCAACAATCGGCCATCGACGACATAGACTTCGCGTGGGTGCAGTGACGGAGGCGCTGCAGGCGGTGAATGAACGGACCATCTCCCCTCAATTTCTTTCTTTATTGGGTGGACCCACAACACCACGTCTAAAAACTTTAAACCTATAAATAATTAGTTTAACAAACATGATCACTTTATTTTAATAATATATTAGTTTTTAAAGTAAAATATATTTCTAATACGTACAATTAGAAATTTTTACTTTAAAAACTAATATATTATTAAAATAATGTGATCATGTTTGTTAAACTAATTATTTGTAGGTTTAAAGTTTTTAGACGTGGTGTTGTGGGTCCACCCAATGAAGAATGACCCGCTCAATTTGCCACCTCTAATTATTTCAATTAGACCACCAGACTTTTTCTTGCAGTGACGAACACGGATATAAGGACTAACCTGAGCAGGGCTTAACCCATTCCATGGTTGTTGCATGGTTACGAGCTCCCATAAGATCACACCAAAACTGTAGACATCAGATTTTTCGTTTGAGGGCTCACCTCGAAGGAATTCAGGGGCCATCCATTCAGGCTGAGAAAATAAAAAAAAATCTTAATATTTTCTCAGCATAAATCGAGTCACTTCCAACATTTACCATGATCATTATTAATTTACAAAAGTTTACCGTTCCAGCAACAGATTTTGACGATGTGAAAGTATTCACTTTAAATCTTGATAATCCAAAATCACAAACCTGCATTTTGAGGAAATGGGAGCCAATGTAAACGATAATGCTAAATATGATTAGCAAGTTTGAGCATCTGCATACATACCTTCACTGTCCAGTTTTTTTCAACTAATAAATTTGGAGACTTGAGATCCCAGTGAACAATAGGAGGACTAAGACAATGAAGGTAATTGTTTCCATTTGCCTGTAACAAAGAACAAATCAGAATGTTTTCACGGTTCTAAATCTTGATTTTTATGTTAAAAGGACAAACTTGGAAATACAAGAATCATTCCTTTCACTGCATGTACATAGATACAGTTTGACTTTTGAAATTCAAAGAAAGAGGTGCAGTTTGACTTTTAATTTTGAAGTAGAAACTGTAAGTAAATATCCAGAATTTAGTACAAACCACATCCAAAGCCATGCGTAGACGTCGTCTTTGATCCATGATTTCACCAGCTGCTGGTCGATGTATAAGGCGAAACAGACTGCCCCTGTATCATATTTACAAGATTTGAGAAAGTTTAGAACATCAAGTGATTAATATACCCTCCCAAAACCAAAAAAATCAATGAGAATGGTCAAATTCACATTTATATTTTAATGATCCATCTGTATTTTTGCAAGAACATAAAAAATTACCTAGGTAGATATTCAGTCACAATTGAAAAATATGGACGAACAGTGACCGCACCCATGAACAGAACCACATTTGGATGCCGACAGTGGCGGAGCTTAACCACTCCAGAAGGGGGGGCGGAGGCGAAATTAATTTTTATTAGGGGGGGCGAACTCGAGTTTTATATGAAAATTTAAACTACCGAACCAAAAATTTACACTACCGAACTAAAGTTTAACACTACCGACGAAAAAAAGAGGGGGGGGGGGCGCCCCCCCCCCCCGGTACTAGCTATGCTCCGCCCCTGGATGCCGAACACGTTTCATGACGGAAACCTTACAAAAAAATAATAAACACCAAGTTTAGAGTATAAATATTTTACCGAAGAATACATACATTTGTAAATATAGAATGAATGTTGTACCTCCCTCAGAAACTCCTTCAGCTGATCATCTTCAAAGTGCTGGACTGTTAAGACCTTAACAGCTACATCCTACAATAAAGCTAATCTAGTCTTCTTAAGTTTATCTTAAAAAATGATTGTTGTACTTGCAAGTATTATGTGGAAATAAATATTCAAGTTTCTAATAAATTTGGTCACTTTATGTCATTCAAATAAGGCATTCATGAAGCCATATGGCGATTGTGTGCAGAACTCTTAAACTTCAAACATGCATTATGTCATTCAAATAAGGCATTCATGAAGCCATATGGCGATTGTGTGCAGAACTCTTAAACTTCAAACATGCATAACTTTTGATCAGCATAAAGATCTTAGTAGTTTATAAAAAAGAGACTTTAAGGAGCCATGCTATAGGGCAAAAATGAAAAAGCATCCTCATTTTGCCCCTATCATCGGGCCCAAAATTTAGTCGTACAGAATACGGCGTTGCACGCGTGGTAATCGGGTCAAAGCAAGAGTCAGATAAACGCATGTACTCCAATGATCACAATATTTCACATTTTAACGTATTATCATCATAGTCAGTTTAAAGCGAGTTCTGATAAGCGCGCATACAAAGTTATTTTACTTATCATAGACGTCGGCATTCAAAAATAAATAGACGGGCTCAACAGTAGCTGCAGGAAAGTTGCCGGTATAATATCTACATGATCAAATCATCTATAATCCTTTCTTCTTATTCATCTATGGCAATCAAACATAACTTGTTAGAATTTGGTACCAAGGTCTGCAATGCTTTCAGTTTCTCATTAATCCTACTCCTCCTCCTCTGAACAACAAATAATTTGAAAGCTCAATTCAACATACATCCATCACAGTAGCAGCTTATAACGAAATACACAAACCTTTTCAGACATATTATGAATCTCCGCTGCTCTCGTCCTCTTCGAGGATCGCGGAGGATTTGAACTTTGACGCCCCTCCGCCAGTTTCTGTACCTTCAAATCCAAATACGCACAAATCAGAAAAACAAACCCTAATCTTCTTCCTCACGAACCACAAATTTTCAAACGTCAACACAATCCTTCAATTTCAGTAAAAACAAAACCATAAACACACATTCCACCACCAATTACAAGCAAAAACCCTAATCTTCTTAACGAAATCAAGAAATCACGAACCATAAACTTTCAAACATCAACACAATCCATCAATTCAGTTAAATTCATACTAATTAAAAGGCAAAGACAGAGATCTTACATTGTCAGTCTTGTTACTACGCCTATGATCACCGCGACATACCCCGACCGCTGCGTTCCGATTCTCTTCACAACCGCTGCGTTCCTATACCCATCGCCACCGCCACTCGCCGCCTGTTTCACGCACATTCCGCCACCGTCAAGGTAAAGCCAAAGCACCAACATCAGCCGGATCAAACACAAGCTAATAACTTACACAACTAACTAATTGCATAAACTTAAACAGATTTGAATCATTTGATACAACTGTTACCTGCAAAGATTCACAAACTATGCAAAATGCAAATAGCCAAAAGCCCTAACCTCATTTTTAACTTCCTTCTGCTCACGCACACCCCCATCAAGCTTTTTACCCGACAAATAAGCAGCAATAGGGTTACCGAAGCATCAAAGGGCATAACTTTCAAAACAATGAGGAGTTACAGGCCCTGCCTTATAAGCAAAGAAAGCTCACAGTAGACCAGATCTGATAAATGGCATATTTATCACAATTAATCTCTTTTTGATACTCACCTTCAATCTAGCTCTCAGCCCTAAATTCCTTCTTTTAGAGCTTTGATTATGTATTTTCCAAAATCTAAAGATTAACCACTGTAACAACAACTCATCTCATTTTGATACTCACCTTCACGATACCTAGGGCATAAAGCAATCAAGAAAGCAATCAAGAAGAAAACACCACCTGTGAATCGGTGCTACTGTATCAAACGCCCATGGAGTCGAATCAAGAATCAAAGTTGCACATACCCGTGAATCGGTACTGGGTGTGCGCACTGCTGTTAGTGGCGGCTGCTGGTGGTGCGTCGTCGCTGCTAATGTTGGCCGCTGCTGTTGGTGGCGGTTGCTGGTGGTGCGCCCCCGCGAGAGCGGGAACGATCCCGATGAGCTGGAGAAGCGGGGAGCGGTGGTCTCCGGTGACTCTGCGAGAGCGGGAACGATCCCAAAACTTTATCATTCCATACAGTGACTTGACAGTGCTTGATGACGGAGACATGATCCTCATTACCTCGAGACTCCTCCTTCTGCTCGATGGAGGAGATGATGCGCAGGAGGCACGGAGGAGAAAGGGGTGAGTTTTGGGGGAGACGATGGGCAACTGTTCATACTGTTCATTTCAATTGCTTTTTAAACATATAGGGTAATAAAGCCAAGTCAAGCAAGCACCCAAATACAGCAGTTTGACACTCATACATATGCATTTTATTACACAATATTGCTTATGAGTGATATCCTTAACATCCATAATCATGTTAAAACATTAGATTTTAACAAACATTCAAAATTTGAAACAATCCAAAACATTTTTCAAAAGTTGAAGAGAATTTTTCTCAAAATAATTTATTAAACATAGCTCCGGAAGAAAATTTTATTAAAGTTTGCTTCAGAAGAAAATCAACACAAATAGCTTCAGAAGGAATTTTTTAACAAAATTAGCTTCGGAAGGAAATCAACACAAATAGCTTCGGAAGAAATTTTTTAACAAAATTAGCTTCGGAAGAAAATCAACACAAATAGCTTCGGAAGAAATTTTTTAACAAAATTAGCTTCGGAAGAAAATCAACACAAATAGCTTCGGAAGAAAATTTTAACCAAATTAGCTTTGGAAGAAAATCAACACAAATAGCTTCGGAAGAAATTTTTAACAAAATTAGCTTCAGAAGAAAATCATCCCAAATTGCTTCGGAAGAAAATTCTATGAAACTTTTCTTCCAGAAGAAACCATTTCAAAGCAAACAAATTTTAAAATTAATTTTGACAATTGTTGTCACAGCGGACATACAAACATTCATCTGCTATAGATACAGTGACCATTACAACATACAAGAGTTCACATCGCATGATGTTGATAGGGCATCCGCTGTGAATATAGTGTTAAAACTCGCAACACATGACTTCTATTAGGCATCAGTTGTAGAAACAGCACAAGTATACATGTAAGGCCCCGTTCCCGGAGACCTCACAGCTGGACAATCACTGCATTATTACATGAAACAATACATAATTTATAAAATAAGCAGCGGAAGTAAGTTAACAAAAACCATTCATTTCATTGATAAATACTGTTTTTAAGCAATACAACATTGTTAAATTACAAAAGCATCATTCAATTGCATTACAAAACAACAATAATATTATGCGTGAATGGATGCCAGTCTTGCATTGCCGAGCAAAATCGGGATTTGTTCATCACAGTCGAACTGGAATTTTGATCATAATCGGGATTTGTTGTTGTTAATTGAAGAAATTGAAGATTAAGGATAGTTAATCGACCTAAAAACTACCTAATTGGAAGTTTTTAGATCAATTCCTCAAGTTTTTAAGAAATTTAGAAGAATTGAGTTCATTACGTTCATAAGAACCGCTTGAAGTTGGCGCATTAGGGTTGAAAAACTGCTAAAAATTGCCTAAGTGTTAGGCGCTTGACAACTGTTCAGGCGTTTTAGCACTGTTTAGGCGTTTTTTGTAACACCCGTAAATTTTTAAAAAGAAATAAAAGGAATAAAAGAGAAAGAAAATAAAGGTCAACTAAAGAGGAGGGGCCAAAAGTGCCCAATGTGCAAAGTTCATATTTATTTGCACAAAAAGGTGGTATGGCCACCCACTCTTGTTTCACATCATCACCATCTTCGGAAATTACAGAGAAAGAAAGCAGAACTCGATATTTCTATAAAAGAGAAAGAACAAGGATTCGAACATTTGAAGAAAAGACAAGAAGAACACCGAATTGAAGGTAAGATTTAGTGAAATTAAGTTGTTTTTGCCTAGATAATACCTCGGTTATGTGCTTATGTGTGTTTATATGTGTTTGAATGCGTGTTTAAAGAATTCCTAGGTGTTAGAACCTTTTGAACAGCTCGGGTGAAGAGTGTAAATTCGAAGAACAACTAAGGTGAGTTTCTAGACCCCCTTTTTACTCGTTTTTAAAAGATTTGGGGCTGGAAAATGCATGTATGTATGTTTTTATGAATTTGGGTATGATACCCGTATGTTATGTACATGTGTATGTTTATAGAATATGATTTGGGATGAACGTATGTTTATGTTTATGCTAAGTTTATGTCCGGAATCGTGTGTATATGTTTAGAATTAGGTATTATGATGTTTGGGGACTGGAATGTGAATTAGACACATGAACAGGCTGCTAATACGCCTAATAAGGCCAAATAGTGGTCATATGTCTGAAATTTTGACTTAGAAAACTAAGTACAAGATAATATGTCTGAATAGTGCTTATACGCCCAGGGATTTGCCTTAGAAATATTTTAAGGGTCATATGTCCCAACAGTACTCATAAGTCAGTAAAAATTTCCTAAGTACGGGGGATGAAACGACTGAACAGTGGTCGTATGACTAGTAAAAATTCCCTAAGTATGGGGGATGAAACGACTGAACAGTGGTCGTATGACTAGGAAAAATTTTCTAAGTATAAGGTGAAACGACTGAACAGGGCTCATACGCCCAACAGTGCTCATACGACCAGAGTCGAAAATTTTCTAAGTGTAAGCTGGTATGTCCGACAGTGGTGAAACGACTGAACAGGGCTCTTACGCCCAAACACTTAGAATTTTTAACGGAATTTTCTTGGAGTCTGTGCAGTAGGGTTTTTGCATGAACGGTGACTGGGACTTTATTATACGCGTATGATTATGTTTGAATGTAATAATATCCATTTTCTTAATATTTTAATTAATATTATGATTAGGGTTATTATTAAGCTTATTATTGATATTATTAGTATTATTATTATTAATATGCTTATTAATAATAATATTGTATGACTTTACGTGGAATGATCATGATCAAGATAGGAATTAATATTATCATTAATAAAGTGAAAGATTAATGATAAAGAGAAAGGGAACGTAAATGAATGAACGAAAGTCTTGCAAGCAAATGTATGGAGGTGCACACCCCTGGCAGGTGTTAGCTCAACTGTGATGCGGGTTCGCTACCCCGAAGGATGCACACGGGTCAATCTTTGAGATTGACAATGGGTGAGCAACTTTGTGTTGCAAAAGACCGCAGAAGACTTACAACCCGTGAGGTTGGTAATGGGTGAGTGACTCAGTGTCGCAACAGACCAAAAGTCTTGCAATCCTTGAGATTGCTAATGGGTGAGCAACTTCGTGTTGCAAAAGACCAAAGAAGACTTACAACCCATGAGGTTGGTAATGGGTGAGTGACTCAGTGTCGCAACAGACCAAAAGTCTTGCAATCCTTGAGATTGCTAATGGGTTAGCAACTATGTGTTGCAAAAGATCGGAAGAAGAATAATAAAAGTACGAATTGAATGATGATGAAGATAATGAAAATATACCTATGTGTACGTACGATGTATGATCACCTATGAAAATGAGGAATGGTTTTTGAATGAAAACAAAGTATTTTAATTATAAAACTAGAACTCACTCAGCAACGCTGACTTTTATGTATTTTCCAGTTGGCAGGTAACAGGTTGCTGATGATGGCACGTGGGGATGGCTACTTGGCAGGCAAGACTGACACCCATTTATGCTTTGACAACATTGTTGTTTTGTAATTCATGCAACTAATTATTTTGTGATTCCTAAACTAGAATGTATTGCTTAGCAACAGTGTTTAAAATGAATGAATGGATTTTTTTGCTAAAATTAATTCCGCTGTTTTAATTTATAATATGAATGTTTTATGCTGTGAATGACCAACTGTGAGGTGCCCAGGAAGGGGGCCTTACATTTTTGAAGTAGGCGTTTCACAACTGATGAGATGTTTTTCAACTATTTGGACACTTTGAGATTACTTAGAAACTAAGCAATTCTAGGCGCATCACAACTGTATGGTCTCATTTGAACTGTTTGGGCGTCTAATAACTGTTCAGGAGCATTTCAATTGTTCAGACATTTCAAAGTTGGGCGTTTTTCCAGAATTATTCTAAGGCAATCCCTTAGATGTTTCGAAGTCAGAAGTACCACAATTGTTGAGGCCTTTCAGTACTATTCAGGCGCATCACTTTAACACTTAGAAATGTTTTTTTAATTCTGAAAATCCAAAAATATTTCTAATTAATTTCTTTAATTCAAAAACATAAAAAATCAACAAAAATATTTCTTCTTATTAAAATTAAATATAAAAAAAGGTGAAATCAGAGGATTCTGAAAATAGAGTTCCGAAGCTTAAAACTGAGTAGATTTTGAAAATTGGTCACTTAGGTTAACATCACCTTAATTCCATTCATACTGATCTTTGAAAATCTATAGAAAAGGACAACATATTCCTATAACCACTGATGGGTCTGACAGGGGATTTGTCTATACCAAAGATTCACCTAAACCCTTTCCTGAAGATGGTCTACAAGGTGATGATCTTAGAAAGGTTAAGAATGACATTAAAGCTTACTCTCTGATGTGTAAGGGACTACCTCTTGAAGTCCTAGCCAGACTTGATGGATATCAAGCTGGTTACACAATGTATAAAGCTTTAAAGAACATCTGTGAACGTGGTAAAGAGATACAAAATCTCAAAAAGCAAAAACTAAAGAGGTAGTTAGAGCTTTTTCAACATCTATCTAGTGAGACCATCAATCAGATGATGAACATATATGTGCAGCTTACCACAGAGATGTCAACAACTGGCATTACACATGATCTTGAAGATCTAAACATTAGACTTCTCAATGCTTTACCATCATCATGGAAACAAATAGTGACATTGTTAAAGCACATAGAGAAATTTCCAATGGATCTTGATCGGTTGATTGCCAAGATTGAATCTGTGGAGATTGATGAGAGTTCAAGAAATCAATTTGTTCCATCTCCTTCAACTACTGTTGAGAATGCTTTCATGTCTAAGAATGAGTAGTTTACCTGAAGAAGAGGGAGATCTATTTGTTGGAGCAGGGTTCTTCACTGATTCATCATTCACAAGTGCACCTGCTTATGCAAGTAAATCTCAACCTCAGTCTCTTCCTATTTCTCAAAGTTCTAAGCCTTAAACAGAGACTCCATCTGTTAGCTCTGCTAAATCTAGCAAAGTCAAAGGTGTGATAAACATCCTACTAGAGGATGAAGAGTCTAAAACTGCCTTTACTGCTTTCATGGCAAGCTTTCAAGCCTATCAAGGTAGTCATCTAACACAATTAGAACTTGTTTTGCAGGATTTGTTTGAAATGGATCCTAAAGATGTTAAGGAGATGGATTTGGATTGGTAGATGGTGATGATTGCCTATAGAACACTAAAACACTTGTATGTCAACAGGAAATACAAGCATAGTGCTAATAAGACTGTTGGTTTTGACAAGTCAAAGTCGAGGTGTTTCAACTGCAACAGTTATTAACATTTAATGGAGGAAATGCTCAATCTACTTCTTGCAATCAGAGGTTTCAATCATCTCAGAAGACATTCCAAAAGCCATATCAAAGTCTTCCGATGCCTGAGCTTAAAGATGAATCAACATCATCTGATGAACCAAAGAAAGCTCTTGTAGTCAGTGTGAAGGATGGATATGACTGGAGTGCATATACTGAGCAATTTACTAATGATCTAACCTAAAGTTTATCTCTTATTGTAGAAATCCAAGGGGAAGATTGGTCAGAGGACTATGATCCAAAAGTGGAAGGTAACAATGAGAATGAAGAAGATGATTATGACTGGAGTGACAAATCTCATCCTAAAGAGGATTCAGATGAAATTGCTTTGATGGATCATTTTGATCAACCTAAGGTTGAAACTTCATCCTCTAACTCTGAAAACTCTTCTCCAAAATATCCTGAAATACCATCTGAAGTAAGAGAAACTTTGCACCAAATCTTGCTTCGAACATGTCGAATACTATTGATGTTATTCATATAAAATCCGTGAGAAACTTAAGAAAGAAGAGTCAATGCATAATAAAATAATTGTCATGGAACAAACCATTAAAAGAATTAGAAATTGTTTCTAAACAATTGGTTGAAATGACTAAAAATCTAGAATAAGAGAAGATAGCACATGTTGCTACTCAAGTTGATCTTGCTAAGGTCAAAAGTTCAAAAATGATTGTTGAAAAACTGGTAAGTGAAAGGAAAGATAAACAAAAAGCAGGATTATGCTTTACTCATGAACCAATGCCTGAATCAATAACCAACACTCTACCGGAAAACTTTAACACGCATGATCATTCTCCTGAAAACAAAGCTAAGCTTAAATCTTTTCAAAACAAAAACAAGAATTTTGACAATGAAGAAGAAAAAGCTAATATCAAAATCTTTGAAGAAATGGACGATGAAATGATCAAAAATGGTCATCCCATAAAGATTAAATCATATGAACCTAAACATAAAAGTCAAAAAACTTGTGCTCTAACAAAATTAGTCTTAGAAGAAGTTTTAATCAAAAGTAAAGAAAAAGCAAAATTCAAAGAAGAAACGTCAGAAGATTCAAACTCTGTTGATCTGAAACTAAAAGATAATGAAAAAGAATCTTCACCTGAAGATGTTCAATCAAAAATTAAACCAAGTTCTTCAAAATCAAAGAATCAAAGAAGAAGAAGAAAATCATCTAAAGCCAAAAATGATCAAAAAAATGTAAAGAAAATCTTATAAAACCAACAAATCAAGCAACAAAACTCAAACCTGTAAAATTTGTGTCTGCTGGTTTGTTGAACATGAACTCTCTTCAAGAAGTTAAGATAAGTCCTAAGAACAAATCACACTCTGATTTGAAAACAGGTTTAGATTCTAAGACTTTCGCTGTTATTAAAGATTTGTTCCTAAGGAATCAAAGAAGGAAGTTCATGTGCAAAAGCTTAAAAGTAACATGTCAAAGAACAAAATGTCAACTCAAAAGCAAATTTCACAAATCAAAAACAACTATGTAACTTTTTGACGCCAAAATATAAGAAAGAATCAAATATAGTGTCAACATCAAAAGTTAACAAGCAGTTGTTTAAAAATCCACAGAGATACTGTGAAATTTACGATATGTACAATCATAATATTACTGAGTGCTTTTTCAATAAGTACTGTCACATCTGTGACATGAGGAATCATTCTACAACAGATTGTTATTTCAACAAATAATGTACCTTTTATGATGAAAGAACTCAAAACACTGAAAATTGCTACTTTAGAAAGAGTTCACCTAAGAAAGGATTTGCCAATTCAAACTTGAGCAAAGGTTATGTTAATCCTCAGGATCGAAGAAATCAAACAGATGGATTTCAAAGATTAACTAACCAACCTTCTTTAGGTTTGAGGTCTCTCCAAAGGAACACTTATGTGAGACCAAAACAAGTTTTGAACGAACAATTCATACCAAGATCTGCAAGAATGACTAATAAAAATGTTGGTAATCAATATTTATCAAAAGAAGGTCAATCAACTGGTATGAATGTTTACAAAAATGATCAACAACATATGCATAACAAAATTAGTAAATTCATTAAGAAGAAGCCAGATTTGAATACTCTTCATTTCAAGCAATTTACCATTATTGATAAATTTGGAAAACCCAAGAACATTTCGGCTTGGGTAGATACCTCAACTTAAATTTCTTTGTTGTGCAGCTATGCCCGAGAAGACCACTCAATACATGGTACATGGATAGCGGGTGTAGCCGGCACATGACATGCAATCATGCCTTACTGCAAGATTTTAAGTTAAAGGATGGAACGCATGTCGCCTTCGGTGGTGATGCAGGTGAAAAATAACAAGAGAAGGAATAGTATCCAATGGGATAATAAGCTTTGATAAAGTCAACTTCTGTTCTCAGTTGAACTTTAGCCTTTTAAGCGTATCCTAAATCTGTGATAAATCATATTCTATTCTAGTTGATGATTCTTTCTGTTATGTTTTGAAGCCAAGATTTCAGATTAGCAAGGATTGGGTGATTGTTAAAGCTGAAAGGGATCGAGATGTATACAAACTGGATATGTCACAAGTTGATCCATCAACAGAAACAACTTACCTCATTGCTAAAGCATCAAATAATGAAAGTCAGCTTTGGCATAGACGTCTTGGGCATTCCAACTTCAAGAACATGAGCAAGCTTGTAGCAGGAAATCATGTTATCGGACTTCCATCCAAGAAGTTTGCAACGACTGATCACTGCTTATCATGTTTGAAGGGAGAGCAACATAGACCGTCTTATAAGACCAAGCCGATAAACTCAAATTCCAAACACTCCAGATGTTGCACATGGACCTCTTTTGTCACACCCTTAAAATCCGCTAACGGGGATTTACCATCAGGCGTGTGACATACCAGGATCTCAGATAGCACCAGTTACACCAGACACAGTAATTACAAAACATTACATTAAGTAATTAGACTTTTAAATCAACCATAAGTGTTTCAAACTTGCGGAAGCGTTTCCAAAACAGAAATCAACAGTAAATTGTATCAACATGCGTTTAAACCATAAAAGTCAGTAAAGTTTAACTAAATAAAACAATTGAGTTGTGATGTATGTCATGAATGCATCCTAGCTGGGTTCTTAACCTTGTGAATTCCTGTAACCTGAGAAAACATGCTAAAGTGTGTCAACATAAAGTTGGTGAGTCCACAGGTTTAATCAACAAGTAATGCGTCAGAAAGCGTTTAATATGGTTTAGTATATAAAGCATATCGATAGGTAGCTAGCCTATAAACAAGTTACTTAGTGTTTCAAACCGAAGCTGACTGTGTGTGTTTAGTGCCTTTCCACCATGTCTATCACAGACCGTGGCAATCGTTAGGTCAATTTCGCACCCGTTCGACCTCCAATCAAGCTAGCGCGACTAGCCCGGGCGGGGTTTGTCAAACCCAGTAGTACTACTCAGTTCGATACTGTAAGGACTTTCAAATGTGTCTCCACTAACGTAACAGGCGATATCACTAATACTGACAACTATAACAAAAATTATGTTTGCATGTTTTCTCCCCCAAAAAGAAAAGAATATAAAACGGGGCCGTGAAAACTCACCTTGATTGCACAGCAGTAAATAAATGATAGCACAAAGAATAGGGTTTCTGATTAACCTGTATTTCATCTAGTATGTATATAATTAATATTAAATATTAATTATAATATGAGAGTTGTACGGTTTCGCATTCGCGTCTCGGTTACGATGTCGGCTACGATTAAGTTCCGCATTCACAAGTAAGCATGACCAAACATAACGTCACGCACGCACAAAACTCAATTATTCTCGTGTATTCGCAGCAATACATGTAAGTATTAATCATACTTTTTAGTTGTATAAATTTATATTGTAAAGCCCACATTATTTAATACATAAAACACACTTATAATATACTTATTATATACATACATATGACACATTTATATGGTATATATATGCATATATCATAAACACATAATGCACACATATAATATATATATATATATGTATATTATCATGCACCATTTTCTGTAAATTTACATACACACATGCATAGCTCATCATACATTTAATTTACATATAAAAGCATCACACCCATACATATATAATATATATATATTTAAACAAGATACCAATGTGAACATGACCACACACCCATTATTGCAGCACATACACACAATTATTTATTGACATGAAGAACCCAAAGCACACCATAAACACACCCACTTGTAGAATCACACACAACAGGCACATGCATGTGAAGTTGCACACATCATACACATCCATGTAGGAACTCACAAACCAAGCAACTATATATTAATGTTCTATACCTCCGTACATATATATATATATATATATGTATCTGATGCTTACACCACATACAATGATGCATATACATACTTATAAACAACATACATACATACAAGCACCCCATGCACTCACCTATACAAAACTCACATATACAACCATATATATGCAACCATGTCCACGAGAATCACACACACACCCACCCACACAACCATCGGCCAAACCAAACCCATCACAATCAAAACCCAACACATACATACATCATACACAATCTCAGAATACATACACAGAACTCATGTACGTACATACATACGCAGCACATATACATACATACGTTTACGAACCCAATCATCGCAACCCACGAACCCAACACCAACGTACGCGGAAACCATAACACGTGTCTCAAAACCGTAACAATACAACCATACTTTTCGATGGAAGAGTCCCGAACGTGGTTCGGGGCTGTTTCAATTGTCGTTCGCTAACACCGGGTACTCGCGGTTGATAGCGGTGTTGTTTGCTCGTGAAGAAAGATGTCAGTGTTGCGGTGCAATTGTGCTTGCGGTTTGGCTGAGAGACAGAAACCTTCGTGAGGTGTTCTTCCGGTTGCCGGAGAAGAGACGGTCGCACAAGTGAAGGGTTGTCGGTGGTGATCGCTGTGGAAAGGAGGGCTGCCGGCGGTGGAGAGGGGTCCGCCGGTGGGGCTAGGGTTTCGGGGGAGCTTCGTAGGGGACGGTTGTGAGGGGGTACGGGATTGGGTTGGAAATCTTGTTTATATTAGTTTTATTTTTTTAAATGTTTTACTTTGCACCCCTCATCTTATGGAGAATGTCTCCTTAGCACCCAACTTGAAATTTAACAATTTTATTTTATAATTCCATAAGTATTTATAATTTATTTGTACTTCGTGAGTTAAGCGTTTAAACACGCAATATACAATTTACCATAATAAGTTCTCATCGCGCATCAATTATAGTAATAGCATAGAATGAGTAGAGGCGGTGAATGGTGCTAACCTGAAAATACGGGTTGTCACATCTTTGGACCAACCAATGTCAAGAGTATTGGAAGAAAATTTTATTTTTAAGTTATCATTGATGACTATACAAGATTTTTATGAGTTTTCTTTTGGAATGCTAAATCTGAAACAGTTGAATTATTAAAAGAAATCATCATTAAAGTTGAATACCAATTAGATCAAAAAGTGAAGATAATAAGAAGTGATAATGGTACGGAATTCCAAAATGCTAATATTGACATGTTTTGAGCAGAGAAAGGAATCGCTCATCAGTTCAGTGCTCCCAGAACTCCTTAACAGAATGAAGTTGCTGAAAGGAACACAGAACACTGATTGAGGCCACACAATCTATGTTAGCAGATGCTAAAATTCCGATCACTTTCTAGGATAAAGCTATCTTAACTGCATGTTTCGTTCAGAATCGAACATTAATCGTGAAAGAGAAACTGAAAAATCCATATGAGTTGATGTTTGGCAGGAAACCAAACATTGATTTTCTTAAATCTTTTGGTTCTCCAGTCATGATTATAAATTCAAGTGATCATCTAGGAAAATTTGAAGCAAAATCTCATAATGGATTTTTTGTTGGATATTCATCTGTTTCAAAAGCCTATCGAGTTTAACTCTAGGACTAATGTTATAATTGAAACATTCAACGTTAAATTCTTGGAAAATTTATTTTTATCAGTTTCAAATGGTCCGGCATGATTATTTGATTTAGATTCTTTGTTAAACTCTTTTCATTCTAACTTGTTTGATCAATCTAACTTACATGATTCTACAGGTAAGAAGAAAGCTCAAGGAGATCTTGGTTCTTTTAGTGACGACTCACATTCTGAACACCCATATAATCAAAGCCCAGAACCCATTCTTCTCTTTTTTTAAAGATTCATCGATTTGATTCAATGAAAATGATCAATCTCATCAAGATTTAGATCATTTAGTTTCAGAAGGTCAAGATGTTTCTCAACCTCTTCCTAATGATGGTATTGAATTTGTGCAACCTGAGTCTGGAACATCATCCATCTCTGGTGACGTAGTTGATTCCGGTAGTCTTGATTACTTTATCAACTCACCGACTCAGGTTCCAAATTTCAATCCACATTCTTTAAGCCTACTGCATCAGCTCTCCAACTTGAATCAAACAAATCTGGATGTTAATGTTTAAGGGAATGAGATTACAACATCTCGTATTCACAAGAACCATATAACATCTCAGATTATTGGTCTAATGTATGAGAGAACGACGAGAAGCAAATCAGAGTAAGCAAACCTTTGCTTATACTCGCGTATACTTTCTCAAGTTGTTCCTAAAAATGTTACCGAAGCGTTAAAGGACAATGGTTGGATTGAGGCTATGCAAGAAGCAGCATTGCAATTTTGCAAACAAGAAGTATGGAATCTTGTTGATTTACCTAAAGAGAAAAATGCCATAGGCACAAAATGGTTGTTTAGAAACAAAACAGATGATCGAGGAATTGTCATTCGAAATAAAGCGAGACTTGTTGCACAAGGATACACTCAAGAAGTGGGTATTGCTTATGATGAAATATTTTTTCCAATTGCAAGACTTGAATCCATTCATGTCTTCCTGGCTTATGCATCATTCATGAAATTCAAAGTGTATCAAATAGACGTTAAAGGTGCATTCTTGTATGGTCCAATCACTGATGATGTCTATGTAAAGCAACCTCCGGGTTTTGAAGATTCAGAATTTCCACGTCATGTGTACAAGCTTAGCAAAGTTCATCAAGCTCCAAGAATCTGGCATGGAACATTGTCACAACACTTAATTCAACATGGATACACGAGAGGGAAAATCAGTCTAACTTTATTCATAAAGAAGGATGCTGATGATCTCTTATGTGTACAAGTGTATGTTGAAGATATCATATGTGACAACCGACCTCAAGGTCATTATTCTAACCCTAATCTACTTGCATCAATACCCCTCTTATGAGTACTAATAATAGAAACAATCTACCTATATCAATGATATTAGAATCATCGTTTGCTATTAGTTCCATTTTTATGATTTTATGTGATTTTAGTGACTTTTAGTTAGTTTAAGTTTTACCTTTTAGAACTTGGTGTCTCGGGAATGTTAATTAGTCACCCTTGCAAAAACTAAATCTTAATTGAGGCAATTAAAAACGTGTGCATACACACACTCATAATCCACGGCTAATGCATGCATGTGCATGTATAACAACTATCAACTAACAAAATTTTACCATCTAATATTCTACATAACACTACATAACAACACCACCTAATAATAATATTGATTAAAAATTTAAATTTAATTACCCCACTAGAGGACAAGGCTCGACCACCCCCTCTCCTGCACTCACCACCTCTCTACACCACACACATATCCACCACTCCCACTCCATGCAAACTTATCATTTCTAAACACACACTCCACCCTCAATCTTTCTTCTCTCCCTCTCGGATTTCTCTCCAGAAATACACACATAGACTCATGGTTTTTGCTGGATTCCCAGCCGTATTCCATGAACAACACCATCCACACATCAGCCAAGCTTCAAACCATCAAGAAGGTGTAATTTTATGAGCATTAGTGCTTGATTCTTGCTTGTCTGAGATTCTCCAGCCTTGTTCAAGATCCTCCAGCTTTGTCCAAGGATTTCCAGACCATTCTTGTCTATCTACACTCCCCAAAACGTGAACAATACCAAGTGTAAGCTTCATTTCACCCGAAAATGGTCATTTCATGTGTTTTCTTCACTTTTCATTTAAAAACATCTACTCTCTTTGTTGTAGCAGAAACCCGACACCATCATCTTGTTCTTGAGGAGATTTTAACTTCACAAAAGGTATCTCACATGTTATATTGGTCATTCTTGAGGTGGAACCCGATTTCCACCATGAAAACCCTCTTTTTGGGTGTTTTCCACCATCTAAATTGCATATCTTGAAATCCTTTGAAGAAAAACATGCATTATGCTTGTTAATACTTTATAAGACTCTTAATAACATGTTTCTAAAGTTACAAAAGGTTTGGGAATGTTTAAACTCAAGTGACGTAGTTGATTACTTTATCAACTCACCGACTCAGGTTCCAAATTTCAATCCACATTCTTTAAGCCTACTGCATCAGCTCTCCAACTTGAATCAAACAAATCTGGATGTTAATGTTCAAGGGAATGAGATTACAACATCTCGTATTCACTAGAACCATATAACATCTCAGATTATTGGTCCAATGTATGAGAGAACGACGAGAAGCAAATCAGAGTAAGCAAACCTTTGCTTATACTCGCGTATACTTTCTCAAGTTGTTCCTAAAAATGTTACCGAAGCGTTAAAGGACAATGGTTGGATTGAGGCTATGCAAGAAGCAGCATTGCAATTTTGCAAACAAGAAGTATGGAATCTTGTTGATTTGCCTAAAGAGAAAAATGCCATAGGCACAAAATGGTTGTTTAGAAACAAAACAGATGATCGAGGAATTGTCATTCGAAATAAAGCGAGACTTGTTGCACAAGGATACACTCAAGAAGTGGGTATTGCTTATGATGAAATATTTTTTCCAATTGCAATACTTGAATCCATTCATGTCTTCCTGGCTTAAGCATCATTCATGAAATTCAAAGTGTATCAAATAGACGTTAAAGGTGCATTCTTGTATGGTCCAATCACTGATGATGTCTATGTAAAGCAACCTCCGGGTTTTGAAGATTCAGAATTTCCACGTCATGTGTACAAGCTTAGCAAAGTTCATCAAGCTACAAGAATCTGGCATGGAGCATTGTCACAACACTTAATTCAACATGGATACACGAGAGGGAAAATCAGTCTAACTTTATTCATAAAGAAGGATGCTGATGATCTCTTATGTGTACAAGTGTATGTTGAAGATATCATATGTGACAACCGACCTCAAGGTCATTATTCTAACCCTAATCTACTTGCATCAATACCCCTCTTATGAGTACTAATAATAGAAACAATCTACCTATATCAATGATATTAGAATCATCGTTTGCTATTAGTTCCATTTTTATGATTTTATATGATTTTAGTGACTTTTAGTTAGTTTAAGTTTTACCTTTTAGAACTTGGTGTCTCGGGAATGTTAATTAGTCACCCTTGCAAAAACCAAATCTTAATTGAGGCAATTAAAAACGTGTGCATACACACACTCATAATCCACGGCTAATGCATGCATGTGCATGTATAACAACTATCAACTAACAAAATTTTACCATCTAATATTCTACACAACACTACATAACAACACCACCTAATAATAATATTGATTAAAAATTTAAATTTAATTGCCCCACTAGAGGACAAGGCTCGACCACCCCCTCTCCTGCACTCACCACCTCTCTACACCACACACATATCCACCATTCCCACTCCCACTCCATGCAAACTTATCATTTCTAAACACACACTCCACCCTCAATCTTTCTTCTCTCCCTCTCGGATTTCTCTCCAGAAATACACACACAGACTCATGGTTTTTGCTGGATTCCCAGCCGTATTCCATGAACAACACCATCCACACATCAGCCAAGCTTCAAACCATCAAGAAGGTGCAATTTTATGAACATTAGTGCTTGATTCTTGCTTGTCTGAGATTCCCCAGCCTTGTTCAAGATCCTCCAGCTTTGTCCAAGGATTTCCAGACCATTCTTGTCTATCTACACTCCCCAAAACGTGAACAATACCAAGTGTAAGCTTCATGTCACCCGAAAATGGTCATTTCATGTGTTTTCTTCACTTTTCATTTAAAAACATCTACTCTCTTTGTTGTAGCAGAAACCCGACACCATCATCTTGTTCATGAGGAGATTTTAACTTCACAAAAGGTATATCACATGTTATATTGGTCATTCTTGAGGTGGAACCCGATTTCCACCATGAAAACCCTCTTTTTGGGTGTTTTCCACCATCTAAATTGCATATCTTGAAACCCTTTGAAGAAAAACGTGCATTATGCTTGTTAATAGTTTATAAGACTCTTAATAACATGTTTCTAAAGTTACAAAAGATTTGGGAATGTTTAAACTCAAGTTATAATGATTTACACATGTGTAATGGTCGGTTATGGCATAATCACTAAGTTGATAGTTTATTGTTGTGTTGAATGACTTGGCTGTGAGTTTGGGACATGATTTCAGAAATTTTGATGAATATTAATCGTGTGATAAATTGTTAATCTCTGGCAATTAACGACATGTTAAGATTAGACCCACTTTAGTCAATTTCAAGACCCGAAACATGGTAAAACGACTTAAAAATAAGAGAAATAGGACTTTAAACATTTTAAAGAGGATTCCAGGCTCAAAAAATGATATTAAAATGTTCTGGAATAAATGGATTGATTACGTGGTCAAAAGATCGGTTAAACGGTATTTTTAACTAAAAACGGGTGTTAACCGGGTGACGTTTTTGAGAAAAATCCAAGAAGTATGGGTGTAGAGCAAAAATTTATTAAAACCATGTTATTTAAGTAGTTTAAGTGGGAAAAGAACATATAGAGTCGAAAAATTGGTCAAACGAGCTTTTAAACGGTCAAATTCGGTTAAAACGCGTTTTAACGGGTTAAACATAAAAACGAGACTTTCAACTATTAGAGGTAAAAATTTCATAATAAAAGGACTTGAAACTTATACAAATGTCTTTAAATTGTTATCTACTGGTCTAAGACTCAAAAACATGAAAGTTCATACTTAACCGTTAAAACCCTTCGGTTTTACCGTGACCGGGAACGTTAAACACATAGGTATTAAACCAGACCTATATTCTAAAACTTTGTGTACACCTACTTAATAATAAGTTAATTTAACTTCAAAAACCTGATTTTTTGTCATAAAATTCATTTTGTACAAGAAACCAAACTTGAGGGTAGAAACTGTCAATTTTGAAACTTGGGGGACTGAATTGTAAAATTTTACCAAATTTCATAACCGACTCATATGAGGCTAATAATTACTTGAACAACATTATTTAGCCTATATCATTAAATTAATGGTGTAAAATCCTAAATTACATAGGAAACCATGACTTTCCATAAAAAGAAACTTTTTATACAAACACTAATCGAATCAAAGACGAATCCGAAAACCAAATCTTCGACACACTTTATACACCTTGATTGAGTTTAGAGCTTACCACATAATATTGATGCTATGGTGCTAGGCTTGAGACATTCCCCGCACACGAAGAGTTATTTTTGCTTAACACCTAAGTTTAGAGCAGTAGCTTACCACATAATTATGATACTCCCACGATGTTGAAACTATGATTCTTTCCTTTTTATCAAATAAGGATTTTGTTAAGTCCTTTTGTTTTTAAATTTTAAGCACTTGAATCCACCAACTTTTTAGTTGACACAATTTCTTTTTGAGCATGTTTAAGGTAATCTATGAAGAGATTCTAGCTGTTGTTGAAGACCTGGATTTATCCCCGTGACCATGGCATTGGCTTATTTTACTTAATGAACAATTTAAAATTTCTGTTGTATAATACAGTTTGTCTCTAGGTTGGTTGTATAACTCATTTGGGGGCTAGATCTGTTTCTGGCCCCAATATCTTTTGAAAACTTTAAATGCCATGTGATATTCTCTCCTTTGAGCTCTTGTAATGGTTTGTTTCCGCTGCCATATCTTGTTGCTAGTCTGTGATGTCCCACCTTACCTGGGCCCGGGGTGTGACAGATTGGTATCAGAGCCAAAGGTTGTAGAGAAGCTAGGAACACCATAGTAGACCCTAGGCTACAACCATGATGCCCTAGGACTGTCCTTATGGGAAGTGTTGGGATGATCGGGGTAGGTAAATTGATGATTACACTTGATCAACGTAATAATGAATTTACTGGACGCGTAATTTCCATCATGGACCTTTAGTTAATGTTTGGACTTTTCTGATTAACATGGATGATTTTGAAACTTATTTTAAAAAGGGGATTTAAATGATTTCCATGCTGAACTATGTTATCTGATACTATTTAGAGAGACTATTGATTTTCATATCACTGACAAATGATATGTTGGAATATCTGATACTATTTAAGGAGAATATTGATTCTGATATCACTGACAAATGATATGTTGGAATATCTGATACTACTTCCATCACTACTATTACTAGTACTATCATTATAACCATGAGCTATGAGAAACCAAATTACTCATGATATTTCCTTACAGGACACAGGGGCTATGGCTGAAAAGGTAAGGCGCCTGCATGCCCTGATAATGAGACTACTCCTGTTAGGACCCTTAGGAGGGCGAAGCCTCAGGCAGAGTATGAGGCATATCTCCGAAGATTCGGACACCGAGGATGGATATCAGTCACGTCAGATGACACTGAAGCTTCTGAGGACTCTTCCTCAACATCACCTTCCAGGAGCCGGACACGCTCCCACTCTCCACACGTTACTGCTTCTGCCCACTCACCTATCCCACCTATCGGGAATAAGGGTGCACGTGTTATCTCCCGTCCATGCAAGAGTGCTAGGCCAGGACCCTCAGTTTCCTTTAGGATGCCACCTCCTCCTCTACCACCTGTTAGGACTCCGATACCTGCACCTCCACCGTTCAACCCACTCTGACACCACCCACACGATGAGCACTGGATGCCACAGAGGCACAACATGTATGACGGCCTGTAAGGCCCGTTCCCGGGACGTTTACAGCTGGTCAATCATCACGCATAAAACATATAATTTCATTAACATTATAAACATTGTAGTGGAAACTATTAAATAACTTTTCATTTTTCTATAAATGCTTTTGCAAAGTAATAGAACATTCATTACAAAACATCGTTTGTTGCATTACGATACAAACGCTTAAACAAAAGAATGTCATCCCAAAAAGAGCTGAGTAGCTGTCCCGTGCCATCCTCAGTATCGTTACGTGCTAACTGGAAACACATAAAAAGTCAGCGTTGCTGAGTGAGTTCTGGTTTTATGATAAAACATACTTTTCTTTTGTTAAAACCGTTCTTTACATACATGCGATCACACAACATACGTACACATAAATAATATCATTATTATTTTCATCATTCGTTTGTTAACTTTCGTTTATTTAATGTACATCGTTAACATTTACATTCGTTACATTCGTTCACATTCATTCATGAATTCTTACTTTCATACGTACGTTCCTTACTTTCATTTGTACATTCATTACGTTCATTCGTACGTTCTTTACTTTCGATGACATGTACATTACCCCGAACATTGTGCGTGAAGCGGGTAACTGAGCCTGAGGTCTTTCATAGACCTCGAACATTGGACACGGAGCTGGCTCCATTACCTAGGATAAATACATTCATCACTTATCTTTTCTCTTTCATTCTGGATGTACCTACGGGAACTTCCACGTCAAATCTTACGTCTGCACTTTCCCCCGAAAGTCAGTACATTAACTATGCTCTTCCTCGGGTACAACAGCCCTATTTGGGCGTATGGGCACCCTTCAGTCGCATGGCCTCCATGCGACTGAACATCATGTGATTGGACCCATGACGATGAACACCTATGCGAATGAACACCCAATCGTGCGAATGGACTCTCAATCGTGCGAATGGACACTATGCGAATGGACCTCATGCGAATGGACCTCGTGCAAATGAGCACCTATGCGACTAGACTTTCAGTCGAATGACTCCTCATGCGACTGGACCAACAATCGTGCGACTGAACCTCAATCGTGCGACTGAACCCTAATCGCCCTCTAGTCAGCCGTATGGCCTCCAGTCGGTCGCCCAGCCCTAGCTGATGCAGAATGCAGTT
Organism: Flaveria linearis; assembly: GCA_024085815.1. Taxonomy (NCBI): domain Eukaryota; kingdom Viridiplantae; phylum Streptophyta; class Magnoliopsida; order Asterales; family Asteraceae; genus Flaveria; species Flaveria linearis. Next base: position 46,265,145 of record CM044013.1, read on the forward strand.
TCCCCCGAACCCAATCTGCCATTTTCGACCTCTAAGCTCATCCAAACCCATTCTAAGCTCAAATCAACCATCTTAAACCTTAGGAATGCATACTATAACACCATTCAAGCACACACAAGCCCAAGAACATACTCCAAACGCATCACACGCAATCTCACCCAAATGTGTCAAACACACACACACATACAAAAACAGGTTTACTTTGTGTTCGGGCCCCAAATCAGTTGAAAACGAGTAAAATAGGGGTCCTAGAACTCACACAAACTACAAGAAGAAGAAGAGCTTCGTGTTGACTCGCTACACGATGATTTTGCACACGCGAACCAAGCTTTCTTCTTCTCTTCTCCCTTTTCTCTCTTCTTTCTTTCCTTGTTTGCTGAATTATGTGGGTGTGGGGAGAGGGTAAGGGCTGCCCTCTCCCTTAAATACCCCCACTCACCCGGCTTTTCCTTCATTGGCAAGTATGGTCCCTCGACTTTGGACTTTATTTTTTTTCTTTTTTTTTCTTTCGTCATCTTCAAAATACATACATAACTGGGTGTTACAAGTCCACCCCCTTTAAATAGGTTTCGTCCCTGAAACCTGTTATTTCTCAAACAATCGTGGGTAATGATGTCTCATTTCTTCTTCGGTTTCCCATGTTGACTCGGATCCCTTCCTGCGCTGCCACTGTACACGCACAAGAGGAACCACTTTATTTCTCAACCTCTTCTCTTTTCGATCGATAATTGCCACTGGTTGCTACACATAATTGAGCCGTTCGTCTACTTCGATATCCTCTAGTGGAACAATCATATCTTCATCTGCAAACACTTCCTTAGATGAGATATGTGGAATGTCGGGTGAATTCCACTCAACTCATCCGGTAACTCCAATCTATAGGCCACCTCTCCTACTCGAGCAATGATTCGGAAAGGGCCTATATATCTCGGGCTCAACTTGCCCCGCTTTCTGAACCGAATGATACCCTTCCAAGGTGAGACCTTTAAGATAACCCGGTCACCCACCTGGAACTCAATCGGCCTGCATCGTTTATCAGCATACGACTTCTGTCTATCCTTGGCTGCCCTCATGAAGGTCTTGGTCCTTTCAGGCTTTTCAGTCGTAGCCTCGATCACCTCGACGCTCACTAACTCTTTATGACCAATATCACCCAAATAGACGGGTGTCCAGCATCTCCTACCGTATAGCATCTCATAAGGTGGCATACCAATGCTGGCATGATAGCTGTTGTTGTATGAGAATTCGGCTAACGGTAAGTGGTCATCCCAACTTCCCCCAAAATTAATCACACATGCCCCAAGCATGTCCTCTAATGTCTGAATGGGCCTTTCTGACTGACCATCAGCCTGGGGATGATAAGTCGTGCTAATATGTAACCTCGTCCCCATTCCGTCGTGGAATTTCTTCTAAAATTTAGATGTAAACCGGGTGTTCGGACACAATAGACACCGGCACACCATGACGAGCTACAATCTCCTTAATGAAAAGATCCGTCAACCTCTTGGATGAATATGTCTCGCGAATCGGTAGGAAGTGAGCACTCTTCGTCAAGCGGTCAACAATCACCCATATAGCATCATACCCTTTTTGGGTACGCGGTAGCTTCGTAATAAAATTTATAGTGATGTGCTCCCACTTCCATTTCGGTATATCCAAAGGTTGGATCTTCCCATAAGGCTTTTGATGCTCGGCCTTCACTTGTAATCAAGTAAGGCATTTACTCACATACTCCACCACATCATGCTTCATACCCGGCTACCAATAGTCTTTCTTCATGTCTTGATACATCTTTGTAGCACCGGGATGAATAGAGTATCGAGTCTTGCGAGCTTCATCCATAATCTTCACCCGCATATCCCCAAAAGGAGGAATCGACATCCGCCCGAATCGGGTTTTAACACCAAATGTGTTTTCACCCAACTCCGCGACCAGACCTCTCATTCTTTCAGAATTAGGACATTCTTCCTTCAATGCCTCATCTTGGAACTCTTTGACTTGCTTCATCACATCAGAGGTCATAATCAACCGGTACGCTTTCACCCGAATTGGCTCGGGTCTTTTCTTTCGGCTAAGGGCGTCCGCCACCACATTGGCTTTGCCCGGATGATAATGGATCACACAATCATAATCCTTTATGAGTTCCAACCATCTTCTCTGCCACATGTTCATGTCCTTCTGCTCGAAGAAGTACTTCAAGCTCTTGTAGTCGGTGAAGATGGTTCACTTAGTCCCGTATAGATAGTGCCTCCAAATCTTTAACGCAATGACCACAACTGCTAGCTCCAAGTCATGTGTAGGATAGTTAACCTCATGAACCTTTAACTGTCGGGATGCGTAGGCTATAACCTTTCCTCTCTGCATTAGCACACACCCCAACCCTGAGTAGGAAGCATCAGAATAAACCACCAAATCCTCACTTCCATCGGGTAATGACAATACCGGAGCTTGAGCCATCCTCGCATCCAATTCCTCAAATGCCTTCTCCTTAGCTTGACCCCATATAAACTTTACATCTTTCCGGGTCAACTTGGTTAGTGGAGAAGCGATCTTTGAGAAGTCTTGAATGAATCTTCTGTAATAGCCCGCCAAACCCAAGAAACTATGGATCTCGGATGTCGTCTTTGGAGACTTCCATTGCATCACCGCCTCCACCTTTTCCGGATCCACCATAATCCCCACCGGATTCACCACGTGACCCAAGAACTGAACTTCGCGCAACCAGAACACGCACTTGTAGAACTTGGCATACAACTTCTCCCTCCTAAACGTCTCCAACACCTCTCGAATGTGACCGGCATGCTCTACCTCGCTCTTCGAATAAATAAGGATATCATCAATGAACACAATCACTGATTTATCCAACATCGGCCGACACACTCGGTTCATCAAATCCATAAAAGTAGCTGGCGCATTGGTCAAACCGAAAGACATAACAAGAAACACGTAGTGACCGTAGAACGTGCGAAAAGTTGTTTTAGGAATATCCTGCTCTTTCACCATTAGCTGATGGTAGCCAGATCGAAGATCTATCTATGAAAACCAACTGGCACCTTGAAGCTGATCAAACAAATCATCGATCCTCGGCAATGGATATCGATTCTTTACTGTCAACTTGTTCAGCTCTGGGTAGTCTATACACATCCTCATACTACCATCTTTCTTCTTTACAAATAAGACCGGAGCACCCCAAGGGGAGATACTCGGTCTAATGAACCCCTTATCAAGAAGCTCTTGCAACTGCTCCATCAACTCTTTCATCTCTGTCGGAGCCAACCGATACGATGCCTTGGCAACAGGTTGGGCTTCCGGTATCAGGTCTATTCAATCTCCCGGTCAGGTGGTACTCCTGATAAGTCTTCTGGGAACACGTCTGGAAAGTCACACACAACCGGAACATCGGATAGTTGTGGTGTTGGCGTTTCCACATCCTTGACGTAACACAAGTAGGCACTACATCCACGCCTCATACACTTTCCCGCCACCTCCATTGAGATTACCTTCGGGATCGTCGTAACCCGATCCCCATAAATAGTTACTGAACTCCCGTCAGGCGCTATCAAATGAATCATCTTCTTGCGACACACCATATTCACCTCGAAGTCCGCCAACCAATCCATCCCAAGAACCAAATTGAAACCACCTAAGGTCATCACAAATGGTCTAACAGGAAACTTATGACCTTCTAGTTCCACATCACAACCCTCTATCATCTCAGAAATCCTGGTAGACTTACCTACGGCAGTTTCTACATCAAAGGGCACATCGACACATCTACTACTAACAAGCAGCTTAGTACAAAAAGCAGCAGAAATAAAACTCCTACTAGCACCCGAATCAAACAACATAGAAGCCATAGTTTGGTTCACCAGAAACGTACCGGACACAACATCAGGGTCTGTCCTAGCTTCCTCCTGTGTCATAGTGAATGCCCTGGCGCTTGCCATCAGTCCTTCGCCTCCCGTCTTCTTCACCCCGGAGCCCTCAGCTCTCAGCTTCTTACAGTCCTTACTCATATGACCAATTTCCCCACAGTTGAAGCACCTCGTACCCCTGCAATCTCTAGCCATATGACCAGGCTTCCCACACTTAAAACAAATATTCAACCCCCATCTACACTTACCACTGTGCTCCTCCCTACAATTCTCACACCTCTTCCATCCTGTACCCGGTGTGGCTACACAGCGATCATCCACCCGTGCCTTCTTTTTACCCGTCGAGGCATCACCCCAACCAAACCTCTTTCCTCCCTAGTTCCGATCTCCACCACCCTTCCTGCTACCTTTAGCAACCACTACTATAGCCCTCTCATCATATAATCTCTCGGCCAAGTCCACTGCCGACCTAAACGTGCTTGGTCGGGTAGCGATCATATGCCTGCGAATATCTGTTGTCAAACCCTGAATGTACCTCATAATATTCTATGACAAAGGCATCACCTGATCCGGCACATGACGTGCCATCTCGTTGAACTTTGTGGTGTACTGCTGGTATGTCATGGTTCCCGACTCCAGGTGCAGGAACTCCCTCTCAACCTTATCCATCTCTCGGTGAGGACAGAACTCCTCAATAGCCAACTTCTTCAGTTCCGACCACCTCATTCTCCCAATGGCCCTGCTACCCTCGGCTTGGACTATGTTGTCCCACCAGCATAAAGCCGAGTCCACAAAAGAATGGGCAGCAAACTTCACTTTCTGATCCTCCCGACACTCGCTGATATTTAGAACAACTTCCATTTCCCTCTCCCGTCGATGAGCAGCAACAGCAGTTCCATTTCCATCAAAAGTAGGGTGCTTACACCTTTGAAATGCCCCGTAGTTACAGCCTCATGCCGCCACCGGCGCAGGCTCCTCTTCTTCCTCTTCTTCTTCATCAGAAGGAGCCGTTTCAGGCTCCGTTTGTTCCCGTCCTACCGAGGACCGGTTCCTCTCCTTCCGTTCTTCTTCCCGTACAGCCTTTATCACCTCGGTCGCCACAGACGGTAAGATCGTCTGCATGACCTGGTGCACCTCCTCCACTACAGCCTCTTTTACCGAGGCTCTCAGATTGGCGCTCTCATCTGCACCCTCCGGATGAGGGGTCTCAGGTTCTTCAGGAACCACCCTTTCAACTCTAGGCCGGCCTCTTTTAGGTCACGATGCAGCAGCAAGCACACCACGTGAGGCTTTAGATGATCTGCCACCGGCCATCCTCTATCACACACTGGAAGATTCAAACACCAACACGGTCATTCAAGGAAACAACTCTGTTTATGTCAAGTATAGTAAGTCCTAAATTACAGTGGCTAGTTGTGATTAGCCACTTACTTTACTCTTCGTACCTCGAGCATTACCTGTCCGGACTACAACAGTATCTAAATCTATCAGTAATACATAAAACACATAACATGCGCATATAATACCGGTTAATCATTAAGAAAATACCTGATGGCACGCAGCTACTTAGATTGGCATCCCTTCACTTAAACTTTGGCTCTGATACCAACTTGTAAGGCCCCATTCCTGGGACGCTTACAGCTGGTCAACCATCGCGCATAAAACATATAATTTCAATAACGTTATAAACATTGCAGTGGAAACTATCAAATAACTTTTCATTTTCTATAAATGCTTTTGCAAAGTAATACAACATTCATTACAAAACATCATTTGTTGCATTACAATACAAAAGCTTAAACAAAAGAAGGCCATCCTAAAACGAGCTGAGTAGCCATCCCGTGCCATCCTCAGCAATGTTACCTGCCAACTGGAAACACATAAAAAGTCAGCGTTGCTGAGTGAGTTCTGGTTTTATAATTAAACATACTTTTCTTTTGTTAAAACCGTTCTTTACATACATACGATCACACAACATACGTACACATAGATAATATCATTATTATCTTCATCATTCGTTCGTTAACTTTCGTTTATTTAACGTACGTCGTTAACATTTACATTCGTTAACATTCATTCATGAATTCTTACTTTAATACGTACGTTCCTTACTTTCATTCGTAGATTCATTACGTTCATTCATACGTTCTTTACTTTCGATGACATGTACATTACCCCGAACATTATGCACGAAGCGGGTAACTGAGCCTGAGGTCTTTCATAGACCTTGAACATTGGGCATGGAGCTGGCTCCATTACCTAGGATAAGTACATTCATTGCTTATCTTTTCCCTTTCATTTTGGATCAATGCCATATGCTATACCCCGAACATTGTGCACAAAACTGATGCTGGACCTGTGTTAATTAAATCACGAACATTGTGCATGAAGCTGATCCAGCCATCTAGGGCAAGCGGCAAGGATCCCGTACATATGGTCAATCATAAAGATTGGACCCCGGTGTGCATCCTTCGGGGTAGCTAACCCACACACCGTTGAGCTAACACCTTCATTGGGTGTGCACCCCCATACGTTTGCTTGCAATCCTATCTTACATTCATTCGTTCACACATTAATGCATGCATTCATTTATCATGTTCCTCTTTCGCTATCCTTCACTTTACGTTACGTAATACATTCATTTCATTCATTAGTCATAACACGTAAAGTGACAAGAAAGATAAACAGGTACCATATTAAGGAACATTAACAAACACTATAGCATTACCATGCAAGGCATCATCATACATACTTAACATACATCATGCATAAACATGCAACATCATCATCATGCCCTACATACCTTTTAAGGCCTCCAAAGGTCATCTTACATGTACCTACGGGAACTTCCACGTCAAAACTTACGTCTGCACTTTCCCCCAAAAGTCAGTACGTTAACTATGCTCTTCCTCGGGTACAACAGCCCTATTTGGGCGTATGGGCACCCTTCGGTCGCATGGCCTCCATACGACTAAACATCATGCGATTGGACCCATGCGGATGAACACCTATGCGAATGAACACTCAATCGTGTGAATGGACTCTCAATCGTGCGAATGGACACTATGTGAATGGACCTCATGCGAATGGACCTCATGTGAATGAGCACCTATGCGACTAGACTCTCAGTAGCATGACTCCCCATGCGATTGGACCCCCAGTCGTGCAACTGAATCTCAATCGTGCGACTGAACCCCAATCGCCCTCCAGTCGGCCGTATGGCCTCCAGTCCTAGCTGATGCAGAATGCAGTTTCTCCCGAACCCAATCTACCATTGTCGACCTCTAAGCTCATCCAAACCTAATCTAAGCTCAAATCAACCATCCTAAACCTTAGGAATGCATACTATAACACCATTCAAGCACACACAAGCCCAAGAACATACTCGAAACGCATCACACGCAATCTCACCCAAATGGGTCAAACACATACACATACAAAAATGGGTTTACTATGTGTTCCAGCCCCAAATCAGTTGTAAACGAGTAAAATAGGGGTCCTAGAACTCCTACAAACTACAAGAAGAAGAAGAGCTTCATGTTGACTCGCTACACGACGATTTTGCACACCCGAACCAAGCTTTCTTCTTCTCTTCTCCCTTTCCTCTCTTCTTTCTTTCCTTGTTTGCTGAATTATGTCGGTGTGGGGAGAGGGTAAGGGCTGCCCTCTGCCTTAAATACCCCACTCACCCGGCTTTTCCTTCGTTGGCGAGTTTGGTCCCTCGACTTTGGACTTTATTTTTAATTTTTTTTCTTTCGTCTTCTTCAAAATAGATAGATAACCGGGTGTTACACGACCCTAGCGTACTGGCTGGTGATAGGTACTCCCAGTCTAGCCGCCAGGCAAGTGACATAGGACCCTTCGATGCTGCACTGCATGAGATTCTGATGACCGTCCGTCGTCACGAGCTGACTCTCCAGCACGCCACCCGGACCTCCCAGTCCGCTCAATTCCAGGCTATGATGACTTCGCATGGGGTGCAGCGATTGGAACAGGAGCAGAGGAAGAAGAACTCAGGATGGCTAAAGAAAAAGTGGATGTGTGAGCAGGGATAAGAAGTGGGATCATCTGTCTTTAGACAGTTAAAGGAAACTATTTCAATTATTATCTGATACAATTATTATTATTATTATGGGGATAATGGCACCTTCCAACTTATAAGAGCTTGAATTTGATTCAACTTTGCTGGATGATACTACTATCTCTGTTTAATTATGAAACTGCTTGATTGGATGCTAGGTTAATGGACTATTTATATGGAATTGCCATGTGTTATGTTATGCTTTGAAAATTGGTTTGTGCCTATTCTGATTGATTGTCTAAACTGTTATGATATGCTTTGAATTGAACCTTGTAAGAACCACTTAGTGGGTTGTATATAATATATATATATATATATACACCATATTTCCTCCTCCTGAGTTGAGGCATAATAGGGAATTGATGCATGAACTATTCGAAACAAATTTTGAGATGCTAAATGAATCTATCTGTGATACTATCAGAATGCCGAATAGGAGAGGAACTCGATTTGGGAGACGAGGAGCTACTAGGGGCCGCCGTGAGGAGGCCAGACAAACTGGAAATCAACCTACCCCACCAGGAACTCCCCGCAGGGAAAATGCTAATCAAGAAAACGATGAGAGAATGGCTAACCTCGTAGCACAACAGATTGCTAACGCCATTCTGACCATTATCGCTCCGATCAACGCTGATCGGAGTAATACTAATGGTAATGATGGGCCTGGGAACAACAAGGGCAACGACGAGGAAGCCGAGGCGCTAAAGAACGGATGCTCCTACAAAACCTTCATGGCATGTAAGCCCAAGGACTTCTACGGCACCGAGGGTGCTATAGAGACGTACCGATGGATCGATGAAATGGAAGCTGTCTTGGACATTAGCGAGTGCAAGATGGATCATATGGTGAGGTTCGCATACCAATCACTCAAGAGATCGGCTCTAGAATGGTGGAAGTCGATTACTCAAACACGTGGAAGAAATGCTGCTAACCGAATGAGTTGGACCGAATTCAGGGAACTGATATCCAGCAAGTATTGGCCCATCAATCAACTTGAGAAACTAGAGACAGAATCCTAAGTCTGGAAATGAAAGGTCCCAACTACACGGAGTACATCAGTCGTTTCCTAGCCCTATCCTGACTGGTTCCCCATCTGGTGACACCCGAATCTAAAGGTGTAGCACGTTTCATTTGGGGGCTACAACCTAGAGTTAGGGGAATGGTCCGCTCCTCTAAGCCTTTGACCCTACAAGTTGCGGTTGACTTTACCAGGAGTTTGACTGATGACTTAGTTAGGGCTGGATGGACTGAGCAATGTAGGGCTGATGAGAAGAGGAAGTCTGTTGGTGAGAAAAGAAAGTGGTTTGAAGTAAAGAGAGCGGTTGGAAGTAGTAGCGGGTCAGGTAGAAAGAGTTTTGAAGGTGCGAGGTGCGAGGCACGTTGATCAGGGAAGCAAGACTCGAAGACTGTACTCGAGGACAAGCCCATTTTGCAACAAGTGCAAACTACACCATCAAGGGGAATGTAACCCGATGCCCTATTTCAGGTGCAAAAGAATAGGTCATTTAATCAAGGACTGTAATTACGCACCAGGAAAATAATGCTATGAATGTGGGGATCCAGGGCACATGAGGAACAAGTGTCTTAAGCTGGGTAGAGACAAGGATGCCAAGCCCAACAAGCCTAGGGGAAGAGCATTCGTGTTGGATCCAGTTGGAGCTTGTAAGGAAGCTGATGTGGTTAACGGTATGTTCCTTATAAACAACCATCCTGCCACTGTTCTGTTCGATACTGGAGCGACTGCTAGTTTTGTCTCTAGTACTTTTAGATCTTTGATTGACTTAGATGCGCGTACCTTAACCGATACGTTTACCGTAGAATTAGCTGACGGTAACATTTTTGAAACTAATGAAGTCATCAAAGATTGCTCATTGAATCTAAAAGGAAATACATTTAGGATAAATCTGATGCCCATTAAGTTAGGAGGATTCAAGGTGGTTGTTGGTATGGACTGGCTAGCTATGCATAGAGTCAAAATCGTATGTGATGAGCGCCTACTCAAGATACCGTTTAGCGACAAGGAAGTGTTAGTGGTACAAGGCAAAAGGAGTAACACTTTATACCCCATGATGTCCCACTTAAAAGCTACCAAGGGCTTAATGAAGGGATGCCTAGCTTTCATAGTCTATGTGATGAAGACCCAAGATGAGAAGAAGATTGTAGATATCCCAGTTGTAACTCCCCAGGCCCAGGTAGGGTGGGACGTCACAGACTAGCAACAATATATGGCAGCGGAAACAAACCAATAGAAGAGCTCAAAGGAGAGAATATCACAAGGCATTTACAGTTTCAAAAGGGTACCGGGGCAAGAAACAGATCTAGCCCCCAAATTAGTCATAAAGTCAACATAAAACAGATTGTATTGTTTAACAGAAGTTTTCAATCATTCAAATCGATCAAAAAGAGAAATTAAGCCAATGCCATGGTCTCGAGGATAGGTATAGGTCTTCAACAATAGCTAAGATGTCTTCATGAATTACCTGAAACATGCTCAAAAAGAAATTGCGTCAACTAAAAAGTTGGTGAATTCAAGTGCTTAAAGTCTAAAAACAAATGTGCTTAACAAAATCCTCATTTGAGAAAAAGGAAAGAATCATAGTTTCAATATCATTGGAGTATCATAATCAACCCTGCACTCAGTCCCGGTTAGCCTCTTCTAAAGTTGTGTTTTACCGGTTAACCCCATAGGGGAGAACTGAGCCCCAAACCAGTGAACCATACCAGCCCGGATGGTTCACCATAGTTTCTTAACAAAACCTGTCACATGCCACAAACGACCCCTCGGGATCTCAGTGGGGTACCTCCCTGTAGCGGGAGCCACCGTGTGTGGGGGATTCCCCAAAATAGATCTATCACATAAAACAAGCGGTTCACGAAAGAATTAATGATCATGATATAAGTATCAGCAGGTAACCATAAATCCCACATACAAGCATCAAGTAAATCACAATTTTAGTTCATAAAATAATAGAGCATGTTTCATCCCAAAACAGTAGTAAAAAGGGATCACTAGAACTCACCTTAGGTGTTAAGCAAAAGTACTCTTCGTGTGCCGGGAATGTCTCAAGTCTAGCACCCTAAAATGAATATATTAAGTGATTAGCTACTGGTCTAAACCTATTTATGGTGCAACTAGTGTGTCTAAGTCTTAGTTTGTTGGATTCGGCTTTGATTCGATTAGGGTTTGCATATAAAGTTTCCTTCTATGGAAACTCAAGGTTTCTCATACAATCAAGGATTTTACACTATTAAGTTAAGAATATAGGGTAAATATGTTGTTCAAGTTATTATTATGCTCATTTGAGTCCGTTATGAAGTTTGGCAAAGTTTTACAGTTTAGCCCCTAAAGTTTCAAAATTGACATTTCTACCCTCAAGTTTAGTTTCTTGTACTACATGACTTTTATAACCAAAAATCAGGTTCTTGAAGTCAAACTAACTTATTACTAAGTTAATGTACACCAATTTTTAGTTTACAGGTTCAGTTTAATACCTATGAGCTTATCGTTCCCGATTACGGTAAAACCGAAGGGTTTTAACGGTTACTTATGAATTTTCATGTTTTTGAGTCTTAGACCAGTAGATAACATTTTAAGGACATTTTCCTAAGTTTCAAGTCATTTTATTATGAAATTTTTTCTTCTAATAGTTGAAAGCCTCGTTTTTGTGTTTAACCTGTTAAAACGCGGTTTTAACCGAATTTGACCGTTTATAAGCTCGTTTGACCAACTTTTCTACCTTATAAGTTATTTTCACTCTTAAACTACTGAAATAATATTTTTTTTATAATTTATAGCCCTATACCCATATTTCTTAGATTTTTCTCAAAAACGTCACCCGGTTAGTACCCGTTTTTATTTAAAAATCCCTTTAAATTATCCATTTGACCACTAAAATTTCCCATTGACTCCAGAACACTTTATTAATTAAAGAACCTGTAGTTCTCTTTAAAAAGATTATAGGTGAAGCTTTCTTGTTTTTAAGTTGTTTTTCCATGTTTCTGGGTCCCGAAAGTGACTAAAATGGGTCTAATCTTAACATGTCTTTCATTTCCAGAGATTAGCAATTAATAACACACTTAACATTCAACAAAACTTTCTGAATTTTCAGTCCCAACTCGTGGCCTAGTTGTTCTACACATCCATAGACTACAAATATAGTGAAAATGTCATAACCGACCATTACACATGTGTAAATCATTGTAACTTGAGTTTAAATATTATCAAAACTTCATTTAACTTAAAAATAAGATTATTAGGGTGTTTAAAAGTTGTTCTTGAGCAGTTTATCACCCTTGTTTGATAGGGTTTTTCAACCAAGTGTTTAAGTAGTGTTATTTCATGTAAAATGGAGGGGTTTCTTAGGTGTAATTCATGTTATAACCACATGTAGGTAGTGTGTACTCTTTGAGAATTTAAAATAAGGTTATTAGTAGTCTTAAAACCCATTAATGTGCAGGTTATACATTTTGTTTTGAAGGGTTACAAGATACACAAGTTTGATGGTGTAAAAATACCAAAAATTAGGGTTTTCAAGGTGTAAATCGAGTTCCATCTTAAGAATGACCAATCTAACATGTAAGATACATTTAGTGAAGTTAAAATCTCCTCAAGAACAAGATGATGGATAGAATTTTCTGCTACAACAAGGAAAGGTAAGGTTTTTAAGAGAAAAGTGAAGAAAACTCAAGATATAGCTTATTTCGGGTGAGATGAACCTTACTCTTTGTGTGGTTCACGATTTGGAGGGTGTAGAGAGGCAAGAATGGTCTGGAACTCCTTGGAAAAGGCTGTAGAAGTCGAACAAAGGCTGGAAACCACAAGTCTTGCAAGTTCCAAGCACCAAAAGCTCACAAAATGGACACCTTCTTACGGTTTGAAGCTTGGCCGATGTGTAGATGGTGTTGTCTTCGAAATATGAGACTGGAAATGGCTTGGAACCATGGTGTGTTTGTGTTTTCTGGAGAAGAGTCTGAGAGAGAGAGAGGAGGGAGAAGTGAGGGTGAGAGGAATTGCATGAGGGTGTATTGGGTGGAAGAAAAGGTGGTGTAGAAAGGTGGTGAGTGGAGGAGAGGGGGGCGGCCGATTACTTTGTCCTCTAGTGGGATTCTTTTTAAATTTTTATTTAAAAATAGCATTAGGTGGTATTTGTTTTGTAGTGTTGTGTAGAATATTAGATGGTAAAATTTTGTTAGTTGATAATTATTGTACATGCACATGCATGCCTTAGCCGTGGATTATGAGTGTGTATGCACACATTTTTAATTGCTTCAATTAAGATTTTGATTTCATTGTAAGGGTGACTAATTGACTTTCCCGGAACACAAATTTCTCTTAAAAACAAAGTTTGAACTTAGCTAAGAGTCACTAAAAATCACATAAAATCATAGAAATGTAAATAATAGAAGTTGATGATTCTAAATTCACTACTAATAGTTGATTGTTTCTATTATTAGTACTCATAAGACGGGTGATGATGTAAGCAGTTAGGGTTTAGAATAGTGACCTTGAGACCGGTTGTCACATTCTCCCACCGTTTAGGAAATTTCATCCCAAAATTTAAGCTTTGATTAGAATCTGAACGGGTGGGTTTGAAGAGGTTTGGATAATTCTTCCTCATCTCATCTTTACGTTCCTAAGTGAATTCCAGTCCTCGTTTTGAGTTCCATCTAACTTTGACCTTGGGTATTCGGCTTTGCCTGAGTTGCTTGACTAGGCGGTCTGTGATCTCCATGGGCCCTTCCACGAAATTCAACTTGTCATTGATCCTTGCTTCTTCCAATGGTAGCTCCAGGGTTTTGTCCACCATGCACTTCTTTAGGTTTGACACATGGAAGGTGTCATGTATACAACTCAGTTTCTAATGCAGTTTCAATTTGTATGCCACAGGACCAATTTTTGCAAGTATTTCGAATGGTCCAATGTATCTCGGGCTTAACTTTCCTCTCTTTCCGAACCTCACGGTTCCCTTCCATGGTGCTACCTTCAACATTACCCTGTCGCCCACATGAAACTCTAATGGTTTTCGTCTCCTGTCAGCGTATTTCTTCTGACGATTTCTCGCTGCCCGTAATCGCTCCTTGATTTTGAAAATCTTATCGCTGGTCTCCAACATGATGTCAGGTCCCAATACTTGGCTATCACCAATTTCATTCCAACTCAATGGTGACCGACATTTCCTATCATAGAGAGCCTCATACGGAGCTGCCTTGATACTTGCATGGTAACTGTTATTATAGGAGAACTCCACCAACGAGAGATGGTTGTCCAGTTCCTACCAAAGTCAATCACGCAAGCACTCAGCATATCTTCCAAAGTTTGAATGGTCCTTTCGCTTTCACCGTCAGTTTGTGGGTGTTATGTAGTGCTTAAATCCAGACGGGTTCCTAAGACCTGTTGGAGTGATTTCCAGAAATGAGAAGTGAAACGGCTATCATGGTTGGAGATTATCGATAGTGGCACCCCATGCCTAGTCATTATTTCATTGATATATAGTTGAGCCAGTTTTGACATGTCGTAGTCTTCTCGAATTGGCAAGAAGTGAGCTGATTTAGTTAGTCTATCTACTATTACCCAAATAGCATCATGACCTCTAAACGTTCTGGGTAACTTAGTAACAAAATCCATCTTCATGTTATCCCATTTCCATTATGGGATTTCGGGCTGTTGCAACGTCCCTGACGGTTTTTGGTTTTCAGCTTTTACCATGGCGCAAGTTAGACATTTTCCGACATAAACAACGATTGCTTTCTTGATTCCAGGCCACCAGAAAAGTGCCTTTAGGTCCTGGAATATTTTGTCACTTCCGGGGTGAACCGAGTACCTATATTTGTGTGCTTCATCGAGGATTACCTCTCTAATCCCCCCGTACTTCGGCACCCATGTTCTCCCCTCATATTTATATGTACCATCATCGTTCCTCTCTAACCGCTTCTCCATTCCTGTCAAAGCTTCTCCTGCTAAATTTTCTTCCTTTAATGCTTCACTTTGAGCTTCTTTCAGCCTTGCAATAAGGTCGGTGTACACACTCATCCTTAAGGCCCATACACGAAGAGGCTTTTCTCTCTCCTTTCTGCTCAAAGCATCTGCCACAACATTGGCCTTACCTGGATGATAACAGATTTCACACTCGTAATCTTTTAACAGCTCAACCCATCTTCTCTGACGCATCTTTAGCATCTTCTGGTCAAGAATGTGTTGCAAACTTCTATGGTCAGTGTAGATGATGCACTTCGTGCCATAGAGGTAGTGCCTCCACATTTTGAGAGCAAACACCACGACACCTAATTCCAGATCGTGCGTAGTATAGTTCTTCTCATGATCATTTAGCACTCTAGATGCATAGGCAATGACCTTGTTGCGTTGCATTAGCACGTATCCCAGCCCTTGACGCGAGGCGTCACAATAGACTACGAAATCTTCGACTCCTTCTGGGAGCGCCAGAACAGGTGCACTGCATAACTTTTCCTTAAGCATCTCAAATGCTTCATCTTGCCCTTGCTCCCACACAAAGGTTTTGTTCTTCTTAGTCAGTGCGGTCAAGGGTTGCACAATGCGTGAGAAGTCCTTTATGAATCGTCGGTAGTACCCGGCCAATCCTAGGAATTGCCTAATCTCAGTGGGAGTTTCAGGAATCTTCCAATTCTTTATGACTTCAATCTTGGAAGGGTCAACTTGAATCCCATTCTCATTCACTACATGCCCTAGAAATTGGATCTCTCGCATCCAAAATTCACATTTAGAAAATTTGGCATATAGTTGCTCAGTCTTGAGTAACTCAAGAATTAGTCTGAGATGCCTCTCGTGCTCTTCCTTACTACCGGAGTAGATTAGGATGTCGTCTATGAACACGATCATAAATTTGTCGAGATAAGGGCGGCATACACGGTTCATGAGATCCATGAACGCTGCCGGTGCATTAGTCAGTCCAAATGGTATGACTAAGTACTCATAGTGTCCATACCTAGTCCGGAAGGCCGTCTTGGGTATGTCTTCTTCTCTCTTCTTCAGTTGGTGGTAACCGGATCTCAAATCTATCTTAGAGAAATAGCTTGCTCCTTGTAGTTGATCGAATAGGTCGTCTATCCTCAGAAGAGGGTAACGGTTCTTTATGGTCAGCTTATTTAATTTCTGGTAGTCAATGCACATACGTAAGGTTCCATCCTTTATTTTCACAAATAGCACTGGGGAACCCTATGGAGAGACACTTAGTCGTATGAATCCTTTGTCCAGTAGTTCTTGAATTTGCGTCATTAGTTCCTTCATTTCAGGAGGGGCGAGTCGATACGGCGCCTTGACCACTAGTGCAGCGCCAGGCAGCAAATCTATTTGGAACTCAACTTGTTGACTTGGGGGAAGTCCTGGTAGGTCTTCCGGAAACACTTCTGGGTATTCAGAAACCACTGGTATATCTGCAAGCCTCTTCTCCTTTTTGGTCTTCATCACGTAGACTATGAAAGCTGAGCATCCCTTCATTAAGTTCTTGGTAGCTTTTAAGTGGGATATCTGTTGGATTCTTTATGCCCAAGGCACATACAATATTGATGTGGTTAGTACGTCATGATCCAAGTCGGGTCATACCCAATAACAAGTTTAGCAGACACCAATTAATATTTAATTGATGATATGATCATGCAATTAAATAATTACACCAATTTAGAAAATGGGTTTTCTAAATAAGTTCCATTTGAGATGGACAACTTATATGGATATTTTGCTCATGAGGATTATTTGTGATATTATTTAAGTTGGTTAAATAATACCAAATAATAATAGAATGTGTGTGACTTATGTAATTAAATGATTAATTGCATTACTAATCAATTAACTAGTTACATGGTTTTAAAATGTTGACAAAAAGTTTTGGGGGGAAAACCCCCCCTTTAACCCAACTTTCGGCCGCCCCTTTTATGGGGTGGTGCTTCTTCTAGTAACTAGTAATCTTGATTAAACACACACTCCATTCTCTCTCTCTCTCTCATACATGCAAGGGCCAAGAACACACACATTTTCTCTCAAGCTTCTTGAAGAAAACATGCTGAAAATCGGATTTTCAGCATTCATGGTTCGATTTTGGTGTCAAAATCCTAGCAAAAGGGTGTTTGCTTCACACTTGTGGGTATGGATCCTTGAGGACACCTCTCCCTGGTGTTTTGGCTGTTCAAGAACATCATCTTCATCATCGAAATCATGATTTTCTGCAGCTCTACAAAAGGTGTTTTGTTAGTGTTGTTTTTTGTTGTTTCTTCCTGTTGATAGCTAGTTCAAACACATATAATCGATCCTATGTTCTTGGGTTTGTTGATGTTAGGATATTAAGCTTAATTTTCAGATTATGAATCATAATATTAAGGCTTTATTCCGCTGTGTTTTCATGTTTAAATGGTTAAACAACTTTGATAATGGTTCAACAAACCCAACATTGGCATCTAGAGCCGGATATGTGGATGACAAGCTTCTTTTGTCCTTATAAAATAGGTTTTATGGGACTTTAACGACCTATTAGGGGCTTTTTTGTGATGATATGATGATACCCCAACCTTTCAAGGTTATATCTTGCATGCTTATGATTAAATCTTGAAAGGATGACATCAAATGGTTGATTGTGTTGTTTGGACATAACCTAAATGTTTTGGTTCATGTTGGCCAGAAATTTAAGGTTATAAAAGGGGTTCATTTTGTTCTTGAAATGATGTATATGGATACATATTTTAGTGCATAACATAGCCTTGACCATTTGTCTTTTGGATTTGGCTGATTGTGATTACGTCATATTGGTTGTATTCATTCAAAGGGTTGTAATAATTTCTTTTGTGTTTGTATTTGGGTTGTAATTTATTTATTCATTTGGTTATGTAATAAATAGAATAGGTGCATTTCTTTTATTAGAAAATTGTATTAGGATATGATTTTGTAAAAGAAGATGCACAAGATGAAGACCCAAGAGGAAGGACACAAAATACATGGACACTTGAAGCATTTGGATGTGGAATCAAGTGGGAGTTCATGGACACATATGATGTATCATTATCAACCCTTAGGAATGACCTTATGACAACACTTGTGATGGCAAACAAGTGTAGTCAACTTAGTGGCTATGGTTATGCAAATATGTTTGTATGATTATGTTTGTTTGGTTGTTTGTTGTATGATTGTTGTTTGATATTTGGATATGCATAACAAACTCATTAGCAAACTTAACAAGCTGAAAATTTATGGTTCCTAATCATTAAGTGGTTAATCAAAGGTTATTAAAAGGATTAATAATTTTAATAAATGAGTTTTTATTAAAAGGGAGAACCATAGGGTACCATGTTTTTGAAAGCATGCAAATACAAGGTACATAGAGTTTTCAAAACTAGAATTAATGAAAACTAAAATCCCTTTGGAAACAAGTTTAACACCATCCTTTTACACGACACTCGAATCACTTGAGAACTATTTGTGGGATAAAGGTCACCTAACCACTTTTAGGGAACTTGTGTTTTTGAGGTGGGCTTAACGTATTTGTGGGATAAAGGTCACCTAACCACTTGTATGTGTAAACTCACACATGTGTGTAAGTAGGATGACTTGAATTGGAAACCATGTGCATAGGGTCATCGAAGCATGGCGTACAATGGTTTTGATGGGATTAAACATGCCAACCAAACATAAAATGTTTAACCGATCCCATAAAGGCTAGAAGTTGTAAAAGGTTGCAATTGTCAAACGTTGACTACCTTGTTAATTTAAATAAAGGGATAAAGGTCACCTAACCATTATTTGAATGTAACGTTAGATTCTAGATTTTAATTATTAATTGTCTATGAGACATAAAGGGTATTAATGATTAAAATTTAATTTTTTCAGAAACACTAATAAGAACTTTGTAAATTGTGACAACCGGTCCCAAGGTCACTATTCTAAACCCTAATTTATTTGCATCATATCCCATCTTATGTGTACTAATAATGGAAACAATTTAATTATATCAAGAATGTTAGAATCACCAATTGTTATTTGATCTATTTTTATGATTCTATGTGATTTATGTGAATTTAGTCATTTTAAGTCTTGCCTTTTTAGAAAATTCGTGCCCGGGAATATTGATTAGCCACCCTAAGTAGAATATGCAATATTAATTGAAACAATTTAAAAATATGTGTGCACACACACACTTGAAGTTTTCAGACCTAGCATGCATTATCACGCATAAGACAATCTACTAACTAAAAACTCTTACCCTTTTAAATACTACAGTACAAAAATAACACCACCTAATAATATTTTGATTAAAAATTTAATCTAAAAAGAGCCCCACAACAAGACAAAAACCAGGCCCCTTGAACCCCCAATCACCACACTTGTCCACCACTACACACAACCCACTCCTATCCTCCATTCTCCTTACATGCAATTGCAAGACACACTCCTCTCATTCTCTCTCTCTCATTTTCGAAATCCATCAGCTGAACCCACCTCTCCCTCTCAAAATTCTCTCCATTTCAGCCTCCTTTCCAGCCTCAAAATCACGAACAACAACAACAACAACATCGTCCAGCAACAAACCACAAGAGAGGTGACCTTTTGGTGATGTTTTGAGGCTTGTAACGTGCAAGACTTGAGGTTCCAGCTCTTGTTCGAAGTTCTACATTAAAGTCCAAGGAGATTTCAACCATCCACGACCATCCACACCTTCTAAGCCGCGAGATACATCAAGTGTAAGCTCACTATGTTTGGTTTTGGTCATTTCTCAAGTTTAACTTCATTGTTCACCTAAAAACCCTATTTTTCTTGTTGTAGCAGAAACCTCTCACTACTAACTTGTTTTGGAGAGCTTTCCACGTTATTGAAGGTATCCTACAAGTATAACATGTCGATCTATAGGTGTAACAAGAGTTACACCTAGAAAACCCTCTTTTTGGTTGATTCTCACCACCCAACTTGTGCATCTTGTAACCTTTAAGCACCAACCTTGTAACCTGCTTTCTAATGACTCATTAAACTCTTAATAATCTGTTTTGAATGTTAAAAGTGGTTGTACACCATGAATGGAAGGTGTTAACACAAGAACACCATGAAAAACCACTCTTTCTGCAAGTTACAACACACCTTAAACACTTTCTTGAAAACCCTCTTAGACAAGGGTTATAACCTGCTCAAAAATGAGTTTTAGGCACCCAAACAACCTGATTTTTAAGTTAGATAAAGTTTTGGTAATGAATAAACTTAAGTTCCAATGATTTACACAAGTGTAATGGTCGGTTATGGCATTTTCTATGTATTTGAAGGCTATGGATGTGTAGAATGACTAGGACACGATTTGGGACTGTTATTTCAGTAGTTTTTGATGAATATTAAGAGTGTTAGTATTGTTTAATCTCTGGAACAAAGGACACATTGTGTTTAGACCCATTTTGGTCACTTTCGGGACCCGAAAACAAGCTAAAACTACATAAAAACAAGAAATCTTGAACTACAAACTTTTTAAAGAGAATTCCAGGTTCATTAAGGATTAATAAAGTTTTCTGGAGTTAATGGGAATTTTTAGTGGTCAAAAGATAATTTAAATGGAATTTTAAGTGAAAACGGGTGCTAACAGAGAGACGTTTTTAGGAAAATCTAAGAAAAATGGATATAAGGTGAGAAATTATAAAAAATCATGGCATTCCCGTAGGATAAATAATAAAATGAATTACAAAGTGGAAAAGTTGGTCAAACAAGCTTTTAAAATGGTCAAAACCGGTTAAAAACGCGTTTTAACGGTTTAAACGTAGAAACTAGTCTTCCCACTACTAGGGGTAAATTTTGTGATTTAAAAGGTTAGAAACTTATGAAAATGATTTTAAAAAGTTAGCTACTGGACCTAGACTCAAAAACATGAAAACCCATAGTCAACCATCTTAAACCCTTCGGTTTTACCGTAACCGGCAATGTTAACCGCGTAAATTATAAACCGAGCCCATAAACTGAAAATTTGAGTATACATTCTTAAAATAAAGTTATATTAAGTTCTTGAAACTAATATTTGGTTATAAAGGTCATCTAAACCAAGAAACCAAACTTAAGGGTAAAAACTGTCAATTTAGAAACTTTAGGGGCTAAACTGTAAAAATTTGGTTAAACTTCATAACCGACTCCAATAAGCAACTTAGTCACTTTATTAGCATATTTATCATATATTCTAAACTTAGTAATGTAAAAACCCTTAATTTTATGAGAAACCTCGACTTTCCATAAAAGGAAACTTTTATACAAACCCTAATCGAATCAAAGTTGAACCCGACCAACTAAGGCTTAGACACTCTTGATGCACCTTAAATATGTTAGAGTAGTAGCTAATCACTTAATATATTCATGTTAGGGTGCTAGACTTGAGACATTCCCGGCACACGAAGGATTTCTTTGCTTAACGTCTAAGGTGAGTTCTACTGATCCCTTTTTATTTACTGTTTTTGGGATGGAACATGCTCTTTGTTGAACTATGATTGTGCTTTATTTGATGCTTGTATGTGGGACTTTTTGGATAAGTACTGATACTTATATCATGATCATTAATTCTTTTGTGAATCGCTTGTTTTATGTGGATAGATCTATTTGGGGAATCCCCCATGCACAGTGGCTCCCGCTACAGGGAGGTACCCCACTGAGATCCTGAGGGGTCGTTTGTGGCATGTAATAGGTTTTGAATAAGATACTATGGTGAACCATCCTAGCAGGAATGGTTCACTGTTTTTAGGCTTGGTTCTTTCCTTCGGGAATATCCGGTTAAACACAAGTTTAGAAGAGGCCAACCGGGGACCAAGTGAAGGGTTGATTGTGATACCCCATGATGACTGATACTAAAAATGATGCTTTTAAAATCAAATGAGATTTTTATAAACTTTCACACTTGATTCTAAAACCTTTACTGTGGACTTTAAGAGTTCCTTTTTATTGTTTTGAAACTTTAAGCACTTGAATTCACCAACTTTTTAGTTGACACAATTTTCTTTTGAGCATGTTTCAGGTAACCCATGAAGACTCTTAGCTATTATGGAAGACTTAGACTCAACCCCAAGACCATGGCATTTGCTTGTGTGACCAAAATCATGACTTGAACAATTTGATTCAATGACTATTTTAGTTTGTTGAACTATGTAAACATTTGGGGCTGGATCTGTTTCCAGCCCGGTGTCTTTGAAAACATTAAATGCCATGTGATGTTCTCTCCCTTTGAGCTCCTATATTGGTTTGTTTCCGCTACCATGTATGTTGTTACTAATCTGTGACGTCCCACCCTACCTGGGCCCAGGGGTGTGACAGATTGGTATCGGAGCCAAAGGTTGTAGAGAAGTCGGGAATACCATAGTAGACCCTAGGCTACAACCCTGATACCCTAGGACTGTCCTTATGGGAAAGTGTTGGAATGATCGGGTTGGGTAAATTGGTGATTACACTTGATCAACATAATCATGAATTTACCGAACGCGTAATTTCCATCACGAACCTCTAAGTTATGTCTGGACCTTTCTGTTTGATGCTGATTAACTTTGAAATTTATTTTGACTGGGGATTTGAAATTGATTTTTAAAGATGAACTGTTTTGCCTGACATTATTTTGAGAAACAATTGATTCTAACATCATTGATAAGGGATACATAGAGATTCCTGATACTAATGTCATCACTAGTACTATGAGTATATTATTATTATTAAGACTATCATGAGCTATGAGAACCAAATTACTCATGATGTCTTTTTACAGGAAACCAACCATAGCTGACAAGGGAAAAGCACCTGCATACCCTACTGAGAGCAGTGCACCAACAGGGGACACCATGAAGGCAAAACCACGCACGGAGTATGAGGAATACCTTAGGAGGTGTGGACACCCGGGTTGGATATCCGTCACGTCAGTGGACACTGAAGCTTCCAGGAGCCGGACGCGCTCCCACTCGCCACATGTTGCCGCTCCGTCCCACTCACCTATCCCGCCTATTGGGAATAGGGGAGCATGCACCATCACTTGTTCAAGAAAGAGTGCTAGACCTGGACACCGATTAGGACTCCCATACCCGCACCACCGCCGTTCGAGCGATACCGGGGCCACCCACAAGAGGAGCCCGGGATGCCTCCGAGGCATAGCATGTACGACGGCCCCAACGTACTGGCAGGGGATAGGTATTCACAATCCAGCCATCGGGCTAGTGACATAGGACCTACTAATGCTGCGCTAGAGGAGCTCCTGAAGACCGTCCGTTGCCAAGAGCTGACTCTTAAGCACGCTACCCGGACCTCCTAGTCTGCTCAATTCCAAGCTATGATGGCACCGCACGGGGTGTAGAGATTGGAGCAGGAGCAGAGGAAGAAGAGCTCTGGATGGATGGGACGACTGAAAAAGAAGTGGATGTGAAGGCGACATGTGGAGGGGGGAGAAATATCTGTCTTTGAACAATTGAAGGAAACAAACTTATCATTATCTGACATTATTATTATTATTATTATTCATGGGGGTGATGGCACTTTCCACTTTGTAAGAGCTAGACTCTGATACTATGAACTTTGTCTTGTTTTGAACTGATTCCTATGATACAATGCTGTTGAAACATTTATGATTATCTGTCATGTGTTGTTTATTCATGGTGTTGGGCCATGCCATTCTTTATGACTACTTAAACTGTTTAAATTGGTAATCTGTGGAAAATTGGTAAGTTGTGTGTAATCATACACCGTATTCTCTCCTCGTATAGAGGGAGCCTTGTAGGGAATTGATGCATAGAATGTTTGAAACAAATTATGAGATGCTAAACGACTTTATCTGTAGTACTACAAGAATGCCTACCAGAAGAGGAACACGCATCGGAAGGAAAGGAGCATACCGAGGTCGTCACAAAGGAACAAGGCGAACCAGAAACCAACCTCCTACTCCTCTAGGGACTCCCATTGGGGGGAATGCTAACTCAGGAAATGACGAGAGGATGGCAAATCTTGTGGCACAGCAAATTGCGCATGCTATACCAACCATCATTGCTGAAATTAATGCTGACCGGAATGACGCCGGAGGTGGTACTGGGACTGCAAGCAACGAGGAATCTAAAGCTATCAGGAAGGGGTGCTCCTACAAAACATTCATGGCTTGCAAGCCAAAGGACATCCATGGCACCGAGGGTGCATTTGAAACATATAGGTGGCTGGACGAAATCGAAGTTGTGTTAGACATCAGTGAATGCAAGTTGGAACACATGGTGAGGTTTGCTTCTCAATCTCTCAAGGGACCAGCACTTGAATGGTGGAAAACCATCATTCAGCCTCGAGGCCGGGACGCCGTTGGTAGGATGAACTGGTCTGAGTTTAGGGAACTAATCACCAACAAGTACTGCCCGATCAACCAGCTAGAAAAACTGGAGGCTAGATTTCTGAATCTGGAGATGAGGGGCCCGAACAACACAGAATACATTAACCAGTTCCTTGCATTGTCCCGACTGGTACCAAACTTGGTGATGCTAGAATCCAAGGGCATGGCCCGCTTCATCTAGGGGTTACACCCAAGGGTGAGGGGCATGGTTCGGTCATCCAGGCCTACAACCATACAGGCTGCGGTCGACTTTACCAGTAGTCTGACCGACGACCTTGTTAGTGCTGGGTGGACTGAACATGGGAAAACTGAGGACAAGAAGAAGGCTATGGAAGAAAAGAGGAAGTGGTTTGATACTAGGAAGGTGGTCGGCAGTAGTAGCGGTTCAAACAAGAGACCTAGAGAAGAAGCGAGACGAAGTGACCATGGTGGAAAGGAAAGGAGTTTGTATCTAGGCACAAGCCCCTTCAAAGATAAATGCAAGCTTCATCACCAAGGGGAGTGCAATCCTATGCCTTGTTATCGGTGCAAGAAACCTGGTCACCTGATTAAAGACTGTACCTACGAGCCTGGAAAGCAATGCTATGAGTGCGGAGATCCAGGGCATATGAGGAACAAATGCCCCAAGCTAGCAAGAAACAAGGACACCCGACCCAACAAGCCCAAGGGAAGAGCTTTTGTGATGGACCTAGCTGGAGCCCGAAAGGAACCTGATGTGGTTAATGGTACGTTTCTTGTAAACGATCATCCTGCTACCGTTTTGTTTGATACTGGAGCGACTGTTAGTTTTATCTCTAGTGCTTTTAGATCCTTGATTGACCTAGCTACGTGTACCTTAGCCGATATGTTTATCGTCGAATTAGCTGATGGCAACATTTTAGAAACTAATGAAATCATAAAGGATTGTTCAATAAATCTAAATGGAAATACATTTAAGATAGATATGATACCCATTAAGTTAGGAGGATTTGATGTGGTTGTTGGCATGGACTGGTTAGCTAAGAACAGAGTCAAAATTGTTTGTGATGAATGCCTACTCAAGATACCATTGAACGACAACGAAGAGTTAGTGGTGCAAGGAGAAAGGAGTAACACTTTATGCCCCATGATATCCCATTTAAAAGCTACCAAGAGCTTAAGGAAGGGATGCTCAGCTTTCATCATCTACATGATGAAGACCAAAGAGGAGAAGAAGATTTCAGACATCTCTGGAATACCCTGAGGTGTTTCCGGAAGACCTACCGGGACTTCCCCCGAATCAACAAGTTGAGTTCCAAATAGATTTGTTGCCTGGCGCTGCATCGGTAGCCAAAGCGCCGTATCGACTCGCCCCTCCTGAGATGAAGGAACTGATGACGCAAATTCAAGAACTATTGGACAAAGGATTCATACAGCAGCCAGAAATCATAGAATGGAAATTGGATAACGTCACGATGAACTTTGTTACCAAGTTACCCAGAACGTCTAGGGGTCATGATGCTATTTGGGTAATAGTGGATAGACTAACCAAATCAGCTCACTTCTTACCAATTCAGGAAGACTATGACATGTCAAGATTGGCTCAACTGTATATTAACGAAATAGTGGCTAGGCATGGTGTGCCACTATCCATAATCACTGACCGCGATAGTCGTTTTACTTCACGTTTCTGGAAATCACTTCAACGAGCTTTAGGAACCCGGCTGGACTTAAGCACGGCTTACCACCCGCAAACTGACGGTCAAAGCGAAAGGACTATTCAAACCTTAGAAGATATGCTGAGAGCTTACGTAATTGATTTTGTGGGAACTGGGATAACCATCTTCCATTGGTGGAGTTCTCCTATAATAACAGTTACCATGCAAGTATCAATGCTGCTCCGTATGAGGCTCTCTATGGTAGGAAATGTCGGTCACCCTTGAGTTGGAATGAAATTGGTGATAGTCAAGTATTGGGACCCGACATCGTATTGGAGACCACTGATAAGATTTTCAAGATCAAGTAACGTCTACGGGCAGCAAGGGACCATCAAAAGAAGTACGCTGACAGATGACGAAAACCATTAGAGTTTCAGATATGTGATAGGATAATGCTGAAGGTAGCACCATGGAAGGGAACCGTGAGATTCGGAAAAAAGAGGCAAGTTAAGCCCAAGATACATTGGACCATTTGAAATACTTGCAAGAATTGGTCCTTTGGCTTACAAGTTGAAACTACCTCAGCAAATGAGTTATATACACGACACCTTCCACGTGTCAAACTTGAAGAAATGTCTGGTAGACAAAACCTTGGATCTACCGTTGAAGGAGACAAGAATCAATGATAAGCTGAACTTCGTGGAAGAGCCAATAGAGATCACAGACCACTAGGTTAAGCAACTCAGACTAAGCCGCATACCCAAGGTTAAGGTTAGATGGAACTCGAGACGAGGGCCGGAATTCACTTGGGAACGTGAGGATGAGATGAGGAAGAACTACCCGCATCTCTTTAAACCCACCCGTACCAATTCTAAGCGAAGTTAAAATTTTGGGATGAAATTTCCTAAATGGTGGGAGAATGTGACACCCGGTCCCAAGGTCACTATTCTAAACCCTAATTTATTTGCATCATATCCCATCTTATGTGTACTAATAATGGAAACAATTTAATTATATCATGAATGTTAGAATCACCAATTGTTATTTGATCTATTTTTATGATTCTATGTGATTTATGTGAATTTAGTCATTTTAAGTCTTGCCTTTTTAGAAAATTCGTGCCCGGGAATATTGATTAGGCACCCTAAGTAGAATATGCAATATTAATTGAAACAATTTAAAAATATGTTTGCACACACACACTTGAAGTTTTCGGACCTAGCATGCATTATCATGCATAAGACAATCTACTAACTAAAAACTATTACCCTTTTAAATACTACACTACAAAAATAACACCACCTAATAATATTTTGATTAAAAATTTAATCTAAAAGAGCCCCACAACAAGACAAAAAGTTGCCCCCTTGAACCCCCAATCACCACACCTGTCTACCACTACACACAAACCACTCCTATCCTCCATCTCCTTATATGCAATTGCAAGACACACTCCTCTCATTCTCTCTCTCTCTCATTTTTGAAATCCATCAGCTGAACCCACCTCTCCCTCTCAAAATTCTCTCCATTTCAGCCTCCTTTCTAGCCTCAAAATCGCGAACAACAACAACAACATCGGCCAGCAACAAACCACAAGAAAGGTGACTTTTGGTGATGTTTTGAGGCTTGTAACGTGCAAGACTTGAGGTTCCAGCTCTTGTTCGAAGTTCTACAGTCAAGTCCAAGGAGATCTCAACCATCCACAACAATCCACACCTTCTAAACCGCAAGATACATCAAGTGTAAGATCACTATGTTCGGTTGTGGTCATTTCTCAAGTTTAACTTCATTGTTCACCTATGTAGAAGACTACATAAGGCTCGGCAAAACAACAAACTCGGAAACTAAAGATGACAAGCGAAAGACAGATTCACGCGAGATGAAGTACTCAAGTGAAAAGGACATCCACGCGAAAGGATGAGCCGCGCGACAAGTCTGTCTCGCGAGAACTGTTTGTTTAGTATAAATGGTTTAGTTTTCGTTGTGTAATTAAGCTTTTGATCATATTTCACTCCTGTACTGTGTGATTCTCGCACAAGACTTGTAATAGGTTGTTTATTCAATACAAGAAGTATTTTTGATCAATTCGATTCTTCTTTCATTCAAATCATGTTTACATTCCGCATTCTCATGATTGAGATCGTGATTTGATTGTTTCTGGGAGATATCCACGGTTTTACAATTGGTATCAGAGCATTAGGCACTAGAACCACGATTTGAAGAAGTTTTGGATTGATCTTTACTCATTTCTGGTGGTTTTTATCATTGGTTACTTGAGATTAAGCCATGGTGATGTTATGCTGCAAAAATTTTGAGCATTTGGATTGAATTGGACTGATTTAGCGGACTTTAGTTGAACTTTAATCATAACTAAAATTAAAAATTGAACTAAATTCATTAAAATCGGACTAATATGAGTATAATCGGACCTATTCAGTGATTTGGAGGTGAGTTTTGCTTGGAAACACTTGGAGAATTGACTGCGTACGAAAATTGGAATTTTCACGTGCGAGATTAACATTTTTCGCACAGGCAGTTAACTTACTTTTCACGCGATTTCTCTTGAAGGATAAAGTGGAATTTCGCACGAAGTAAAACCTCGCGCGAAAAATTTGGTCGCGCGAAAACCGTTTTCGCACGAAAGCTTCTCTCGCGAAAAGTCTGATTTCTGAATTTCTGATCAACATGTCTTCAACAACACCTAATCTAAAGCATCTTACTGCTTCTCTTCATCTTGATACTGAAATTGGTACTGGGAACAAGCCACCTAGACTTCTCAGCAAAGCTGATTATGCTGATTGGGCCTACAGATTCGAAAATCATGTTATCTATACTGAACCGAAGATGTGGAGGTCGATCAAGTATGGTCATTACATTCCCCTGTACAAGAATGATAAAGGAGAGATGGTCCAGAAACCTGAACATTTGTGGGATGAAGATGACATTAAGAGATTAGAGCTTGATGACAAGGCTTATGCGGCTATTACTATGACCATGACTACTGAAATATCGCACAAGTTTCAAGAGTTCAGAGGTGCAAAAGTGTTATGGGATGCATTGGAAACTCAGATCATGGGCAATAAAGATACGAGGGATAGTAAAAAAGATATGTTGAATCAAGAACTCAACATGTTTAACCATGTTGTGGGTGAAGCTTTGGATGTTCAGATTGCCAGGTTTGTTAAACTGGTAACAAAAATGAAGAGTGTTGGGATTACTCTGGAACCAATTATGGTAAACAAGAAGCTGCTGAATTCACTTCCATACAGTTGGAATCACAACTGTACACTGATCAAGAGAACTAAAGACTTGTATACTCTTCCTATGACCGATCTTATTTCAACCATCAAGTCATATGAGATGGATGATAAGCAGAGAGCTGTAAATCATCTTAGTTCTTTGGGTGCTGAAGCAACTGCTCTTTATGCTAAGATGGCTAGTAATCATAATTACTATGTCAGTTATACACAGATGTGTGAGCAACAACAAACTGGAAGTTTGACATCTTCTAATATACAACCAATTATGAACCCTCAAATTCAAATTCCAGCTACTCAACACTATTTCCCCATCATCCATCACAAATCCCTCAAACTCAAGCTCCTCAAAGTGGTCAACATACTTATGTTGCTACCACAAATCCTTCAAAGCAGACAGTCCAGATTGCTGAGGAACATCTTCCCCTATTCACTACATTCATGTCAAGCTATGAAGCCTTTATGGCTGGTAGACTCACTACTCCTAATGTTTTGGTTGATGATCTTCAACAAGTCAATCCTGATGATGTAGAAGAAAATGACATCAAGTGCCAAATGGCCATGGTGGTTTGCAGGGCAAAGAACTTTGCTAGAGGTACTGGGAGAAAGATGTTTGGTGTAAACAACTCTAGCAAAATTGGTTTTGACAAATCTAATCTGAGATGTTACAACTGTGACAAACCAGGTCACTTTGCTAGAGAATGTACTGAACCCAAGTCTGGTCAAGTTGAAGCTCCAAAAAGAATGGTCAATATGGATATTGAAACAAAGAAAGACACAGCAAGTACTTCTGGAAGCAACAAAGCATTGGTTTCACAAACTAATGTTGAATATGATTGGTCTGACCAAATGGAAGCTCTTGATCTGACATTGTCTACTGCTTTTATTGCCAAGGTCGTTACCGAACCTGAAGAAGAAGAGAATCTGTTTGCTTAGTTTGTTTCTGATGATCTGATGGAAGGTTTGTTTGCTGAGAAAGAAGAAAAGAAGGAGGAAGTTGAAGAAGAAAAGGAGGAAGTTGAAGAAAAGAAGGAGGAAATTGAAGAAGAGAAAGAAGAAGGTAACTGTGAAGAAAAAGCTGAGAAGAAAGAACAGGATGAGAAAATTGTTGCGAAAAGGATAGCAGTTGAAGAGTACACTGTTGAGCCTCCAGTCAAATGTCAATGTGAAGATCTAAAGACTGTTGAAGTTGCTCCAGTGGAAGATCAAGCTGCTGATATGAAGGCCTTTATGGTTAAGAAAGTTGAAGGGACTGAAGGAGAAAGTTCTGAACCAAAGTTATATGATGGTTTATGCACAAATTCTTGTGTTGAGAAAGTTCAAAGGTATAGAGTTCATAATGAGAACTTGATAATGGAAGTTGAAAAACTTCAATATCAAGCTCAAAAACACAAAACAAATGAAAAGATTTTCAAAGAAAAACTTGAAGGTTTAAATAAAATGGTATATAATTTACAATTAAATCTTCATGATAAAGAATGTACAAATAATGATTTGACAAATAGAAATAATGAACTCGCCTTAGAAATTAATAGACTCAACAGTGAACTAGCCTCGGCTAAATTGACTATTGAAAAATTTAAACTTTCATCAACTATGGTTGAAGGGATTATCAAATCACAAATGACATAGAAGATAAAAGGAGGAAAATGCGGTGTTGGATTTTCAAACATTGCTCCTCCAATTAATCATGATTATTCATGTTTACCTTCATCTGATGTCATTTCTGATTCTGATATGAGCTACGGGATAGGTTTTTCTCCATTCTTAGAATTAAAACCTTCAGTTAAAGTAAATCTCTCTGTTGATCCTATCATAATAACTAAACCTAAACAATCAACGAAAATTTTTATGCAGATCATATGAAGGTGGATGGTTTGGTTGAAGAGTGGGAGAGTGACAGTGAGAGTGATAATGAGAATGAAAGTTTGACAAATAAGAATGTAAATGTTTTAAGATCTGGTTGTTATCAAACTTTATCAAGAAATGAAAAGATTGTTGATTTGAATGAGATTAAATCAAATAATACATGTAATTTGAATGCAAATCAGAGGGAAAATCAAAAGGCAAAACTTGAAAAGGACTTTAAAAATAGATTTGTTTCTAAAGGTTTAATTGAAAATGAAGATTATATTTTTAAAGAAACGAATTTTTGATTCTTTAAAAATAAACTTCATCATAATGCTAACCTTGTGAACCAAGATATTTATAGCCCAGATTTGCAAGTGAATGCTCTTTCTTCATCCAATCTAAAAATTCAAAAGCCCGGTCCTTCTCCAGCATCCATTCATATAACAAAGCCTGGTCCTACTCCAGCAAATTCTAAGACTGGTCCTATTCCAGCATCATCAATTCCAAAAGTCACAGTTGCTAAATCTCATATCAAAAGTGGTCATAATTCAACAATATCCTCGAATTTGCAAAAGATGAACAACCAATTATCAAATGAAGCAAAGATTCGAGAGACTGTGCAGAATGTTAAACCAAAAAGTCAATCTGACTTTGGTTTTTATGACAATTTCCATAATTGTCATCCACAGTTTGTTTTCCACACACAACAAAGGAAATGTTATCAGTGTGAAAACATAAATCATTTGGCAAACAATTGTCCTTTTCGACAAAAATCACTAAGCAAACAACGATTTCATAATTCTATTGCTCATAATAGAAAAATGTTTTTCACTCGTGGAAAATTTGCAAAACAAATGAAATCAAAAGTTGATAATGCTTATAATGTCGAAAAGCATAAGAATTTGAAAAATGATTTAAAAGAAACAATCAAGGTGAAAAGTGTTAATGAAAGGACTGATGTGCTAAATAAATATAACAATCTAAAATCATTTTGTCTTAATGCAACACATAGTGTGCTCAAGTCATGTTTGACTTGGGTACCAAAAGCTAAGTAATTTTGTTACTTATGCAGGGACAACCGCAAAAGACTATTGAAAGCCTATGGCATGTAGACAGCGGTTGTTCAAGACACATGACTGGAAATTTATCTTTACTACAAGATGTTCGGTCTTATAATGGTGTGTAACACCCGTATATTTCTTTTAAAGAAATAAAAGAATAAAAGGGAAAGAAAATGGGGGAAAAGAGAGTCAACCCCAAAGTTGAGGGACCAAAAGTGTTCAATATGATAAAAATCTTAAAAGTTGGTGTAAAAGGCAGTATGGTCGCCCATACTCACTGCACAATATCTTTGTTCGATTTTCAGAGAGAGAAAGAAGACAGAAGCTTCGGGTTTGAGAAGGAAATTCAAGCAAAATTCGAATTCAAGGTAAGAATTCGTGAAGTTTAGTTGTTCTTGGCTAACCTTAGCCTCGGTTATATGCTTACATGTGTTTGTATGTGTTCAAGAGTGTGTTTAGAAGGCTTCTGAGTGTTGGAATCGTTTGAAGAAGCTCGGGTGAAGAGTGTTAAGATTTGAAGCAACAAAGGTGAGTTCTAGACCCCGTGTTTCACATGTTTTTACAAACTTTTGGGGCTGGAAATACATATAAAAATGTTTTACACTTATTTGAATGTTGCCCGTATGTGCATGCGTATGTATGTTAGTGATTTATGCTATGATTCATGCTTAGTGTAGTATGTACATGTTTAGAACTAAGTATTATGTTGTTTGGGGACTGGAATACGACTTAGAAACATGAATAGGCTACTAATACGACTAATAAGACCAAATAGTGGTAGTATGACCATCAAGAAATTTTCTAAGTGTGGGGTTATACGACTGAATAGTGGTCGTATGACCATTAGAAATATTCTAAGTGTGGGGTTATACGACTGAACAGTGGTCGTATGACCATTAGAAATTTTCTAAGTGTGGGATCATATGACTGAACAGTGGTCGTATGACCATTAGAAATTTCCCAAGTATGGGAGATGATACGACCGAACAGTGGTCGTATGACCTGTAAAAATTTCCCAAGGCTGAGGATGATACGACTGAACAGTGGTCGTGTGACCTAGGAAAAATTTTCTAAGTTAAGGTGAAACGACTGAGAAGGTGATACGACTGAGCAGGGCTCATACGACTACATAGTGCTCATACGACTGAACACTTAGAATTTTTACAGAAAATTTCAGGAAATCTGATTTATGGAATTTTGACCAGAGTTGACTAGGGTTAATAAATGATGATGATTCATAAATGTAATGATGATAATTGATTGACCCTTATTACTACTGATTTTATTATCAGTATATTATTATTATTAACAATGTTATTAATTTAATATTGTTAAAGTATGTACTGGCATGACGAAGAATGACTAAGATTTAACGAAGAGCATAATCATTAATAAGTGAAAGATTAATGATAAAGAAAATGGAATGTAAAGTAAAAGATAATGAAAGAGTACGAATTGAACGGATGATGATAATAGTAACAATTATTATCTGTAAGTATGAAGGATGTATGCTCACGAATGAAATATCATAATAAAGCCTGACAGAATCTAGATGATAATGAATGATAATGAATCCTTAATGGACGAATGAAAACGTGAAAGATTTGCAAGAGAAGTGCACCAAAGTGCATGGTCCTAAATGCCACAAGCTCAACCGCGTGAGGTTCAGCTAATCTTTAAGATTGCACGTAAAGGTTCCAGTCTTGTGACTGACCTTCGGGGTGGTACATGGTGTCTAGTATGTTACCCACTTTGGTGGGGGTGTAGTTACCCACTTCGGTGGGGGTGATGTTACCCACTTCGGTGGGGGTGTAGTTACCCACTTCGGTGGGGGTGATGTTACCCATTTCGGTGTGGGTGTAGTTACCCACTTCGGTGGGGGTGATGTTACCCACTTCGGTGGGGGTGTAGTTACCCACTTCGGTGGGGGTGATGTTACCCATTTCGGTGGGGGTGTAGTTACCCACTTCGGTAGGGGTGATGTTACCCATTTCGGTGGGGGTGTTGTTAACCGAGTTATGTTTAACTTCGGGGGTGTGGCATAAGGCCAAATATAGTTATGAGGTGAGCGACTTTGTGTTGCAACAGACTCGGATGGAGTTCAATCTCTGTGATTGACTCGTACGGGATCTTTGTCGCGTATCCCGATGCTGTGCTAGTCTTCGGACATGAGTCGGGGATATTGCATGAGACAAGATCTAGATGAGAATGAGAAATATGAAAGAAAGTCTTGCATGGTCTAGGGGTAACAGAGTGTCGGTCTATGGACTGAGAGCCATAGGGGCACTAAGCGTCGGTCTATGGACTGAGAGCCATAGGGGCACCATTATGTTGGAGTATGCCTTGCCGGCTCATGGGTATGAACCATGAGGGCAGAGAAGGGAGGTGACCCTTAGAGATTTGCATGCTTAACGAATGAAAGTTATAGAACGAAAGAATGATAGTAATGAACGGAAGGAACATAATGATAACGTAAGAATTGGGATCCATGTCACTTGACCTCAGTAATCATGGCTGTGTGCCATGAAGAGGGTAAAGTGTGACTGGACCTAGATAAAAGTGAAAAATAGAGGATGCATGAAAGCAATGAACGTACTAATAAATGAAATGAACGTAAGAATGAACGTACCGTACGTAAAGACGAATGTAACGAACGTATGAGTGAAAGTAAGAAACGCACGAACGAAAGCTAATGAATGAATGATGAAGATAATAATAATATTATCTACATGTACGTATGTTGTATGATCGTATGTATAAAAGAACGTATTTTTGGATGGAAAGTAAAGTATGTTTTATTACAAAACTAGAACTCACTCAGCAACACTGACGTTTTATGTATTTTCAAGTTGGCAGGTATGTTGCTGAGGATGGCATAGGGCGACTACTCAGTTGTTGGGGCTGGCATCCATATATTGATATGTCATTGTGTTTTAAAATAAAAGGATGTTGTATTGTAACAAAATGACATGTTTTAATTATTAATAGAAGTTTTAGATTCCGCTGCAAAGTAAATATATGTTTAAAACGTTTTATGTGCGATGAATGACCAACTGTGAGGTGCCCGGGAACGGGGCCTTACAATTTGGTATTAGAGCCAAAGTTTAAGTGAAATGGGTAAATTTTCATAATAAACCTAGTCTTAAACTGAGAATGGGACGGAAAAGGAAGGGATGCCAAGCTGAGTAGCTGCGTGCCATCAGGTATTTTCTTAAAGTTAACCGGCATTGTGTGTGCATGTTATGTGATTATGTGTTACTGTTAGATTTAGATGCTAATGTAGACAGGACAGGTAATGCTCGGGGTATGAAAAGTAAGGTAAGTGGCTAATCACAACTGATCACTGTAATTAGAGACTTACTATACTTGACATGAACTGGGCTATTCCCTGGAATGACCGTGTTAGTGTTTAAATCTTTCAGTGTAAGTTAGAGAATGGCCGGTGGTATACCTTCTAAGGCTTCCTGTGGTGGAGGTAGTGACGGACGTGGTGTTAAACCACGAGTCACGAGAGCACGATCTAGAGTGGAACAGGTGGTTCACGAGGAGCCCGAAACACCTCAACCGGGAGGTGGTGATGAGAGTGCTAACTTGAGAGCCTCGGTGAAAGAGGCGGTGGTTGAAGAAGTGCAACAGGTCATGCAGACGATCTTACCGTCTGTAGTGACCGAGGTGGTAAAGGCTGTTAGAGACGTGGGAAGACAGGAAAGGGGTAGATCATCAGGCTCAAGGAGACGGCCCGAGACTGAAACGGTTTTCTTCGATGACGAAGAGGAAGAATAGCCTGCGCCGGAGACGGCACGAGGCTGTGATTATGGGGCGTTTCGGCGATGCAAACCCCCAACTTTTGATGGTAATGGCACTGTTGCTGCAGCTCACCGATGGGTGAGAGAGATGGAAGCTGTTTTGAGTATTACTGAGTGCCGGGAAGATCAGAAAGTTAAGTTTGCCACTCATTCTTTCGTGGACTCAGCTTTATGCTGGTGAGACAACATAGTTCAAGTTGAGGGTAGTCGGGCTATCGGAAGGATGAGATGGCCAGAGTTAAAGGGGTTAGTGATTGAGGAGTTCTGTCCTCACCGTGAGATGGACAAGGTAGAAAGGGAATTCCTGCAGTTAGAAGCGGGGACGATGACGCATCAACAGTATACCACAAAATTTAACGAGATGGCACGTCTGGTGCCGGATCAGGTGACTCCCCTATCCCGAAAGATAAAGCGGTATATTCAGGGTTTGCCAGCAGATATTCGTAGGCACATGATCGCTGCCCGACCGAGTACGTTCAGGTCGGCGGTAGATTTGGCGGGAAGGTTATACGATGAAAGATCGATGGTGGTGACAGAAGCTAGCAAGAAAGGAGAAGGTGATCGGGATTGGAATAGGAAGCGATTGGAACGTGGCAAAGTCGCTCCAAGTAACAAAGGTGCACGGGTGGATGATCAGCGTGTGGTCATAACTGAGACGGGATCAGGAAAGTGTGACAAGTGTGGACACAAGCACCCCGGGGAATGTAGACTGGGGACCAATGTCTGTTTCCGTTGTGGTAGGACCGGACATGTGGCGAAGAACTGCGGTATGGGGAGGTGTTATTCTTGTGGGGAGGAAGGTCACATGAGCAGGGATTGTGAGATGCCAAGGGCGGAAGGTTCGGGAGTGAAGAAGGCTGGAAGAGAAGGACGGAGGGCAAACACAGCAACTACACGATGACGCGGGAGGAGGCTAGGGTGAACCCCGATGTTACGTCAGGTATGTTTCTAGTCAATTCACCTTTAGCCTTTGTGTAGTTTGATTATGGCTCTGGTTTAATTCCTGCTGTCTTTTGTGATAAGTTGCATGTTAGGAATAGAAAGAATCGATGTCATTCGACTTAGGAGCTAATATAGGTAAGTCTACTAGATTACCCAGTGCACTAAAGGACCCCGCAATAAAATTGAGAGAGCGCTTGTTTTTCCTGTTAGACCATCCCTGATAGACGTAGGTGGATAGACGTACACCTCCGGGTGAATCGAATAGTAACTTATGAGGCAAGCACCAAGTGCTGCAAAAGAAATGAATTGATTGGTGGTGCCCGATAAAAGTTCGGTGCCGATCTGCGACAATGGATTAAGATGAAGGTTTCACCGAGAAGGATGTACGGCGATCGGAAGAGAACGAAAACAAAAGGAGAAGGAACATTGATGAGCCCTTCGACGTAGAGATTACTATTAGTGGATTCACTAGGTTACCTGATGCCCTAGTGGATTGCGTGATGCAATTAAGAAAGTTATGTCACCCGTTGTCTAAGGAACAATTTCATCCTGTGAGTGATTCATTGAACGACAACGTACGATAGTTTCGACGTTGTAGCAAACAAGTAGAATGGGAGCTTGGAAGTAAAGGAAAGAGCTAAATTTGGATTGAGTCACCAA
The DNA here is from genome assembly GCA_024085815.1 of Flaveria linearis. NCBI lineage: Eukaryota > Viridiplantae > Streptophyta > Magnoliopsida > Asterales > Asteraceae > Flaveria > Flaveria linearis. The sequence continues at coordinate 46,302,610 of CM044013.1, forward strand.
ATAAGCCGAATTGTCTTTCTTGTCAGTGTTGGGTTGCCAAAGGGTCATTATTCATACGTAAAGAACATCAAATAAGGGCTAGCAACTATACTCAAGTTGATGGCCGTGTTTTTCAAGCATTAAAGCTGAAGGTTCTCAGTGATGCTCTGAAGCTCAATGATTATGACACTGAGACTTTGCTCGGATATTGTGATGATTCTTTTAATCGTAGTGACCGCACCCTACATGGCATGCTTGAGGTCGCAGGTGCTGGTCAAATAATCATTGATCAGTATGCATGGGTTGCCAATGCAGAATAGTCAAAGACAGACCAGAAATCGAATGTCGATAAACGATGTAGAGCGATTGAATTCCAGATGAGAGACTGGAAGAAGAGATGAAACAGTATTGGTCACAAGGGTTTAAGGAATAACAGGTTTCGGGGACGAAACCTATATAAGGGGGGTGGACTTGAAACACCCGTATATTTCTTTTAAAGAAATAAAAGAATAAAAGGGAAAGAAAATGGGGGAAAAGAGAGTCAACCCCAAAGTTGAGGGACCAAAAGTGTTAAATATGATAAAAATCTTAAAAGTTGGTGTAAAAGGCAGTATGGTCGCCCATACTCACTGCACAATATCTTTGTTCGATTTTTAGAGAGAGAAAGAAGACAGAAGCTTCGTGTTTGAGAAGGAAATTCAAGCAAAATTCGAATTCAAGGTAAGAATTCATGAAGTTTAGTTGTTCTTGGCTAACCTTAGCCTCGGTTATATGCTTACATGTGTTTGTATGTGTTCAAGAGTTTGTTTAGAAGGCTTCTGAGTGTTGGAATCGTTTGAAGAAGCTCGGGTGAAGAGTGTTAAGATTGGAAGAAGCAAAGGTGAGTTCTAGACCCCGTGTTTCACATGTTTTTACAAACTTTTGGGGCTGGAAATACATATAAAAATGTTTTACACTTATTTGAATGTTGCCCGTATGTGCATGCGTATGTATGTTAGTGATTTATGCTATGATTCATGCTTAGTGTAGTATGTACATGTTTAGAACTAAGTATTATGCTGTTTGGGGACTGGAATACGACTTAGAAACATGAATAGGCTGCTAATACGACTAATAAGACCAAATAGTGGTCGTATGACCATCAAGAAATTTTCTAAGTGTGGGGTTATACGACTGAATAGTGGTCGTATGACCATTAGAAATATTCTAAGTGTGGGGTTATACGACTGAACAGTGGTCGTATGACCATTAGAAATTTTCTAAGTGTGGGATCATATGACTGAACAGTGGTCGTATGACCATTAGAAATTTCCCAAGTATGGGAGATGATACGACCGAACAGTGGTCGTATGACCTGTAAAAATTTCCCAAGGCTGAGGATGATACGACTGAACAGTGGTCGTGTGACCTAGGAAAAATTTTCTAAGTTAAGGTGAAACGACTGAGAAGGTGATACGACTGAGCAGGGCTCATACGACTGCATAGTGCTCATACGACTGAACACTTAGAATTTTTACAGAAAATTTCAGGAAATCTGATTTATGGAATTTTGACCAGAGTTGACTAGGGTTAATAAATGATGATGATTCATAAATGTAATGATGATAATTGATTGACCCTTATTACTACTGATTTTATTATCAGTATTTTATTATTATTAACAATATTATTAATTTAATATTGTTAAAGTATGTACTGGCATGACGAAGAATGACTAAGATTTAACGAAGAGCATAATCATTAATAAGTGAAAGATTAATGATAAAGAAAAATGGAATGTAAAGTAAAAGATAATGAAAGAGTACGAATGAACGAATGATGATAATAGTAACAATTATTATCTATAAGTATGAAGGATGTATGCTCACGAATGAAATATCATAATAAAGCCTGACAGAATCTAGATGATAATGAATGATAATGAATCCTTAATGGACGAATGAAAACGTGAAAGATTTGCAAGAGAAGTGCACCAAAGTGCATGGTCCTAAATGCCACAAGCTCAACCGCGTGAGGTTCAGCTAATCTTTAAGAGTGCACGTAGAGGTTCCAGTCTTGTGACTGACCTTCGGGGTGGTACATGGTGTCTAGTATGTTACCCACTTCGGTGGGGGTGTAGTTACCCACTTCGGTGGGGGTGATGTTACCCACTTCGGTGGGGGTGTAGTTACCCACTTTGGTGGGGGTGATGTTACCCATTTCGGTGGGGGTGTAGTTACCCACTTTGGTGGGGGTGATGTTACCCACTTCGGTGGGGGTGTAGTTACCCACTTCAGTGGGGGTGATGTTACCCATTTCGGTGGGGGTGATGTTACCCATTTCGGTGGGGGTGTTGTTACCCGAGTTATGTTTAACTTCGGGGGTGTGGCATAAGGCCAAATATAGTTATGAGGTGAGCGACTTTGTGTTGCAACAGACTCGGATGGAGTTCAATCTCTGTGATTGATTCGTACGGGATCTTTGTCGCGTATCCCGGTGCTGTGCTAGTCTTCGGACATGAGTCGGGGATATTGCATGAGACAAGATCTAGATGAGAATGAGAAATATGAAAGAAAGTCTTGCATGGTCTAGGGGTAACAGAGTGTCGGTCTATGGACTAAGAGCCATAGGGGCACTAAGTGTCGGTCTATGGACTGAGAGCCATAGGGGCACCATTATGTTGGAGTATGCCTTGCCGGCTCATGGGTATGAACCATGAGGGCAGAGAAGGGAGGTGACCCTTAGAGATTTGCATGCTTAACGAATGAAAGTTAAAGAACGAACGAATGATAGTAATGAACGGAAGGAACACAATGATAACGTAAGAATTGGGATCCATGTCACTTGACCTCAGTAATCATGGCTGTGTGCCATGAAGAGGGTAAAGTGTGACTGGACCTAGATAAAAGTGAAAAATAGAGGATACATGAAAGCAATGAACGTACTAATAAATGAAATGAACGTAAGAATGAACGTACCGTATGTAAAGACGAATGTAACGAACGTATGAGTGAAAGTAAGAAACGCACGAACGAAAGCTAATGAATGAATGATGAAGATAATAATAATATTATCTACATGTACGTATGTTGTATGATGGTATGTATAAAAGAACGTATTTTTGGATGGAAAGTAAAGTATGTTTTATTACAAAACTAGAACTCACTCAGCAACACTGACGTTTTATGTATTTTCCAGTTGGCAGGTATGTTGCTGAGGATGGCATAGGGCGACTACTCAGTTGTTGAGGCTGGCATCCATATATTGATATGTCATTGTGTTTTGAAATAAAAGGATGTTGTATTGTAACAAAATGACATGTTTTAATTATTAATAGAAGTTTTAGATTCCGCTGCAAAGTAAATATATGTTTAAAACGTTTTATGTGCGATGAATGACCAACTGTGAGGTGCCCGGGAACGGGGCCTTACATGGTGGTATAGTAATTTTCGCAGGAGACAAAGGAGGACGTATAACTAAGCGTGGTACAGTTACTAATGGTGTCTTTAGCTTTGTAAATGTGAACTTTGTTAAGGAATTAAAACATAACCTGTTAAGTGTGTCTCAAATTTGTAACAAACAATATTCTACACACTTCACTAACAAAGAATGCTTAATCATAAAACCGGATTTTGTTATTCCTGAGGAATGGGTTTTAATGAGGACTCCGAGAGACAATGACACATATCTTCTTGATATACATTGTTCAAATTCTTTGGTAACCGCTTCTTGCTTATTATCCAAAGCATCGGAGAATGATTCGATGTTATGGCATCATCGGTTAGGACATGTAAATCTTAAAAATATGAACAAACTGGTACGTGAAAATCATGTCATTGGTTTACCCGAAAAAGAATTTCAATTAAATGAACATTGTTTGTTATGTTCAAAGGGTAAACAACATAAACTTCCTAACAAACCAATTGCACACAACTCAATCGAATCAATCTTACAACTCTTACACATGGATCTATTCGGTCCAGTGAGTGTTTTAAGTTTGGGTCGAAGATCTTATTGTTTGGTTGTTACTGATGACTTTTCTAGATTTACTTGGGTGTTTTTCTTAGCATCTAAGGATGAGACTCCACACCTTTTGATCAAATTCATCAATTTGGTGGAGAATCAGACAGATAAAAAGGTAAAATGCATCCGAAGTGACAATGGAACAGAGTTTTGCAATCAAACGTTGAATGAGTTTTGTGAATCCAAGGGCATTGCTAGACAATTTAGTGCTACAGGCACTCCACAACAGAATGGGGTTGCAGAAAGAAGGAATAGAAGATTGATTGAAGCTGCTAGAACAATGATATCTGCTGCCAAATTACCTTTGTTCTTTTGGGCTGAAGCAGTAAATACTGCATGTTATGTTCAGAATCATGTTTTAATCAAGAAAAGATTAAATATGAATCTGTATGAAATATTTTATATACACAAACCCAAAGTTAAATATATTTAAGCCTTTGGTTGTTGTTGCACTTTGTTGCATACAACTGAATCAACTTCGAAATTTTCTGAAAAGGCTGATGAATGTTACTTTGTGGGATATGCTGCCAATAAGGTTGCATATCGAGTTTATAATAAAAGAACACGACAAATAATTGAGTCATTTAACATTGATTGGCACGAGCTTAACATAACTGATGCAGGTTCAGCTCCTTCATGGGTTTATGATTATGAATCTTTGTTCATAAATTTTAAAATTTCTAAACCTTCGTCTGCAGATTCTAATTTTCAAGCAATATCTTTGGAGAACAAAATCATTAAGGAACTTCCATCCATTATATCTGATGATTCTGCAATTTCTTCATCATCCAAGGCTATTCCTACAGCTTCTGTGTAAGTATCTGAATGTTCTGAGTTATCAGATATTCCTTGAGAACAAATTCCCAATCAGGAGCTGGAAGAATCATCGAGTTCACCATTATCTTCGTCTTCTTCAGAAACTATGGATACACCAATAGAAGTCATTCAAGTTCCTTTTGAAGAATCTCCAAATGTGTCTACTGCTATTGAAAATCCTATTTCAGATGACACACTTGAAGAAAATATTGTGTATCAATCTAGACAATCTGAAGAAGTTCTTGACAATGTTGAACATATTACTAATTTGGAAGATGGGATGATTGCAGATGATATTCCTCAATTAAGAATACATAAAACTCATCCAACAGAAGCAATCATTGGTCCATTGCATGAAGGAGTCATTACCAGAAGTCGACCAGGAGCAATCAATACATGCCTTTATGCTTGCTTTCTATCGCAAATAGTGCCTAAGAATGTGGAAATGGCACTCAAGGAAAACAGCTGGATAGAAGCAATGCAAGATGAGTTGATGCAATTTAAGAAGCTGAATGTTTGGTATCTTGTTGAACTTCCAAAGGATAAGCTTCCGATTGGAACAAAGTGGATATTCAGAAACAAAACGGATGAAAAAGGTGTTATAGTTCGGAACAAAGCACGTCTTGTGGTGCAGGGATTCTATCAAGTTGAAGGATTTGATTATGAAGAAGTGTATGCTCCTGTTGCAAGACTTGAAGCAATACGCATATTCTTAGCTTTTGCTTCATACATGAATATCAAGGTGCATCAGATGGATGTTAAAACTGCATTTTTATAGGGGGAAATGAAGGAAGAAACCTATGTTTGTCAGCCTCCAGGATTTGAAGACCCAGATCATCCTAATTATGTTTACAAGTTGGATAAGGCATTATATGGTTTACATCAAGCACCTCGTGCTTGGTATGCAACTCTGACTGAACATTTGCTTGCAAATGGTTATTCACGAGGCGCAATTGATCAAACCTTATTCATTCGTAAATCAGGCGATAACATCATTCTGGTTCAAATCTATGTCAATGATATCATTTTTGGATCTACCAATGATAGTATGTGCACGGATTTTGAAGAAGTGATGAAGAAGAAATTTAAGATGAGTTCTCTTGGAGAAATTTCATTTTTCTTGGGTATTCAAGTTACTCAATCTGAAACTGGTATTCTCATTCATCAAGAAAAGTATGTTCAGACTATTCTTGAGAAATACAGGTTTCAAGATTCCAAAGAAGCTCTAACTCCCATGGCTTCTCGTCCTACTCTTACTCCAGATCCATTAGGAGAATCCGTTGATCAACATCTGTACAGATCAATGATTGGTTCCCTCATGTATCTCACTGCAAGCAGGCCGGATATCATGTTCCCTGTTTGTCAGTGTGCCCGCTATCAGAGTGATCCAAAGGAATCACACATGAAAGCTGTCAAGCGGATTTTCAAGTATCTCAAGGGTCAACCCAAACTTAGTCTTTAGTATCCTCGATTTTCTGATTTCAATTTATTTGCTTATACTGACAGTGATTATGGTGGTTGTAATTTAGACAGGAAATTGACTACAGGAGGATGTCAATTCCTGGGCAACCGACTCATTTCTTGGCAGTGTAAAAAGTAGAACACTGTATCCACATCCACTGCCGAAGCTGAATATGTGGCTGCATCGAGCTGTTGTTCCCAGCTTGTCTGGATTCAACAACAACTTCTCGATTATGGTCTCAACATCTATGACACACCCATTTGGTGTGACAACACGGCAGTTCTGAACATCGTTAAAAATCCCATTTAACACTCCAAAACTAAACACATTGACATCCACATCCATTTTATCCGTGACTGTTTTGATCGAAAACTTATTCATTTAAAACAAGTGACGTCAACCGAAAAATATTGCTGACTTATTTACCAAGGCATTTGATCATTCTCGATTTGATTTCCTTGTGCAATCATTGGGAATGATTAATTTTGGATAAATTGGTTTAATGATTTTTCACAAAAAAATTGTTCATTTTTTTAATAAAGAATAAAATTGCAATTGTTTCTTTTTCTCTAAAAAAACAATCACAATTTTAGGGGGAGAAAATTAGAAAATACGTTGTGAAAAATATTTTTGGTTTTAGGGGGAGTCAAGATCAAAGGATTGAAAACTAAAAAGAAAAGAAATTTTCATACTGAAATGAGAAATGATATTACAAAGTTCTAAAAGAGTCTAAGTACTTTCAAAGGCATAAATATGAATAGACTTGGATTATGATTGATGTGTCGATAGGCTTTGCCTTCAGAAATAAAAAGATCATAATTGAGTGATTACACTTGAATTAAAGTGATATGATTTAGTGGGGAACATATCAGGATTCTGTGAAAATGTCAAAAATGTTCTAACACAGACTGAGAGTTATAATCTCGTCATACTCAGGCCTGTATTTGTTTGATTCAGTGATTATCATAACTATATATATATATATATATATATATATATATATAAAAGATAAAATACACAAAGACAAAAAGAAATAAAAAGACAAAAAGAAAATAGTTGAGCAAATTATTGAGCAAAAAGATGCCAAAAGGCTATATAGGATATAAGATGCCAAGGGGCACAAATCAAAAGATATGTCTAAAGACATACATACTATATGGTATATATTTTCTATTTTGAGAATATTTTCTGATCATGGAAGGCAAAATCAAAAGATGGGGCATGTAAGTCCAGATGGCTTGTAAGTCCTAAACATCTTGAGAGGGCAGACGTAAGTCCGGATGGCTGTTAGTAAGTCGTTAAACTTGTTAATATTCCATGTTAAGAAAGGTTTCTCAGGCTAGTTATGCTCAAATAGTTATATTTTAGGAATAAATAAATGGTATCACTGATCAACAATGCATGGTTTAAGTCAATTTGTGGTGACTTGAAATCTCGACAGTGTCTTGAAGGATAATAATTATTTTATAAAAGTTTTGATTGTGGGATCCACTGAATTATGTTAAATCAACACAAAACATGATATATATCACTCCTTATGTTTCTGAGTAAAACCTGAAGTATGAGTTTAATAAGGACAAAAGATATTGACAATCAACTTAACCAGTTATTTTAAATAAAGCTGGACAGAGTCTTGACTTAACAAAGAACTATATGATCTCATTATGAAAATTCTTACAAAACAAACAAATCTGATCTTGATTCTTTAATTGTTTTCATTATTTTGTTATTTTGTGTGTAGTGTTTCTCATTTTATTTCTATGTTATTTCACTTTTTAAGACAAATAAATAACAGATAAATTTTGAAAATTAAAGATTCATTAAATTAATTGGTCACTTGGTAAATAAAACATTCTGTTGACATAAATAATTGAGAATAAAATGGTTTGAAAGTTTTGAAAAATAAGAAAAATTTTAAAAGTTAAAAATTGAAAATTTTCATCTCGCGCGAATATGTGTTGTCATGCGAAACCTATGTCTCGCGAAAGGACTTGTCGTGTGATTTGCCTGGGGTTTAAATATCACAGGAGCTTAAACGAAATCACTTTTTGCACAAACCTCATCCGAAAAACACTTTCGCTTCACATCCGAAAACTCATTTCGCTTACTTCAAAACAGAGATTATTTCATTCTTGCTTGTTGTTCTAATTCTCATTTCGTTCACATTACATTCATAGTGTGATTTAAAGGTATAACACGATTGTTATGGTTACTATAGCTATGAAATACAAAGGGAAACTTAACAACTTTAAAATAAAATCAACTAAATAAACTTAAATGTTGAAATTGACAGTTGAAATCGACATATTGGACCTAGGCGATAGTGAGGGAATGAGTTTCATGGATTAAAATCATGTTTTGGACAGTTAATTTGAAGTTTGGGTTACGCGAATCGCACAAGGAAACTGAACAGTTGCGAAAAGGAGTTTTCGTGTGAGAAAGCTTTTTGCATGAAACCTATTTTCACGTGAAAACTGTTCTCGCGTGATTCTTGTTTTCGCATAGTGTTTGAATTTAACTTGTACTCTGACTTTCGCATGAAACTCATTTTCGCTTGAAATTTGATTCTCGCACAAAATAAGATTTTCGCTCAAAAGGAATTTTCGCATGATATTAGTTTTCGCACATTAGAAATTAGTTGCTGAAAATTTTCTAAGTGTGGAATTTGTTTCATTTTCGCATAACTGAAACTCAAAATTGCTAACATTTTCTAATTGTTGAAAATTTCTTTTTCACACGATTGAAACACTTACATGCTGAAAATTTTCTAAGTGTTAACTGTGTTATATTCACAAGAAAGAAAATTCGAATGATGAAAATTTTCTAAGTGTTCAAATTTCATTATGTGTGATTAAGTTATTTCAATTGATCTAATGTTGTTTGTTTGTGATAATGCAGATGGCATAGATGATTTTTAACAAAAATATAACTGTGTAGCATATTTAGATGACGTTCCTGAGGGAAAGGAACTGTTTACATCTATGATAGAAGGGCTGAAGAATTCTCACATAGTTTATGCCATTTCAGCTGATCCAGCTATATATTCTGAGTTGATCAATTCTTTCTGGAGTACTGCTGCTCTAGAAAAAGACCAAGCTGGAAATCAAATCATCACTGCTACTGTCAAAGATAAGGGAGTGACTGTTTCTCAGGCTCAACTGAACAGAGTACTACTATTTGATGACCAAGAGGGTGCTCCAACAAGATTGGATGATGATGTAGTGATTGACTGTCTAACTCGGATGGGATACGAGTACAGATATCCTAGTCTGAAGAAGAAGTGGTTGCCACCCTATTGGAAGTATCTTTTTCATGTGGTGATTCACTGTTTGAGCAACCTTAAGGCTGGGATGGACAGTTTGAGTGCTGTTTTTGGATCTTTACTAGTCTCCCTGGTGGATGATCTTCCATTCAGTATTTCTGGAGTAATCTTCCAGGAGACGGTAAAAAATGCCACAGCTAATCCGGGAAGGAAATTCATTATGTATCCCCGGTTTATTCAGCTGGTGATTAATGACGCCTATCCTAAGCTTACCACTCAGAGGTCTCCAAAATATGTTGTACAGACTATCAAGAAGGAGATTTTTACTCATCTCACTGGAGCAAGAGGAAACAAATGCTCAGGAGAAAGTTTTGATAAAATTGGCAAATTTTTTGAGATAGAGGAAGATGTTGGTGAGTTAGGAGGAAATGCTCAAAGTGATGAAGCACAGACTGGCACTTCTGCGTCTGCTGCTAGATATGATATAGATGAGAAGATTGAAAGATTATTTGAGGATGAGCCTGTGAATGAAGAAAGAATGGAAGGTATTGTTCATTCTGCCTCTAGTTCGGAGACGGCTAGTGATCAGATAGGGAATGTTCCCTATGTGATTCAAACTGATCAAACACCTTCTACTCCAACTTCTTCAAGAATCAATGTTGAAGATAGGGATACTGATTACATCCCTGAGGAGTCTCCTAGTACATCTCATTGGCGCAAACGAATGGCTAGGAGGAAAGATTTCCCTGCCAGGAAAAGAGGACGAGGTGGTATTCCCAGGAAACCACGAACACATGTGATTATTACTGAGACTAAACAAGAGCAACCTGTTAATGTGACTACTTTTGCCACTGAGACAGAAACGATTCATGTTTCTGAATCAGCCAATGTTCCTGAATCTGGTTTTACCACTCCTCCAAGACAAGAAAATCTGGAGTTTGATGTAGATACGTTTTTGAATACTCCTCCAGATTTTCAGGGAAGAGAAGAATCCACCAGTGCACCTCGTTCTATAACATTAGCAGAAAGAGTGAAGAACTTGGAAAAAGAAAGCTTCGAGAATGTTAAACTGATTGCTGAATTGAGAAAAGAAAATGAAGAAAAGACAAAGATGACTAACATGATTCATCTTTACTCAGCAATAAAAGATACAAGGATAGTCTCTCTGGAGCAACAAATGAAAAATATGTTTGATTATTCTTCGGGGTTGGAAAGACAATGGAATGAGCTTAGAGAGTTTATTTCTCAGACATTTTTCCATCAACCACCAGTTGTCAGATCTACTACGGTGGTTGGTGAGACGCGCATGCGTTCTCCAAGCCCATCTCCTGCAGAAGATACTCAAGAAAGTGAAAAGATCAACGAAGCTCAAACTACTGAAGAATAGCCAAGTGTTAGTACTACTGAAGATGTACCAATTTCATCTGAAGTACCTATCACTGAAGCTTATACAGATTTTGTTCACAGTTATTAACGAAGAAGAAGATAAGGATCTACTTGATTATGGTGACTCTGATGATGATGAAGATCCTGATAATGATGAAGAGGATGATAAGGACAATGATGATGATGATGGTGGAGATGATGGTGGAAATAATGATGGAGATGATGGTGGAAATAATGGTGGAAATGATGATGATAATGGAGGAGATGTTGGAGAATTATCTTCTAATCCAACTGGTGATACTAGCACTGATAATGTCTCTCAACCAAGTGCTAGTAATCCAGAAGGATATGATCAACTTGACCCTGATACTGAAAGTTTGTACGAAAAAGAGCTTTATACATTCCAACAATCTTCAACCGGTGATGTAGGAGAAGAGTTTGAAATGTTTGATGATTTGGATGATGAAAATGAGTATACAGATATATTTGGTAACAATTTACAGGATTTATTCAAAGATATCAATCTTGAAGAAGGTGAAATTCCAACTGAGACTGTGAGTGGTTCAACTCCTACTGTATCAACACAGAAAGATTCTACTGGACAAATTGCTTTATACACTAGAGGAGGTTTAATGTTCAAAACACCACCACCACCTACTGAAGCTCATTTTCTGTTTATATCAAAGCCAAAACAGAAGTATGGTGAAATGTCTCATGTTATTAGCTGGGGTTATGATGGTGAGAAAAGGTTGTATGTCATAAAGAGAAAGAATCAAGAAATTGATTATCTGAAGAGCACACAAGACTTCCATACACTACGTGCTGCTGATCTTTATTCCATGGGCAAAGCTCCATTCTTTAATGAAAGCAATTACAGCGAAGCTGAACTAATGAGATCTATGATACGAAGGGAGATGAGAACAAATTTCAAGGACTTCAAAACTGCTAAATCAAAGGTGATTGATGACTCTACAAGAACTGATGAAAATACTAAAGCTCCGATGAAAATAAGAGTCTATCAACATCCAAAATTCATGAGAAAAGTCCCTGTTCATGCTCCTGTTCCTCCAAATTCTTTAAAGCAATTAATTTCTTGGAGATGTGAAAAGGATTAGGTCATGCTATGATCAGATGTACTGACAGATCATTTAGAATCATTGATCCAGTTGACTTAATGAAATTTGGCAAAGACGACTTGATCAAGCTACTACACTGTCCCATTTCAGCTGATGAGTCTATTTATTTCTTGTCTTGCCAATATGTCTGGATGACAGATCGAATCCTTCGAAATAAATGGTACACTTATTCTGGTACTTACAAGAGAGCAAATGTTGATTTTGACTGAAGATGTTTCACCGAGCCTAGGGGGAGATTGTAGAAGACTACATAAGGCTCGGCAAAACAACGAACTCGGAAACTAAAGATGACAAGCGAAACACAGATTCACGCGAGATGAAGTACTCACGCGAAAAGGACATCCACGCGAAAGGATGAGCCACGCGACAAGTCTGTCGCACGAGAAATGTTTGATTAGTATAAATAGTTTAGTTTTCGTTTTGTAATTAAGCTTTTGATCATATTTCACTCCTGTACTGTGTGATTCTCGCACAAGACCTGTAATAGGTTGTTTATTTAATACAAGAAGTATTTTTGATCAATTCGATTCTTCTTTCATTCCAATCATGTTTACATTCTGCATTCTCATGATTGAGATCGTGATTTGATTGTTTCTGGGAGATATCCACGGTTTTACAACCTAAAAACCCTATTTTTCTTGTTGTAGCAGAAACTTCTCACTAGTGCCTTGTTCATGGAGAGCTTTCCACGTTCTTGAATTTATCCTAGAAGTATAACATGTCGATCTATAGGTGTAACAAGAGTTACACCTAGAAAACCCTCTTTTTTGGGTGATTCTCACCACCCAACTTGTGCATCTTCTAACCTTTAAGAACCAACCTTGTAACCTGCTTTCTAATGACTCATTAAACTCTTAATAATCTGCTTTTAATGTTAAAAATGGTTGTACACCATGAATGGAAGGTGTTAACACAAGAACACCATGAAAAACCACTCTTTCTACAAGTTACAACACACCTTAAACACTTTCTTGAAAACCCTCTTAGACAAGGGTTATAACCTGCTCAAAAATGAGTTTTAGACACCCCAACAACCTTATTTTTAAGTTAGATAAGTTTTGGTAATGAATAAACTTAAGTTACAATGATTTACACAAGTGTAATGGTCGGTTATGGCATTTTCTATGTATTTGAAGGCTATGGATGTGTAGAATGACTAGGCCACGATTTGGGACTGTTATTCCAGTAGGTTTTGATGAATATTAAGAGTGTTAATATTGTTTAATCTCTGGAACAAAGGACACATTGTGTTTAGACCCATTTTGGTCACTTTCGGGACAAGAAAACAAGCTAAAACTACTTAAAAACAAGAAATCTTGAACTACAAAATTTATAAAGAGAATTCCAGGTTCATTAAGAAATAATAAAGTGTTCTGGAGTTAATGGGAATTTTTAGTGGTCAAAAGATAATTTAAATGGAATTTTAAGTGAAAACGGGTGCTAACCGAGAGACGTTTTTAGGAAAATCTAAGAAAAATTGATATAAGGTGAGAAATTATAAAAAAATCATGGCATTCCAGTAGAATAAATAATAAAATGAATTATAAAGTGGAAAAGTTGGTCAAACAAGCTTTTAAAATGGTCAAACCCGGTTAAAAACGTGTTTTAACGGTTTAAACGTAGAAACGAGTCTTCCCACTACTAGGGGTAAATTTTGTTATTTAAAAGGTTAGAAACTTATGAAAATTATTTTAAAAAGTTAGCTACTGGACCTAGACTCAAAAACATGAAAACCCATTGTCAACCATCTTAAACCCTTCGGTTTTACCGTAACCGGCAACGTTAAACGCGTAAATTATAAACCGAGCCCATAAACTAAAAATTTGAGTATACATTCTTAAAATAAAGTTATATTATGTTATTGAAATTGATTTTTGGTTATAAAGGTCATCTAAAACAAGAAACCAAACTTAAGGGTACAAACTGTCAATTTAGAAACTTCAGGGGCTAAACTGTAAAAATTTGGTTAAACTTCATAACCGACTCCAATAAGCAACTTAGTCACTTTATTAGCATATTTATCATATATTCTGAACTTAGTAATGTAAAAACCCTTAATTTTATGAGAAACCTCGACTTTCCATAAAAGGAAACTTTTATACAAACCCTAATCGAATCAAAGTCGAACCCGACCAACTAAGGCTTAGACACTCTTGATGCACCTTAAATAGGTTAGAGCAGTAGCTAATCACTTAATATATTCATGTTAGGGTGCTATACTTGAGACATTCCCGGCACACGAAGGATTTCTTTGCTTAACGTCTAAGGTGAGTTCTAGTGATCCCGTTTTATTTAATGTTTTTGGGATGGAACATGCTCCTTGTTATGAAATATGATTGTGCTTTATTTGATGCTTGTAAGTGGGACTTTTTGGATACCTGCTGATACTTATATCATGATCATTAATTCTTTTATGAACCGCTTGTTTTATATGGATAGATCTATTTGGGGAATCCCCCACGCACAGTGGCTCCCGCTACAGGGAGGTACCCCACTGGGATCCTGAGGGGTAGTTTGTGACATGTAACAGGTTTTGAATAAGATACTATGGTGAACCATCCTAGCAGGAATGGTTCACTGTTCTGAGGCTTGGTTCTTTCCTTCGGGAATATCCGGTTAAACACAAGTTTAGAAGAGGCCAACCGGGGACCAAGTGAAGGGTTGATTGTGATACCCCATGATGACTGACACTAAAAATGATGCTTTTAAAATCAAATGAGATTTTTATAAACTTTCACACTTGATTCTAAAACCTTTACTGTGGACTTTAAGAGTTCCTTTTTATTGTTTTGAAACTTTAAGCACTTGAATTCACCAACTTTTTAGTTGACACAATTTTCTTTTGAGCATGTTTCAGGTAACCCGTGAAGACTCTTAGCTATTATGGAAGACTTGGACTCAACCCCGAGACCATGGCATTTGCTTGTGTGACCAAAATCATGACTTGAACAATTTGATTCAATGACTATTTTAGTTTGTTGAACTATGTAAACATTTGGGGCTGGATCTGTTTCCAGCCCGGTGTCTTTTAAAACTTTAAATGCCATGTGATGTTCTCTCCCTTTGAGCTCCTATATTGGTTTGTTTCCGCTGCCATGTATGTTGTTCCTAATCTGTGACGTCCCACCCTACCTGGGCCCGGGGGTGTGACATAAATTTTGTAGAATGGCCGCAAACAACAATGTTACCACCCCGATCGTCCATACCCTATCACTGAGAACTATTTTAGAGAGGGATCGTCTGAACCATAACAACTGTATGGACTGGTTTTGAAACTTGAGAATTGTTCTCAAGTAAGAGAAAAGGGCTTATGTCCTTGACGATCCAATTCCTGACCAACCCGACCTCGAGGATGTTGACGCCTATATCGATTGGCTTCAGTATACTAAGGATTCCACGTAGGTATCCTGCCTCATATTGGGAACTATGATTCCCGAACTACAAAAGGACTTGGAGCATCATGGGGCATATGACATGATTACCCAATTAAAGGAAATGTTCCTTCAACAAGCTAGGGTAGAGCGCTTCGAAACGGTTCGAGCGCTTCATGCGTGTCGCATGGAAGAAACCCAATCGGTATCATCTTATGTACTTAAGATGAAAAGCCACATAGATCGCCTCGAGAGGCTTAACTGTCTTGTCTCAAAGTGTAAGACCCCGTTCCCGGGACACTTACAGCTGGTCAATCATTGCACATAAAACATACATTTACAGATATTTAAAATAAACATTGAAGCAGAAACATTCAAAAGAGACATCTCATTTCATCATGAAAGCTTTTGCAAAGTAATACATCGTTAATCAATTACAAAATAGTCATAAACAGTGACTTTTAGTAGTAAGAGGATTCCTTAGGAATCCCATTTATCCGAATCCTCTACAAACACCATTTTGTTTTATAAATACATGCATCATAATACATTTCAAAAATATTAGCAAAGGAATGCCATCCCAAAAAGAGCTGAGCAGCCGCCTCGTGCCATCCTCAGCAAAATTACCTGCCAACTGGAAAATGCATAAAAGTCAACGTTGCTGAGTGAGTTCTAGTTTTATAATAAACATACTTTGTTTTCATTAAAACCATTCTTTTCTTTCACGTGATCATACATCATACGTACACATAGATAATATCTTTATTATCTCTTTCGTTCATTCATTGATTCGTTTGTTATAACTTTACTTGCACATCGGATATCTCTCGTACCAATACCATATGCTACACCCCGAACAGTTTTACCTACTGGGCCGAAGTCAATAAATGAACAGCTGAGCGTATGCCACAGTACTAGAGGTAAGCGGTAGAGGCACTACACGTTTGGTCGATCACAAAGAAGGACCCTGATATCCAATGCTTGCAAGACTTCTTTCATTCGTTCATTAATGCATGCATTCATCATCATGTTTCTCTTTCATTCATTCATTAATGAATGCATTCATCATCATGTTCCTCTTTCATTATCTTTCACTTTACGTTACATAATATTTTGTTCATTCATTATCATAACACGTAAAGTCATGGGAAAGATAAACACACATTATCATAAGGAGCATACACATATCATTCATACATCATCACACAAGGCATCATACATGCATAGCATACATCATGTATAACCATGCAACATCATCATCATCATCATGCATAAACATCAAGCACATATCATTACATGCCCATCATACCATCTATGACCTCAAAAGTCAACTTACATAACCCCCAGGAATCTCCTAGGTCAAAGCCTACATTACTTATTTTCCTAAAAGTCAGAATTTATTCTAAGTGTTTATCCGCATTTCCTTTTACTATCCACATTAGTTAATGCGGGTGAGCAAATGTCATCCGCATTTCTTGGACTATCCGCATTAGTTAATGCGGCTGTGTAAATGCCTTAGCCGTATTTCATTATCTGTCCGCATTAGTTAATGCGGCTGAGAAAATGCCTTAGCCGCATTTCCTTAGCTATCCGCATTAGTTAACACGGGTGACTAAATGGACCTACAACTTAACTTGTGCCATTTTCAGATCTCAATCATCATCTTAACACATCCTTAGCACAGATCTACCATACTACACACTTAGAACAAACTAAACATCATACACATCATAGGAAATCACCTAAAAACATACATTAACAGTACTTAGTCGAACATCATGCTGAAATTCATAGTTTGCCTTAGAAACTTTATGTTCATAACAGCCTCAAATGAATCATACACTTACACATACATTCGTTAACGGGTTTTTCACCCAAATACCCAAAAATAGTTTTTAGATGCGTTCCAGCCCCAAAATCATTCAAAAACGTGTAAAATAGGGGTCTTAGAACTCACCTTTGCAGCTTTTGAGTATGGCTTCCTCCAAACTCGTTTGCAAATTGAACCAACTACTCAGGAACCCACTAAAAACATACCCGAACACATACAAACAAGTATAAGCATAGACCCGAGGACATAACCAGTCGAGAACACCATAAAAGCATGAATTCTTACCTTGAAGTCGACTTCTTCTCTTTCTTCCTTCAAAACCCGAATCTGCACTTTCTCTCTCTACAATCGAATGAAATGAAGTGTGCAGGAGATTATGGGCTGCCATATCTCCTTTATGCACCCACTTTTTATTCTTTTTGTCCTTTTGACACTTTTTACCCCTTAACATGGGTAAAATGTCTTTTCTTTCTCTTGCTTCACTTTTTTTTTGTTAAAAATAACCGGGTGTTACACAAAGGAGCTGGCCACGGATTTGATCCTTAATGACGTAACTAAAAGGTTTGAGATGTTCATAATTAAATACAATATGAACGAATGGGACAAGAGCATTGGTGAGCTTCACGCAATGCTCAAAACAGTTATGGCGGGGATGGGTAGAAAGGTTCTACCTGTTCTCTCGATCAATGAGGGAGGCAATAGGAAAGGGGCCATTCCCCGATCCCAAGGAAAATGTTACCAAAGGAAAGGGGCACATCAAAGGCAAAGGGAAAGGGAAGGTTAAAGCGGAACCTCCAAAACCTAAGCTTATGAAGCCTAAGGTAACGGAAAACGATCCATGCTTTGAGTGTGGTGAGATAGGAAATTGGAAAAGGAATTGTCCAACCTATCTCAAAGAGTTGAGCAACAAGAGGGATGCTGGGCAGACCTCAGATATAACTTTCATGATCCATATTGACATAAATGTTATTTCTTGAAACACATGGGTATTGGATACCAGGTGTGAAACTCACATTTGCAATCTGTTGCAGGAGTTCAAAAGAAATAAGCACTTTAAGAAGGGAGACACAAGTCTCAACATTGGCAACAGAGAAAAAGTTGATGTCGAAGCCGAAGGAGACTATGTTTTGAAACTTGCAAATGGTTTGGAAGTTGTTCTTAAAAACATTTTATATGCTCCTAGTTTGACTAGGAACATAATTCAGTTTCCATTTTAAAACAATATGGTTAGGATTTAAAAGTTGTAAACGACAGTATTTATGTTTATATGGATGATGTATTTTATTTCAAGGCTATGCCTTTTAATGGTATTTATGAATTGGTTCATGATGATTCATCCTATAATAACACATTATACCAATCAAGCACCAAGAAACTTAAAATGGGTTTAAGTGATTCTTATCTTTGGCATTGTCATCTTGGTCACATAAACAAGAATCAGATTCAAACACTTCAAAAGAATGGTCTTTTGAAAACAAATGAAAGTTGTTCATTTGATAAGTGTGAATCTTGTTTACAAGGTAAGATGACCAAGTCTCCCTTTAGTGGTACTAACGAAAGGGCAAAAGATTTATTAGGAATCATACATTCGGATGTATGTGGTCCTTTTAAGACAATGACAAGGAATGGTGAAAGATACTTCATTACATTTACCGACGATTACAGTCGCTATGGTTATGTGTACTTGATGACACATAAACATGAAGCTTTTGAAATGTTCAAAATATTCAAGAATGAAGTAGAAAATCAACTAAATAGAACTATCAAAGTTCCCCGTTCAGATAGAGGAGGTGAATACCTCAGTGAAGCTTTTCAAGATCATCTAAGAAGTTGTGGGATTGTCTCACAACTTACTCCTCCTAGAACACCACAACATAATGGTGTGTCTGAAAGGAGAAACCGAACCCTATTGGATATGGTTCAATCTATGATGGCTATAACCTCACAACCTCTATCATTTTGGGGTTTCGCACTACTCTCCACGGCTCGTATTTTGAATATGGCCCTGACCAAGAAAGTGGATTCGACACCTTTTAAAAAAATGGCATGGAAGAGTTCCATCGCTATCTTATTTAAAAGTATGGGGCTGTGAAGCTTATGTTAAGCTTAACACCCAAAACAAATTGGAAAGTCAATCCACTAAGTGTATATTTGTTGGATATCCCAAAGACTGTATAGGATGCTACTTCTTTGATCCAACAGAGCAAAAGGTATTTATTGCTCGAAAGGCAGAGTTCTTGGAAATCAAGTTCCTTATAGAAGGAATGACGTATAGAACAATGGTATTTGATGAGGATCAAGATCCACAAGCCGATACACGTTTGGTTGAAACTAGCAATCAACAGGAGGTTGTTGATGATGATCAAGAAGTTGATCAATACACATAAAATGTTCACAGATTTGGTAGAGTTAGCATTCCACCTAAAACATCTGGATTTTTCATGGATGGATGCTACGTGGTTGACTCCGATGAGCTAACTACATACCATGATACAATGTCCAATTTGGACTGTGACAAATGTCTGGAAGTCATGAACGTAGAGATGCAATCCATGTATGACAACCAAGTTTGAGAATTGCTTGACCCCCCACTTATCTCCAAACCGGTTGGATGCAAGTGGGTTTTCAAGAAGAAAACAGATATGCATGGAAACTTGGATACTTACAAGGCAAGACTTGTAGCAAAGCGTTTCACTCAAACTCAAGGGGTTGATTATGATGAAATCTTCTCGCGTGTGGCAATGCTAAAGTCTATTAGAATATTGTTTGCAATTGCTGCTCATTATGATTATGTGATTTGGCAAAAGGATGTCAAAACCGCTTTTCTTAATGGACATCTCGAAGAGACTGTCCATATCGTTCAGCCTGAAGGTTTTGTCTATCCAAAGCATCCTAATAAAGTATGCAAGTTAAAGAGATCAATCTATGGATTGAAACAAGTATCGAGAAGTTGGAATCAATGTTTTAATGAAGAAATCAAGAAATTTGGTTTCATCAAGAACGTTGACGAGGCTTGTGTGTATAAAAAAGCTATTGGGAGTGTAATTACACTCTTTGTATTGTATGTTGATGACATACTACTATTTGGAAATGATATTCCAACCATGGAAGGTGTTAAAACCTGGCTTGGAAATTGTTTTTCCATAAAAGATCTCGGTGAATCCGCCTATATTTTAGCAATAAAGATCTATAAGGATAGATCGAGGCGGTTGATAGGTCTAAACCAAAGTGCATACATTGATAAAATCTTGAAAAGGATCAAGATGAAAAACTCTAAGAAAGGTATGGTACCTATTCAAAGAGGGATAATATTGAGTGCATCTCAATGTCCAAGCTTAAAGGATGAGCAAGATCGTAAGAAGGACATCCCATATGCATCTGCTATAGGATCCATCATGTATGCGATGATATGCACTAGACCAGACGCGTCATGCATTTTAAGCATAACAAGCAGATATCAGCAGAATCTAGGTAATAGCCATTGGATGGCTGTTAAAGTATATTGAAATACCTTAGGAGGACTAAGGATATGTTTCTAATATACGGATCTGATGAAGTGGAACTCGTTGTAAAGGGTTACATGGATGCGAGTTTCCAAACTAATCGAGATGATTCTCGATCATAATCGGGGTATGTCTTCATTATGAATGGAGGAGCTTTGTCTTGGAAGAGTTCAAAACAAGACATGGTAGCATTGTCCACTACAAAATCTGAATACATAGCCGCCTCATTGGCAGCTTAGGAAGCTGCATGGATAAAGATATTTATCGTCATTCTAGGGGTGGTCTCTACCATTCAAGACCCCCTAGAAATCTTTTGTGATAACGAGGGTGTGATTTCTCAAATCAAGGAACCCCGTGCACATCAAAAGACTAGGCACATTGAGCGGAGATTCAACTACATATAGGATGAAGTTGAAAAGGGAAAGATATGTATTCGTAAAGTTCACAATGATCAAAACATTGTGGATCCACTCACAAAGCTCCTTGAAAGGGCAAAGCATGAAAGTCATACTTGTGCCTTAGGACTTCAATATTCTAGTGATTGGAATTGATCTGTTTAGTATTAATATTGAAAATATGGACCAATTGTAATATTTAACTCATCTATATATTTACGATATTTTGAGTTATGTTCCTTTTAGCATGTTTACATCCATGAATATGTTTATTATTCTAAATTTTCGTAGTCGGTCATATTTGTGGGAACAAATATGAACGTAACACTATTATGAACTTGGATTGGTGGATATTCATAAGGCATGAATATAGAGCAATTGGTTGCTGCCAAGGTTCAAAGATATTCGTAGGATACGAATATTGGACTGACCCGTGTCTGAAATCTTACTACATGGAATCTTATTGATTGATTATAAGTAAATTTGAGTAAAGGCGAATATCACTTGATATCCTTCGACCTGAGATACATATTGGGTTTTGATATTCAACAAGTGTTATACCTTGAGCTAGTTCTTCGCTGCTTTGAAATAATGGTCAGTACGTAAGGCTATGTTTAGGTATGACATAAGGTGATTGTGAGAAACGTATGTAGTCAAGATGGAATTTGTTCCTCTAATTCATTGAGAGCAAGATGTCTAAGGCCTGATTATGTTAAATCAACAAGGAATGATCATTCTGTGTCCTTGGATTTAACATGACATCTGTAACAAAAGGATAAATTATTGATTCACCTAAATCATTTCAGGTTGGATGCTTAAAGGGGATGATGTTAATGAATGGAATTAAAGTCATGAGTATTAAGGGTAGTAAACCGTAGTTAGGCGGTATTTACTGCTTGCATCAATCTTCTATGAATCTTGTACAAGTGGGAGATTGTTGGATTCTTTATGCCCAAGACACATAGAATATGGATGTGGTTAGTACGTCATGATCCAAGTCGGGTCATACCCAATAACAAGTTTAGCAAACACCAATTAATATTTAATTGATGATATGATCATGCGATTAAATAATTACTCCAATTTAGAAAATGGGTTTTTTCTAAATAAGTTGCATTTGAGATGGAACAACTTATATGGATATTTTGTTCATGAGGATTATTTGTGATATTATTTAAGTTGGTTAAATAATGCCAAATAATAATAAAATGTGTGTGACTTATGTAATTAAATGATTAATTGCATAACTAATCAATTAACTAGTTACATGGTTTTTAAATGTTGACAAAAAAGTTTTGGGGGGAAAACCACCCCTTTAACCCAACTTGCGGCCGCCCCTTTTGTGGGGTGGTGCTTTTTCTAGTAACTAGTAATCTTAATTAAACACACACTCCATTCTCTCTCTCTCTCTTTCTCATACATGCAAGGGCCAAGAACACACACATTTTCTCTCAAGCTTCTTGAAGAAAAAATGCTGAAAATCGGATTTTCAGCATTCATGGTTTGATTTTGGTGTCAAAAATCCTAGCAAAAGGGTGTTTGCTTCACACTTGTGGGTATGGATGCTTGAGGACACCTCTCCTTGGTGTTTTGGCTGTTCAAGAACATCATCTTCTTCATCAAAATCATGATTTTCTGCAGCTCTACAAAAGGTGTTTTGTTAGTGTTGTTTTTGGTTGTTTCTTCATCCTGATAGCTAGTTCAAACACATATAATCGATCCTATGTTCTTGTGTTTGTTGATGTTAAGATATTAAGCTTAATTTTCAGATTATGAATCATAATATTAAGGCTTTAATCCGCTGCGTTTTCATGTTTAAATGGTTAAACAACTTTGATAATGGTTCAACAAACCCAACAATATCATAGGGTATAAAGTGTTACTCCTTTCGCCTTGTACCACTAACACTTCCTTGTCGTTCAACGGTATCTTGAGTAGGCGTTCATCGCACACAATTTCGACTCTATTCTTAGCTAGCCAGTCCATACAAATAACACATCAAATCCTCCTAACTTAATGGGCATCATATTTATTCTAAATGTATTTCCTTTTAGATTCAATGAGCAATCCTTGATGGCTTCATTAGTTTCTAAAATGTTACCGTCAGCTAATTCAATGGTAAACGTATCGGTTAAGGTGCATGCATCTAAGTCTATCAAAGATCTAAAAGCACTAGAGATAAAACTAGCAGTTGCTCCAGTATCGAACAAAACAGTAGCAGGATGGTTGTTTACAAGGAACGTACCGTTAACCACATCAAGTTCCTTTCGAGCTCCAACCAGATCCATCACGAATGCCCTTCCCTTAGGCTTGTTAGGCTTGGCATCCTTGTCTCTACCCAGCTTAGGACACTTATTCCTCATGTGTCCTGGATCACCACATTCATAGCACTGTTTTCCTGGTGCGTAAGTATAATCCTTGATTAAATGACATGTCCTCTTCCATCTATAACAGGGCATCGGGTTACATTCCCCTTGATGGTGTAGTTTGCACTTGTTACAAAACGGGCTTGTCCCTGAGTACAGTCTCCGGTCTTGCTTCCCTGATCTTCACATCTCGCACCTTCGAAACTCTTTCTTCCTGACCCACTACTACTTCCAACCACTCTCTTTACTTCAAAACACTTTCTTTTCTCACCAATAGACTTCCACTTCTCATCAGCCCTAGTTTGCTCACTCCATCCAACCCTAACTATGTCGTCAGTCAAACTGCTGGTAAGGTCAACAGCAGATCGTAGAGTCAAGGGTTTGGAGGAGCGGACCATTCCCCTAACTCTAGGATATAGCCCCCATATGAATCGTGCTACGCCTTTGGATTCAGGTGTCACCAGATGAGGAACCAGTCGAGATAGGGCTAAGAATCGATTGATGTACTCGGTGTAATTGGGACCTTTCATTTCTAGACCCAAGAATTCTGACTCTAGCTTCTCAAGTTGATTGATGGGGCAATACTTGTTGGTTAACAGCTATCTGAATTCAGTCCAGCTTATTCGATTTGCAGCATTCCTTCCACATGCTTGAGTGATCGACTTCCACCACTCCAATGCCGATCCTTTTAGTGATTGAGAAGTGAATCTCACCATATGGTCCATCTTGCATTCGCTGATATCTAACACAGCTTCCATCTCGTCAATCCATCTATAAGTCTCTATCCTACCCTCAGTGCCATACAAGTCCTTGGGTTTGCATGCCATAAAGGTCTTATAGGAGCATCCATTCCATATCACTTCGGCTTCTTCGTTGTGGTCCTCGTTGTTCTCAAGTCCATTATTTCCATTTGTATTACTCCGATGAGGATTGATTTGAGTGATAATGGTCGGGATGGCATTAGCAATTTGTTGTGCTACCAGGTTAGCCATCCTCTCATCATTCTCTTAGTTAGCATTTTCTCTGCGGGGAGTTCCCGGTGGGGTAGGTTGGTTTCCCGTTTGCCTGGCCTCCTCATGGCGGCCTCTTGTAGCTCCTCGCCTCCCAAATCGTGTTCCCCTCCTAGTTGGCATTCTGATAGTTTCACAGATAGATTCGTTTAGCATCTTAAAATTTGTTTCGAATAGCTCATGCATCATTACCCTATTATACCTCGCCTCAGGAGGAGAAATCATGGTGCATATACATATATATTTATATACAGCCCACTAAGTGATTCTTACAAGGTTCAATTCAAAGCACGTCATACCAGCTTAGACAATCAATCCGAGTGGGCACGGACAAATTTCAAAGCATAACTTAACACAATGCAAGTTAATATAAATAGTCCAATAACCTAATTCCAAACAAGTAGTTTCATAGTTAAATATAGATAGTAGTATCAGCAAGCAAGTTGAATCAGAGCCATGCTCTTCCAATTTGGAAGGTGCCATTACCCCTATAATAGTAACAATAATAGTATCAAACATTGATCAAGATTGTTTCCTTCAACTGTCTAAAGACAGATAGTCCCATTTGTCATCCCTACTCTTACATCCACCTTTTCTACAGCCATCCAAGCCATCCAGAGTTCATCTTCTTCTGTTCCTATCCCAACCTCTGCACCCCATGTGAAGCCATCATAGCCTAGAATTGAGCAGACTGGGAGGTTCGGGTAGCGTGCTGAAGAGTCAGCTCATGGTGACGGACGGTCTTCAAGATCTCATCCAGTGCTGCATCAGAGGGTCCTACGTCACTTGCCCGGTGGCTAGACTGGGAGTACCTATCACCAGCCAGTACGCTAGGGCCTTCATACATACTATGCCTCGATGGCATCCAGAGCTCATCATGTGGGTGGCGTTGGAGTGGGTCAAACGGTGGAGGTGGAGGTATAGGAGTCCTACAGGTGGTGGAGGTGGAGGTGGCATCCAAAATGAGACTGAAGGTCCAGGCCTAGGGCTCTACGTGGACGGGTGACAACACGTGCTCCCCTATTCCCGATAGATGGGATAGGCGTGTGAGCAGAAGCAACAACGTGTGGACAGTGGGAGCGTGTCCGGCTCCTGGAAGGTGTCGTTGAGGAAGAGTCCTCAGAATCTTCGGTGTCGTCCGATGTGACGGATATCCATCCTAGGTGTCCGCATCTCCGGAGGTATGCCTCGTACTCAGTCTGAGGCTTTGCTCTTCTAAGGGTTCCAGTAGGGGTAGTCTCATTGTCTGGGTGTGCGGGAGCCTTACCTTTGTCTGCCATAGTCCTTGTGCCCTGTATAGAAACATCATGAGTAATTTGGTTTCTCATAGCTCATGATTATAACGATAGTACTAGTAATAGTAGTAATGGCAGTAGCATCAGATATTCCAACATATCATTTGTCAGTGATATCAAAATCAATAGTCTCATCAAATAGTATCAGGTATCCCAATACATCATTTGTCAATGATATTGAGTCAATAGTCTCTTTAAATAGTGTCAGATAGCATAGTTCATCATAGAAGTCATTTAGATTCCCTTTTTAAAATAAGTTTCAAAATCATCAATGTGAAGCAGAAAGTCCAAACATTACGTAAACGTTCATGTTGGAAATTACACGTCCGGTAAATTCATGATTACGTTGATCAAGTGTAATCATCAATTTACCCAACCTGATCATTCCAACACTCCCCACAAGGACAGTCCTAGGGTATCATGGTTGTAGCCTAAGGTCCACTATGGTATTCCTGATTTCTCTACAACCTTTGGCTCTGATACCAATCTGTCACACCCCGGGCCCAGGTAGGGTGGGACGTCACAGACTAGCAACAATATATGGTGGTGGAAACAAACCAATACAAGAGCTCAAAGGAGAGAATATCACATGGCATTTAAAGTTTTAAAAGGGTACCGGGGCAAGAAACAGATCTAGCCCCCAAATTAGTCATACAGTCAACATAAAACAGATTGTATTGTTTAACAGAAGTTTTCAATCATTCAAATCATTCAATAAGCGAAATTAAGCCAATGCCATGGTCTCGGGGATAGGTCTAGGTCTTCAACAGTAGCTAAGATCTCTTTATGGATTACCTGAAACATGCTCAAAAAGAAATTGTGTCAACTAAAAAGTTGGTGAATTCAAGTGCTTAAAGTCTAAAAACAAATGCGCTTAACAAAATCCTCATTTGATAAAAAGGAAAGAATCATAGTTTCAATATCGTGGGCGTATCATAATCAACCCTGCACTCAGTCCCGGTTAGCCTCTTCTAATGTTGTGTTTTACCAGTTAACCCCAAAGGGGAGAACTGAGCCCCAAACCAGTGAACCATACCTGCCCGGATGGTTCACCATAGTTTCTTAACAAAAACTATCACATGCCACAAATGACCCCTCGGGATCTCAGTGGGGTACCTCCCTGTAGCGGGAGGCACTGTGTGTGGGGGATTCCCCAAATAGATCTATCCACATAAAACAAGCGGTTCATGAAAGAATTGATGATCATGATATAAGTATCAGTAGGTAACCATAAATCCCACATAAAAGCATCAAGTAAAGCACAATTGTAGTTCATAAAATAACAGAGCATGTTTCATCCCAACACAGTAGTAAAAAGGGATCACTAGAACTCACCTTAGGTGTTAAGCAAAAGTACTCTTCGTGTGCCGGTAATGTCTCAAGTCTAGCACCCTAACATGAATATATTAAGTGATTAGCTACTGCTCTAAACCTATTTAAGGTGCAACAAGTGTGTCTAAGTCTTAGTTTGTCGAATTCGGCTTTGATTCGATTAGGGTTTGCATATAAAGTTTCCTTTTATGGAAAGTCAAGGTTTCTCATACAATCAAGGATTTTACACTATTAAGTTAAGAATATAGGGTAAATATGTTGTTCAAGTGATTATTAGGCTCATTTGAGTCTGTTATGAAGTTTGGCAAAGTTTTACAGTTTAGCCCCTAAAGTTTCAAAATTGACAGTTTCTTCCCTCAAGTTTAGTTTCTTGTACTAGATGACTTTTATAACCAAAAATCAGGTTCTTGAAGTTGAACTAACTTATTACTAGGTAAATGTACACCAATTTTCAGATTACAGGTTCGGTTTAATACCTATGAGCTTAACGTTCCCGGTTACGGTAAAACCGAAGGGTTTTAACGGTTACTTATGAATTTTCATGTTTTTGAGTCTTAGACCAGTAGATAACATTTTAAGGACATTTTCCTAAGTTTCAAGTCATTTATTATGAATTTTTTTTGCATCTTATATGCCCGAGACACATACAAGATTGATGTGGTTATTATGTTTTGATCCAAGTCGGGTCATACCCAATAACAAGCTAAACAAACACCGATATATATTTATTTGTTGATGAGATCATACAAATAAATATTGACACCAATTTAGAAAATTGTTTTCTAAGACTTTGCTTTTGTTTAAGAACAACATTATATGGATAATTTGTTCATGAGATATTATTTGTTTGTTATTTAAATTGGTTAAATAATATATATATATGTGTGTGTGTGTGTGTGTGTGTTGATGTTATAAATTTAAAATTGGTTTTAATTTTATAAAGTATGGATTTAAATGAGTGATATTTTATAAAAAAAATTAAAAGGGGGGAAACCTCCTTTTGGACAATTTTCGGCCACCCACCTTGGGCATCGGAAACCTCCTCATGTCTTGGTCTTTGCAAGACAATTAACCACTCTTGCACTCCATCCATCACTTCTCACCTTTTCCTACACACACAAAGAAAAGTCTCTAAAAACTCCCCTTTTGAATTCGGATTCAAGAAGAGAAGAAAGCTGGAAAAATCATTTTCTTGGCTGCCTTGTTTGATTCGGATTGTTCAACAAAGGGTGTTTCTTTTGGTGTTGCTCTCCTAACAAGCTTGGTGTTTGTAGGAATTGTGGGTATACAAAGCTTGAGGTCTTCTACCTTGAAGACTTGCTGCTCAAAACATCATCATCTTCAAATATTTCGATCCTTTTGAGCTGCTGAAAGGTAGTTTATGGCAGCCTCTATATGGCTGTCCATAATGCATGTTTTATGTGTTCATAGCTTGCTTATTCACATAATATGATCCTTTGTAATATGGGTTTGTTTTATACATATATTTGTCACCTAAAAACATGAATTTTTAGTTTATATTCATGTTTCAAAACATATATATCCGCTGCGTTTTTTAGAAAGTTAAAATGGTTAAACTTTGATTTTATGTTCAAACAAATCCTTAAATGGTATCAGAGTCGTTATGTGGATATCGCTTGTTTTGTTTCTTAAAAAAATTCGTATTATGGACTTTAAAACCCTTTTAAGGGCTTCTATGTTCATACATTATGAAACCCCAAACTTTCAAAGTCATATCACACATGCTTGTGACTAAACTTTGAAAGATATGCATGTAGTATTGTTTGTTTTGTTTGGACAAAGATAAAACCCGAAATTTCAGTTTATGTTGGCTGAAATTTCGTGGTTTTAGTGGGGTTTCATTATTACTTTGGATGATATAATCTTCGTTCATGTTGGTGCATAACCTAGCCTTGACCTTATGTTGATTTGGTTTGGAATGGATGTTTGTTTTGGTTGTTTTCATTTGGGTTGTAATATTATTCTTTTCTGCTATTTTTGGGATGTAATTCATTTATTCATTCATTTGTAATGTAATAGATAGATTAAGTGCATTTCCTTTATTAGAAAATTTGTATTAGGATATAAATTTTGTAAATGGAGATGCACTAGATGGAAGCACAAGAGGAAGACACAAAGAGAATGACTTGGAGCATATGGATGCAAGTTCTAGTGGGGGTCTATGAAGATCTCATATTTGTGTTGTATTCAACCCTTAGGAAAGACCAAATGATAACACTTGTGATGGCAAACAAGTGTTTTCAACATAGTGGCTATGGTTATGCACATGTGGTTGTTTATGTTTACGCTTGTTTGAATGTTTTTGTTTGATTGTATGGTTGGTATTTGGACATGCATTACAAACTAATTAACAAACTTAACAAGCTGAAAATTGATGGTTCTTAATCATTAAAAGGTAATAAAAGTGTTGGTACACATGTCCCCAGTTCTAGTCTAGTGATTTCAAATGTAATTGACTTCTATCTTGTAACACGTATGTAAGGTTTAATCATTGTAAGGAAAACTCTTCAGTGAATGTTTGCTTGATTACTTAATGTCATATCTATTATTATTGTCTGTTGTTACACGCATATATGAACAAGTTATATAGGTTATAGACTTGTTAGACATGTTCTGAATCAGTTAAGGTTCAAGAGTGTGTTTAACTAAGTAATCTGATTCAGTCGCATGACTGGACCATGCGAATGGGCCAATTGGATGACTGAACTAGGAGATTAAGTCAATCGCACTACTGAGTCAGGAGTCTGACTCAGTCGTACGAATGAATCAATCGTATGACTCAGTCGCTCGACTGAGCCAGTCGCTTGGCTCAGTCTTACGAATGAAAGCTGTAACCTATAAATACCACTTAATTCGTGGAAAAACAAAACGCTTCGAATACTTGAAACCCTAGTCAACCCAGAATGTCTAGATCGTCCATTCCAACTTCATAGAACGTCCCAGATCATTCCTATTCCATTCTTAACGTTTTCTAATCGTTAGGATTGATCTTGATTTTGTTCTCCCTGATTGGATCGCCAATCAAATAGGATTCCGCACTATTTGATTCGGTATAACGAAGAATCAGTTATTACTCCGTACGTACATGGTCCTAACAAGTGGTATCAGAGCCGGTTACTGCTGGAATGATCTAACAATCATTCTAGCAACCCGAGCTCTTGATTTCTGGATCAAAGTTCAGATCTTGGCGTTAAACCCACTTCGTGTTCATCTTGTTTTGCTCAAATCTCATTGCGCGTGATGTTTATTTGTTAAAAGCAGACTCGGAATCTTCTTTAGATCATAAAAAAGAATCCGGTGGTACAATTGTTGTGCTGTGTCTCGTTCAAATCATCGGATTAGGGTTTTTCAGCCTTGTGGCGGCTGCAGATCTGGTTTTCTGCATTCAGACCCGTTCATGCGATTGGGCCATGCGACTAGGCCTCAATCGCACGACTGAACCACTCGTATGTCCATTCGTACGAATGAACCTTCAGTCGCACGACTGACCCTTTCGTGTACTTTAGTCGCCCGACTGACCCATTCGTGTTATCCATTCGTACTACTGAACCATTCGGAGTGTCCATTCGCACGAATCACCCATTCGCACGTATGTCTTCATTCGTCTGTTTCAGTTGCACGAATGAGCTGTGTACCAGACCAAAAAAAAAAAAACCAGAATCTGGAACAGCTTCTTGCACGAATTTTTCCCTAAACTATTTTTATCAGTCGGGAAGCCTTATGAAAAATTTTGGTAAAATAAATTTTTTTTTTGGGAAAATTATCGGGTCATTTTCGGATCATTTTCGGGTCAATAGTGAAGATTTTCCTGGAGAGTCTATGCAAGAGTTGAGGATGAG
Source organism: Flaveria linearis (assembly GCA_024085815.1). NCBI lineage: Eukaryota > Viridiplantae > Streptophyta > Magnoliopsida > Asterales > Asteraceae > Flaveria > Flaveria linearis. The sequence continues at coordinate 46,333,616 of CM044013.1, forward strand.
CAAAGCACATTCACCCTGAGTTTCTTATGTCAAACAAGTTTGATGGATACCCTATTATTCGTTGTACTTCCAGAACCGGTGAATGTTGTTAGAACACGAAAGAGAGAAGAGAAGATGTCAGCTGTCGGTGCTGATTTTGTGGGGTAGTCAGGAGCATCTGACTATTTATGGGCCAATCAAGTTATATTTATCCGCACAGAGAGGATTCTCAATCTTAGGGGGAATCCGTGTATAGAGAAATTGAAGACGCAATCAGAAAGTGATGATGTGAGCAGGTTTCTGATGATGAATCTTCGTGCATGCTGATTTGTTTGATATTGTCGGCTGTGGATTGGAACCTTCAACCTTTTGCCCAATACACCGTATGAAGACGTTAGGAGAACACAACGTTTATATATTGGGATATGCTGAATGTGAGGGGGAATTTCTACAGTTGTTAATGTTAAACAGGTTAGACTGTGTGAAGATTGAAGCAATGGAAAACTGGTCATGTCATTATCTGGAAAAATCAGTCATTTGGGGAATCTTACTGCTATGATGGTGTTCTGCAAAGTAAACGAAAGCTATTATGCCTAAATTCATTTTCAGGGATATTGTGGTAACCTGACGGATCGGCAATGTTGGCTAATATAGTTGTTCGTTTGATTCTATTGGAAACCAGAGCAAAGATTGGCTGAAGATTGTAAGAGGTGTTATCTACTATTCGCAAGCAACATCCATGGGGGAATTTGTTGGAGCATATATAGTCATATATAGTGTGTCCGTCGCTTGACGAATAGTCTAGGCTTAATGTTATACACCTTGTAAACACATGAAACTGGGTCATTCGCAGGAGCATATGCGAATGAGACTCAGTCGTACGACTGAGCCATGCTAATGGACCAGTCGTGCGACTGAGAGATGCGATTGGGACATTCGTAAGACTGAACCATAAGAATGGTCCAGTCGTACGATTGAACCATACGCATGGTCCAATCGCACGAATGGGCCCAGTCGCATCTAATATGGGTCGAGGCCTATATATACCAGTTTCAATGTGTAGAAACCTAAGGGTTTTGATAGGGTTCCTGGCGCCCAGGTGCTGCCGGATGAGAGGGGAGATCATGCTCGATCTCCCCTTGGTAAAAGTCTTGATTCTTAAGTTGTAACGAGCTTAAAATCGTTATGTTTTATCAATAAAATCATTCGGTTATTGTTCGTGTTATTGTTTGTCTTTTGGTTTTTATCCTTCCGTCAAGAACATGAACGGGTCTGATCGCAGAAAACCAGATCTGCAGCCGCCACAAGGCTGAAAAACCCTAATCCGATGATTTGGACGAGACACAGCATAATAATTGTACCACCGGATTCGTTTTTATGATCTGAAGAAGATTCCGAGTCCGCTTTTAACAAATAAACATCACGCGCAATGAGATTTGAGCAAAACAAGATGAACACGAAGTGGGTTTAACGTCAAGATCTGAACTTTGATCCAGAAATCAAGAGCTCGGGTTGCTAGAATGATTGTTAGATCATTCCAGCAGTAACCGGCTCTGATACCAATTATGAAATCACTGGATCGATGAACATCCGAGCATGTTCTTGACGGAAGGATAAAAACCAAAAGACAATCAATAACACGAACAATAATCGAATGATTTTATTGATAAAACATAACGATTTTAAGCTCGTTACAACTTAAGAATCAAGACTTTTGGCAAGGGGAGATCGAGCATGATCTCCCCTCTCATCCGGCAGCACCTGGGCGCCAGGAACCCTATCAAAACCCTTAGGTTTCTACACATTGAAACTGGTATATATAGGCCTCGACCCATATTAGATGCGACTGGGCCCATTCGTGCGATTGGACCATGCGTATGGTTCAATCGTACGACTGGACCATTCTTATGGTTCAGTCTTACGAATGTCCCAATCGCCACTCTCAGTCGCACGACTGGTCCGTTAGCATGGCTCAGTCGTACGACTGAGTCTCATTCGCATATGCTCCTGCGAATGACCCAGTTTCATGTGTTTACAAGGTATATAACATTAAGCCTAGACTATTAGTCAAGCGACGGACACACTATATATGACTATTTATGCTCCAACAAAAAGGTTATTAAAATGATTTAATGATTTTAAAGATTAAAATAGGTTTTAATCAAAGGACCATAGGGTATCTTGTATTTGAAAGCATGCAAATACAAGTACACTTGGGAACTCTTAGTGGGATAAAGGTCACCTAACCATTTTGAGGGAACTGATGACTTGAGGTGACAATGCCATAAATCGTGGGATAAAGGTCACCTAACCACTCATTTTGGCAAACTCACACATGTGTGTAAGTAGGATGTCTTGATTTGCAAACCATGTTAAATGGATCACCTACAATATGGTTTCCAAATGGTGTTGATGGGATTAACATGCTGACTTTACATATGATGTTTAAAGACGATCCCATACCTCTAGAAGTTGCAAATGGTTGCAACCGTCAATCGTTGACCATATTGGATCTTATATGCCCAAGACACATACAAGATTGATGTGGTGAGTACGTTATGATCCAAGTCAGGTCATACCCAATAACAAGTTATACAAACACCAACAAATATTTGTTTATTGATAGGATCATACAGCAAATATAGACACCTAATTTAGAAAATTGGTTTTCCAAATATTGCTTTTGTGTTAGAACAAAATTATATGGATGATTTTGTTCAAGAGAGATTTATTTGTTTCATTATTTAAAATGGTTAGATAATGACTTATAAAAGAGTGTTGTGTTATAAAATTTCAACTAGGTTTTAAATTTTATAACATGAATGAATGAAAGAGTGTAACTAATACAAAAGGTTAAAATGGGTGGGAAACCCATTTTAAACCTCCAACTTCGGCCGCCCACTTAGCCTAGGAGAACCCACCTTTTGTCTAGTTATTTTGCAAGACTTAACATCCTACACACTCTTCCATTCAATCACCAAAAACACACACTTTCTCTCTCTCACATGCAAAAGTAGTTTCTCTCCTTCTTCTCTCATTGAACTCGATTTTTTTGGCTGAAGAAGAGGTTTTTCAAGGCTGATTTCGGTTTCAAGAAGTTGGATAACACTTGGTGTAATACTTCCTAGCAAACAAGGTGTTTGGAACAAGCTTGTGGGTATAACAAATTGAGGTTCTCTTCTTTGAGGGCTGGATATTTGATATCATCATCATCTTCATCTCATTCCTTCATCCACGATTTTTGAAGGCTGCTAAAAGGTAGATATGGCAGCCCTTTGTGGCTGTCATATTATGTTGTTTTATGCACACATAGCATGCTTATTCATATAGAATGATCCTTTGGTATATGGGTTTGTTTTATACATTAATATGGTCACCTAATGAACATATTTTTCAGCTTATAAACAAGTTTATAAAGTTGTAATTCCACTGCGTTTTTCAGAAAAGTTTAAAAGGTTAAACTAGTTTTTGTGTTCTTACAAACCCTTCAATGGCATCTAGAACCGGTTATATGGATAGCATGCTTGTTAGTATCCTTTAAAAATTTGTTTTATGGGATATTATAGCACTTTTATGGGCTAAAATATTGTTGTATGTTGAATCCCCAAGCTTTCAAGGTTATATCACACATGCTTGTCATTAAACCTTGAAAGATATGTATGATGATATGTATATTGTTTGGACAATGTTTGAAACCCGAATTTTCAGTTTATGTTGGCTGAAAATCATGGGTTTTAATGGGGATTCTTAGTTATATTTGGATGGTATGATGAATGTTCATATTGGTGCATAACCTAGCTTTTGGCCTTGTGTTGTTTGGATGTATGCAATGTTTGGTTTTGGTTTATTCAATTGGGTTGTATATTAATTTGTGCTTTGTTTCAAAATGTAATTTGTCTATTTATTCATTGGGATGTAATAATAGATTAGGAGTATTTTCTTTTACTAGAAAGTATGTATTAGGATATTTATTTTGTAAAAGAAGATGCTCGGGAAGGAAGCACAAGAGGAAGACATAAAAGAAGGACTTGAAGCATATGGATGCAAGTTCAAGTGGGGGTCTATGAAGACCTCAATTTTGTGTTGTATTCAACCCTTAGGAAAGACCAAATGACCACACTTGTGATAGCAAACAAGTGTGGTCATAATAGTAGATATGGTTATGCACATTGTGGTTGTTTTATATTATGCTTGCTTGATTATGATTTTATGAATGATTGCATGATATTTGGGTATATTAAACAATCTAATAAAAATGATCTTAACAAGCTAATATAGAATGGTTCTTAATCATTAAGTGTTAATAAATAGTTATTAAAAGGATTGATGATTTTATAATAAAATGGGTTTTATTAAAAGAACTATAGGGTGTCTTGTAATTGAAAGCATGCAAATACAAGTACATAGAGTTTTCTAAACTAGAATTATGAAAACCTATAAATACTTAACAAACAAGTTTAACACCGTCCTTTTGCACAACACTTGAGTCATTTGGAAACACTTAATGGAATAAAGGTCACCTAACCATTTAGAGGGAAGTTATGAGTTAAGGTGGGGATACCACATTGGTGGGATAAAGGTCACCTAACCACTTATGTTGATAAACTCACATGTATGTGCAAGTAGGGTAACTTGATTTGCAAACCATGTTAAATGGATCACCTACAATATGGTTTCCAAATGGTGTTGATGGGATTAACATACAGACTTTACATATGATGTTTAAAGTCGATCCCATACCTCTAGAAGTTGCAAATGTTTGCAACCGTCAATTGTTGACCACCTTATTAATTTAAATCGTGGGATAAAGGTCCCCTAACCACAATTTAAATGTAATGTTGGGTTCTAGTTTTTAATATAAAAATGACATTAAAAGGCATTAATTATTAAAAAATAGCAATATCGAAAATACTAAAATATATCTTTGTTAAATTTTGTAGATGGCCACCAATAATGATAATCATGATAACTCATCCGCGTCCACCCAATCATTACGAGTGATCCTCCAAAAGGAACGTCTAAATCATAACAATTTCATTGATTGGTATCAAAACTTGAGAATCGTTCTCAAGCAAGAGAGAAGATCATATGTTTTAGACGACCCTGTCCCCGATCAACCTACTGAGGATGATGAGGAGGCCTACAACGATTGGCTAAAGTACACTGAGGACTCCGTCCAAGTGTCTTGTCTCATGCTAGCGAGCATGACTCCGGATCTCCAAAAGGAGTATGAACATCACGGAGCTTATGACATGATAACCCAGCTGAAGGAAACGTTCCAATAGCAAGCAAGGGTTGAGCGCTTTGAAACGGTTCGAGCACTCCATGCATGTCGTATGGACGACAACCAATCGGTTTCATCTTATGTACTTAAGATGAAAAGCCATATTGACTGCCTCGAGAGGCTTAATTGTCCCGTCTCAAAGGAATTGGCCACGGATTTGATCCTGTCAGGATCTCAGCCTCTAGTTTGATCAATTAGATTGTATTCGCAACAGATTTAGCACGAAAATTAGCAATTAAAGCAAGAACATAAAGAATATTGCATGTAAAGTAAATGTAGAGAGAATAATTCTGCCTCAAAAGGAATAATATTCTGTTTATTTCACTTGTTTCGGCATGGAATACATTGAGGTCACTGCCCTTTTATAGGCAAAAGACCCATACTGTTGTCAGATTCCACTGACATTTAATAGTTATTTAACTAACTACTGATAGAACACAACTACTGAAGATGTCACAACAGCTGACATCTTCTTACAAAATTTCCTAAGTGTTCTACCTATTAAAAGTATTGAAAAAGGAAACTACTGAAAGCTACAACGACTGAAGAACAAACTCTTCAGTCGTTTACAACTACTGAACTATAACTTCTGAAGAACAAACTCTTCAGCTGTTGTACAAACTACTGAAAGAAAATTATAAAACTACTGAAAAGGAAAAACCATCACAACAACTGAAGAAGACTTCTTCAGCTGTTGTGACAAACTCTGAGGCTTCAGCACTTGTTCTTCAGACTTGGGCTTCAGATGATGTATTAGCTAATGACTTCAGTGGATGTCGTCAGCTGTTATCTTCAGTTTTTGTCTTCAGACTTTGTGCATCAGTAGATGATCTTCAGTTCTTCAGTTCTTCAACTTTGATCTTCAGTACTTGTCTTCAGTACTTGAAGTCTTCAGTACTTGTATGTTTTAGTACTTCAGACTTCAGTACTTGTCTTCAGCACTTTGGGATCTTCAGCTGTTGTACTTCAGATCTTTGATCTTCAGACTTTGATTCTTCAGACTTTGTCAGAACAGCTGATGGGAGTCTTCAGCAGTTGTTGTGATGTCATGTGGGACTTAGAGGTTTTCCTAATCTTGGCTCATTGGTTCTTTTGGTCCAAGAAACTCCCCCTAAACCAATGCAGCCAAAACCTCTAATTATTTGTTGTCCCACTTTTTGTTGGCATAAAGATTAGTCTATTTCCTTTGGATCAGATCAGAAGTTGACGCTGATAAGCACTGGACTGAGAGAAGGTTTCTGGTATTTGTTTGGCTAAGTAAGGATGGGAGCTCTGTTTTGGGGAATTGGACACAGAGCAGTTATCCCATCCATGAAACCTATCTCCCATGTACAAGCCTGTAGGATTCTCTGGTGTAGGCTCGAACGAAAATCGTTTGTTCTTCTTTGGGCAGGTCCTCACCCCCACCATCGAACAATCCTTCACGGCCGTACAGCTCTGAGACAAACTTGACCTATTTGCCATTTTTGAGCTCAACTGTTGTGATTTGCCTATAAGCAAATTCATCTGGATGTCTGCCCTCAAGCAACAAGTTGAGCTCATCTTTGTGGAAGTTCTCAAGCCTCTTATAAACTAAGCCTTTCCTAACCACCCTATTCTCCAACATCATTTCGGGTGGTTGCTTAGACTTATAGGCCTTCTCGAACTCATCCACAATTTCCCAGGGTGTTAATACAAGAGCCACTGTGATCACTTCATCTACAATCCTCTTCATCTGGCTCTTGTACCTCACAGGAATGTCTTTCTTTGTAATCTTGTGAGCCACCCTAGGATCAGGCCAAGTCCTCACTCTCTCTTTGTCATATTGGAAGGTTTGTTTGAGAGTGAAGAGTCTCAAAGCTTCTTTCTTCATGTTCATGATAGAGGTAGAGGCAGCATATGCTTAGTCAATTGACTTCAGCATTTCAGCATCATGAAACTGCTGCTGCTCCTCTTCCTCTATCTTTACCCTTACAGTGTCCATCTGTGAGGTGGGAGTGATGGTTTGGGGTTTGGCTTTTGGTAGAGGGATGACTGCTGAAAGGGGCAGTCTATCCTCCTCATCCTCCTCTTCTTCTTCTTGTTGCAGCCTCAACACCCTTCTCTTCTTCTTCAAGGGTGGATCACTGGCTGCGGGTTTTGATGGTGAAGGGTGGTTTTGTGGGTTGTGTTTGGGTGGTTGGTGTGGGAATGTTGGCAGGCACTGCTAGTAACCTAGAAATAAGAGCTGGTTTGGTTTGTTTTACAAGCAGGGTCCTGTTCCCAGCACCGGCTTCTGAGAGGGCCTCAGCGACCAGTCCTTTAGTGAAATCAACAGCCAAACAGGTCTTGGTGGTTATTGCCAAGAGTCTGTCCCTGCTCCATGCCTTTACATCAAGGACTGGCCTGCCCAAGTACTTTGAAGTGAACCTACTCATAGCCTCAAGTTTCTTTCTTTCCTCTTGGCTATAAGTAGTCCATCGGTACTCAATCTCTCTTCTCTCCATGTTCCTGATCTCCTGATCTAGCAAGGCAGTGTCCTTGTCAAAGCCTTGCCTGAACAGCTGATCAATGACAGAGTCCATTGATCGGCTATGCCCAGCATCAGCCTCCTTGACAAGGGCTGCTAGATCAGAGTCAACACCCTCCCTCACCTTCTCTTTCTTTTGATATGTGACACTGAAATCCTTTTGGATTCCAGCCACTTCTTTTTCAGCTCTCTCCTCCTTCTCCCTCCCCTTCCCCTTTGTCTCCTGAACCTTCTCCCTCTCAACTACCTCCTTTCTTCCTACTTCTAACTCCTGCTCTCCCTTCTTCCTCTTAACTTGCACTGAGGTCTCCCTCTTTTTGGGTGCATTGGTTGGGGTTTGACTCTCAGCAAGTGCTTTAGCAACAACAACCTCCACCAGAGGTTGGATATGAGTGGGAAGCCTCTCATCATTGGTTTTCATCACAATTTCTGTGATTATGGGTGCGATGACAGGCAGGGATTTCTGGAGGATAGCATCTAGCTGCTCAGGGGGATTCTGTCCCTGAGAGCTAGTGCCAGAAGCAGGGGCAGGTGGCCGAGTTTGTGGGAGTGGCTCAGTGTATGTGAGACCTTGGGTGAAGGTGCCATCTGTGGGTTTGTGGTGGCAAATGGACTTCTATCCTGAGTCATTTAAGCAAGCAGCTCTTTGAGTCTGCTTATCTCATCCTCTAAGATAGTGTTTTAAGCAACTACGTCAAAGAAGAAACTCAGGTCATCATCAGTGTGAACTGAATCACCTGACCTCCTGACTGTGTCAAGATATACATGCTCTAAGTGTGGCTCAGTAGTAGCATGTGCCCCTTGTTCTTGGTACTGGGGACTTCCAGCCTCCGGATTGGATCTATCATCGGCAGTTGCCTCTGGTAAGGTCTTATTGCTTGTACCAGCTTCTCCCTGCTCATGTGCTGATGCAGGGGAAGTGGCAGCCTCACCAGAATGACATATCTCCCTAGCCACACTGGGAAATTAGACATGTGATTCTCTGTGTTGGGGGCTCCCACCAGCACTTGTATCCACCCTATCTTCGGTTGGAGTCTCCCCAGTTGTAATGGTTTCTGGGGAGAGGGTGGAGTGCTCAGGTGGGTTAACACTTTGGCAATTATCAGGGTAGGGCTTTGTGGGGCGGCTTCTGTGGGAGATGCGCTGGAAGCAGAGTGCACATGGGGAGGAGCGTGCATTTCAATGGCAGTCTCCTCAAGTGAGAAAGACCCCAGATGTGTGGCAGCCCCAGAAGTGGTTGCATCAGGCTCCTGTTGAGAGGAAGCCTGTGCAGTTGTGGTGGTTGGAGTCGTGGTAGCTGCTAGGAGAACCGAACCAGCAGCCACATCCTGCCTTTGTGTTGCAGGGGCATCCTCATGGGACTCATTTCCCTGAGTAGCCTTTTTGGGCTTCTTCTTGGCTTTTGGCTTAGTGGGGACTTTAGATTTGGAGGTGGAGGCTGTGGGTTCCTGCTGCATGGGTTTTCGCAGCCGGCCAGCCTGTTTGAGTGTGTGGTCGGTGTTGTGCCTAGAGTATACCTCGACTAAAACAGCCATGGCAGGGACCCCAGTGCCAACCAGTCCCGCAGCTTGAAGCTGGTCCTCGATTATGGCCATTATAAACCGAGGATACAAGATCCACCGGTTAGAAACTGGTTTTGTGGCCATATCTTTGAGTTCCCAAAATATAATATCAGTAAAATTTAGGGGTTGGTTCTCAAAGATAGAAAATAATACCTGTTGCCACCTTGTTGACATTTGGTCCCATGAAGAAGTTTTGGGAGCCAGACACACATTCACCATGTGAAAGATTAGTCGTTGGGGATCTGGGAAGTGTTTCTTCAACAAGGTGGTGGCTGAGAGGTCGCTCTGATAGTCGTTGGCTGTGAAGCATAGATCGAGGGCGCCTTTGGGGTAAGATGTTGGGTAGGTGGCATCCTCCAGCTTTAGGGTTTGGCGAATAGTGGATGGAGTGATAACCACTGGGTGGTTGTTGACGGAAGACCGGAGAGAGACCTCGCCGTCATTCTCTCCGGTTTGGACGGTGATGTTCGTCCAGAACTCCGCCAAGGAGTCGGTGTAGATGGTGGGGTTCAGGAGGAATGCCGTTTGGTAGGGTGAGTCGGTCATCAGATCGACGAGATTGTGAAATTTTGGCCATAATGGCGATTTGGTGAGATGTGCAACACAGTTGTGTCGAGGTTTGAGTTGCATGGCCGCCATTAATGGTGTATGGGGATTTCAGAGGTTTTTGAAAAGTTAGGTCAAGTGAGAATGAAAAGCTCTGAAGGTTGGGTATTTATAAGGTATGGCAAAGGCTGAAAGAAAACTACTGAAGGTTTTGGTGTTAGTCATCAGTTGTTGTAACGACTGATGACGTGGTTTTAACCTTCAGTTGTTGTAACATCTGAGGACTTGGTGTTAGTCTTCAGTAGATGAAACTACTGAAACCTTGGTTTTGTCCTTCAGATGTTGTAAACGGCTGAAGACTTGTCAGTCTTCAGTAGTTATAAACTACTGAAGACTTAATTTTTCATCTTCAGACATTATAACAACTGAAGACTTGGTGTTAGCCTTCAGTAGTTGTGAACTACTGATATCAGTAGTTGTGAACTACTGAAGACGTGGTATTGCTTCAGTTGTTGTAAACAACTGAGGACATGGTGTTAGTCATCAGTAGTTGTGAAACTACTGAAGACATGGTTTTGTCCTTCAGTTGTTTGGGTATGAAACAGCAGCTGTTGGCATCAGCTGAGGAGTAAAATTACTCATCAGCTATTTCCGTCAAATCAGTTGTTTCATGTTGACCTCCACATTTACTCATCAGCTCTTTGGCTAACTTTCAGATGTTTCATCGACCCTTCAGCTCTTGTGAATATTTTTGCCTTCAGCTTTTGTGATCAGATGTGCACGAGTGATGATGAAACACTCCAAAGCCGGTGAACAAATTTTGTCTTTAGTACTTGTGTAAGATTACACATCAGTACTTATGAACAAAATTTGTTCTTCAGTACTTATTTGTTTGAAAATAATACACCAGTAGTTGTAATCCACCTCACTACATCAGTTGTTTTCAACAAATAATGTACATCAGTACTTTGAAGCATTTTAGTCTTCAGTAGTTGTGAAAATGCTGAAGACTAAATTACTCATCAGTACTTATATTTGACCTTTGCATACTAATGCTCATCAATACTTGTGAAATGATAGCATCAGTATTGGTCAATTATTCTAGCTGCAGCATACCAAGCCTTAGTACCAAGTTTTGAAATGTGGCACTATCTAAAGGCTTAGTAAATATATCTGCAAGCTCATCAGCACTAGGCACAAACTTTGGATCAATCAGACCTTTTTCATAGCAATCCCTAATAAAATGATGTCTGATCTCTATATGTTTGGTCCTAGAGTGCTGGACTGGATTTTTAACAATGCAAAGAGCTGAAGCACTATCAATTAACAATGGAGTCTTTGTCTCTGTAATGCCATAATCCAAGAGTTTGTTCTGAATCCAGAGTATCTGAGATGTACAACTTGTAGCAGCAATGTACTCAGCTTCAGCAGTGAATGTAGCAATTGATGTTTGTTTCTTACTCTGCCAAGAAACTAAACAATTGCCTAGGAATTGGCAACCACCAGAAGTGGATTTTCTGGTGACTTTGCATCCTGCATAGTCACTATCAGAGAAAGCAACTAATTTGCAAGAATGCCCAGTTGAATACCAAAGACCTAGTGATTGGGTACCTTGCAGATATCTAAAGATCCTTTTGACTGCAATCAAATGGGATTCTTTAGGTGCAGCCTGAAATCTAGCACAGACATATGTTGCAAACATGATGTCTGGTCTAGAAGATGTAAGGTACATCAAGGACCCAATCATACATCTGTAAAGGGTTTTATCAACCGTTTTACCTTTCTGATCTACATCTAGTTATGTGATGCTGCTCATGGGAGTAGAACAGGGCTTACAGGTTTGTAAATCAAACTTATTCAACAACTCTTTGGTGTATTTGGACTGATGAATAAAGATACCATCAGCCTGTTGTTTGATTTGCAAAGCTAGAAAGAACTGTAATTCCCCCATAGCACTCATTTCAAACTTTTGCTTCATGAGCATTGTAAATTCATCACACAACTTTAGATCAGAGGATGCAAAGATGATGTCATCTACATAGATTTTAACAAGTAGCTTATGTTGTCCCACAGTCTTGATGAATAAGGTTTTATCAATGCTGCCTCTAGTGAACTTATTTTGGAGAAGAAAAGTTGATAGTGTCTCATACCAAGCTCTAGGAGCTTGCTTCAGCCCATAGAGAGCCTTATCAATCTTGTACACCCAATCAGGATGTTTATTGTCCTCAAAGCCTTGTGGTTGACACACATAAACTTCTTCTTTTATTTTACCATATAAGAAGGCACTTTTGACATCCATTTGATAAACCTTAAGACTGTGAAAGGCAGCATAAGCTAAGAACAGTCTGATTGCTTCCAGTCTTGCCACAGGAGCAAAGGTCTCATCATAATCGATGCCTTCCTCTTGTACAAACCCCTGGACAACCAGCCTGGCCTTGTTCTTGACAATTTGGCCCTTATCATCTGTTTTGTTCCTAAATACCCATTTGGTGCCTATTGCACACTTCCCTTGGGGTAAAGGAACAAGCTCCCACACTTGGTGTTTCTTGAACTAAAGAAGCTCAAGCTGCATTGCTTCAACCCATCCATTGTCTCTTAAGGCAACATGATAGTTCTTAGGCTCTTGCTGACTGATGAAGAGAGCATAGAAGCAGAAATTGGACAATTGACTCCTGGTTGAAACTCCAGCATTGATATCACCAATGATTTGAGATGTGGGGTGATTCTTCAGCTCTTGATAGACTATAATGTCAGTGCAAGTGTTTGTAGGACTTTCAGCAGCAACAAATGGTGATGGAGATTCTTGAAACCATGTAGGAGATGGCAGCTCAAATGAAGTAGAGCATGCATAAATCTCATTAGCATTTGTTGTGGATGGGGATGCTGAAGCTACAGGAGCATCAGGTTTAGTGAACTCAGGCAGGTTGTCACTAAACCTGAAGAGGTGAGTACTGACTACATCACCATTAGTACCACCAGGTGGAGAACTGTTGACAGGCTCAACAGCTGGAGGTTGATAAGGAACATATTGCAGTATGTCCAGATCAAACAACTCCACAGGGTTTTGTGGAATCTTGTCCTTTGGAGATTCATTGAACTTAACATGCAGAGTTTCTTCAACCACCTTTGTCCTACAGTTGAAGACTCTGTATGCCTTGCAAGTTGATGAATAACCAACAAAATACCCTGTATCCACCTTACTAGCAAACTTCTGGAGTGGGTCGCTAGTATTGAGAATAAAACATGGACACCCAAAGGCTCTAAAGAGTGAAATTAGAGGAGCCAAATGATGAAAAACTTCATAAGGAGTCTTCATCAACCTCTTATTCACTAAAGTTCTATTTTGTACATAGCAAGCTGTATTGACAGCTTCATCCCAAAAGGTCAGTGGCAATCCTGAGTCAGCCAGCATTGACCTTGCAGCTTCAATGAGAGTCCTGTTCTTTCTCTCCACCACTCCATTCTGCTCAGGAGTTCTAGGAATACTAAACTGCCTCTTAATTCCCTTGGACAGGTAGAAGTCATCAAGTGTGTGGTTTCTAAATTCTGTTCCATTGTCACTCCTTACACACTTGACCTGTAGGGAATACTGCTTCTCTACAAATAACACAAAGTTCATGATAGTCTTGGCTGCTTCATCCTTAGAGTGCAAGAAGAAAGTCCATACAAACCTGGAATAATCATCCACAATTACCAGGCAGTATTTCTTCTTTGCCATGCTCATCACTCTGACAGGACCAAAGAGATCCATGTGGAGGAGTTGCAAGCAGGCAGTGGACTTTGGTTCTTCTATTGAAGGGAATGAAACTTTGTGTTGTTTTCCTTTTAAGCAAGCAGTGCAGTTGTCTTCATACTTGAACTCCTTCAAAGGCAATCCTCTTACTAAACCATGGCTTATCAGCTGATTCATGTTCTTGAAATTAACATGCCCCAGCCTTCTATGCCATAGAGTAGACTCTTGAGGAGATGCCTTGGAGAATAGGCAAGGATGGCCTTTTAGATCTATGTTTTTGGAAAGATCTAAGGCATACACTCTTCCTGTCCAATTGGCCTTCAGGAGACATCCAACACCTTGTCAATCAAATTTAGAACTTTGGATGACAGAATCCGACAGTTCTGGCTTGTGAAAAGGGCAACATGGCCTTTATCACACATTTGACTGACACTCAAGAGGTTGTACTTGAGATTCTCCACATGGTTAACATCATCAAACCTTATTTCTCCATTGGAAACAAAGCCTTTTCCGATGATGTAACCCTTTGCATCATTGCCAAAGGAGACAAATCCCTTCTTCCTTGAGAGTAGTCATTAAGAAGGGAGCTGCTTCCTGTCATGTGCATAGATCCTCCACTGTCTACATACCAGATGCTCTTTTGGCATGTTGAAGAACCCTGCAATCATAACCACATGTTAGTTAGTTTTAGAGACCCAAACCTGTTTGGTTTTGGGTCTGTTCTCAACTATAGGTGCAACACTAACAGGTGTGTTATGTGTAACAGCCTGAGGTGAAGAAGATGGTGTAGAAGAGGAACCCTTTGGCTTGGATTTCCTTTTCTGTGGTTTCAACACAGGAGCATCTAAATGGTTGACTCTTCCCATCAGATGCTGAACCATCATTACCAGTTGTGTCTGACTTTGTGATAAAGCTTTCAGCTCTTCAGACACATTGAGACTTGCTGATGATGGTTTCCTATGTTCCACCATCTTCTTTTGAGCAACCTCAGCTGTTGCCTGAGTAATCCCTACTTTCCTTTTAGATTTAACTTTGGGCTTAGGGATTTCAGGCTTTGATGTTGCTAGTACAAACTTGGTTTCAAACTCATTTTTCATTTCATTTATTAGCTCTTTAATTTTCTCCTTTTGTTTCAGTTTGGAACCCCTTTTGTACCAGCAATCATCAGTAAGATGATTGAACAAGCCACATATCTCACATGGCTTCTTCTTCATCTTGTGTTGATCATCAACCAAAGAAGATGAAACTGCTGAAGATAGTTCTTCAGCTGTTTGTTACCAGTACTAGCAGTTTTCTTCCCTTTAGTACCTGCTTTCCTGACCTCTTCTTTAGTTGTCTTCAAACCTTTTCTACTGTCAGTTTTCTTCTCTTCAGTGCTGGCAGTAGTTGAGTTTGAACTTCAGGTGTTATCACTTGCTCTCTAGTACTTTCAGTACTTCTTGAGACAATACCTGAGTTGATCAACTTTTTGATCATGTGACAGTCAGCATTTGAACCATCAGCTCTTGTAGCATCAGCTGATTGGTTGCTGACTTCTATCTCTGATGATGCTGAATCAGAAGATAGTAGGTCACATGATGAGAAGGATTGGTTATTGCTCTCTCCATCAGATTCAACTTCTGCTCTTGAAGTGAAATCTGTAGGAGGAGCAGTGTGATTATAACCAATCCCAAACTTCACATTGGAAGCTGATTGCTTGCTAAGAAGTATTTCAAAACCCTTGCATGATTGCACCCATCGATCACACTCTACTTGGGTGTTTGCAAGAGTTTCCTTGAGGTCTCTGTACTTCTCTAGAAGTACATCTTCCCTAGCTTTACCATCTTTGATTTGCCATTTAAGCTTGTAAATCTCATCATTTTTCACTTTTAGTGCAGCCTCAAAATCAGCTTTTCTTTTGGAAATAGTGTGCTCTAGCTCAAGAATTTTATCTATTAAGGCTACATTTGCTTCTCTAATAGAAGCAAATGCTGCTATGCATGATTCAGAACAAAGCTTGGCTTTGGCCTCAGAGGATACCTGTGATGAGGCATTGGATGATGACCCCTCAGCAGACTCAAGGGCCATCAGAGCAAGATTTCCAAAAGGACTATCACCACCATGTTGACCAGCACCTTGGAGTAGTTGTTCCTGACCAGATAGATCATCTGGCAGACTACTCCAGTCAACAACTCCTGGGGTGAAGAAGCTGTGTTGTTGAGGTTGTGTTTGATGATGAGATGGGGAAGATTGAGGCTCAGGAAGAGCCTGTGGTGGTTGAGCCGAAAGTGCTTGAGTTTGACTGGGCTGAGGCACATAGTAGCAGGGGTATGAGTATGGCATGTAACCCTGAGGCACAAAATAAGCAGGTGATGCCTGTGCTTGTGATGGATGACCAGAACTGGAGGAAGGTTGCCCTCTGTGCTGTGAGCTATTGCTTGGAAAAGTCACAAAGGGTGCAGAGGAGTTAGATCCAGATGATCTACACTCTCTAGCAAGGTGTCCAAGCCTTTGGCACTTGTGACACCTCAACTTGCTCTTGTCAAAACCAACTTTGGTTTTGCCAGAGAGACCGGGGAATTTCCTACCAGTTCTTTTGTAGAACTTTTGAGATCTGATATTGATCATTGCCATTTGGCTCAAAATATCCATCTCTTCCAGATCATCATCTGGAATGCCCTTCAAATCATCCATCAAAAAGCACCAGTTATCACTGCTGCCTCCTGAACCACTGCTAACACCAACAAAAGCTTGTTCTGAGTTGGTAGAGAAATCAATATGCTCATCATAAGAACTTTCTGATGCAGCATATTCTGACTCCTGACTTATCAAAGCAGCATTGCCTTGAACAAAGTCATCAGCGAGCTTGCCAGAGGTGGACAACTTCCTCTTTTGCTCTATCTCTCGCTCTAATGTGAGCAGTTTCCCATGAAGTTGGGTGAGAGATAGAGTTTCCAGATCTGTACTGGAGCGTAGGACAATGGTATAAGTGTCCCATCTCTCAGGCAGTGATCTAAGGAACCTGTTGTTTATCTGGCTGTTGGAGTACTCTTGTTTGACCATCTTCAGCTCAGAAATCAAACAAGAGAACCGTTCAAACTGCTGGGTCAGAGTCTCACCCTTTCTATATGAGAATGTCTCATATTGTTGGGCGAGGATTTCCCTATTGTTTGCTAAGACCGAATTAGTTCCTCCAAATTGTTCCTTTAGAGCAACCCATAGGTCATGAGCAGTTTCATGATGCAACAGCCCTGAGTAAATCTCATTTGGAATAGCCATGGCTAAAATTCCATGGGCTCTAGCATCAATCTCGAACAGCTTTAGATCTTCGTCCGAATATTGTTCAGGTTTCTTCGGAACCTGTTCATTAGATTCAGGGACGCTCACCATAGGCTTGTATGGTCCATGCACCACTGACTTCCAACAACCAGCACTGTTGACAGACAAGTGGTGAAGCATACGTCGTTGCCATATGTTATACTCATTCCTCACAAGCATCAGAGGCTTGGTTGAGGAACCAGTATTGTGAGGATCGTTTGTTGGTGTAGTCATCTCAGTTTTTAGTCAAACTCAAGTTTACAAAACAAATGTAGCTCAAAACCACCATAGAACCTCAAGTTTACGGCCGGAAACAGCAGAATCTCTCTCTACAGCAAATTCTTGCAAATTGCTAATTCGATCAAACGTAGAGATCAAAAGAGCAGTTTCAAATGATCAATAGTGAAATCGATCAATGATTAACCTGCTCTGATACCATTTGTCAGGATCTCAGCCTCTAGTTTGATCAATAGATTGTATTCGCAGCGGATTTAGCACGAAAATTAGCAATTAAAGCAAGAACATAAAGAGAATTGCATGTAAAGTAAATGTAGAGAGAATAATTCTGCCTCAAAAGGAATAATATTCTGTTTATTTCACTTGTTTCGGCGTGGAATACATTCAGGTCACTGCCCTTTTATAGGCAAAAGACCCATACTGTTGTAAGATTCCACTGACATTTAACAGTTATTTAACTAACTACTGATAGAACACAACTACTGAAGATGTCACAACAGCTGACATCTTCTTACAAAATTTCCTAAGTGTTCTACCTATTACAAGTACTGAAAAAGGAAACTACTGAAAGCTACAACGACTGAAGAACAAACTCTTCAGTCGTTTACAACTACTGAACTGTAACAGCTGAAGAACAAACTCTTCAGCTGTTGTACAAACTACTAAAAGAAAATTATAAAACTACTGAAAAGGAAAAACCATCACAACAACTGAAGAAGACTTCTTCAGCTGTTGTGACAAACTTTGAGGCTTCAGCACTTGTTCTTCAGACTTAGGCTTCAGATGATGTATCAGCTGATGACTTCAGTGGATGTCGTCAGCTGTTATCTTCAGTTTTTGTCTTCAGACTTTGTGCATCAGTAGATGATCTTCAGTTCTTCAGTTCTTCAACTTTGATCTTCAGTACTTGTCTTCAGTACTTGAAGTCTTCAGTACTTGTATGTTTCAGTACTTCAGACTTCAGTACTTGTCTTCAGCACTTTGGGATCTTCAGCTATTGTACTTCAGATCTTTGATCTTCAGACTTTGATTCTTTAGACTTTGTCAGAACAGCTGATGGGAGTCTTCAGCAGTTGTTGTGATGTCATGTGGGACTTAGAGGTTTTCCTGATCTTGGCTCATTGGTTCTTTTGGTCCAACAGATCCTAAATGGCCTTACCAAGAAGTTCGAGACATTTGCGTTGAATTACAACATGAATGCATGGGACAAGAGCATTAGTGAGCTTCACTCAATGCTTAAAACGGCCGAGGCGGCCATGGGTAAAAGGGTTTTACCCGTTCTCACCATCAATGAAGGTGGGAACAAGAAAAGGCCTTATCCCGCAACCAAGGCAAAGGTTTCCAAGGGTAAGGGACCCGTATAGGGAAAGGGAAAAGGGGTGGCAAGGGTGCGACCCAAACCACAAGAGAAAAAGCACAAGGTTGCTACTAATGACCCATGCTTCAAGTGTGGGGAGATTGGACATTAGGCAAGGAATTATCCTGTCCATCTCCAAGAGTTGAAAGCAAAGAGGGATGCCGGGCAGACCTCAGGTACAATATACATGATTCATATCGATCTTAATGTTACATCTTCTAACACATGGGTATTGGATACCGAATGTGGAACTCATATTTGTTGGGTTTGTTAGACCTTTAACAATGTTGTTTAACCATTTAAACAAGAAAAACGCAGTGGAATAAGAGCTTAATATCATGTTATATAATCTGAAAATTAGAGCTCATAACTTTGTTTCAACAAACCCAAAATCATAGGATCTTATATATGTGAATAGACTAGCTATCATGAAGTATAAATAACCAAAACAACATCAACAAACTACCTTTATAGGCTGTTGAAATCGTGAAATAGAGCTGCTGGAAATCATGATTTTCATGAAGAAGGAGCTGTTCTTGAATGGCCAGAATACCAAGGATAGGTGTCCTCAAGTGTTCATACCCACAAGCCTCTAAGCAAACATCTTGAATGCTAGGATTTGGAGCACCAAAATCGGACCAAGAGCTGCTGAAAATCTGATTTTCAGCACTTGTTTTCTTCAAATGTAGAGAAAAAAGTCTTGGTTCCTTTTTGCATGTGAGAGAGAGATGGAGAGAAAAATCAAGTGTGTCATTCTCTAGATGAAAAGCCAATTAAACAAAAGGTCTTGAACCCCTCAAAGGGGCGGCCGAACCTTCAATGGTTTTAGGGTTTACCCCCCAAAAACCCCATTTACATTTGTTTAACTAATTACTTTTATAAGTTATCTAATTAACCTTTTAATTACATAACTTATACACACACTTTTATTATTTAATGTTATTTAACAAACTTAAATAACATTACAAATAATGTCCTTGAACAAAATGTCCTTATAAGTTGTTCTTTCTCACATACAACTTATTTAGAAAACCCATTTCCTAAATTGGTGTAATTATTTAAATGCATGATCATATCATCAATTAAATAATAATTGGTGTTTGCTAAGCTTGTTATTGGGTATGACCCGACTTGGATCATGACGTACTAACCACATCAATATTCTATGTGTCTTGGGCATAAAGAATCCAACAATCTCCCACTTGCACAATACTCATAGAAGATTGATGCAAGCAGTAAATACCGCCTAACAACGGTTTACTACCCTTAATACGCATGACTTAGAAGCCATTCAATAACATCATCCCCTTCAAGTATCCAACATGAAATGATTTAGGTGAATTAATCATTTATCCTTTTGTTACAGATGTCATGTTAAATCCAAGGACACAAAATGATCATTCCTTGTTGATTTAACTTAATCAGGGCTTAGACATCATGCTCTCAACGAATAAGAGGAACAAATCCCATCTTGACAACATACGTTTCTCACAATCACCTTATGTCATACCTGAACATAGCCTTATGTACTGACAATTGTTTCATATCAGTGAAGAACTAGCTTAAGGTATAACACTTAGTGAATATTAAAACCCAATATGTATCTTAGGTCGAAGGATACCAAATGATATTTGCCTTTACTCAAATTTACTTATGATCAATCAATAAGATTCCATGTAGTAAGATTTGAGGTGCGGGTCAGTCTAATATTCGTATCCCACGAATATCTATGAACCTTGGCCGCAACCAATTGCTCTATATTCATGCCTTATGAATATCCACCAATCCAAGTTCATAATAGTCTTACATTCATATTTGTTCCCACAAATATGACCGACTACGGACATTTAGAATAATGAAATTATTCATGGATGTAAACATGCTAAAAGGAACATAACTCAATATATCGTAAATATATAGATGAGTTAAATATTACAATTGTTCCATATTTTCAATATTAATACTAAAATAGATCAATTCCAGTCACTAGAATATCGAAGTCCTAAGGCACAAGTATGACTTTCATGCTTTGCCCTTTTGAGGAGCTTCGTGAGTGGATCCACAATCTTTTGATCAAAGTGAACTTTGCGAATACATATCTTTCCCTTTTCAACTTCATCCCTTATGTAGTTGAATCTCCGCTCATTGTGCCTAATCTTTAGATGTGCACGGGGTTCCTTGATTTGAACAATCGCACCCTCGTTATCACAAAAGATTTTTAAGGGGTCTTGAATGGTAGAGACCACCCTTAGATCGGCGATAAACCTTTTATTCATGCAGCTTCCAAAGCTGCTAATGATGCGGCTATGTATTCGTATTTTGTAGTGGACAATGCTACCCCATCCATAATGGAGACATACCCCAATTGTGATCGAGGATCATCTCGATCAGTTTGGAAACTCGCATCCGTGTAACCCTTTACAACGAGTTCCTGTTTCTCAGATCCGTATAGTAGAAACATATCCTTAGTCCTCCTAAGGTATTTCAATATACTTTTAATAGCCATCCAATGGCTATTATTTGGATTCTGCTGATATCTGCTTGTCATGCTTAACGCGCATGACACGTCCGGTCTAGTGCATATCATCGCATATATGATGGATCCTATTGCAGATGCATATGGATTGTCCTTCATACAAACTTGCTCATCCTTTGAGCTTTGACATTGAGATGCACTCAATATTGTCCCTCTTTGAATAGGTACCATACCTTTCTTAGAGTTTTCCATCATGAACCTTTTCAAGATTTTATCAATATATGCACTTTGGTTTAGACCTACCAACTGCCTCGATCTATCATTATAGATCTTTATTCCCAAAATATAGGCGGCTTCACGGAGATCTTTCATGTAAAAACAATTTCCCAGCCAGGTTTTAACACCTTCCATGGTTGGAATGCCATTTCCAAATAACACATGTCATTAACATACAATACTAAGAATGTGATTACACTCCCACTAGCCCTTTATACACACAAGCCTCGTCAGCGTTCTTGATGAAACCAAATTTCTTGATCTTTTCATAAAAACGTTGATCACACTTCTCGATGCTTGTTTCAATCCATAGATTGATCTATTTAACTTGCATACCTTATTAGGATATTCCGGATCGACAGAACCATCAAGCTGAACCATATGGACAGTCTCTTCGAGATGTCCATTAAGAAAAGCGTTTTTGACATCCATTTGCCAAATCTCATAATTATAACGAGCAGCAATGGCAAACAATATCCTAATAGACTTTAGCATTGTCATTGGCGAGAAGGTTTCATCATAGTCAACCCGTTGAGTTTGAGTGAAACCTTTTGCTACAAGTCTTGCCTTGTAAGTATCCAAGTTTCCATGCGTATTTGTTTTCTTCTTGAAAACCCACTTGCGTCCAACCGCTTCAGAGTTATGTGGAGGGTCAACCAATTCCTAAACTTGGTTGTCATACATGAATTGCATCTCTACGTCCATGGCTTCCAGCCATTTGTCACAATCCCAATTGGACATTGCATCATGGTATGTAGTTGGCTCATTGGAGTCAACCATATAGCATCCATCCATGAAAAATGCATATCTTTTAGGTGGAGTGCTAATTCTACCAGATCTGTGAACATTTTGTGTGTATTGATCAACCTCTTGATCATCATTAACAACCTCTTGTTGATAGCTAGTGTCAACCAAACGTGTATCGGCTTGTGGATCTTGATCCTCATCAAATTCCACTGATCTATGCGTCATTCCTTCCATAAGGAACTTGGCTTCCAAGAACTCTGCCCATCGAGCAATAAATTCCTTTTGCTTTGTTAGATCAAAGAAGCAGTATCCTATACAGTCTTTGGGATGTCCAACAAATATACACTTAGCGGATCGACTTTCCAATTTGTTTTGGGTGTTAAGCTTAACATAAGCTTCACTACCCCATACCTTTAAATATGGTAGCGATGGAACCTTTCCATGCCATATTTCAAAAGGTGTCGAACCCACTTTCTTGGTTTGGGCCATATTCAAAGTACGAGCCGTGGAGAGTAGTGCGAAAACCCAAGATGATAAAGGTGATAAGCTCATAGCCATAATGAATTGAACCATATCCAAATAAGGTTCAGTTTCTCCTTTATCAAAATGAAGAACTTAGATAGTTATGTAGATTTTATTTTATACTTCATTATTGAAGATTTTGAACATTTCAAAAGCTTCATTCTTATGTGTCATCAAGTGCACATAATAATAGTGACTGTAATCGTCGGTAACAGTAATGAAGTATCTTTCACCAATCTTTGTCATTGTCTTAAAAGGACCGCATACATCCAAATGTATCATTACTAATAAGTCTTTTGGTTCACACTTATCAAATGAAACATTTTCATTTGTTTCCAAAAGACCATTCTTTTGAAGTGTTTGAATCCAATTCTTGTTTATGTGACCAAGATGACAATGTCAAAGATAATAATAACTTAAACCCATTTTAAGTTTCTTTTGCTTAATGTGTATAATGAGTTATTATATGACGATGTATCATGAACCAATTCATGGATATCATTAAAAGGGCATATCCTTAAAATAAAATACATCATCCATAAAATTTAATACCATTATTTACAAACTTTAAATCATGATCATATTGTTTTAATAGGAAACATTAATTATGTTCCTAGTCAAACTAGGTGCATACAAACTGTTTTGAGAACAACTTTCCAAACCATTTGAAAGTCTCAAAATAGAGTTTCCCTCCTTAAAGCGCACATTTCTTTTGAACCCTTTTGCAACAATTTGCAAGTTTGAGTCTCACATCCGGTATCCAATACCCATGTGTTTGAAGAAATGACACTTAATACAATGTGAATCATGAAAATTGTATTTGAGGTTTGCGTTGCATCCCTCTTATTTTTCAACTCCTTGAGATAGGAGGGACAATTCCTTTTTATTGTCCTATCTCTCCATAGTCAAAGCATGGATCGTTCTCCTTTACCTTAGGCTTCATAAGCTTAGGTTTTGAGGTTTCGCTTTAACCTTTGCTTTGATGTATTCCTTTCTTTTGGCAATAATTGCCTTGGGACCGGATTTGGCCATTTCTTATAGCCTCCCTCATTGATCGAGAGAATAGGTAGAACCTCTCTACCCATCCCTGCCTAGGTTGCTTTGAGCATTGCGTGAATTTCACCGATGCTCTTGTCCCACCCGTTCATATTACAGTTTATTATGAATGTCTCAAACCTTTAGTTAGGCAATCAAGGATCAAATCCTTGGCCGACTGCTTTGAGACAGGATAGTTAAGCATCTTGAGGCGATCAATTTTGCTTTTCATCTTAAGAAAATATAAGATGATATCGATTGGGTTTCTTCCATGTGACATGCATGCAGTGCTTGAACCGTTTCGAAGCAATCTTACTAATGTTTGTTGAAGGAACATTTCCTTCAACTAGATTATCATGTCATGTGCCCCCATGATGCTCCAAACCCTTTTGGAGTTCGGGAATCATATTACCAACATGAGATCAAATGCTTGCACGGAATCCTTAGTGTGCTTAACCCAATCGTCAAAAGGCCTTAACATCAACAGCGTTGGTTGGTGAGGTATGGGATCGTCAAGGAGATAGACCTTTACTCATTCTTGAGAACGATTCTCAAGTTTCAAAATTGAGTCCATAAGATAATTATAGTTAGGACGATCCCTCTCGAGAATGGATCTCAATGATAGGGAAGGGACGATCGGGGTGGTAGCGTTATAGTTAGCGGTCATCACTACAATATTTGACAAAGTTCATTTTAGTATTTCTGATAAATTTATTTTAATCGTTAATACCCTTAAATGTCTCATAGACAATTAACAATTAAAATCTAGAATCCAACGTCGCATTTAAATGATGGTTAGGTGACCTTTATCCCATTATTTAAATTAACAAGGTAGTCAACAGTTGACAATTGCAACCTATTGCAACTTCTAGTCTTATGGGATCGGTTAAACATCATATGTTTAGTCGGCATCTTTAATCCCATCAACACCATTGTACGCCATTCTTCGGTGACCCTAAGCACATGGTTTCCAATTCAAGTCGTCCTACTTACACATACGTGTGAGTTTTCACACACAAGCGGTTAGGTGACCTTTATCCCACAAGTACGTTAGACTCACCTCAAAGATACAAGTTCCGCACAAGTGGTTAGGTGACCTTTATCCCACAAATAGTTCCCAAGTAATTCGAGTGTCGTGTAAAAGGATGGTGTTAGACTTGTTACCAAAGGGATTTAAGTTTCCATTAATTCTAGACTTTGAAAACTCTATGTACCTTGTAATTGCATGCTTTCAAATACATGGTACCCTATGGTTCCTTTTTAATAAAACTCTTTTATTTTGAAATCATTAGTCCTTTTAATAACCTTTTATAAGTCACTTAATGTTTAGGAACCAAAAATTCAGCTTGTTATGATAATTTATTTAGATTGTTAAGCATATCCATATATCAAACAATCAACATAAAATGAATAATCAAACAAGCATATATCAAACAACCACATGTGCATAACCATAGCCACTATGTTGACAACACTTGTTTGCCATCACAAGTGTTGTCATAAGGTCTTTCCTAAGGGTTGAACACAACACAAATGATGAGATCTCCAAAGACCCCCACTTGAACTTGCATCCAAATGCTTCAAGTCCATCCCTTGTGTCTTCCTTTTGTGCTTCCTTCCCGAGCATCTTCTTTTACAAAATATATATCCTAATACATATTTTCTAGTAAAAGAAAAATACTCCTAATCTATTTATTACATTCCCAAATGAATAAACAAATTACAACCCTTAAAGAATGAATACAACCAACATGACAAGATTACAATCATCCAAATCCATAACACACATGGTCAAGGCTATGTTATGCACAAATATATGTATCTATATACATCATTTACAACATTCAAAAACCAAATAAATCCCATATGACCCTAAATTTTCAGCCAACATTAACCATGAATTTAGGGTCTTTTGTCCAAACAAAAACATAATCAACTACTTGATATCTTACTTTCAAGGTTTAATCACTAGCATGTTAGATATAACCTTGAAAGGCTAGGGATTTATTATCATCACCACAAAACAGCCCCAATATGGTTGTTAAAGCCTCATAAAACCAATTTTACAAGAACACATGAAACTAGTCATCCACATATCCGGCTCTAGATGCCAGTGTTGGGTTTGTTAGACCTTTAACAATGTTGTTTAACCATTTAAACAAGAAAATCGCAGCGGAATAAGAGCTTAATATCATGTTATATAATCTGAAAATTAGAGCTCATAACTTTGTTTCAACAAACCCAAAATCATAGGATCTTATATATGTGAATAGACTAGCTATCAAGAAGTATAAACAACCAAAACAACATCAACAAACTACCTTTATAGGCTGTTGAAATCGTGAAATAGAGCTGCTGGAAACATCTTGAATGCTAGGATAGGTGTCCTCAAGTGTTCATACCCACAAGCCTCTAAGCAAACATCTTGAATGCTAGGATTTGGAGCACCAAAATCGGACCAAGAGCTGCTGAAAACCCGATTTTCAGCACTTGTTTTCTTCAAATGTAGAGAGAAAAGTCTTGGTTCCTTTTTCCTTGTGAGAGAGAGATGGAGAGAAAAATCAAGTGTGTCATTCTCTAGATGAAAAGCCAATTAAACAAAAGGTCTTGAACCCCTCAAAGGGGCGGCCGAACCTTAAAAGGTTTTGGGGTTTTCCCCCCAAAAACCCCATTTACATTTGTTTAACTAATTACTTTTATAAGTTACCTAATTAACCTTTTAATTACATAACTTATACACACACTTTTATTATTTGATGTTATTTAACAAGCTTAAATAACATTACAAAAAATGTCCTTGAACAAAATATCCTTATAAGTTGTTCCTTCTCACATACAACTTATTTAGAAAACCCATTTCCTAAATTGGTGTAATTATTTAATTGCATGATCATATCATCAATTAAATAATAATTGGTGTTTGCTAAGCTTGTTATTGGGTATGACCCAACTTGGATCATGACATACTAACCACATCAATATTCTATGTGTCTTGGGCATAAAGAATCCAGCAATATTTGCAATTTGTTGCAGGGGTTCAAAAGAAGTGGGGGCTTCAATCAAGAGGATGTTAGTCTCTTCATGGGCAATGGAACCAAAGTTCAAGTTGAAGCTCGTGGGGACTACATCCTAAAACTTCCATGTGGCTTGGATGTTATTTTGAAGAATGTTTTGTATGCTCCTAGTTTGACTAGGAACATTATTTCTGTATCCCAATTAAGACATTATGATTATGTATTATCTTTTGTTGAAAATGATATTCATGTTTCTTTAAAAGATATGTTCTATTTTAAAGCTATTCCTATTAATGGTATTTATGAATTGGTTCATGAAAATGCTTTAAATAGTTCATTGTACCAAACTAACACTAAGAAACTCAAGTTGGATTTGAGTGATACCTATCTTTGGCATTGTTGTCTTGGTCATATAAACAAGAAATGTATACAAACACTTCAAAAGAATGGTCTTTTAAAAACAAATGAATGTGATTCATTTGATGTATGTTAATCTTGTTTACAAGGAAAAATGACTAAGGCACCCTTTAGTGGAACTAACGAAAGGGCAAAAGATTTATTAGGAATCATACATTCGGATGTATGTGGTCCTTTTAAACTAATGACTAGGAATGGTGAAAGATACTTCATTACCTTTACCGACGATTATAGTCGCTATAGGTACGTATACTTATAAAGGCACAAAGATGAAGCTTTTGAAATGTTCAAAATCTTCAAGAGTGAAGTAGAAAATCAACTCAACAAGTCAATTAAAGTTCTCCGCACCGATAGAGGAGGTGAATACCTAAATGATGCTTTTCAAGATCATCTTAGGAGTTGTGGGATTGTCTCACAACTCACTCCACCTGGAACACCACCTGGAATCGAACCTTATTGGATATGGTTCGATCTATGATGGCTAGAAGCACATTGCCTATATCATTTTGGGGGTTCGCTTTGCTCTCTGCGGCCTGTATCCTAAATATGGCCCCAACCAAAAAGGTGGAAAGGACACCTTTTGAGATATGGCATGGAAGAGTTCCATCCCTATCTTACTTAAGGGTCTGGGGTTGTGAGGCTTATGTTAAGACTCCCACCCCAAACAAATTGGAAGTCCGATCCCCCAAGTGTATCTTTATTGGATATCCTAGAGATTCTATGGGATATTATTTCTATGATCCACTGGAACAAAAGGTGTTTGTTGCCAGAAATGGTGAGTTCTTAGAAGCAAAGTTCCTTATGGAAGGAACTAGCAATAGAAAAGTGGATCTTGAGGAGGATCAAGAACCACAACCCGATGCACATTTGGTTGAAACTAGCACTCAACATGAGGATGTTGAGGATGATCAAGCGGTTGATCAATACACATAAAACATTCGCAGAAGTGGTAGAACTAGCAATCCACCTGAAAGATATGTATTTTTCATGGATGGATGCTATGTGGTAGATTCAGATGAACCAACCACATACCATAATGCAGTGTACAATTCGGATTGTGACAAATGGCTTGAAGCCATGAACGTTGAGATGCAATCCATGTATGACAATCAAGTTTGGGAACTTGTTGTACCACCACTTAATTCCAAGGTAGTTGGAAGCAAGTGGGTTTTCAAGAAGAAAACTGACATGCATGGAAACTTGGATACTTATAAGGCTAGACTTGTAGCAAAGGGTTTCACTCAAACTCAAGGGGTTCCATGTATGGTACTTGAAGAGGATGATGTTATTGAATGGCACCTAGTCATACGTATTAAGGGTAATAAACCGTTTTTAGGTGGTATTTACTGCTTGCATCAATCTTTTATGAATCTTGTGCAAGTGGGAGATTGTTGGATCTTATATGCCCAAGATACATACAAGATTGATGTGGTTAGTACGTTATGATCCAAGTCGGGTCATACCCAATAACAAGCTAAACAAACACCAATATACATTTATTTGTTGATGAGATCATACAAATAAATATTGACACCAATTTAGAAAATTGTTTTCTAAGAGTTTGCTTTTGTTTAAGAACAACATTATATGGATAATTTGTTCATGAGATATTATTTGTTTGTTATTTAAATTGGTTAAATAATAACAAATATATATATATGTGTGTTGATGTTATAAAATTAAAATTGCTTTTAATTTTATAAAGTATGGATATAAAGAAGTGATATTTTATAAAAAAATAAAAGGGGGGAAACCTCCTTTTGGACAATTTTCGGCCGCCCACCTTAGGCATGGGAAACCTCCCTCATGTCTTGGTTTTTGCAAGACAATTAACCACTCTTGCACTCCATCCATCACTTCTCACCTTTTCCTACACGCACAAAGAAAAGTCTCTAAAAACTCCCCTTTTGAATTCGGATTCAAGAAGAGAAGAAAGCTGGAAAAATCGTTTTCTTGACTGCCTTGTTTAATTCGGATTGTTCAACAAAGGGTGTTTCTTTTGGTGTTGCTCTCCTAACAAGCTTGGTGTTTGTAGGACTTGTGGGTATACAAAGCTTGAGGTCTTCTACCTTCAAGACTTGCTGCTAAAAACGTCATCATCTTCAAATATTTCGATCCTTTTGAGCTGCTGAAAGGTAGTTTATGGTAGCCTCTATATGGCTGTCCATAATGCATGTTTTATGTGTCCGTAGCTTGCTTATTCACATAATATGATCCTTTGTAATATGGGTTTGTTTTATACATATATTTGTCACCTAAAAACATGATTTTTCAGTTTATAATCATGTTTCAAACCATATATATCCGCTGCATTTTTAGAAAGTTTA
This sequence comes from Flaveria linearis, assembly GCA_024085815.1. NCBI lineage: Eukaryota > Viridiplantae > Streptophyta > Magnoliopsida > Asterales > Asteraceae > Flaveria > Flaveria linearis. Next base: position 46,362,913 of record CM044013.1, read on the forward strand.
AATGGTTAAACTTTGATTTTATGTTCAATCAAACCCTTAAATTGCCTCTAATAGTTGAAAGCCTCGTTTTTGTGTTTAACCCGTTAAAACGCGTTTTAAGCGAATTTGACCGTTTATAAGCTTGTTTGACCAACTTTTCTATATTATAAGTTATTTTCTCACTTAACCTACTGAAGTAATATGGTTTTATAATTTTTAGCTCTATACCCATATTTCTTAGATTTTTCTCAAAAACGTCACCCTTAGATTTTTCTCAAAAACGTAAAAATCCCTTTAAATTATCCATTTAACACTTAAAAATCCATTAAAACATTTCCAACCACAACTTTATTAACCCTTAAAGAACCTGGAATTATCTTTAAGTTTATTCCAAGCTTTCTTGTTTTTAATTTGTTTTTCCATGTTTTCGGGTCCCGAAAATGACTAAAATGGGTCTAATCTTAACATGTCTTTCATTTCCAGAGATTAGCCATTAATAACACACTTAACATTCATCAAAACTTTCTGAAATTTCAGTCCTAACTCGTGGCCTAGTTGTTCTACACATCCATAGACTACAAATATAGTGAAAATGTCATAACCGACCATTACACATGTGTAAATCATTGTAACTTGAGTTTAAACATTATCAAAACTTCATTTAACTTAAAAATAAGATTATTAGGGTGTTTAAAAGTTGTTCTTGAGCAGTTTATGACCCTTGTTTGAGAGGGTTTTTCAACCAAGTGTTTAAGTAGTGTTATTTCATGTAAAATAGAGGGGTTTCTTAGGTGTAATTCATGTTATAACCACATGTATGTGGTGTGTACTATTTGAGACTTTAAAATCAGGTTATTAGTAGTCTTAAAACCCATTAATATGTAGGTTACACATTTTTTTTGAAGGGTTACAAGATACACAAGTTAGATGGTGTAAAAACACCAAAAATTAGGGTTTTCAAGGTGTAAATCGAGTTCCATCTTAAGAATGACCAATCTAAATGTAAGATTCCTTTCGTGATGTTAAAATATCCTCGTGAAAAAGATGATGGAGAGAAGTTTCTGCTATAACAAGGAAAGGTAAGGTTTTTAAGAGAAAAGTGAAGGAAACTCAAGATATAGCTTGTTTTGGGTGAGATGAACCTTACTCTTTGGGTGGTTCACGATTTGGAGGGTGTAGAGAGGCAAGAATGGTCTGGAACTCCTTGGACAACGATGTAGAAGTCAAACAAAGGATGGAAACCATAAGTCTTGCAAGTTCCAAGCACCAAAAGCTCGCAAAATGGACACCTTCTTGCGGTTTGAAGCTTGGCCGATGTGTAGATGGTATTGTCTTCGAATTATGAAGCTAGAAATGGCTTGGAACCATGATGTGTGTGTGTGTTTTCTGGAGAAGATTCCGAGAGAGAGAGTAGGGAGAAGTGAGGGTGAGAGGAATTGCATGAGGGAGTATTGGGTGGAAGAAAAGGTGGTGTAGAAAGGTGGTGAGTGAAGGAGAGAGGGGGTGGCCGATTGCTTTGTCCTCTAGTGGCATTCTTTTAAATTTTTAATTAAAAATAGTATTAGGTGGTATTTGTTTTGTAGTGTTGTGTAGAATATTAGATGGTAAAATTTTGTTAGTTGATAATTGTTGTACATGCACATGCATGCCTTAGCCGTGGATTATGAGTGTGTATGCAGTTAGGGTTTAGAATAGTGTCCTTGAGACCGGTTGTCACACCAGTGGTCTCTGAATACCCAGAAGTGTTTCCAGAAGACCTACCGGGACTTCCCCAGAATCCACAAGTTGAGTTCGAGATAGATTTGATGCCTGGTGCTGCACCACTAGCCAAGGCACCGTACCGACTCGCCCCTCATGAAATGAAGGAACTGATGATGCAAATTCAAGAACTACTTGACAAGGGATTCATAAGTCCAAGTGTCTCTCCATGGCGTGCCCGGTACTGTTTGTGAAAAAGAAACACGGAACCCTACGAATATGCATTGATTACAGAGAACTAAACAAGCTGACCATAAATAACCGTTACCTTCTTTCGAGAGCAGACGACCTATTTGATCAACTGCAAGGAGCAAGTTATTTCTCCAAAATAGATTTGAGGTCAGGTTACCACCAACTAAAGATAAGAGAAGAGGACATACCCAAAACAGCCTTCCGAACTAGGTATGGACAGTATGAGTATTTAGTCATGCCCTTTGGATTGACAATTGCACTACCAGCGTTCATGGACCTCATGAACCACGTATGCTGCCCTTATCTTGACAAGTTTGTGATCATGTTTATCGACGACATCCTGATCTACTCCGGTAGTAAGGAAGAGCACGAGAAGCATCTCAAGCTAATTCTTGAGTTAATCAAGAATGAGCAACTATATGACAAATTTTCTAAATGTGAATTCTGGATGTGAGAGATCCAATTCTTAGGAAATGTGGTAAATGAGAATGGGATTCAAGTTGACCCCTCCAAGATTGAGGCTATAAAGAATTGGAAGATTCCTGAAACTCCCACGGAGATAAGGCAATTCTTAGGGCTGGCCGGATACTACCGACGGTTCATAAAGGACTTCCCACGCATTATGCAACCCTTGACCGCACTGACTACGAAGAACACAACCTTTGTGTGGGAACCAGAGCAAAATGAAGCATTTGAAACGCTTAAGGAGAAGTTGTGTAGTGCACCTGTCCTTGCCCTCCCAGAAGGAGTCGAAGATTTCTTGGTCTATTATGACGCCTCGCGTCAAGGACTACGATGTGTACTGATGCAATGCAACAAGGTGATTGCTTATGATCTAGACTGCTGAACGATCATGAGAAAAACTATACGACGCATGATCTGGAATTAGGTGCCATGGTGTTTGCTCTCAAAATGTCGAGGAACTACCTCTATGGCACGAAGTGCATCATCTACACTGACCATAGAAGTTCGCAACACATTCTTGACCAAAAGATGCTAAACATCTATGAGAGAAGATGGGTCGAGCTGTTAAACGACTACGAGTGCGAAATCCGTTACCACCCTGGTATGGCCAATGTTATGGGAGATGCTTTGAGCAGAAAGGAGAGAGAAAAGCCTCTTTGTGTACGAGCCTTAAAGATGAGTGTGTACACCAACCTTATCGCGAAGCTAAAAGGAGCTCCAAGTGAAGCATTAAAGGAATAAAGGTTAAAAGAAGAAGGGTTAACCAGAATGGAAAAGCAATTAGAGACAAGTGATGATAGTATATACAAGTACGAAGGGAAAACATGGGTGCCGAAGTACGGGGGAATTCGAGAGGTAATCCTCGATGAGGCCCACAAATCTAGGTAATCGGTTCATCCTAGAAGTGATAAAATGTAGCAGGATCTAAAGACACTTTTCTGGTGGCCTGGAATCAAGAAATCAATCGCTATTTATGTTGGAAGATGTCTAACCTGCGCCATGGTAAAAGCTGAAAATCAAAAACCGTTAGGAATGTTACAACAGCCTGAAATCCCAGAATGGAAATGGGATAACGTCACGATGGATTTTGTTACAAAGTTACCCAGAACGTTTAGAGGTCATGATGCTATTTGGGTAATAGTGGATAGGCTAACAAAGTCAGCTCACTTTTTGCCAATTCGAGAAGACTACAACTTGACGAAATTGGCCCAACTATATGTCGATGAGATAGTAACTAGGCATGGAGGACCTTTGTCGATCATCTCCGACCGTGATAGCCGTTTCACTTCTCTTTTCTGGAAATCACTCTAGCATGCTTTAGGATCCCGTTTGGATTTAAGCACCGCTTACCACCCACAAACTAACTGTCAGAGGGACAGAACCATTCAAACTCTGGAGGATATGCTGAGAGCTTGCGTGATTGACTTTGGTGGAAACTAGGACAACCATCTCCCTTTGGTGGAATTCAATAATAATAGTTACCACACAAGTATCAAGGCAGCTCCGTATGAGGCTCTATACGACAGGAGATGCCGATCACCATTGAGCTGGAATAAGATCGGTGATAGCCAATTAATGGGACCCGACATCGTGTTGGAGACCACCAACAAGATTTTTCAAAATCAAGGAACGACTAAGAGTAGCCAGAGACCGATAGAAGAAGTACGCTGATAGGAGACGAAAACCTTTAGAGTTTCAAGTGGGTGACAGAGTAATGCTAAAGGTAGCACCATGGAAGGGAACCGTGAGGTTTGGAAAGAGAGGAATGTTAACCCGAGATAGACTGGACCATTCGAAATAATGGCAAGAATTGGCCTCGTGGCATACAAATTGAAGCTGCCTCAGAAGTTGAGTTACATACACGACACCTTCCATGTGTCGAACTTAAAGAAGTCATGGTAGACAAAACCCTAGAGCAACCATTGAAAGAAGCAAGAATGAGTAACAAGCTGAACTTCATGGTAGAGCCCATAGAGATCACGGACCGCTTGGTCAAGCAACTCAGGCGGAGCCGCATACCCAAGGTCAAGGTTAGATGGTATTCAAAATGAGGACCTGAGTTCACTTGGGAGTGAGAAGATGAGATGAGAAAGAGTTATCCACACCTCTTCAAACCCACCCGTTCAGAATCTAATCGAAGCTAAAATTCCGGGACGAAAATTTCTAAACGGTGGGAGAATGACCTCAAGGTCATTATTCTAACCCTAATCTACTTGCACCATTACCCATCTTATGAGTACTAATAATAGAAACAATCTAACTATATCAATGATATTAGAATCATCATTTGCTATTAGTTCCATTATTATGATTTTATGTGATTTTAGTGACTTTTAGTTAGTTCAAGTTTTACCTTTTAGAACTTGGTGTCCCGGGAATGTCAATTAGTCACCCTTGCAAAAACTAAATCTTAATTGAGACAATTAAAAATGTATGCATACACACACTCATAATGCACGGCTAATGCATGCATGCACATGTATAAGAACTATCAACTAACAAAATTTTACCATCTAATATTCTACACAACACTACAAAACAACACCACCTAATAATAATATTGATTAAAAGTTTAAATTTAATTTCCCCACTAGAGGACAAGGCTCGGCCGCCCCCTCTCCTCCACTCACCACCTCTCTACACCACCCACATATCCACCACTCCTACTCCATGCAAACTTCTCATTTCTAAACACACACTCCACCCTCAATCTTTCTCCTCACCCTCTCGGATTTCTCTCTAGAAAAAAAACACACACACACTCATGGTTTTAGCTGGATTCCCAGCCATATTCAAAGAACAACACCATCCACACATCAACCAAGCTTCAAACCATCAAGAAGGTGCCATTTTGTGAACATTAGTGCTTGATTCTTTCTTGTCTGAGATTCTCCAGCCTTGTTCGAGATCCTCCAGCTTTGTCCAAGTATTTCCAGACGATTCTTGTCTATCTACACTCTACAAAACGTGAACAATACCAAGTGTAAGCTTCATGTCACCCGAAAATGATCATTTCATGTGTTTTGTTCACTTGTCTTTTAAAATCATCTCCTCTCTTTATTGTAGCAGAAACCCGACATCATCATCTTGTTATTGAGGAGATTTTAACTTCACAAAAGGTATCTCCCACATTATATTGGTCATTCTTGAGGTGGAACCCGATTTCCACCGTGAAAACCCTCTTTTTGGGTGTTTTGCACCATCTAACTTGCATATCTTGAAACCCTTCAAAGAAAAACTTGTATTCTTCTTGTTAATGGTTTATAAGACTCTTAATAACCTGTTTTGAAAGTTACAAAAGGTTTGGGAATATTTAAACTCAAGTTATAATGATTTACACATGTGTAATGGTCGGTTATGGCATAATCACTAAGTTGATAGATTATTGTTGTGTTGGATGACTTGGCCGTGCGTTTGGGACATGATTTAAGAAATTTTTGATGATTATTAAGTGTGTGATAAATGTTTAATCTCTAGAAATTAAAGACATGTTAAGATTAGACCCACTTTAGTCACTTTCGGGACCCGAAACATGGTAAAACGACTTAAAAATAAGAGAGCTATGAATTTAAACTTTTTAAAGAGAATTACAGGCTCAAAAATGGATAATAAAATGTTATGGAATAAATGGATTGATTAAGTGGTCAAAAGATAGGTGAAACGGTATTTTTAACTAAAAACGGGTGTTAACCGGGTGATGTTTTTGAGAAAAATCCAAGAAATATGGGTGTAGAGCTAAAACTTACAAAAACCATGTTATTTCAGTAGGTTAAGTGGGAAAAGAACCTATAGAGTCGACAAAATTGGTCAAACGAGCTTTTAAACGGTCAAATTCGGTTAAAAACGCGTTTTAACGGGTTAAATATAAAAACAAGGCTTTCAATTGTTAGAGGCAAAAATTTCATAATAAAATGACTTTAAACTTGTAAAAATGTCTTAAAAATGTTATCTACTGGTCTAAGACTCAAAAACATGAAAGTTCATACTTAACCGTTAAAACCCTTCGGTTTTACCGTGACCGGGAACGTTAAACACATAGGTATTAAACCGGACCTATATTCTAAAAATTTTTGTACACTTACTTATTAATAAGTTAATTTAACTTCAAAAACCTGATTTTTGTTCATAAATGTTATTTATTACAAGAAACCAAACTTGAGGGTAGAAACTGTCAATTTTGAAACTTGGGGGACTGAATTGTAAAATTTTATCAAATTTCATAACCGACTCATATGAGGATAATAATCACTTGAACAACATTATTTAGCCTATATCATTATCTTATGTAACACCCGGAAGTTTGACCTTTTGGGGTGATATGCGACTGAGTCTCAGCCGCATGGAATTCATGCGATTGGAGGCCCAATCGCATGATGCACGGATGAATGAAGGAGCATGCGCATGGAAGTCATGCGACTGGAGGTCCAGTCGCATGGTGTTCGTGCGATTGAAGGTCCAGTCGCCTGGGCCTCGGGCGACTGGACTGTAGTAATAAAGGAGGGGCAGCCCTCTTCTTCCCCACACTTACACACTCAGTCAGGAAGAAAGAGCAGAAAGAGAGAGAGCAGAGAAAGAAGAGAAAGAAAGAGAGAGTGGTGATTCGGGCTCAAGATTTGTCATGTGGCTAGCCAAATCAAAGCTCTTCATCTTCTCCTTGATAATGTGAGTTCTAGAACCCCACATTTTCATGTTTTCTTACGATTTTGGGGCTGGATCACATATAAACCCTATTTTTGTAAAGTATATGTTTAACCCATTTGGGTGAAATCGGGTTTAGTAATTTTATTGTATGAATTTGGACTAGTATAAGCTTGTATGATGTTCTAGTATGAACCCCTGAGATTTAGGAGGGCTAATTTGGGCTGGAAATGAGTTTAGAAGAGTTAGATCACGGCTGCTGTTCGTGATGAACTCCAGTCGCTGCCCAGTTAGGGCTAGGCGACTGAAGGGCCAGTCGCACGACTGAGGGAAGACCGATGTTCAACCGTACGATTGAGGCTCAGTCGTACGGATGGGGCTCAATCGCCCGACAGGCCATGCGATTGAGGGATTCGGTCGCATAGGTCCATTCGCATGATAGTTCAGTCGCACGTATGAGGGTTAATCGCCTAATAGTCCATTCGTATAGTGTTCATTCGCACGGTAGGAGATCCATTCGCACGATTGTATGCCCATTCGCATAGCTGCCTAATCGCATGACCCAGTCGCATGGAGGCCATGCGACTGTAGTATGTTCAATCGCCCAAACAGGGCTGATGTGAATAAGAAGAGAGGTGTATGTAGGACGAAAGTATGATAAGTATGATGTAGTCTTATATGATAGTAATGCTGATGGTTTGCAAATATTTATGTTCCTTATGATGATGTATGTATATCTTTCACGACTCATGTATTATGACAATGAATGAATGAAATATTATGTAATGTAAAGTGAAAGATAAAGAAAGAGGAACATGACGATGAATGCATGTATTAATGAATGAATGAATGGGTAAAACGATGATGAATACATGCATTAATGAATGAACGAATTAAGTCTTGCAAACCATGGTCATGGTACCTCTACCGGTTACCTACTAGTACTGTGGCATACGCTTAGATTCACGGCCCAGTAGCTAAGGCTACTGTGGCATACGCTCTATTGATTCACGGCCCAGTAGCTAAGACTGATCGGGGTAGAGCATATGGTATTGGTACAAAAGAATTCAATGTGCAAGTAACGATGAAACGGGATCCTTGTCATTCGACCACAGTAATCATAGCCGAGTGCTATGAAGTGGGTAAAGCCTGACAGGATCCGTATGGGAAGTTAAAGATAATGATGTATAACGAATGATGAAGATAATAATGAATATTATCTTTGTGTACGTATGAATGAACGTAAAGAATGTATGCACAAACGTGAATGAGAACGATTAATGGTACACGAATGAAAGCAAATGAACGAATGATGATAATAATAACAATATTATCTAAGTGTACGTATGTTGTATGATCGCATGTACGTAAGGACAGCTTTAATAAATGAAAATATGTTTTATTATAAAACTAGAACTCACTCAGCAATGCTGCCACGCAATGTGTTGTGGGCCATAATGCACGCGACACATTATGTTGTATGCAAGTGCAAGATTTCTTGAGAATCCTGATAAACAGGATTATTTAAGAAATCTTCTTTATGATGAAAAATTTTTATGTTTTTATACTAAAGGTCACTGTATATGACCCTTTGTAATTAGAAATGATGAAATCTCTTGTATAATGCTTTTATGATGTAAGGCAACATTAGATGTTTTGTAATTGATGTACGTTGTATTAAATGGCAAAAGTATTTATAGTAAAAGGAAAAGTTTATCTCAGAAATTCCGCTGCATGATTTCATTAAGTTTATGCAAATGTATGTTTTATGTGCGATGAACGACCAACTGTGAGGTGCCCGGGAACGGGGCCTTACAAGTTGGTATCAGAGCCAAAGTTTAAGTGAAATGGGTAAATTTTTCAAAATAAACCTAAACTTAAACTGAGAATGGGACAGGAAAGGGGAAGAATGCCATCTGAGTAGCTGCGTGCCATCAGGTATTTTCTTAAAGACTAACTGGTATTTCATTAAGTTTATGTGATGTATGTGTTACTGTTAGAGTTAGATACTAACGTAGTCAGGACAGGTAATGCTCGGGGTACGAAGAGTAAAGTAAGTGGCTAATCACAACTGACCACTGTAATTAGGAACTTACTATACTTGACATAAACTGAGCTATTCCCTTGAATGACCGTGTTAGTGTTTGAATCTTTCAGTGTGATAGAGAATGGCTGGTGGTAGATCTTCTAAAGCTTCCCGGGGTGGAGGCGGTGGCGGACGTGGTGCTGAGCCATGAGCCACAAGAGGAAGACCTAGGGTGGAGAAAGTGGTTCATGAAGAACCCGATACTCCTCATCAGGAGGGAGTGGATGAGAGCGCTAACTTGAGAGCCTCGGTAAAAGAGGCAGTGGTTGAGGAGGTACATCAGGTCATGCAGACGATCTTACTGTCTGTGGTGACCGAAGTAATTAAGGCTGTCAGGGAAGGTGAAAGAAAAGAGAGGAACAGGTCCTCAGGAAGACAGGAGCAACAAGAGATGGAAACGGTTCTATCTGATAATGAGGAGGAAGAGGAGGAGGAGCCGGTACGAGAGACAACTCGGGATTGTAACTACGGGGCATTATGAGATGCAAGCCCCCTACTTTTGACGGTTATGGCACTGCTGCTGATGCTCACCACTGGGTGAGAGAAATGGATGTTGTCCTAGATATTTGTGATTGCCAGAAGGACAAGAAGGTGAGGTTTGCTACCCACTCTTTCACGGGGTCAGCCTTGTGCTGGTGGGACAATGTAGTCCAGGCCGAGGGTAGCAGGGCCATTAGGAAGATGAAGTGGGCCGAGCTGAAAAGGATGTTGATCGATGAGTTCAGTCCTCGTCGAGAAATGGATAAAGTTGAGACAGAGTTCCTGCAGCTGGAGGCAGGGACGATGACCCACCAACAATACACCACAAAGTTCAATGAAATGGCATGGATGGTGCCGGATTAGGTGACGCCGGTGTCTCGAAAGATCAACCGGTATATTCAGGGGCTGCCAGCTGACATCCACAGGCATTTGATTACTGCTCGACCGAGCACCTTTAGGTCGGTAGTGGATTTGGCTGGGAGATTATATGATGAACAGGCAGTGGTGGTGAAGACTGAGATTAGTAAGAAGGGAGGTGGTGAGAGAAACTGGCAGGGGAAGAGGTTTGGTCGAGGTGATGCTTCGACGAGTAACAAGAAGACAAGGGTGGATGACCGCCGTGTGGTCATGTCAGGAGTAGGGTTAAGGAAGTGTGGACAGTATGGAAGGGAGCACTCGGGGGAGTGCAAGTGGGGATCCAACATCTATTTCAGATGCGGGAAGGCAGCGCATATGTCAAAGGATTGCCGGATGGGCAAGTGTTTTAACTGTGGGGAAAGTGGTCATATGAGCAGAGACTGCAAGAAGCCTAGGGCTGAGGGGTCAGGGGCGAAGAAGGCGGGAGGTGAAGAACCGAGGGCAAAGGCCAGGGCATTCACGATGACGCAGGAGGAGGCCAGGACGGACCCTGATGTTGTGTCCGATACGTTTCTGGTGAACCAAACTTTAGCCTCTGTATTATTTGATTCGGGTGCCAATAGGAGTTTCATTTCTGCTGCCTTCTGTACTAAGCTGCCTGTTAGTAGTAGACGTGTTGATGTACCCTTTGATGTAGAAACTGCCATAAGTAAGTCTATTAGGATCTCTGAGGTGATAGAGGGTTGTGATGTTGAATTGGAGGGCCACAAATTTCCGGTCAGACCGTTTGCGATGACTTTGGGTGGTTTCGATTTGGTGCTTGGGATGGATTGCTTGGCGGACTTTGAGGCGAACATCGTGTGTCGCAAGAAGATGATTCAATTGACAGCGCCCGGCGGTAATTCAGTGACAGTTTATGGTGATCGGGTTACTACGATTCCGAAGGTGATCTCAATGGCTGTGGCGGGAAAATGTATGAGGCGTGGGTGCAGCGCCTACTTATGTTTTGTGAAAGATGTGGAAACGCCAACACCACAACTATCTGATATTCTGGTTGTGCGTGATTTTCCAGACGTGTTCTCGGAAGACTTAACGGGATTGCCACCTGACAGCGAGATCGAGTTCCAGATTGACCTGATACCGGGTGTTCAACCTGTCGCCAAGGCATCGTATCGCTTGGCTCCAACGGAAATGAAAGAATTGATGGAGCAGTTGCAAGAACTGCTAGATAAGGGGTTCACTAGGCCGAGTATCTCACCTTGGGGTGCTCCGGTTCTATACGTAAAGAAGAAAGATGGTAGTATGAGGATGTGCATCGACTACCGCGAGCTGAACAAGTTGACGGTGAAGAACAGATACCCCTTGCTGAGAATCGATGACTTGTTTGATCAACTTCAGGGTTCCAGTTGGTTTTCAAGGATAGATCTTCGATCGGGCTACCATCAACTGAAAGTGAAAGAGCAGGATGTCCCTAAAACAGCTTTTCGTATGCGCTATGGTCACTACGATTTCCTTGTCATGTCTTTTGGTTTGACCAATGCGCCAGCTGCTTTTATGGATTTGATGAGCCGAGTGTGTTGACCGATGTTGGATAAATCAGTGATTGTATTTATTGACGATATCCTGATTTATTCGAGGAGCGAAACGGAGCATGCCGGTCACATTCGAGATGTACTAGAGACGTTGAGAAGGGAGAAATTGTACGCCAAGTTCTCCAAGTGCGCATTTTGGTTGCGTGAAGTTTAGTTCTTGGGTCACGTGGTTAATCCAGAGGGAATTATGGTCGATCCGGCAAAGGTGGGAGCAGTAATGCAATGGAAGTCTCCAAAGACGCCATCCCAGATCCGTAGTTTCTTGGGTCTGGCGGGCTATTACAGAAGATTCATTCAAGACTTCTCCAAGATTGCTTCTCCACTGACCAAGTTGACTCGGAAGGATGTGAAGTTTGTATGGGGTCAAGCTCAAGAGAAGGCGTTTGAAGAATTAAAGACGAGGTTGACCCAAGCTCCTGTTCTGTCGTTGCCCGAAGGAAGTGAAGATCTGGTGGTTTATTCTGATGCTTCCTATTCGGGGTTGGGGTGCGTGTTAATGCAGAGGGGAAAAGTTATAGCCTATGCATCCCGACAGCGGAAAGTTCATGAGGTTAATTACCCTACTCATGACTTGGAGCTAGCAGTCGTGGTCTTTGCATTGAAGATTTGGAGGCACTATCTCTACGGGACGAAGTGCACCATCTTTACCGACCACAAGATCTTGAAGTACTTCTTCAAGCAAAAAGATTTGAATATGAGGCAGAGGTGATGGTTGGAACTTATAAAGGACTATAATTGTGAAATCCACTACCATCCGGGCAAAGCCAACGTGGTGGTGGACACCCTTAGCTGAAAAGAGAGGCCCGAGCCAATTCGGGTGAAGGCGTACCAATTGATCATGACATCTGACGTGATGAAGCAAGTGAAAGAGTTCCAAGATGAGGCGTTGAAAGAAGATCATCTTAACTCTGAAGGAATGAGAGGTCTGGTTGCGGAGTTGGGTGAAAACACAATGGGTGTTAGAACCCGGTTTGGGCGTATGTGGATTCCTCATCTTGGGGATCTGCGAATGAGGATTATGGATGAAGCTCACAAGACTTGGTACTCCATTCATCTCGGTGCTACCAAGATGTACCAAGACATGAAGAAAGATTATTGGTGGCCGGGTATGAAACGTGATGTGGTGGAGTATGTGAGTAAGTGCCTTACTTGTCTGCAAGTGAAGGCCAAGCACCAGAAGCCGTATGGAAAGATTCAACCCTTGGAGATACCGGAATAGAAGTGGGAGCACATCACCATGGATTTCATTACAAAGCTACCATGTACCCCGAAAGGGTATGATACTATATGGGTGATTGTGGATCGTCTGACAAAGAGCGCTCACTTCCTACCGATGCGCGAGACATATTCATCCGAAAGGTTGGCCGATCTTTTCACCAAAGAGATTATGACTCGTCATGGTGTACCGGTGTCGATTGTGTCAGCCCACAACACCCGGTTTACATCCAAATTCTGGAAGAAATTCCACGACGCTATAGGGATGAGGTTGCATATTAGCACGGCATACCATCCTCAAACTGATGGTCAGTCGGAAAGGACCATTCAGACTTTGGAGGACATGCTTCATGCATGTGTTATTGACTTCGGGGGAAGTTGGGGTGACCACTTACCGTTAGCTGAATTCTCGTACAATAACAGCTATCATGCCAGTATTGGCATGCCACCCTATGAGATGCTATACGGAAGGAGATGCATGACACCCGTTTGTTGGGGTGATATTGGTCAAAAGGAATTGGGGAGCGTCAAAGTGATTGAGGCTACGACTGAAAAGCTTGAAAGGATCAAGGCCTACATGAAGGCAGCCAAAGACAGACAGAAGTCGTATGCTAACAAACGACGCAGGCCGATTGAGTTCCAGGTGGGAGATCGGGTTATGTTGAAGGTCTCACCTTGGAAAGGAATCATTCGGTTCCGAAAGTGGGGCAAGCTGAGCCCGCGGTATATAGGCTCTTTCCGAATCATTGCTCGAGTAGGAGAGGTGGCCTATAGATTGGACCTACCAGATTAGCTAAGTGGAATTCACTCGACCTTCCACGTATCTCATCTGAGAAAATGTTTGGCCGATGAGGATCTGATCGTTCCACTAGAAGATATTGAAGTAGACGAACGGCTCAACAATGTAGAGCAACCAGTGGCGATCAACAATCGCAAAGAGAAGAGGTTAAGAAATAAAGTGGTTCCTCTTGTGCGTGTACAGTGGCGGCACAGGAAGGGATCCGAGTCAACGTGGGAAACTGAAGAAGAAATGAGGCAGCATTACCCACGATTGTTCGAGGAATAACAGGTTTCGGGGACGAAACCTAAATAAGGGGGTGGACTTGTAACACCCGGAAGTTTGACCTTTTAGGGTGATATGCGACTGAGTCTCAGCCGCATGGAATTCATGCGACTGGAGGCCCAATCGCATGATGCAAGGATGAATAAAGGACCATGTGCATGGAACTCATGCAACTGGAGGTCCAGTCGTATGGTGTTCGTGCGACCGAAGGTCCAGTCTCCTGGGCCTTGGGCGACTGGGTTGTAGTAATAAAGGAGGGGCAGCCCTCTTCTTCCCCACACTTACACACTCAGTCGGGAAGAAAGAGCAGAAAGAGAGAGAGCAGAGAAAGAAGAGAAAGAAAGAGAGAGTGGTGATTCGGGCTCAAGATTTGTCAAGTGGCTAGCCAAATCGAAGCTCTTCATCTTCTCCTTGATAATGTGAGTTCTAGAACCCCACATTTTCATGTTTTCTTATGATTTTGGGGCTGGATCACATATAAACCCTATTTTTGTAAAGTATATGTTTAACCCATTTTTTATCTGAGGGCGGGCCTTGGCACAACGGTAAAAGCTGTTTCTAAGGGACCGAAGGTCTCAGGTTCGATCAGTGGAAACGGCCTCCCCACAAAATATGGGGGAAAGACCGCGTACATCTTCCCTTAAATGGGACGGACCCTCCCTGGACCCTGCGAAAATGCGGGAGCTCTTTTCAGCACCAGATGTTTAACCCATTTGGGTGAAATCGGGTTTAGTAAGTTTAATGTACGAATTTGGACTAGTATAAGCTTGTATGATGTTCTAGTATGAACCCCTGAGATTTAGGAGGGCTAATTTGGGCTGGAAATGAGTTTAGAAGAGTTAGATCGCGGCTGCTGTTCGTGATGAACTCCAGTCGCTGCCCAGTTAGGGCTAGGCGACTGAAGGGCCAGTCGCACGACTGAGGGAAGACTGATGTTCAACCGTACGATTGAGGCTCAGTCGTACGGATAGGGCTCAATCGCCCGACAGACCATGCGATTGAGGGATTCGGTCGCATAGGTCCATTCGCATGATAGTTCAGTCGCACGTATGAGGGTTAATCGCCTAATAGTCCATTCATATAGTGTTCATTCGCACGGTAGGAAATCCATTCGTACGATTTTATGCCCATTCGCATAGCTGCCCAATCGCACGACCCAGTCGCATGGAGGCCATGCGACTGCAGTATGTTCAATCGCCCAAACAGGACTGATGTGAATAAGAAGAGAGGTGTCTGTAGGATGAAAGTATGATAAGTATGATATAGTTTTATATGATGGTAATGCTAATGGTTTGCAAATATTTATGTTCCTTATGATGATGTATGTATATCTTTCACGACTCATGTATTATGACAATGAATGAACAAAGTATTATGTAATGTAAAGTGAAAGATAAAGAAAGAGGAACATGACGATGAATGCAGGTATTAATGAATGAATGAATGGGTAAAACGATGATGAATACATGCATTAATGAATGAACGATTAAAGTCTTGCAAACATTGTCGATTGGTCTTTCTTGGTGATTGACCATGATCATGGTACCTCTACCGCTTACCTACTAGTACTGTGGCAAACGCTTAGATTCACGGCCCAGTAGCTAAGGCTACTGTGGCATACGCTCTATTGATTCACGACCCAGTAGCTAAGACTGATCGGGGTAGAGCATATGGTATTGTACAAAAGAATTCAATGTGCAAGTAAGGATGAAACGGGATCCTTGTCATTCGACCACAGTAATCATAGTCGAGTGCTATGAAGTGGGTAAAGCCTGACAGGATCCATATGGGATGTTAAAGATAATGATGTATAACGAATGATGAAGATAATAATGAATATTATCTCTGTGTACGTATGAATGAACGTAAAGAATGTATGCACGAACGTGAATAAGAACGATGAATGGTACACGAATGAAAGCTAATGAACGAATGATGATAATAATAACAATATTATCTAAGTGTACGTATGTTGTATGATCACATGTATATAAGGACAGTTTTAACAAATGAAAATATGTTTTATTATAAAACTAGAACTCACTTAGCAACGCTGACTTTTTATGTGTTTCCAGTTGTCAGGTAGTGTTGCTAGGGGTGGCACGAGGCGGCTACTCAGCTCTTTTGGGATGACATTCTCCTTTTGATAATGCTGCCACGCAATGTGTTGTGGGCCCATAATGCACGCAACACATTATGTTGTATGCAAGTGCAAGATTTCTTGAGAATCCTGATAAACAGGATTATTTAAGAAATCTTCTTTATAATGAAATTTTTTATGTTTTTATACTAGAGGTCACTGTATATGACCTTTTGTAATTAGAACTGATGAAATCTATTGTATAATGCTTTTGTGATGTAAGGCAACATTAGATGTTTTGTAATTGGCGTACGTTGTATTAAATGGCAAAAGTATTTATATTAAAAGGAAAAGTTTATCTCAGAAATTCCACTGCATGATTTCCTTAAGTTTATGCAAATGTATGTTTTATGTGCGATGAACGAACAACTGTGAGGTGCCTGGGAACGGGGCCTTACATCTTATTGGTGTAAAATCCTAAATTACATAGGAAACCATGACTTTCCATAAGAGGAAACTTTTTATACAAACCCTAATCGAATCAAAGCCGAATCCGACAACTAAATCTTTGACACACTTTATACAACTTGATTGAGTTTAGAGCAGTAGCTTACCACATAATATTGATGCTAGGGTGCTAGGCTTGAGATATTCTCGGCACACAAACAGTTATTTTTGCTTAACACCTAAGGTGAGTTCTAGTGATCCCCTTTTTACTACTGCTTTGGGATGGAACATGCCCTGTTATTTATGAACTACATTTGTGCTTTACTTGGTGATTGTATGTGGGATTTATGGTTACCTACTGATACTTATATCATGATCATTAATTCTTTTGTGAACCGCTTGTTTTATATGGATAGATCTATTTGGGGAATCCCCCACACATAGTGGCTTCCGTTTAGGAAGGGTACCCCACTGAGATCCTAAGGGATCGTTTGTGGCATGTGATAGGTTTTTTTAAGGAACAATTGTGAACCATCTGGGCAGGTATGGTGCACTGGTTTGGGGCTCAGTTCTTCCTTCGGGAATAACCGGTAAAACACAACTTTTGAAGAGGCTAACCGGGACTGAGTGCAGGGTTGATTATGATACTCTCATGATGTTGAAACTACGATTCTTTCCTTTTTATCAAATGATGATTTTATTTCAGGTAATCTATGAAGAGATTCTAGATGTTGTTGAAGATCTAGACTTTTTCCCGTGACCATGGCTTTGGCTTATTTTACTTAATGAACAATTTGATCCTTAAGATGAAAAGCCAATCAATATTGTTGAAGATTGCTTCGAAACGGTTCAAGGACTTTATGCATGTCACATAGAAGAAACCCAATCGATATCATCTTATATATTCTTAAGATGAAAAGCCATATTGATAGCCTCAAGATGCTTAAATGTCCTGTCTCAAAGTAGTTGGCCAAGGATTTGATCCTTGATTGCCCGACTAAAGGTTTGAGACATTCATAATAAACTGTAATATGAACGGGTGGGACAAGAGCATCGGTGAAATCACGCAATGCTCAAAGCAACCGAGGCAGGGATGGGTAGAGATGTTCTACCTATTCTCTCGATCAATGAGGGAGACTATAAAAAAATGGCCAACCTCGATCATAAGGCAATTATTGCTAAAAGAAAGGGATACATCAAAGCAAAGGTTAAAGCAAAACCTCAAAAACCTAAGCTTATGAAGCCTAAAGTAAAGGAGAACGATCCATGCTTTGAGCATGGAGAGATAGGACAATAAAAGGGAATTGTTCCTCCTATCTCAAGGAGTTGAAAAATAAGAGGGATGCTAGGCAAACCTCGAATACAATTTTCATGATTCACATTGTATTAAATGTCATTTCTTCAAACACATGGGTATTGGATACCGGATGTGAGACTCATACTTGTAATTGTTGCAAAGGGGTTCAAAAGAAATGCGCGCTTCAAAGAGGGAAACTCTATTTTGAGTCTTACAAATGGTTTGGAAGTTGTTCTCAAAATTTTTGTATGCACCTAGTTTGACTAGGAACATAATTAATGTTTCTTATTAAAACAATATGGTCATGATTTAAAGTTTGTATATAATGGTATTAAGTTTTATGGATGATGTATTTCATTTTAAGGATATGCCTTTTAATGATATTCATAAATTAGTTCATGATAATTCGTCCTATAATAACTAATTATACACATTAAGCACCAAGAAACTTAAAATCGGTTTAAGTTATTATTATCTTTGACATTGACATCTTGGTCACATAAACAAGAATTGGATTCAAACACTTGAAAAGAATGGTCTTTTGGAAACCAATGAAAATGTTTCATTTGATAAGTGTGAACCAAAAGACTTATTAGGAATGATACTTTTGGATTTATGTGGTCCTTTTAAGAAAATGACAAGGATTGGTGAAAAGATACTTCACTACTGTTACCGACGATTACAGTCGCTATTATTGTGTGCACTTGATGATACATAAGAATGAAGCTTTTGAAATGTTCAAAATCTTCAATAATGAAGTTGAAAATCAACTCTACATAACTATCTAAGTTCTTCATTCTGATAAAGGAGAAACTGAACCCTATTTGGATATGGTTCAATTCATTAAGGCTATGAGCTTACCACCTTTATCATCTTGGGTTTTCGCACTAATCTCCATGGCTCGTATTTTGAATATGGCCCAAACCAAGAAAGTGGATTCGACACCTTTTGAAATATGGCATGGAAAGAGTTCTATCACTATCATATTTAAAAGGTATGGGGTAGTGAAGCTTATGTTAAGCTTAACACCCAAAACAAATTAGAAAGTCGATCCACTACGTGTATATTTGTTGGATATCCCAAGGACTGTATAGGATACTACTTCTTTGATCTAACAGAGCAAAAGGAATTTATTGCTCGAAGGGCGGAGTTCTTGGAAGCCAAGTTCCTTATGGAAGGAGTGACACATAGAACAATGGAATTTGATGAAGATCAAGATCCACAAGCCGATACATGTGTGTCAACAAGAGGTTGTTGATGATGATCAAGAGGTTGATCAATACACACAAAACGTTCATAGATCTGGTAGAGTTAGCATTCCACCTGAAATAAATGGATTTTTCATGGATGGATGCTATGAGGTTGACTCCGATGAGCCAACTACATACCATGATGCTATATCCAATTCGGATTGTGACAAATGGCTGGAAGCCATGAATGTAGAGATGCAATCCATGTATAACAACCAAGTTTGGGAATTGGTTGACCCTCCACTTAACTCCAAACCGGTTGGATGCAAGTGAGTTTTCAAGAAGAAAACAAATATGCATGGAAACTTGGATACTTACAAGACAAGACTTGTAGCAAAAGGTTTCACTCAAACTCAAGGGGTTGACTATGATGAAACCTTCTCACCTGTTATGATGCTAAAGTCTATAAGGATATTGTTTGCCATAGCTGCACATTATGATTATGAGATCTGGCAAATGGATGTGAAAACCGCTTTCCTAAATGGATATCTTAAGGAAGATGTCTATATGGTTCATCCTGAAGGTTTTGTCGATCCAAAACATCCTAATAAAGTATGCAAGTTAAAGAAATCAATCTATGGATTGAAACAAGCATCGAGAAGTTGGAGTCAATGTTTTGATGAAGAGATCAAGAAATTTGGTTTCATCAAGAACGCTGACAAGGCTTGTGGGTACAAAAAGGCTAGTGGGAGTGTAATCACATTCTTAGTATTGTATGTTGATGACATAATACTATATGGAAAAGACATTCCAACCATGGAAGGTTTAAAACCTGGCTTGGAAATTGTTTTTCCATAAAAGATCTCGGTGAAGCCGCCTATATTTTGGGAATAAAGATCTACAGGGATAGATCGAGGCGGTTGATTGGTCTAAATCAAAGTGCATATATTGATAAGATTTTGAAAAAGGTTCAAGATGGAAAACTCTAAGAAAGGTATGGTACCTGTTCAAAGAGGGACAATATTGAGTGCATCTCAATGTACAAGCTCAAAGGATGAGCAAGATTGTATAAAGGACATCCCATATGCATGTGCTATAGGATCCATCATATATGCGATGATATGCACTAAGACCGGACGTGTCATGCACGTTAAGCATGACAAGAAGATATCAGCAGAATCCAGGTAATAGCCATTGGATGGCTGTTAAAAGTATATTGAAATACCTTAGGAGGATTAAGGATATGTTTCTAATATATGGATCTGAGAAAGAGGAACTCGTTGTAAAGGGTTACACGGATGCGAGTTTCCAAACTGATCGAGATGATCCTCGATCACAATCGGAGTATGCCTCCATTATGAATAGGGTAACATTGTCCACTACAAAATATGAACGAATAAGAGGAACAAATTCCATCTTGACTACATACGTTTCTCACAAACACCTCTTGTCATACCTGAACATACCCTTATGTACTGTCCACTATTTCAGGACAGTGAAGAATTAGCTCAAGGTACAATACTAAGTGAATATCAAAACCCAATATGTATCTCAGGTCGGAGGACACCAAATGATATTTGCCTTTACTCAAATTTACTTATGATCAATCGATAAGATTCCATGTAGTAAAATTTGAGATGCGGGTTAGTCCAATATTTGTATCCCACAAATATCTATGAACCTTGGTAGCAACCCATTGCTCTATATTCATCCTTATGAATATCAACCAATCAAAGTTCATAATAGTCTTACCCTCACACTTGTTCCCACAAGTATGATCGACTACGGACATTTAGAGTAAATAATTTACTCATGGATTAAACATGCTAATTTGGAACATTAACTGAAAGATTATAACCAAATAATTTTATTCAAATAATAAAAGTTCCACATATAACCAAATACAAAATTTACAGATCAAATCCAATCACTAGAATATCGAAGTCCCATGGCACAAGTATGACTTTCATGCTTTGCCTTTTCAAGGACCTTCGTGAGTGGATCCGCAATCTTTTGATCAAAGTGAACTTTGCGAATACACATCTTTCCCTTTTCAACTTCATCCTTTATGTAGTTGAATCTCCGCTTATTGTGCCTAATCTTTTGATGTGCACGGGGTTCCTTGATTTGAGCAATCATACCCTCGTTATCACAAAAGATTTTTAAGGGGTCTTGAATGGTAGAGACCACCCTTAGATCGGTGATAGACCTTTTATTCATGCAGCTTCCAAAGCTGCTAATGAGGCAGCTATGTATTCGTATTTTGTAGTGGACAATGTTACCCTATTCATAATGGAGGCATACCCCGATTGTGATCGAGGATCATCTCGATTAGTTTGGAAACTCGCATACGTGTAACCCTTTACAATGAGTTCCTCTTTCTCAGATCCGTATATTAGAAACATATCCTTAGTCCTCCTAAGGTATTTCAATATACTTTTAACAGCCATCCAATGGCTATTACCTGGATTCTGTGGATATCTTCTTGTCATGCTTAACGTGCATGACATGTCCCGTCTTAGTGCATATCATCGCATATATGATAGATCCTATAGCAGACGCATATGGGATGTCCTTTATACAATCTTGCTCATCCTTTGAGCTTGGACATTGAGATGCACTAAATATTGTCCCTCTTTGAACAGGTATCATACCTTTCTTAGAGTTTTCCATCTTAAACCATTTTCAAGATTTTATTAATATATGCACTTTGGTTTAGACCTATCAGCCACCTCGATCTATCCCAATAGATCTTTATTCTCAAAATATAGGCGGCTTCACCGAGATTTTATGGAAAAACAATTTCCAAGCCAGGTTTTAACACCTTCCATGGTTGGAATGTCTTTTCCATATAGTATTATGTCATCAACATACAATACTAAGAATGTGATTACACTCCCACTAGCCTTTTTATACACACAAGCCTTGTCAGCGTTCTTGATGAAACCAAATTTCTTGATCTCTTCATCAAAACATTGATTCCAACTTCTCGATGCTTGTTTCAATCCATAGATTGGTTTCTTTAACTTGCATACTTTATTAGGATGTTTTGGATCGACAAAACCTTCAGGCTGAACCATATAGACATCTTCCTCAAGATATCCATTTAGGAAAGCGATTTTGACATCCATTTGCCAGATCTCATAATCATAATGAGCTGCTATGGCAAACAATATCCTTATAGACTTTAGCATCATAATAGGTGAGAAGGTTTCATCATAGTCAACCCCTTGAGTTTGTGTGAATCCTTTTGCTACAAGTCTTGTCTTGTAAGTATCCAAGTTTCCATGCATATTTGTTTTCTTCTTGAAAACTCAGTTGCATCCAACCGGTTTGGAGTTAAGTGGAGGGTCAACCAATTCCCAAACTTGGTTGTTATACATGGATTGCATCTCTACATTCATGGCTTCCGGCCATTTGTCACAATCCAAATTGGATATAGCATCATGGTATGTAGTTGGCTCATCGGAGTCAACCTTATAGCATCCATCCATGAAAAATCCATATATTTCAGGTGGAATGCTAACTCTACCAGATCTATGAACGTTTTTTGTGTATTGATCAACCTCTTGATTATCATCAACAACCTCTTGTTGATAGCTAGTGTCAACCAAACATGTATCGGCTTATGGATCTTGATCTTCATCAAATTCCATTGTTCTATGCGTCACTCCTTCCATAAGGAACTTGGCTTCCAAGAACTCTGCCCTTCGAGCAATAAATTCCTTTTGCTCTGTTGGATCAAAGAAGTATTATCCTATACAGTCCTTGGGATATCCAACAAATATACACGTAGTGGATCGACTTTCAAATTTTTTTTGGATGTTAAGCTTAACATAAGCTTCACTACCCCATACCTTTTAAATATGATAGTGATGGAACTCTTTCCATGCCATATTTCAAAAGGTGTCGAATCCACTTTCTTGGTTTGGGCCATATTCAAAATACGTGCCATGGAGATTAGTGCGAAAACCCAAGATGATAAAGGTGGTAAGCTCATAGCCTTAATGAATTGAACCATATCCAAATAGGGTTCGGTTTCTCCTTTATCAGAATGAAGAACTTAGATAGTTATGTAGAGTTGATTTTCTACTTCATTATTGAAGATTTTGAACATTTCAAAAGCTTCATTCTTATGTGTCATCAAGTGCACACAATAATAGCGACTGTAATCGTCGGTAACAGTAGTGAAGTATCTTTTCACCAATCCTTGTCATTGTCTTAAAAGGACCACATACATCCAAAAGTATCATTCCTAATAAGTCTTTTGGTTCACACTTATCAAATGAAACATTTTCATTTGTTTCCAAAAGACCATTCTTTTGAAGTGTTTGAATCCAATTCTTGTTTATGTGACCAAGATGTCAATGTCAAAGATAATAATAACTTAAACCGATTTTAAGTTTCTTGGTGCTTAATGTGTATAATGAGTTATTATAGGGCGAATTATCATGAACTAATTCATGAATATTATTAAAAGGCATATCCTTAAAATGAAATACATCATCCATAAAACTTAATACCATTATATACAAACTATAAATCATGACAATATTGTTTTAATAGGAAACATTAATTATGATCCTAGTCAAACTAGGTGCATACAAAAGTTTTGAGAACAACTTCCAAACCATTTGGAAGTCTTAAAATAGAGTTTCCCTCTTAGAAGCGCACATTTCTTTTGAACCCCTTTGCAACAATTGCAAGTATGAGTCTCACATCCGGTATCCAATACCCATGTATTTGAAGAAATGACATTTAATACAATGTGAATCATGAAAATTGTTTTCGAGGTTTGCCTAGCATCCCTCTTATTTTTCAACTCCTTGAGATAGGAGGAACAATTCCCTTTTATTGTCCTATCTCTCCATGCTCAAAGCATGGATCGTTCTCCTTTACTTTAGGCTTCATAAGCTTAGGTTTTTGAGGTTTTGCTTTAACCTTTGCTTTGATGTATTCCTTTCTTTTGGCAATAATTGCCTTAGGATCGAGGTTGGCCATTTTTTATAGTCTCCCTCATTGATCGAGAGAATAGGTAGAACCTCTCTACCCATCCCTGCCTCGGTTGCTTTGAGCATTGCGTGATTTCACCGATGATCTTGTCCCAACCGTTCATATTACAGTTTATTATGAATGTCTCAAACCTTTAGTTGGGCAATCAAGGATCAAATCCTTGGCCAACTACTTTGAGATAGGACATTTAAGCATCTTGAGGCTATCAATGTGGCTTTTCATCTTAAGAATATATAAGATGATATCGATTGGGTTTCTTCTATGTGACATGCATAAAGTGCTTGAACCGTTTCGAAGCAATCTTATTAAAGTTTGTTGAAGGAACATTTCCTTCAACTAGATTATCATGTCATATGCCCTATGATGTTCCAAACCCTTTTGGAGTTCGGGAATCATATTCCCAATATTAGGTAGGAAACTTGCACAGAATCCTTAATGTGCTTTAGCCAATCGCCAAAAGGCCTTAACATCAACAGCGTTGGTTGGTAAGACATGAAATCGTCAAGGACATAGGCCTTTACTCATTTTGATAACGATTCTCAGTGATAGGGTATGGATGGTCAGGGTGGTAGCATTATTGTTTGCGGCCATTCTACAAAATTTACAAAGTTCTTATTAGTATTTCTGAAAAATTTCATTTTAATTATTAACACCCTTTTATGTCTCATAGACAATTAATAATTAAAATCTAAAATCCAACGTTACATTCAAATAATGGTTAGAGATCTTTATCCCATTATTTAAATTAACAAGGTAGTCAACATTTGACAATTGCAATCTTTTGCAACTTCTAGCCTTTATAGGATCGGTTAAACATCTTATGTTTGGTTGGCATGTTTAATCCCATCAACACCAATGTACGCCATGCTTCGGTGACCCTATGCATATGGTTTCCAATTCAAGTCGTCCTACTTACACATACGTGTGAGTTTACTCATACAAGTGGTTAGGTGACCTTTATCCCACAAATATGTTAAGCCCACCTCAAAACACAAGTTCCCTAAAAGTGGTTAGGTGACCTTTATCCCACAAATAGTTCTCAAGTGATTCGAGTGTCGTGTAAAAGGATGGTGTTAAACATGTTTAAAAAGGGATTTTTGGTTTTCATTAATTCTAGTTTTGAAAACTCTATGTACCTTGTATTTGCATGCTTTCAAATGCATGGTATCCTATGGTTTATTTTTAATAAAACCTCTTTTATTAAATCATTAATCCTTTTAATAACATTTTATTAACCACTTAATGATTAGAAACCATAAATTTTCAGCTTGTTAAGTTTGCTAATGAGTTTGTTATGCATATACAAATATCAAACAACAATCATACAACAAACAACCAAACAAGCATAATATAAACAACCACAATGTGCATAACCATAGCTACTATTGTGACCACACTTGTTTGCCATCACAAGTGTGGTCATTTGGTCTTTCCTAAGGGTTGAATACAACACAAAATTGAGATCTTCATAGACTCCCACTTGAACTTGCATCCATATGCTTCAAGTCCTTTTTTGTGTCTTTGATGTCCATCTTTGGGTTTTCATCTTGTGCATGTTCCTTTTACAAAAATTATATCCTAATACATTTTTCTAATAAAAGAAATGCACCTAATCTATTTATTACATAACCAAATGAATAAATAATTACAACCCAAATAATAAACACAAATATTACAACCCAATTGAATGAATTAAAACAACCATTCCAATCATCCAAATGACATAAGGCCTAAGCTAGGTTATGCACTATTATATGACCAATCATAAACATTATTCAACAAACTAAATAAACCCCATCAAACCCCAAATTTTCAGCCAACATAAACTGAAAATTAGGGTTTGTTTGTCCAAACAACAACATCCAAATATATCAACCAATTGACAATCCTATCTTTCAAAGTTTAATCATAAGCATGAAGATATAACTTTGAAAGACTTGGGGTTTATTAAATCAACCAAAATCAGCCCCTAATTAGTTGATTAACATCCTTTAAAATGATTTTTAAAGGGTAAGAACAAGCAAGCTATCCACATAACCGGCTCTTGATCCCATTGTTAGGTTTGTTAGAAGATAAAATCACAGTTTAACCATTTAAACTTTCTGAAAACGCAGCGGAAGTATAGCATTATAACCATGTTTATAAGCTGAAAATATGTTCATTAGATGACCATATTGATGTATAAAACAAACCCAAAGAACAAAGGATCATTTATGTGAATATGCAAGCTATGAATATATGTAAATGCACATAAAATCACAGCTTCATTGAGCTGTGATATACCTTACTGCAGTAGCTAAAATCGACCAAAAGAAGGTTGAATGATGTCCAAAATTCAGCCAAGACTTCAAGGATTGAAGTCCTCAAGCTAGTATACCCCAAGCTCCTTGCAAACACACCTTCTTGTTAGGTAGAAAACACCAAAACAACTTCAAAACTGCACTTCAATTTTCTGCAGAAAACCCTCTTTTCTGCTGAAAGAAAACCGTAGCCCCTTGGAGAGAATTAGAGTGTTCTTTGTGTTGTGTTGCATGCAAATGAGAATCATCATCATTGAGTGCAAGAACCTCTCTTGTTTTTTGCTGAAAACCCTTTTTTCAGCTTCTTAAAACCGTAGGCTAGAGAGAGAGATGAGAGTGTTTTTTTCTTGTTTGCATGTGTGTTCAAGTTATGAGCATAGTGGAGAATATATAAGAACCCAAGACAAGTCAATGTATGTAGTGTTCAAGGCATGTTGCTCCAATGAATGGTTATGTGTGGGACGGCCAAGGAGAACCCAAGAACAAGAGATTCTCCACTTTTAAACATGCATACACAATTTAATTGAAACTTGTCTTGTTAACTAGATATATATATAATTAACCACTTAATATATGTATAATTCATATAAGTTGTACAACTAAGTAATTAACTTATAAGTTATAAGTTCTCATTATTATTTGGTGTTATCAAACTTATTTAAATAACACTTCAAATAATATTATTGAACAAAATATCTTAATAAGTTGTTCTTTCTCATATGCAACTTGTTTAGAAAACCCATTTTCTAAATTGGTGTAAATATTTAATTGCATGATCATATCATCAATTAAATATTAATTGGTGTTTGATAAGCTTGTTATTGGGTATAACCCGACTTGGATCATAACGTACTAACCACATCAATATTCTAAGTGTCTTGGGCACATAGAATCCTACATGTTGAAGATCTAGACTTTTTCCCGTGACCATGGCTTTGGCTTATTTTACTTAATGAACAATTTGAACAATTTAAAATTTCTCTTGAACAATACAATTTGTCTCTATGCTGGTTGTATAACTTATTTGGGGGCTAGATCTGTTTCTCGCCTCGATATCTTTTAAAAACTTTAAATGCCATGTGATATTCTCTCCTTTGAGCTCTTGTAATAGTTTGTTTCCGCTGCCATATGTTGTTGCTAGTCTGTGGCGTCCCACCCTACTTGAGCCCGAGGTGTGACATCATATTTGGTTCCACCAGTCCAAAATTGTGCAATGAATTTAAAGAAATCATGAAGTCTTTATTTCAAATGAGTTCTATGGGAGAAATCAATTTCTTTCTTGGACTTCAATTTCAACAATCTACAGATGGTATATTCATCAATTAAGAGAAGTTTCTTGACAAGGTCTTGAAGAAATTTAAACTACAAGATTGTCAGTCCATTAGAACTCCAGCTGACATAAACTTCAAGATTGAGCCTGATCCAAAAGGAAAATCAGTAGACCAAACATTATACGGATTTATGATTGGTTCTTTGATGTATCTTACTACATCTAGATCAGACATAATATATGTTGTTTATGTCTATGTCTGGTATCAATCAGACCCGAAGGTATCCCACTTAATTGCTGTCAAAATAATATTCAGGTATCTTAAAGGTAAACTGGCTTTAGGGCTGTGGTAGCCTTACGAGGGAAACTTTGAGTTACATGGATATACAAATAGTGATGACGGAGGATGTTGTCAGGATAGAAAATCTACTACGGGTGGTTGTCAGCTTTTAGGTCCCAGATTAGTCTCGTGGCAATGTAAGAAACCAACAAATATCTCTATTTCAACCACAGAAGTCGAGTACATAGCTGCTTTAGCAAGATGTTCTCAAATCCTTTGGTTACAAAACTAACTGCTGGATTATGGGTTCCATTTTCTTAAAACCCCAATTTACATTGATAACACTGCTGCTATGTTAATTACAGCTAATCTGGTCTAACATTCAAAAACAAAACATCTCGAGATTTGATATCATTTTCTCAGAGATAACTCTGAAAAAAATTTAATCATTTTGATTCAAATTGCAACTGAAAAACAGTTGGCAGACCTATTTACTAAAGCCTTCTTACCAGGATGGTTTGATTATTTAGTGGAGTCAATAGGTCTTATTAACCATGTGTAAAACTGGTTTTTAAGCTGTTTAGTTCTTTGAGTCTTAACATGATCAGAATCCTCCCTTATCCAAAAGTTCATAGCAAGAGAAACTGTCAAAGTTAATTGCCTAATTGTAGTTTGTGTGTGCTTGTTTTCTTATTAAAGAAAAATCAAATACAAAAATAAAAAATAAAAAATCAAAGATAAAAATATAAAACAACAACTACAAAAATAGTGTCTTTATTTGTTAATTCATGTTTTAGGAATGAATATGTTTTGTAGTATGTGAGAAATGATAGTACATTAGTGAGAACAGTTGCATATTTCACTCGATAATGAAGTCTGACATGATCAGATATGATGTGTAGACAATCTCATGCTACTATACTGAAAAAGTAAATTCTTATGATTAAACTAAATCATCTATGCATGTATGTGTGTTCGTCTTAGTACTAATGAGTAGTATTAGCTTATCATATTGATTGCTTGTAAAGTTACAACACTCACACCTGATGGTGATATGACTAACCATGAGATCTGTTACAAGCATTGTCTCACTTCTTTGTTATGAGTCATGATAGACCTGAAGTGATAAGATATTCTTTGTTGTAAGTGATTACGGACCTGGATATTCTCCTTTGATGTAAAAGATGCCAATGTGCACAACCCATTCAAATGGAATGTTAGAGTTTATCAAATGGTTTATTCATGATAATTCCCTGCTAAATTATCAACATGAACTCTTGCTACGATCGTTTTCGTACGGAGTACTAACTGATTCGGCGTGAGACCAGAACAAATAGCGAGGAATTCTATTTGATTGGCGATCCAATCAGTGAGAACGACAACCTGATCGATCTAACAATTAAACAAACATTAAGAACAAGTTAGAATCGATCAAGACACTCTGGTCGGCTACGGTATGCTAGTACTCGAAATCCTTTTTTTCCACAAATTATGTGGTATTTATAGCTTTTTAGTGTTCAGTCGTATGACTGATCCATTAGCATGTTCGGTCGTGTGACTGAGTCATGCGTATGACTCATATGCACGACTTAAGGTTCAATCCTATGACTGAGTCAATCTAATGTTTCAGTCATACTACTGATCCAGTCACCTGCCTCAGTCGTGTGACTGGTCCATAAGTATGGTCCATTCGTGCGTATGGTCCATAAGAATGGTTTATTAGCATGAATAAGCACCTGACTAAGTTAAACACATTTCTGAGTCATTATTGACTTAAAACTATGTACAACAACCTCAAACCTATATATAATGTTCATACATTTGAGTAATACTAAATACACTAAGAATATGATCTAATCAGCGACAAAATAAACATCAAAACACATATCTGTTGGATCTTATATGCCCAAGACACATACAAGATTGATGTGGTTAGTAGTTTATGATTCAAGTCAGGTCATACCCAATAACAAGCTAAACAAACACCAATAAGTATTTATTTGTTGATATGATCAAACAAATAAATATTGACACCAATTTAGAAAATGGGCTTTCTAAATTATTGCATTTGAAATAGAACAAATTATATGGATAATTTGTTCATGAGAAATTATTTATATTATTATTTAAGTAGGTTAAATAATAACAAATAAAAGTGTCTTCAAGTTATAAAATTAAAAGGGGTTTAATATTATAAACTTATGAGTTTATTAAGTGTGAAAAGTTTACATAAAATGGGAGGGAAAAACCACATTTTTAGCTGCCCCTTGGTGGTCTTCCTTGGGATTCCATGTCTTGTTTTAATACAAGAATTTAACCCATTTCACACTCAACCAAAAACACACACTCTCTCACACACATTTTACAGCTCTCTCTTCTTCCTTTTTGGCTGAAAATTCGGATTTGAAAGAAGGAACAAGAAGAAGCGGGTTTTGGTGTTCAACTTCCTAACTAGTTAGGTGTTTGGCAAGAAGCTTGTGGGTATACAAGCTTGAGGTATTCTTCTTTGGAGGCTTCCATCCAAGAACATCATCTCATTCATCTATCATCCATCTCTAATCTCCTTGTTCTTAAAAAAGGTAGTATTCTATGAACACCCTATGGTTGGTGTTGTTTGATAGCATTTCTTTTCACATACATGATCCTTATTCTTGGGTTTGATTTGTTGGTTAATAAAAGGTTTATTTTCAGCAACTAAAACCTGTTTTATCTCTATATATATCTGTTGGATCATGATGAGGCTGGTGCAACCAAAACCACTTCACATAGTCATTTTTGGTGCTACATTGAAGGGCTTCCGAAGCCAAGCAAAAGATCTTCCGAGAGTCTGAAGAAGAGCTTCCGAAGACAAAGTCTGAAAGAGCTTCCGAAGACAAAGTCTAAAAGAGCTTCCGAAGACAAAGTCTAAGCTTCCGAAGACAAAGTCTAAGCTTCCGAAGACAAAGTCTGAAAGAGCTTCCGAAGACAAAGTCTAAGCTTCCTAAGACAAAGTCTAAGCTTCCGAAGACAAAGTCTGAAAGAGCTTCCGAAGACAAAGTCTAAGCTTCCGAAGACAAAGTCTAAGCTTCCGAAGACAAAGTCTGATGAAAGAGCTGAAGACAAAGTCTGCTTCCGAAGAAAAAAAAGACTCCAAGCCTCGGAAGAAGCAGTCTTCCGAAGTATAAGTGCCTTCGGAAGAAGTTATTCTTCCGAAGTACTTTATTCTTCGGAAGACATTGCTATGTCCAGTAGATATAAGTATGGTCCCTGACAGTCCGCTGCAGACCTCTGATACAGCATGGCATCTTCCTAAAGAGCCATGTTGTTGACCATACTTTATTCTGCTGTTCACCTTTTTATGATAGTACATGTTACCAACTTTAGTTGGTGACAAAAGGTAAGTCAGGGACATGTCCTGACTACCAACTCTCAGGAAAATGTCTGAAAGACCTCACCTAGAGTCTTGTAGTATAGATGTAAGGTTAGAGGTGTCCAGCTGGTATCAAAGTATATCCGGCTGTAGGTAGTATTATATATATCTTCTCCCTGTAACTCTTTAGATAAGTGATTTTGAGTCCAAGAGTCTTGTAATCCTTTGAGTTGAGAAGCAATATATAAAAGTACCTTGAAAATTTACTTTCGGTGTTAATTTTCTTACTGCTTGTTACTTGTTATATTGTGATCAACTCTTCATAGGCTACTTGCTGAGTGTTGTTCACAGTGAGTTGAGAGAAAAACCACCCCAGAATATGATCCAACAATTGGTATCAGAGCTTTAGGCTCTTGATTGTGACATCTTACCATCCAAATCAACCCGTTTTTCACTCCTCACAACAAACCACTCACTCAAATGGCTGCTCTCTCCAAGGCTGATATGGAAACCGACACCATGACCAAGTCCCCACTGATCACCCCTGAAGACTTTGACACATGGTGTATCAGAATGGAAGGCTTCATCAAGTGTCAAGATTCAAGGATGTCAGACTCCATTGTCAATGGTCCTTTCATACCAAGAACCACTTCTGCCACTGGTAATCGCATCATCCCAAAAGATGTTGATGATTACTCAGAAGAAGACAGGAAGAGAATAGAGCTGGATCAAAGGGCTATGACTTCTCTCCAAACTGCTCTCCCCAACTCCGTCTACAGACGCTTCAAGAAGTACAAAACTGCTAAAGATTTATGGGAAGCACTGAAGCTGATGTATGAAGGATCCAAGGAAACCCAAGAGAACAAGAAGGATCTCTTGAAGCAGCAGTTTGAGAACTTTACTTTCAAGGCTGGTGAGACCTTGACTCAACAATACTTCAGGTATGTTGAGCTAGTAGATACTCTGGAAGATATTGGAGTAGCTCTTGAGAATAGAGACATAGTTAGGAAGTTCATGTCTTCCCTTCCTAAACTATGGATACATTACTGTGTTGTAATCAAGAGAACTTCGGACCTTAAGACTCTTACTCTAACAGAGTTGTATGGTATCCTAAGTGCATTCCAGATGGAGATGAACATGCAGAACTCCTCTGGTCACTCCAATAACCAACAGAGTTCAGCCCTTCATGTGGTTGAAAGGGAAATCACAGAACCACAACATCAGTTGTTGTGTTACCCTGACAACTCACACAGCGGACCTTACATTACTCTACCTGAGACCCCAAAGTCTCAAAAGGTTCAACACAACTCCTCTCAGGATAGTTGTGCCTTTGTCTCTGGAAGTGGACACTCTGGTGATTTTCAATACTGCTTTGATGATCTTGAGTGCTTCAGTCCAGATGATGTGGAGTATATGGATATTGTCCAGCAGATGGCTCTTTTAACTTATAGAGCGAAGAAGTTCTTCAAGAGAACTGGAAGGCAATTCCCTCAAAACCCAATCAACAACAGGTTTGGGTTTGACAAAAGAAAAGCAAAGTGTTACAACTGCAACCAACTTGGTCACTTTGCTAGGGAATGCAAGGCTCCCAAGAACAACCCGGGAACCCCACAGGCCTCCACACATCCCACTGCTTCAAAGCATGAAGAGAAGTCAACTGAAACAACTGCTGTGGCTCAAGAAGTTGACTGGAGCTTCATGGTACAGGATGTGACTCCCGCTCAAGCACTCATGGCCAGAACAGATGATGATCAGGTATATGAACATCTTTGTACTACTGCCTGTATTGCTAAAGTTAAACTCTATAAGGATTACATTTCGGAAATCATATCTGAGGTTGAGTCTTTAAATGTGCTAAAATCTAACTTTAAAAGAGCTGAATCTGACTATCAAAAGAAAATTGAAGAGTTAGAGAAAACTGTGTGTCTTTTAAAACATGAAAAGACAAAACTATCTAAGGTTCAAGCCCAGTTGGTCACAGCTGAGGCTCAGGCCAGGAAGCAAGCGATTGTTGAGCAAAGCTTCCAAACTATTCTTGCATCAACCTCTCATTCCAAAATGTTTTATCAAAACAAAGAAGGGTTGGGAACTAATGAAATAGCTCCACCACACTCTTATGAGTCTATTAGACTACCTAGATGTGGTACTGAAGAGCAAGAGGTTCCAACTGCTGACCCTTTTCCATTGGAACTAAAGGATGAGGCAAAAATAGTGGCCACCACAGGGGAGAAACAGGAGGATACACTCATCTCCACCTGTGAAGACCAAATCCTAACCACCAAGGCAAGAAGAAGCAGAGCTAAAGCTGCTAGAAGGACTGCCAAGAAGGTTGCAGAGTCCAAGCTTAAGATCGACCCAAAACAAAAGGGTGTCTTCATTTCTGCCGGATTTCAAGTGGTAGGTACTTCTGATTCAGGAAAGGAGTGTAATACCAGCACTCCTGTCCTACTGAAGGATCAAAAGTTAAAAGGGAAAGTTGCTGATAAAGAGAAGAAACCTTAGAAACAGCAACCTGCAAGTTCCCAGAAAACTAACATTGCATGCATAATGTGTGGTCTGCACAACCATATGGCTAAAGATTGTTACTACAATCCAGCTAGCACACATTATGCAAATAATGTTAGAAAAGAAGGAGTCAGAGAAGGTTTCTCAGTTGGACCACTTCAAAAGGTCCAAATGATGAAAAAGGGAAAGTTGGTCTCGGAAGCCAAGTTGCTTTCGGAAGAAACTACTTCTTCCGAAGGGAAAATGGCTTCGGAAGCCAAACCTTCTAAGGTTCGGAAGAACAAGAAGGCTCCCTTGAAACCATCTCAGAAGAAGACTACTTCGGAAGAAAAGGTGGTGAAGGCTTCTTCCGAAAAGAAAGAAGCTTCGGAAGAAGACCATGCTGCACAAGCTTCAACAAGCTCATCTTAAAAGATCAACCAAGGGATGGAGTGGAAGATCAAGGAAGATGCTGCAGCCCAAACCTCTTCTTCAACAACGACCTCTATTGAACCCCAATGCATATCTTTTGGTTCAATTATGTCACTATCATTGGAAGAGCCCAAGACCAGCAAGGCTTGGGCTTCTAAACAAAACTAACCATCTCATCTTATGTGTAGGGACGTCCATTTGACAAGAACAACAATGTCTGGATTGTAGATAGTGGATGCTCCAGGCACATGACAAGGAACAGATCTCTCCTTCAACAATTCCAGAACTTTGATGGAGGGCCTGTCCAATTTGGAGGTGAGGCCGGAGGATATATTTCGGGTAGAGGAAGTATATCCAATGGCAGAATAAACATTGACAAAGTTCACTTTGTCAAACAGCTTGAACATAATCTGCTAAGTGTTTCTCAATTCTGTGACCAGAAGCATCAGATGCTTTTCACAGAACATGATTGCATTATCCTAAAACCAGGGATGACAATTCCTCCGGAATTGGTGCTTCTTAGATCTCCCAGGAAAGGGGATATGTACAAGCTAGATATGAACAATGCTTCTCCTATGGGTGAAGTATCATGCTTTCTTTCCAAAGCTGATAGTGATGAGTCAACACTATGGCATAAACGTATGTGTCATGTGAATTTTAAAACAACGAATAAATTGGCTAAAAATAACTTGGTACATGGTCTGCCTAAAAAGGAATTTTTCTGCAAAGATAACTGTGTTGCATGCCTGAAAGGGAAACAACACAGATCATCTCACAAATCCAAATGTGTTAACTCTATCACTACTCCATTACACTTATTGCACATGGATCTTTTTGGTCCCACAAGTATAATGAGCATTGGAAGGAAATCATACTGCCTTGTGATAGTTGATGATTTTACAAGATTTACATGGGTATTCTTTTTAAGAAATAAAGATGAAACTACTGAAACTTTAAAATCTTTTATTCTTAAAATAGAAAATCAAATTGATCACAAGGTTAAGATCATTAGAAGTGATCAAGGGACTGAGTTTAAGAACTTCGTTCTTGACTCATTATGTGACTCAAAAGGGATTTCCAGACAATACAGTGCTCCCAGAACTCCTCAACAAAATGGTGTTGCTGAGAGGAGGAACAGGACACTTATTGAGGCTGCTCGGACCATGTTTGCTGATTCAAAGCTGCCTCTAACATTCTGGGCAGAGGCAGTCAGCACTGCATGCTATGTGCAGAACAGGGTTCTTGTAGTTAAGCCCCATAGAAAAACCCCTTATGAGTTATGGAACAAGAGGCCACCGTTCATTGGCTTTCAAAGGTCCTTTGGCTGCAGGTGTACCATACTTAACACAAAGGACAACTTAGCAAAGTTTGCTGAGAAGTCGGATGATGCTATCTTTATTGGATACTCTTCTAGCTCCAAAGCTTATAGAGTATACAATATCAAGAATCAATAATTTGAGGAGTCATCCAATATAGTTGTTAATGAGCACACTCCCTGTGTTAGGGGGAATGGACCTGAGTATATCTTTGATTTAGAATTGTTTCCAAACTATTCTAAACCATCTTGTGAGAATGTTTCAGCTGGAACAGGTGCTCAAGAGAATGCTGATACTGATGCTGATGCAAGTCAACTGTTTGAGCTTCCCAGACCTCTTCCAAATTCTCTAAGAGCTGAAAGGCAACAAGCTTCAACCATTCACAGATCTGATAGTGTAACTATCTCCAGGAATAATGAAGCTTCAACAAGTGAATCACTTGATCAACCTCAAAGTTTTTCAGGTGATCCATTACAACACCAGGTTGAGGGAGGTAGCATTCTGAAGGAACAGGCAACTGTGAATCCTACTCCACAACCAACCATTGATGATGTTTCTCAATCATTTAATCAGTCCTCATTGAATGACTTTGAAACAGCAGTTGGACAGAGTGATCCAGTTCCTGATCAGAATATGTCTAACCTAGACTTATCTCTACAACTGGAGGTGATTCCTCGTCTTAGGATTCACAACACTCATCCAACTGAGAACATCATAGGGAATGTCTCTGAGGGCGTGAGAACAAGAGGACAAACTCATCATGGGAATGTCTGCTTGTATTCATGCTTCTTGTCTTAGATGGAACCAAAGAAGGTAGAAGATGCCTAAAAGGATAGTAGTTGGGTTGAAAGATGCAGGAGGCGCTGCTTCAATTCAGAAGACAAAAGGTCTGGAATCTATGCCCACTACCATCTGGTCAAGTACCCATAGGCACTAAATGGGTATTCAGGAACAAGAAAGATGACAGAGGCTTGATTATTAAGAATAAGGCAAGACTAGTAGTTCAAGGATACACCCAGGAGGAAGGAATTGATTATACTGATGTCTTTGCACCTGTTGCAAGACTTGAGGCAGTTAGGATCTTCCTTGCTTATGCTGCATCCAAGAAATTCATAGTCTACCAACTTGCTGTCAAGTGTGCTTTTCTATATGGGGATAGAGATAGGGAAATCTATGAATGTCAACCTCCAGGATTTGAAGACCCACAGCACCCCAACTATGTGTGCAAACTGGATAAAGCTCTATATGGGCTGCACCAAGCACCTAGGCTGTGGTATGAGACCTTGTCTCAGTTTCTCCGGAAGAATGGATACACTAGAGGTACCATTTGTTAGTCCAGGAGCTCTTGAATCAATCAAATAACATGAAGATTTGGATCAAACACATAAAATATGATGAACAAAGATGAACACCAAGAACAACTCAAAAAACCCTTGTTTGATTCAAAATGTGATTACAAAATAATCTGAAAGTGGAAACCCTAATCACATAGCTCATTCAAGCTCATTCAAGCTTCTTACCCTAATTGTCATACTTTACTATTTATAGTAAATGACAATTTACTAATGACACTTAGGACCCTAAACTATGACAATTAGAAATTACAATTAAAACCCAAAATGTCTAAAATAAGATTAAATATATTTTGTCGACACAAAATATATTTATTAACAATAAACATCCTAGACAAATATATCTTCAACGTCTTGTCTCTAATCTTCGTCCCGAACGCGACGTGTTGACTTTTCCGTTGACTTTGACCGTTGACGTTGACTTTGTTGACTTTAACTGTGTTGATAATATTAGACTATCTTTCAGACCCAACAATATTCCCCCTTAGTCTACTATTATCAACGTCTTTCATCGTGATCATCACCGATAAGTCAACTGAACTTGATCTTCAATTTGGTAAGCTTCAGTCTCAATATTAAGGTCCAACATAACATCCTAGACAAATATATCTTCAACGTCTTGTCTCTAATCTTCGTCCCGAACGCGACGTGTTGACTTTTCCGTTGACTTTGACCGTTGACGTTGACTTTGTTGACTTTAACTGTGTTGATAATATTAGACTATCTTTCAGACCCAACAATATTCCCCCTTAGTCTACTATTATCAACGTCTTTCATCGTGATCAGCACCGATAAGTCAACTGAACTTGATCTTCAATTTGGTAAGCTTCAGTCTCAATATTAAGGTCCAACAATATTCCCCCTAGACTGATGCTTCCCAAATTTTGTTGCTGAAGATCTTTATCACACAAGTTCCCCCTTTTTGCATGCTCCCCCTTGTTGTGTGCATCCTCTTGATTATAATGGAAACCCTTTCTTGAATCTCTGAGTGGTTCAGAAGATGTAGGAGGAGGGTTCCTAGCTCAGTATCTTCTGTAAATTTGAGGAACAGGTTCTCTGGTCTGGTTCATTGCTCATGTGATGATCGGCCATCTCTTGTAGCACAATCTGTAACATAAACTTAAACACAAACACATTCTACACATTTCTCGTTAGATCATTTCAACAAAACAAATAAACTCGTGTTTATCTGTTTATAAAAAAACAAGCGAACCCGTGTTCGTTTGTGTGTGCAATTTCCCGTGAAATGCATGAAAATGATAAAATTGTAACAGCATAATATGGAAGACCTAAAAGAATTTTAAAATGAAAATTTATTATATTTTATTAATATATATATATATATAATTTTTTTTAATTTTAATTAATTTTTTTTTTAATTTTATATATCTATTAATTTTTTTTTATAACCGAGAACTGAATCGATCATGAGATCACATCCTCAAAATATACTTTAGCATAAAGATGAAATTAATCATCGACAAGCAATGAGATCATACTGATAACTGAATCCAATCACAGTCTTTGAATGATTTTGAAATTCTCAAACAGATCAATAACGATTGCTGATATGTTTGTCCACTTAAACTCATGCCCTATCTTTTTCAACAAGTATCAGATGATTCGTTAAGATTGATTAAGCACTTTAGAATGCTAGGACCCCATAATCATTTGGCAAAATCCCTCACCCAACCTCAGGATTTCTTGAATTTTGTTATGATCTTTATAGAACAAGGCTTGTGCATGAGTGTGTAAGTGATTATCATCAGAATATTGCATTCTGTGATGAATTCATCATTTAGATGATTTGACACAACTTAGATTAAAATGATGAGAGCTCCAGGTCTATACTCACGTATAACAAAGGAGATGACCATTTAAACATGTACCGATGAGAGCTCCAGGTCAGTACTATCGCACAGCAAAGGAGATCATCACTCCAGGTCAGTACTTCCATACAGCAGAGGAGATTAGCACAAACACAAGACACATAAATACACCAAACATGGCAAAGAGATAGAGATATAGCTTATCATCATGGTGGGTGAAAGATCAATTCTCAATCCAATTTTTATCGGGACTCAGTTTTCGTGCAGGCCAAAATGATTGCGTAAATCCAGACATCCATAAGCATATATTTAATTTAAATCATCATACTGCTGTCTACTTTATTCTTCAGGCTGAGCCTACCAAGCATATCATTAAAGAATCTGTTTGTTTTTCTATTATTTGCAATTAAAAATAAGATGTAAATCAGATAACAGCATCAGTTACTATCATTTCTCATTTTAAAAAATGCAAGTCATGCAAAAACAAGCATTTCAAGATGATATACAATCATTTCTCAGTCATCTCGAATCAAGTTCCCAGTTTTTTTTTTTTATTTCTTTTCATTTTATATAATTTTGATATACTCTCCCCCTAAATTTTTATTTTAGCAAACCTATTTTTGTTTTTTTTTTAATTTTTTAATATGTTTTTTTTATGTTTTTTTTTATATATTCTTAAAACTGTACAAAAATAGAAATTTACCAAAGAAGGTCTTCCAAACTACACTGATATCTAGATAAGAAATGAATTCTTAAGAAATATGCAGTGACTATGAAGTGAGAACTGTGATAATGCGGATAAAAATCCAGATTGTGGATATAATACCATGAC
Organism: Flaveria linearis; assembly: GCA_024085815.1. Lineage (NCBI taxonomy): Eukaryota > Viridiplantae > Streptophyta > Magnoliopsida > Asterales > Asteraceae > Flaveria > Flaveria linearis. The sequence goes on from CM044013.1 coordinate 46,402,209, forward strand.
CTTAACCTGTTTGTTCCGCCTTAAATTTGAATTAGGAACAATCCCTGTCAGTTAACCGGATTACTAACTGTCCTCCTGAATTGTTCCTGCACTCATACACAGATTAGTTAGAAAGAGGAACCCAGGCCATCGTAGTCCTGGAAGTTCCTTTTTCATCAAGATAAGTAACAAGCTTCTGCACACAACCATTTAAACAATCGGGGATTCTTGTATCCTTCTTTTTAATTTTCCAAATTTGTTTCGATTCAATTAATTTGGATTTGAATGAATTAAATTTGGAAATCATTTTCTGTTTAAGACCGGAAGGAAAAGAATTTGGTTTTGAACCTTTGGTCATTTTCATCTTTGAATCATGTGAAACCGGCTTCACATGAAAAGGTTTGGATGGAGGGTTTTTCATCCAACCATTCAAAGATGTATGCTTTTTACCTCTTGAAATTGGAAAGCAACCCATGTTGTCTTTATCGTCTAGAACTTTCCTTTGAACCTGAGGACACTTCTTTAGCACGTGACCTTCTTTTCCACATCTAAAACAAGCCTTGAAAGGCTTTTGATGCTTGACTGAACCGAGTGATGCAGATGGGGATGAGGATTGCTTTGAGCTTGTAGTAGATTCTTGCTTGTTTTGGCATTTGCTATGTTGAACAGGAAATGAGATCTTCACTGATTGAGTGGGATGCTTTGCAATTGGAGACAGGATCCGTATTGGTCTTAATTCAACTTTTGGAAACTTTTGAGACTTGACAATGTCAGGAGATATATTGATCTGTGAGGAACCAAAATGCTCCTCTGTGTTTGATTCATCATCTGAGCTTATCCAGTCTCGTATACACAAATCTGCTTCTAATGGATCTTGATTGACAGCAATAGGATGCGGTGTTGTTTTTGGAACTTGACGATTAGTTGATTCCTGATTTATCTCTTCTTTCACAACCCTGACAGGCTTAAAAGTAGGAATTTCACATGCTTTAAACTTATCAAAGAAGTTAGAAGAAGTAGTAGATATAGATTTATAAACAACCGGGACTGAACAATCGTTAGCTTGACTGTCAGCATTCGGTTTATTGTATCCCATACCAGTTGTAGGATCATAATCATCTCGCACCTCATTAAGATTAACACCGCTCAAACCTGCATGCAGACTATTAGTAGGTTGTTCAAACAAATCATTTGATGGATGAGGTCTAGGGATTGGTGAATAACATAATGTAGAAGGGGGTGGAACTGAATTAAATACAGTTTCACCATCAGATTTATATCCAATCCCATGTTTTATCCGCGCCCCTTGTTGTTTAGCAATAAGCTCATCCTTTTTCATCTGTGAAAGAGTCCATTTATCGAGCTTTGTTTGAATCTGAGTCGTTTCAAATTGAGCTAGAACTGCTCTTTCTCTTAAAATATTAATTTCCAAATTTCTTTCCAAAAGATTTCTTTCAAAAGAACAATTTCAGCCAATGCTTCATTAAGTTTCATTGAAAAAGCAATTTCATTCTGCTTGAGTTCTTTGTTTATGGTTTTTAATCCTTTTTCGTTATCTAGCAATAACCTATTTGCTTTATAGATACCAAACAAACGAATTTTACAAGCAGAAGAACACATATCCTGAACTGTCTCATATGGAAGTCCCATGACAATTCTTTCAGCTTCTAAGGCTTTCTCGCAGTTGCAGACCCTTGTGTTTCTTTTATGTTCCTCTTCCTTGCCCTTTAGCGTCTTTTCATCCTCAGTTTCCTTCTTTCCTTCATCATTTTTCTCAGCTTCTTTAGCATCAATTCTCTCACAAACATGTTCACTTCCATTACCAACTCTCAAGGCTTCACAATTCTCTTTTACAGTCTCTCTGATTTCATCAGTTGAATCAGAATGAATTTCCATCGACTTTAACCTCTCAATCATCTCGGTCTTGTAATCAAGAATGCTTGTCGCAGAAGAAATAACAGATACATTCATTCTGTTAGTTTGAGATGGAAACACGGCTTGATGAAATTCTCTTCTCTTGATATCCAGCTCAGCAGATTTTAGCTTGTTGATCACATCTATTAACTTGTAATCAAGAAAATTTCTTTCGTTCTTAAGCATTTTAACCTGAGAACTCCACTCGGGTGGAGGAGATTTAAGAAGCTGTTGAACTTGTTCATAGTTGGTGAGTTGGGGATCATGCTTCTTCAGATTATTTGACACAGATATAAATCGATCAATAAAATCAGACAACTTTTCATTCTTCATACTGCAAAACAGTCAAACCGGCTTTGAGTCGTTGTGATATTATCTGATTTAAAGTCTTCTGAGGATGACATTTTTGAACAATTTAAACGACCCAAAAATATTTTTCCCAAAAATTATAAAATAATTCTCCCCCGGGAAAAAATATATATATTTTTTTAAATGTCATACTAGAAAATCTTAGCAACTGGGGTCAAGTTGACCTGGTCAGCTTGTTTTGTTTTTTTTATTTATTTATTTATAAATCCTTTAAAATCGTTGAATATTCTTTATCGGGTCTTTTAAAAAAATGAACTTTTTCTTTTATTTTTAATGAATCCAACTTTATAATTTTTGATTTTAATGAGCCCACACAAATTCTTTATAACTCAACCCAATTATAAGCCCAATAGAAATTGTAAGAAAATATTAGCCCAATGTATCTCTCTACACACACAAACGCTAACCCTAAACACATTCAACACAACACATCAAAAGAGTCAAACATCACCAAACAACAGCTGCTCAAGCCTCAAACACAATTCTCTCAAACACTCCCTCTCTCAAAGCTCTCTCTCGGTGGTCGAAGGGGAAGCAATCGAAGTGGACCGATGGTTGTGGAAATCATCAGGGATGGTTGTGGTCGGAGGTGTTGAAGGTGATTTGGGTTGTGGTCGATGGTGATGTTCTGTCCACCGAAGATGAATTGTTGGTCTCGATCGTTCGAAGGTCGAAGGTAGGTTTGATGTGTTGACTTGAAATCGACCGGTAACAGTGAAGGAATCTTCGATTGGTTTTTGGTGGTGGTCAAAGATGGTCGATTAGTGTTGTCTGTTGGTTCGCAGCTTGAGTATGCAGGTCGACAGTTGAAGGTCGACAGGGGTTGAGTATGCAGATCGACAGTTGCAGATCGACAGTTGGTGGTGGTCAAAGATGATTTCAGGTGACCAAAGGACGATTGATCGAAGATGATGGTGGTCGATGGTTACAGGTGTCGGTCGACAGAGATGAATGAAGGTGAATGATGGTTTCGGTGATGATTGTTGAAGGTAGTTGATGATGATCGAAGGTTGCGGTCGAAGGTTGTGGACAGTTGATCGGATTGGCGGTCGGTCGAAGATGATTTGGGTGTTCTTCGACAGAAGACGAATTGGGATTAGGTTGATGGTGTTGAAACTGATTGTGGTCGACAGGTGCGTTTTGATTGTTGAGGGATTGACCGATTTGGGGAAAAATAGGTTTTTGTTGGTTGTGGTTTTTGTTAATTTCGCATTCCCCCTTTGATAATTTCGCTGATTTTTATAATTTCGCAGGTTAGTTTCGCCGGATTTGTTGCAGGGATTTGTTGCAGTTTCGCCGGAATGGTTTCGCCGGAGTTTCGCCCGAATTTCGCCGGAGTTTCGTCGGAGTTTCGCCGGACGAAACTGTAGTTTTGCCGGAGCAGTTTGAACTTTCGTTCAAGATGATGCTAAATTCGCAGCTTGATGATTTGAAGATTTGAAGATCCTCAAGAACACCAAGAACACACACACTGTGTGTGAGAGAAAATCTCCGGATTTGAAAATTTTTTCTTAAATCTTGTATAGATTTAGAAGTAGATATGATTTCTAACTTGTAATTCTTCAAATTACTTGTAAAACCTTGTAGATCTGATGATTTTGATGAGGATTTGAAACTTTTGAATTTCAAATCTACTTTCTCTCTCTAAACCCCCACTTTCTCTCTCTACGAAATTTCAAAAAATCAGCAATAAAATCTTCAAATCAGCAATAGAAAGTGATTCAAGTTGGCTCTGATACCAAATTGTTAGTCCAGGAGCTCTTGAATCAATCAAATAACATGAAGATTTGGACCAAACACATAAAATATGATGAACAAAGATGAACACCAAGAACAACTCAAAAAACCCTTGTTTGATTCAAAATGTGATTACAAAATAATCTGAAAGTGGAAACCCTAATCACATATGCTCATTCAAGCTCATTCAAGCTTCTTTCCCTAATTGTCATACTTTACTATTTATAGTAAATGACAATTTACTAATGACACTTAGGACGCTAAACTATGACAATTAGAAATTACAATTAAAACCCAAAATGTCTAAAAATAAGATTAAATATATTTTGTTGACACAAAATATATTTATTAACAATAAACATCCTAGACAAATACATCTTCAACGTCTTGTCTCTAATCTTCGTCCCGAACGCGACGTGTTGACTTTTCCGTTGACTTTGACCGTTGACGTTGACTTTGTTGACTTTAACTGTGTTGATAATATTAGACTATCTTTCAGACCCAACACCATTGATAAGACTCTTTTCATCAGAAAGAGTGGAGAAGACATTCTGCTAGTACAAGTCTATGTTGATGACATCATATTTGGTTCTTCAAACGACCAAATGTGCAAGGACTTTGAAAGCATTATGAAGCAGAAGTTTGAGATGAGCTCCATGGGAAAAATGGACTTTTTCCTTGGAATTCAGGTGAAACAGATGAAGGAAGGATTCTTCATAAGTCAATCTAAGTATGTCTCAGACATCTTAGAAAGATTTGAAATGAAGGATTGTAAACCAGCTAAGACACCCATACCCAGAAACCATAATCTTTGCCCTGACCTTAATGGGGAGGATACTGATCAACATTAGTATAGAGCAATCATTGGTTCTCTGATGTATCTCACTGCTAGTAGACCAGATATCATGTTTGCCACATGCATCTGTGCAAGATATCAGGCTGCTCCAAAGGTGTCTCACCTAGTTGCTGTAAAGAGGATCCTCAGATACCTCAAAGGAGCACCTAAACTAGGTCTCTGGTATCCAAGAAATAGTGATTTCAATCTCTATGGATACTCTGACAGTGACTATGGTGGCTGCAATATTGACAAGAAATCAACATCAGGAGGATGTCAATTTCTTGGAGGAAGGATTATCTCATGGCAATGCAAGAAACAATCTTGTGTCTCTTCATCAACTGCTGAAGCTGAATACATTGCTGCTGCTAGCTGTTGTGCTCAACTGCTATGGATTCAAAATCAGATGTTAGACTATGGATTCAACTTCATGACTACTCCTCTCCATATTGACAACAATAGTGGTATCTCCATTACTGAGAATCTGGTGAAGCACTCCAAGACAAAGCACATTGATATCAGGTATCATTTCATTAGAGATATTCATGAGAAACATCTGATCAAGTTAATCAAAGTTGACTCAAATGAACAATATGCTGATTTGTTCACAAAGGCATTTGATGAACAAAGATTTAAGTATCTCATATCAGCTATTGGGATGATAAATATTGATTAACTACCTCTTTTGAAAAAGCCTTTTAAATGTGTAATGTCTTGTGTCAATACAATTTAAGCCCTGTTACAAAAGATCTTTAAATTATTCTAAGTGTAAATTCCTTCCGAAGAGGAATTAACTCTCGGAAGATATTCTTGAATATCTTCCGAAGCTAAAATTCCTCAATGGAAATTTTCTTCTAGGAAGAGTTTTTAGTCTCGGAAGAAGCGATTGACTTCACATCAGATCTACTTCCGAAGCTTATAAAGCTCTCCATTCGGAACGGAAACTTTACCTTCGGAAGCAATGCCTTGCTTCGGAAAAGAAAATGCCTTCAAAACACAATTTTACCTTCGAAAGCAATGACTTGCTTCGGAAGAGAAAATTGCCTTCGGAAGAAAATTAACTTCGGAAATGTTTTACATTCGGAAGTAAAGGTTTTTATATGTAACGGATATCTTTTGGGCCCCACTCTGTAAAAAGTAAAGATTTTGTCCATGATGGTCAGATTATTTAAAATTATCCTTGCCGCCACTATCATTTCTCCGCCGTAAACCACCATACCACCCACAGTAACTCCAAACAGTTACCCTATTACCGCTACTACCACAATTCATCCCTTTTAAATAATCTTGACTTATCAATTTCATCTTCTTTTACAAATTTACTGCCCTAACTATTTCCTTCACTGTCAAACCTGCAATTTCACCCAAATTTCAAGCTTACCTTTTCTTCAATGGCGCTAAACCCTCAGCACAACCAAGTCGCATTACTTGATTCGTCAAGGGATGCCGACTTCACCCAAATCATCACCTTTCTTACCGAATCCACATACCTCACTGCACTTACAGTTAACCCCACCGTATACTCCAACCATATGTCCGAATTCTGGAGCAACGGTCAAACTGCAGTTCTGAATGGGGTTCGAGTCCTGAGAACCCGCATTTGTGGCCAAGAGTTGGTCATCACAGAACAGCTCATCAGGGAGCATCTCGAGCTCCATGATGATGGGGCTCCTACTGAGTTCCCCAAAGAAGACTTGGAAGGCGCCTATATCCTCATGGGATATGGAGGGGATGTAAGCAGGTCTACCGTCTACAAGTTTAACTTCTCTTACCATTGGAAGTTCCTGCTGCACATTATCCTGCACTGCCTCTCCAACAAATCAGGGGGATGGGATCATGGGCTCCCACTCAGTCCGAGGTCACACCATCCTTCATAATTGACCTCAATGTGGGTTTTGAGCCTCCTCAGTCTCAAACCCTGAGCCCGAACCCCAAGCCTTAAGCCCACAGGGTGAGTCTCTACACTCCCCTGTGCAGCCTTCTAGGGACAGCCCCACCATAGGCTCAATGCCTGTAGACATTGTTCTTGGTCCCGGGTCAGTAGGTTTAACTTCCCTATCATTCACTGACCTTTTACTCCACACTGATGAAGAGATTACATCTCTCCATGGCCATGAAGTTGATCTACAACACCCTCTGAAAGATCAACAGAGCCAAGAGGGATCCCTTGTCTCTAGCCCCCATCAGCAGCCAATCACTGAGGTGAGTCCCACTGATGGGAGGGGACTCATGTAGGCTTAGCTGCCACTACTCAGAGTCTCTCATTAAGCTCTCAGGATATTGGTAACATAATTAGGACTGAGTCTATGGTAACTTTGCCCATTGACATCTCTGGAAGAGATGACTCTGAGCAAAGATATCCAGGGTGCCTAGAAGCCACATCTGGTGGTGAGACTGAGCATACTAGGTATGTTATCTCATCTCCCCGTGATTCTTCTAATGAAGATGAGGGAAGTATGCAACTAACACTTAAGTACTTGCTTTCTAAGGTCTCCAACCTGGAATCACAGGTGAGGATCTTAGAATCAAGGACTGCCACTCAGCAACTTGAGATTAACACTCTCAAGGCTAAACTAGCTGAGAAACAGACGGAGAGGTCTGTTAGGCATGTACCTATTCAGGTCTCAATGACTTCTTCCTCTAGCTCATCTAGCTCTCAAGATGATGCTACCAAAAAGGGGGAGAAAGTTCAGAGACAAACAATTGAGGAACCACAGACCCAATCTCTTACTTCCCAACTCATCACACTACCTGAGTCATCTCAATCTTTTCTAGAGATTGACTCAAAAATGCTTCAAGATCTCTATAGACTTTTCACAAAGTTTGTATTGAGATCCTCCCTAGAACAGCCCAGCCCCGACACCACACTCATATATTTTGGGGCTTAGGAGCTTCAAAGACTGACTGCACCTTCTACCACTACGGAAGAAGTTGGTCAACCTAAGGTCCACATGGAACCTGAGATTAGCTTCGAAGGGGAAATGGGGACTGATGGCCCAGCAACTGAAACAGTTGGGACAGAACTTGCAGCTGTCTTATCTTCTGAAGCTCAAGCTGAAGCTTCCGAAGCTGACATGGAAGCCTCGGAAGAACAAGAAAAATCTTCCGAGGCCGAAATAGAAGCTGCGGAAGGCTTATTCCAGATGTCCGAGGAACTGACCATCATAGATGTTATTGCTGAAATAGCATCTGAGGTGAGCAGGGAGGACATTTCTGACATTCTCCAACCCAAACACCAGCTGAACCTCTCTCTCAATCACAACCCTCCATCCAAGAATCACCACAGTCAAGCACTGCCAAAGACAAAGGAAAAAGAAAGTTGACTGCGGAAGAGCTTCAGGAGGAGGAGAGGATTGAGAAACTCAAAAAGAAAGGTAGGTTTCCTACTGAAAAGCTGCTAGCTGCTAGTTCTAAGGCAGCAGCAGCCAATCAGGAAGAAATCAACCAAAAGAGAAGGACAACACTCATTGACCAGCTCATCAGCCTAGGAGCTGTCAATGAGGAAGTACTCCTGCTACCATTAGAGGAGTTGGTGTCTTTGGAGAGGTCAACTAGGCTAAAACAAGAAGAACAAGCCAGGTTGACCTTGGAGAGGGAAGAAGAAGAAAGAAGAGAAGCAGCCCTGAAGCTGAGAGAGGACAGAATTAAATTCTTACTCTCAAGAGGCTTCAGTCTTCCTGAACTGTCTCCACATGATGATGACATGATCCTCCTGCTCCACAACAAAGAGCAGGATCAAATGGAGAAGGAAAGGAAAAAGGCTGCTAGGGAGAAGTTGAGGGAGAGGAAGAGGAAGGAAGAAGAAAAGGGGGTCACTACCGCCAAGAAGTCAAATGACAAGGTCTGGATGAAAGACTATCTCCGGGCTCATGGCTTCTCTGGTAGGCAGGTGGGACCTATGTCCGAAAGGACACTCCAGCGGATAGTCAGTGAAATTAAAGCTGACATCCGTTTGGGGAAAAGGAAGGAGATGTACAGGAGGATGAAAGGAATGGTCTGCACCCCAGCCACTCAACCAGAACCAACCCCTTTTCCCATCAAAACCGAACCCACTGATGAAACCTTCACCCCTCAACCCACAACTCTACCCAAGCCTACCACATCACCTCAACCACCCAAACTACCCATCCTAAAACCCAAAACCACTAAACCTAAGCCTACCCAACAACAACCAAGACCATCCCCTCAGTCCCCTCAACATCTCTCCTTTGAGAAAGTAAAGGAGTTCAAGACAAGGCTCATCAACTGCACCACTTTGAGCAGCATCTCCTGTGAGGGAGACCTTATCAACATCAGCTATGTTGATAACTCTTCAAGCTCCCTCACCCTAGGCCAATTTCTTGAGTTGCCTAGAGACACTTTGGGCCAGGCTGCAAGACTTCTTGGTCTCAACTCTGATACCCTCAATGCTGAGGAGAAGAGAATAAGGAGGAGACTGGTGACTCTACTGGATACAAGGAAAGAGGACAGGATTTCTAGTCAATCTCCTGGACCTAAGAATGCAATAATCCAGCGGAGGTTCGATGATCCTTCTCACAACTTTGTTGTGGAAAGAGAGAATGGTGAAACCAACAGGCTTAATGCCGCATCTCTACTGCATCTCAGCAGATTTGATCTTGCTGAGCTTGCTGAGAAGCCATTCTCCAATCCCTCCAACTCTGAGACTGCTGCACACATCAGAAATCATATCAGCGGTCTCCACTTGGCTGAACAAAGTAGAAGAGCCAAGATTGAAGAAGAGTTGAAGCTGAAAAGAGTGGAAGACAAAGAAAGACCAACCACCAAAGGCACAACCTTTCTACAGATAGTGGAAGGTCCTGAATTGGAACCAATAGTTATATGGGATTATGACTATAGTTCCCATCAACTAACTCTCTTCAGAGGGCCACAACAAAGGGTACATATAATACAAGGAGACAGAGTGGAGGTTTTATCTACCAAGGATCTATACAAGATTCTCAGCACTACAGGAGGAAAGAATAAAGACACTGATAAACACTTACTTTCCATGGTGTTGAGAGCTCTGAGAAGAAGAGGGAAGTGAAGTTTTGGTAGCATCAGCCTAGGGGGAGTTTGTTGGATCATGATGAGGCTGGTGCAACCAAAACCACTTCACATAGTCATTTTTGGTGCTACATTGAAGGGCTTCCGAAGCCAAGCAAGAGATCTTCCGAGAGTCTGAAGAAGAGCTTCCGAAGACAAAGTCTGAAAGAGCTTCCGAAGACAAAGTCTAAGCTTCCGAAGACAAAGTCTGAAAGAGCTTCCGAAGACAAAGTCTAAGCTTCCGAAGACAAAGTCTAAGCTTCCGAAGACAAAGTCTAAGCTTCCGAAGACAGAGTCTGATGAAAGAGCTGAAGACAAAGTCTGCTTCCGAAGACAAAGAAGACTCCAAGCCTCGGAAGAAGCAGTCTTCCGAAGTATAAGTGCCTTCAGAAGAAGTTATTCTTCCGAAGTACTTTATTCTTCAGAAGACATTGCTATGTCCAGTAGATATAAGTATGGTCCCTGACAGTCCGCTGCAGACCTCTGATACAGCATGGCATCTTCCTAAAGAGCCATGTTGTTGACCATACTTTATTCTGCTGTTCACCTTTTTATGATAGTACATGTTACCAACTTTAGTTGGTGACAAACGGTAAGTCAGGGACATGTCCTGACTACCAACTCTCAGTCAAAATGTCTGAAAGACCTCACCTAGAGTCTTGTAGTATAGATGTAAGGTTAGAGGTGTCCAGCTGGTATCAAAGTATATCCGGCTGTAGGTAGTATTATATATATCTTCTCCCTGTAACTCTTTAGATAAGCGATTTTGAGTCCAAGAGTCTTGTAATCCTTTGAGTTGAGAAGCAATATATAAAAGTACCTTGAAAATTTACTTTCGGTGTTAATTTTCTTACTGCTTGTTACTTGTTATATTGTGATCAACTCTTCATAGACTACTTGCTGAGTGTTGTTCACAGTGAGTTGAGAGAAAAACCACCCTAGAATCCGATTCTACAATATCCACTGTGTTTTTTTGTTTAAATGGTTAAACAATCTTTGATAAACATGTAACAAACCCAACAATGGCATCTAGAGCTGGTTATATTAAAAACTTGCCTCAAAAGTCCCAGAAAAGTTAGTTTTGTTGGACTTTTTGAATCCATTAGGGGCTGATTTTATTTTGGATGTATGAATCCCTTGTCTTTCAATTTTTATTTTACATGCTTTAGAATAAACCTTGAAAGATTGATGTCAAATAGTTGATTGTTTTGTATGGACAAAAACCCTAAAATTTTAGTTTATGTTGGCTGAAATTTTGAGGTTTAAAAAAAGGGGTTCATTTTGTTCTTGGATATTGTATTTGGATACATGTTTTGGTGCATAACATAGCCTTGACCAAGTGTATTTTGGATTTGGTTGAATGTTTTGTCATGTTTGGTTTTATTCTTTTAAAGTGTTGTAATTATAATTTTGTGTTTGTATCTTTGGTTGTAATTTATGTATTCTTTGGTTATGTAATAAATAGATTAGGTGCATTTCTCTTATTAGAAAAATTGTATTAGGATATGATTTTGTAAAAGAAGATGCACAAGTTGGAGACCCAAAGGAAGATACAAAGGAAGGACACAAAAGACATGGACACTTGCAGCATTTGGATGTGGATTCAAGTGGGAGTTCATAGACACATTTTGATGTGTCATTGTTAACCCTTAGGAAAGACCTAATGACAACACTTGTGATGGCAAACAAGTGTAGTCAACTTAGTAGCTATGGTTATGCACTTGTGATGGTAATGGTTATGCTTGTTTAGTTGTTTGTTTTATGGTTGATTGTTTGATATTTTAATATGCATAACAAACTTATTAACAAACATAACAAGCAGAAAAAATTATGGTTCCTTATCATTAAGTTGTTAATAAAAGGTTATTAAAAGGATTAATGATTTTAATAAAAGGGGTTTTATTAAAAAGAGAACCATAGGGTACCATGTGCTTAAAAGCATGCAAATGCAAGGTACATAGAGTTTACTAAACTAGAATTATGAAAACTTAAAATTTCTTTTGAAAACAAGTTTAACACCATCCTTTTTGCACAACACTTGAGTCACTTAGAAACTCTTAATACGATAAAGGTCACCTAACCATTTTGAGGAAACTTGTAATTTAAGGTGGGAATATCATATTTATGGGATAAAGGTCACCTAACCACTTGTGATGGTAAACCCACATGTGTGTGTAAGTACGGTGACTTGATTTGCAAACCATGTTAAATGGATCACCTAAAATATGGTTTACAAAGGGTGTTGATGGGATATGTGACAACCGACCTCTAGGTCATAATTCCAAACCTAATCTACTTGCATCATTACCATCTTATTAAATATTAATGACTTGTATCATCCTAATATTACCAGTAGCATTAGAATCATCATTTGATATTAGTGCCATTCTTATCATTTTATATGACTCTATGTGACCTCTTAGCTAGTTCAAGCTTTACCATAGGGAAACTTAGTGTTCCTTGAAACTCAATTAGTCACCCTTGCAAAAATTTAATCATAGTTGAAACAATTAAAATTTGTGCATGCACACTTAATTTTCGGCCTAATGCATGCATGATCATGCATAACACTTCAACAACTAACTAAATTAATACCATCCATTATACTACACTATAAATTAATACTACAAAATATGATTTTTACCAATTAAAAATAAATCTAAACCACCCTCACTACAAGACAATCAGCCGCCCCCTCTTGGCCAATACACTACCTTTTACACCACTACACACCACCACACAATCCCACCACTACCATCCCATGCATTTGAATCCACACACTCCAACTTTCACCTTTCATCTTTCTCTCTCGGTTTCTCTAAATTGATCGAACACCCGCCACAACTGAAAAACCTCTCTACTCCAGCCACATTTGAAGAACAACATCCACACCACCTTCGGCCAAGCTCCAAACCGCAAGAAGGAGAAGCTTTGTGAGCTTTTGGGTGCATGTTTCCACTTTGTTCGCCCTCTCCAGCTCTTGTTCGAGGTTCTCCAGCTCACCTTGACCCTCTAAACTCACCAAGTCATGATCAACACCAAGGGTAAGCACCTCTATACCCGAAATAAAGCCTAACACATGTTATCTTCACCTTTCCTGTAAGAACCTTTCTATATCTTGTTCTAACAGAAGCTTGCTGCTACCACCTTGTTCTTGCAGAGCTTTCCCCTTATTGGAAATATGTTGATTGTGTAAACCAGGGATAAGATGGAAACGTACAACCAGTTGAATGATTTAGTTTTAATTTACTCACCAATGAAGTCTACTAGTCTATTGTGTTGTATCTACTGACACATCATATAATGGACTAGCAACCCCTAGGTTTACTTCCTCTCTGTAACCACAGTAACAGACTAGCTTACTATCATTTTTCCTTTATTTGGCTTAGACTTCTCAGACTTATAATTTTCTGTAATTTTTAATGTAACCTTGTAAAGCATTTAAATCTTTTTGATATCCCAAACATTTCGATCCCTGTGTACTATCATTTTCCATAATATTAAATCAATTTCACAAACTTGATGTCTTTGCTTTTCAGCTTATCTGCCCACCCCCTTTTTTTAAAGTAATTAAATACTAACTACTGAAACTAAAACTATTCTCCCCCTAAAATTCTAAAACCGAAAGTCTTTTTGTGTTTTTGAAATTTTAAAGATAGAAAAAATAAAATAAAGAAAAATAAAACTAAAAAAATAAACATAGAAACGGACTATGAACTTGATTCATCTTGAATCACATCATCTTTCTTTTTAACGCCATTAAGCTCTAATAGATACCAAATTCGAGGTTTATCAAAAGCTTTTGTGTAGAGGTCGGCGCGTTGGAAATCCGTGTTTATTTTAACAACATCGATTAATTGTTTTTCAAAACAGTCACGTATAAAGTGATATTTAATGCCGATGTGTTTAGTTTTGGGGTGTTGGACCATTTTTAGTGACAGCAATAGGAGCAGAATTATCAACAAATATAGGTGGTGTTAGAAAATTTCAAACTGTAGTCGCGCATTTGCTGTCGAATCCAGATGATTTGTGAACAACAACGAGCAGCAGCAACGTATTCAGCTTCACATGTTGACAGAGCAACAGACGTCTGCTTCTTACATGCCAGGTGACTAATCGTCTTCCAAAGAAGTGACATCCCACGGATGTTGACTTGTAATTCATCTTGCAACCACCATAGTCTGAGTCACTATACGCTGTTAGCTCTAAGTCATCATCATGAGGATACCACAACCAGATGATTTACTTTTGGTTTTGCCTGATTTCTGGAACAGATACACATGGCATACATAATATCAAGAAGATAAGATGTGAGGTACATCAGAGATCCGATCATTCCTCAATACATAGTGGCATCTACCAAATTACCATTTTCGTCGAGTGCCACATCATGGTTCGTGGCAAGTGGAGTACCAGCAACCATTGCATTCTGCATGTTGAACCGACTAAGGATATCCCCAACATATTTGGTCTGATGCAGGAAGATTTCATTTGGTGTCTGATCTCCTGTAAACCAAGAAAGAACTTCATCTCTCCTATGGCACTCATTTAAGACTTAGCTTTCATCACTGATTAAAATTCTTTATATAATGCTTCGTTTTTTGAACCAAATATTATGCCATCCACATATATCTGCACCGTTAGTAAATCACCATCTTTTTCATTTATGAACAACGTGCAGTCAATTACACCTCTGCGAAAGCCATGTTTCAGCAGATGAGTAGAGAGTTTCTCATACCAGGCTCGAGGGGCTAGATGGATCCCGTACAAAGCCTTGTCTAGTTTATGAACTCTATCTCAATGATAAGGATCCTCGAATCCTTCGGGTTGACTGACGTAAACTTTTTCAAGGATCTCACCATGAAGAAAGGCATTTTTCACATCCAATTGATATACTTTGATCTTCATAAAGGATGCATAGGCGAGGAAGATTCAAATTGCTTCCATCATAGCCACTAGTGCAAACACTTCATTGTAGTCAACTCCTTCGACTTGCCTGAACCCCGGAACAACTAGCCTAGCCCTGTTTCTGACTATGACCCCTTGGGCATCCTTCTTACATCGAAGAACCCACTTAGTGCCAATCACCATTGCACCTTTTGGTCTGACCACAAGTGTCCAGACGCCTAACTTCTTAAACTGTTGGAGTTCTTCTTGCATGGCTCTACCCATGCCTCATCCTTTAAGGCATCGCTTACATACTTGGGCTCACTTGACTCACAAAACTTCGATATGCCCCATCATGTATGTACCCCTTTTCCATGATCGTAGCATAGTCAACTGAGTATAGCTGATTTCTTGTCTGAACTCCCGAGAAAAGATCCCCGATGATGTTATCCAGGGGATAATTCATATTAATCCTAGTTCTGAGAGTTGTGGGAATTGCTACTTCATCATCCAGGTTTTGAATCACAGGTTCATTTTCTATGGCTGGTGAATGACTAGGTTCAGAAGTTCCAGTCACTTCATAATCAGCTCCAGGTGTACTCTCAACAGTGGGGACCTGTTCCACATAGTTCACATTCTCATTTGCAACTTCTTCATTATCAGAGGAGGGATCACTTATCTCTAGATCTCCTCCTGAAGGGCTAGAAGTACCATCTAATGGAGCCGAGGATGTCGAGTGTCGAGTAGGAGTATTCAGAACATTGTACATCATTTGAGCGGCCACCTCGTCATCTGAACGGGAAGAAGGTAGATTAAAGGATTTTAAAAAATCCATCATAGTCAAAGAAGAAGGAAGATCCTTTTCCAGCAGGGGGTGGTTTATCTTTGAACATCAATATTACACCACACTTCTACCTGACTAGTTGAGTTATTATAAACCCTTTTGTCTCGTATACTGTAGCCAAGAAAGATACCTTCTTCTGCCTTCTCACAGAACTTCCCAGTCTGATTTTTCTTTAATAGCATGCAGGGGCTCCAAATGGTTCTAGATACTCTAAATTGGGTTTACATTGCTGGAGCAACTCATAACAAGTTTTTCCATGACCCTTGACCATTAAGACTTGATTAAGAGTATAGCACGCATTAGCCACTGCCTCGTTCCAGAATTGAACCAAGACTTTTGAGTCAGCTAGCATTGTCCTTGCTGTTTCTATCAAGCTTTGATTCTTGCATTCACCAACTCCATTCATCTATGGGGTGTAAGCAGAAGAGAATTGATGAACAATCCCTTTCTCTCGATAGAATGCCTCAATCCACTGATTCTTTAATTCTGTCCCGTTGTCTGAATGTATTTTCCTCAATTTCAGCTTGAAGAGTGACTCCAATGTGGTAACTAGATGTTTGAATGATTCAAATGTCTCTGACTTCGCTTTCAGAAACATCACCCAAGAGAACCTTGAGTAATCATCCGTCACCACAAAGCAATACCAATCTCTAGCAATGCTCTTTGTCCTAACAGGGCTAAACAGATCCATACGTACAAGGTCAAGAGGAATTTTGATAGAGTGAACTTACTTCTATTCGTGAGGCTTCTTTGTCTGTTTCTCTTTCTTGCATTCTACGCAGAAATCAGTAACTTCGTTCACCATATCATTCTGAACCAAATGATTCATCTTCCTGGGATTTATGTGTCCCATTCTCCTATGCCAGGAAATTGAATCCCTCTCAGTTGCTTTTGAAAAGAAACACTGAGCGGTAGACTCAGTTGTGGAGGCAATTGAAAGGTCCATGACATACAGGTTGTTATATCTAGAGGCCGAATTAAAACATGCTCCTCCTGGATAACATACTCCTTCTTAAGTATGTAACATTTCTTATTATCAAACACGACCTTAAATCCCTTATCACAAATTTGGGAGACAGAAAGCAAGTTGTTTTGTAATTGCTGAATGTAGTTTACCTTGTCAAACTTTACCTTCTCGTTTCCCACTTCGCCTTGAGCGGTGATATATCCTCCTTTATTTCCTACGAATGATATGTGTCCCCCTCTAATTTACTTGACTTTGAAAAGGAGGGACGAATTCCCGGTCATGTGCCTAGAAGCCCCACTATCAATAATCCAGGTATTAGTGATAGCGCTGTAGCGGACAACCTGCACAAAGAGTTGAAATGATTAGTTCAGGAGTGGGACCTAACCTTAACTGGCTTGGGTTTCCCAGAGGCATCATATATCATGAACTCAACCCACTGACCATCGGAGGATGAGGACACATCTATCTTCTTCTTGTCCTCACTATCAGACACATTACTTGATTTTTCTTTCCACAAATCAGTTTTGTGCAAGGCCTGTTTGTGGTAAACAAACGACTGGCTTATGGTTTGAACTTTTGGCACTAATATTCCTAGGTTTAACCTTAGGTAACATAGCTTCGTTTTGAGCTTGTTTGTGTTGCCTTTGGTATCTCGAAGGAGTATTAGATCTACTATTAAAAAAACCTTTGTTTTCATGAGAAAGCTCAATTTTTCTTTTAGGTGTCTCATAATGAGGACAATTTGGAGAAATATGTCCTGGTTTTCCACAACTGTAGCAGGATCTCCCTTCAACCGGTTGGGGAGAACTGTTGTGCGGGGGTGAGTATGGTTAGGGGTTGGTCTGTTTCTCTTCCTTCTTAGATGCTTCACCTTCTTTAACAAACTTAATTGTTTTGACATTTTGAACACCTTTATCTTTCACTTTATTAGGATTTTCATGATTAACGCGTTTAGGATTTGTTGGTTTAGATTTTTTTAGGTTCTGAAGTAGATGTTTGTGAACCCGACCCAATATTATCTTTTTCAACTTTAACGCACAAATCCTCTATAAGTACCTTATCTTTTAATTCCGAAGTAGTAGACTTCTGTTCAGTGACAGACTGCACAGGTTTACCTGTGGACTCTGGATCACTGACCAGAGGAGTAGTCAGCACACGATCCTTAACTTGGTTATTATTTATTGGTCTAAATTTAGTATTTAAAAGGATCGCATGTGGAGGCGGCACTCCTTTATATCCCAGACCTTCCCCTCCGTTATGTTCTTTCACTAAGTTCACAACTATGTTAGAGGAACTAGCTATACTATGCAGTTTTTGATTTAAAGACTCAACGTCGACTTGAAAACCTGCTTTTTCCTTTTTAGTTTCCTCTATAGTAGTTAAATAGAACTTAGTGTCATTTGATTGATTTAGGGCAACAACCTTGGTTTCCCTTAGTTGTTTCCCTAGCAGTTCTATCTTTTCTTTAAAACTGCACTCGTTTTGTTCTAAAACATAATTTGCTTCAGTGCAGAGTTTTAAATCATTTACCAGATTATCATTGTGTTTAAATAACCTAGCAAATTTTAAGTCAATGCTTTCTCTAAATTTATCACATTCATCACAAGCATGTTTATCAAATAATTGCGTCTTTAGAGTATACCTGTGCAGAACTAGACGAATCAGCCGTAAATGTAGATTCAATCTCTTCGATAACTGGAGATTCTAAGTTTTCAACACTCAATTCTTGTTCAACAAGATGATCTACAACATCCATAGCTTCTTCAATATCTGAACGTGCGTGCTCACCTATGATGTCTCCCTCACTCGCAGATCCATCATCCAAATCATCCACTAGTGCTACATTCGATTCTCCTTTAGATACAAATCGGAAGGACCAGTCTTGTCCTTCATCTCCCTAAGCAACCATAGCTTTTGACTCTTTACTCTATGATGCCCTATTATTCTCTTTGTCTTGACGGTTGATCGAAGAAAAAGAGTTGCCATTACCAGTCTTCTTCGGCTTTACGCATTCACGTTTGAAATGCCCCTTTTCTCCACAGTTGAAGCATGTGATCTTGGTTTTATCAAACCCGAATATAGTGACTTTAGTGGCAACCAAGTTCTGCCCCGTCTTCTTAACAAACTTTTTGGCTCTCCTTACCGCACTAGCAAAGCCCACATAATATCCATACGCTGTAACTCAGTCTCATCCACCTGCTCGTAGTCCTCGTCAGCTAGATGACAATTTCCAATCTTCCCAGCGACTAACCCATAACAAGAATGAACCACTGTGGCTAGAAGATCCATGTGCTCTTTGGCAACTTCCACAGTGACATTTCTGAGATTCTCGGTCTTCAGCTTAGTTGGGTTGGAATCAGGGACAATGTATTGGGTTCCAGATGAACCTGACGCTTCGCTTCCCAAGGAACAGCTTTTGAAAGGAGCAGATGAATTAGACACAAACGTTGTTTGTAGTGGTGCGCCTGACGATGCCGAAGTAGGAACAGAATTACACAGTGAAGGATTCTGTGGGTAGGATCCTTTCTTAGACTGGTATTTCAATCGTAGTTCCTCCTCCGTTAAATTCAAGATGAAATCATTTATGTCTAAAGATGCAAGAGTGTCATTCTGTCTTAAATTAGACACAAATGGATCCCATTTGTCTGGCAAACCATCAGCAAAGCTTGAAACTTTATCTTCCATAGATGTAGTCACACCATGAGTATTCAGCTCACTTATCAAATGATAAAATCGATCAGTGATGTCATCTAAGCTCTCATTTCCTATTGGAGAGAAGTTATCAAATTCCTTTTAAGAGCTTTAGCCTTCAGAGCCTTTAACGTTGCATTACCATCGTATATCTTTTCAAAAGCTTCCCGTAACTTCTTCGACTGCTTGTTCTCTGAGAATTGATGGAATATATTCTTAGGAATCGACTGAGTCAACAGTGCATACGCTTTCTTCTCAGCGTTACGCAGAACCTTCTGAGTGTCGTTCATAGCCCCAGCATAAACTTCACCCTATTTGCACTGACTGGCATAGTATAACAAGTCTCTACAGATGTCCATAGATTAGGTTCTACACCATTCAAGTATATCTCAAACCGCTGCTTCCACTGTGGGTACTCATCCAACGTCAACAACGTCGGCGGTTTATTGTGATTCCCTATCTTATTTTCTAGAAGAAGAAGATTCTGGATACGCGAGTCTTTGCTGGCAGTGAACGCAGTAAGCAGGTCTTCTGTGGCTTAAAACTTGACAAACTTAAGACAAGACAGATTCAATCGCGCGATTGAACAAGGAGACTGGGTCAATCGTACGATTGAAGGATGTGAATGAATTCAGTGCGACTGGATTTAGTCATGCAAATGAAGAAGATGATTGAGGTCAAACGACTGGAATAACTTAACCATATGAATGAATGATGCGACTGAGTCCAATCGTGCGATTGGAATATGCGAATGGGATTCAGTCATTCGATTGATCCAATCGTGCGACTGAGGCTGCTGTGTTTGAGAAAATCGAATTATGGACACTTTGACACAAAATACGAGTTTTTCAGGAACCCAAATCTGCCGTATCATGAAAAATCAAAACTTTAACTCATGCACCTGTCAAAAACATGTTTTGAAGCAAAAAGTGAGTCTTCTGATTAAAAACGTTAATTTTAATACCAAAACTAATCAAATCCATGCAAAATCACGAGCCTAAGCTCTTATACCACTTGTTAGGAGCATTTTCGTATGGAGTAGTTGTTTGACCTTATATTCTCAAGACACACACAAGATTGATGTGGTTAGTGCGTTATGATCCAAGTCAAGTCATACCCAATAACAAGCTATACAAACACCAATTAATATTTATTTGTTGATAAGATCAAACAAATAAATACCGACACCAATTTAGAAAATGGGTTTTTCTAAAACATTGCTCTTGTAAAAGAACAACATTATGTGGATAATCTGTACATGAGAAATTGTTTGTCTCATTATTTAAGTTGGTTAAATAATAAAAATAAAAGTGTGTTATTGTTATAAAATTAAAAGAGGTTTTAATTTTATAAAAATAAAGGGGCTAAGAGTGTAACTTTTTATAAAACTAAAAATGGGGGGGAAACCCTGTGGAAGACCAATTTTCGGCCGCCCAAAGAGTATTGGGACTCCCCTCTTTTAGTCTTGGTACATGCACTCTTTCACCTCTCACACACTCTTCCATCATTTGACACTTTCTCTCTTACAACACTTGAGCAAAACTTTCTCTAGACATAGCAAAAATTTCGGAGTTTGGAAGCCAAAACAGGGCTGAAAAATCGAGTTTCGAAAGCATATTGATAGAGGTTTTGGTGTAGAGCTCCCTAACTAGCTAGTTGTTTTGGAAGAGCTTGTGGGTATCACTATTTGAGGACCTTCTCTCTTGAGAGCTGAACATTCAAGAACACTATCTTCGTCTTCATCATCATCTTCTTCATCTTATCCATTACAACATATTGTTCAAGAAAGGTTGTTTCTATGAACACCCTATGGTTGTCATGTTTTGTTTGATAGCATAATGTTTCACATACATTTTGATCCTACTTCTTGGGTTTTGTTTGTGGTCTAAAATGGCAAAATTTTCAGATTATAATCCATATGTTAACTCTATATTTCCGCTACGTTTTTCTAAGTTTAAGTGGTTAAACTTACTTGTTTCACATGTGACAAAACCCAATAATGGCATCTAGAGCCGGTTATGTGGAATATGTTCTTCAAAAGGTCTTGAAAAGTTAGTTTTCATGAACTTTTTTAACCCATTAGGGACTGTTTTGTTGTGGATATATGAATCCCTATATGTTTCAAGGTTTATTCTTACATGTTTTAGTGTAAACCTTGAAACATTTACATGAAATGGTTGTTTGTGTTGTTTGGACAAGCCTTAAAAATTTGAGTTCATGTTGGCTGAAATTTTGGGGCTGAAATAAGAGATTCATTGTTGTTCTTGGATGTTGAATATATTTCATATATTGGTGCGTAACATAGCCTTGGCCTTGTGTGTTTGTTATGGTTGATTGTGATTTGTCATGTTGGTTAATATTCATAAAAGGGTTGTAATTTTGTGCTTTGTATTTTGGGTTGTAATTTGTTTATTCATTTGGTTATGTAATAAATAGATTAGGTGCATTTATTTTACTACAATTGTATTAGGATATGATTTTGTAAAAGAAGATGCACAAGATGAAGACCCGAAGAAGGACACAAAAGACATGGACCTTGAAGCATTTGGACGTGGATTCAAGTGGGAGTTCATGGACACATATGATGTGTCATTATTAACCCTTAGGAAAGACCCTATGACAACACTTGTGATGGCAAACAAGTGTGGTCAACTTAGTGGCTATAGTTATGCACTCATGTTTGTATGTTTATGCTTGTTTGGATGTTTGTTATTTGATGTTTTGGTTGATATTTGGATATGTTTAACAAACTCATTAACAAACTTAACAAGCTGAAAATTGATGGTTCTTTATCATTAAGTGGTTAATAAAAGGTTATTTAAAGGATTAATGATTTTAATAAAAGGAGTTTTATTAAAAGGTGAACCATAGGGTACCTTGTATTTGAAAGCATGCAAATACAAAGTACATAGAGTTTTCTAAACTAAGATTATGAAAGCTTTAAATTCTTTACAAACAAGTTCAACACTGTCCTTTTGCACAACACTTGAGTCATTTGGAAACTCTTAGTGAGATAAAGGTCACCTAACCATTTAGTGGGAACTTGTGACTTAAGGTGGGGATACCATATTTGTAGGATAAAGATCACCTAACCACTTATATTGGAAAACTCACATGTGTGTGCAAGTAGGGTAACTTGATTTGCAAACCATGTTAAATGGATCACCTACAATATGGTTTACAAAGGTGTTGATGGGATAAACGTGCCGACCACACATATTGTGACACACCGTAAATTTCAGGTTAACACTACTCAAACTGTTGTTGATAGGATCTAAGCCTTTAGTTTGATCAATTAGGTTATATTCACAGTCGATTTAGTACAAGAATTAGAACAAACAAGCAAGAACACAATAGATTTAACAATAAAACAGTAAGTTATAGAGAAAGATGGAAGTTCTGCAAAAGAGAATATTTCATTCAATACATGCTTCGACTGCGGTTGTAATTCGCAGCGGCTACAATTAGGCCATCTTCCTTATATAGGGAAGAATAACCTAATGCTGATGTCACTTGACAGTGACATCAACTGTTATTAACAAACTACTGATAACAGACTAAACTACTGAAGATGTCACAACAGCTGACATCTTCTTACAAAATGCTAAATGTCAAACTATTACAAGAACTGAAAAGAAGCTACTGAAAAGGTACAACGACTGAAGAACAAACTCTTCAATCGTTTACAACTACTTAACTATAACAGCTGAAGAACAAACTCTTCATCTGTTGTACAAACTACTGAAATGGAAAAATGCAAACTACTGAAAGAGAAAAACCATCACAACAACTGAAGACAACTTCTTCAGCTGTTGTGACAAACTCTGAAGCTTCAGCACTTGGTCTTCAGACTTTGATCTTCAGATGTTTCATCAGCTGATGACTTCAGTAGTTGTCATCAGCTGATGTCTTCAGTCTTTGTCTTTAGACTTTGTCCATCAGTTGTTGATCTTCAGTTCTTCAGTTCTTCAGCTGTTAATCTTCAGCACTTGAGTCTTCAGTACTTGAAGTCTTCAGTACTTGTATTCTTCAGTACTTCAAACTTCAGTACTTGTCTTCAGTACTTGGGATATTCAGCTGTTGTTCTTCAGATCTTTGATCTTCAGCTGTTGAGTCTTCAGTCTTTGTCAAACTGCTGATGAAGCCTTAAGCAGTTGTTGTGATGTCATGTAGGACTTAGATGTTTTCCTGATCTTGGCTCATTGGTTCTTTTGGTCCAACAGTTGTCGATATCATTGATACATTCTCGTTATTACCCGAAATGTAAACAAGCATCACCACCGACATCGTTAAATAAATTATGATATAAAATACTAACATTGGTGTTTGTAGAGGATTCAAATAAACGGGATTACTTAAGGAATCCTCTTAATTAACATAGCTCGCCCATCTACGTCGTTATCAACCGAAACAATTTCGGGAACTTGGGGACTAAGTGCGAGGACCAAACATGACAAATTGCCAAAGTAGGGGTGGGTATATAAACCCCTTACCAGCCCTAATTTTCATTTCACTCCCCTTTTCTCCTTCTTCATCACCATTTCTTCCTCCACCTTTCTACCACCTACAACCGCCTCATTTGAACTCGTTTTTTCCGGCTAAACCACACTACAGCTGAGGTAGCGCGTTTCCAACAGGTAGGCGACCTTGGTCGTCCATTTTGTTGCTCGTTTCACTGCTGCAAATCTAGGGTTCGGGTGCTCGGGTTCAACCCGAATGCATGTGGTCGTGGGGGTGAGTGTGAGGTCAATCAGGATGTGCATTTTTCCTAGACATGTTAGGAAAGTGTTTCTGGAAGTCCCTAATGTGTGAAAACCGTGCACGGAACAGCCGGAGGCTGTTCAGCCCCACCAGCAGTCGCGATCTGCTACAGTTCGCGACTGTGACAGTCGTGCGACTGAGCCGTACGACTGGGCGTGTCGTACGACTGAGTGGTGCGACTGGGGTGAGTCGTGCGACTGAGTGCATACGATTGAGAGTGTGTGCGATTGAGTCAATCGGATGAATGTGTGCGACTGAGTATGACACGACTGAAGGTCCAATTGCATGAATGAAGGTTTAGTCGTGCGATTGGCCGTTGAGTCGTGCGAATGGGTGATGTGTGGTATGACTGAATGCTGAGTCGCATGAATGAGGGTTCAATCGTACGAGTGAAGTTGATTCGTACGATTGAAGGTCCATTCGTGCGGATGAAGTGTCCAGTCGTGCGTCTAGTCTTATTATGCGATTGGAGTCATTGTGAGTGAGTTCTTCTTGTGTGCGGTGTGCCTATCGTGTGATGATAAGGTAACAATCAATTAAGTGTCATTTCTTGACCACAAAGATTAAAGTCAACGCTATCAACAAGCACATACTTTTTCAATCTCAAGTAACCTAACGGTTTACAAGTATCGACAACCCATTTGCGATATACATAAAGTCTGATATGTGTATGCCTGCTTGTGTGTGTGTCACCCACGACCGAACCAATGCAACCCGACCCGACTAAACATTTCTATTAACACTAGACATAACATTAACGCTTAACATAACTGTCAATAGGTGTTTGACAGTTTATTGTGAACAACATTTGGGAGGCTTCCTACATACTACATCATCAGTGAGTCTTCACGGCCCCTATTTTACTTTCTTTCCTTTTTATGGGAGAAAACATGCAAATAGATTTACATAAACAGTTGTAGTATTATAAATATCGCTTGTTATGTTAGTGCAAGCACACATAACAGTCCTGACATTCTCGAACTGTTAGTAATGTGTAGCGAGGTAATTCTGAGTAGTACTACTGGGTGTGACAAAGCCCACCCAGGCTAGTCGTGCTAGCTTGATTGGAGGTCAAACGAGTGCATTATTGACCTAACATTTGTCACTGTCTGGTGAGACGTCACGGGGATACAACAAACATATAGGACGCAAACAGTCAGCTTCGGTTCGAAACGCTAAGTAACATGAACATAGGCTAGCTACCTAACGATATGCTTTATATACTAAACCATTGAAACGCTTTCTTGTTGATTAAACCTGTGAATTCACCAACTTTATGTTGACGCATTTTAGCATGTTTTCTCAGGTCACAGGAATGCATAAGCTCATGATGCACGCCACAGGAAACGCACTCAGGACATGCACTCATCTATCTTATTTTCCTGCATTGAACATTTTGTTTAGATTTGGCACTTGTAACTTTCATGTAATGGATTTGCATATCATGTATACGCTTCCGCACTAATGTTAATTTTGTTTATGTTCATCTAAATGAAGTCAAATGTTTATTATAAATTCATATAGTGTCGTTCGATATGACTGTGTCTGAGATCCTGGTATGTCACACGCTTAATGGTAAAACCCCGTTTATGGAAATTGAGTGTGTGACAGATTGGTATCAGAGCCATAGGTTATAGAGAACTAGGATTGCATTGCATCTAGATTATACCCTTAGACATAACACTAGTATTGCACAGACACTTTTACATGATTACAACTGTTATACGAACAACCTTCTGGCGTACTAACATTACATTGCTGAAGAAACATAACATTATCGGTATGACACGTGTATCATTACCGACTGACAGAGGGGCGGAGAATCCCGCTCGCTCACTTCCAACATTTGCACTTGATTCTTCACTCTCGGAGTTGAAGCAACAACGAATTGAACCAAACATTTCCACGTTGGAACACGAAACTCTTTCCTAACACACCCGACAAGCCTAACGATGACAAACAAAGAGAACAACACCTCACTCTTCCAACTCTTTTGTTAGTCCTCTAAAAGATTAACATAAGTCTTAGTGTGTCTTTTACAATTTTGCCTTAGTATATGGACTAGAATTGTAAATAGATAGTTTTTAGTTCGTTGATAGTATAAATAGCTTTGTCTAGAGTAGAATTAACTACTTGTAACAATTGCTGCTTTCTTACTCTTGTAATTGACTTTGCTATATCAATGAACTATGAATTTTGTTGATATTTGCATGTTTTGATTACAATTGTTTGTATTTCTTTGAATTGTTCATATAATTTGTTACAGATTAATGCATTTGATCCTACAAATGGTATCAGAGCTTTCGGTTGAGTGTTTTTGAAGTTCTATCGAACATAGAAACTTCAAAAATCCACTGAAATCTGTAATAGATTGACAATTCAAGTGAAATATTATGAGTTAGAGTTGTGTTTCATCATCAGAAACATGATTTGAATCACAAATTGCAGTATATCACATCAAAATTGAGTGAATCAGTGAAAAAGTGTTCGAAAAGTTGTTCTTGTGTTTACGAACTGAAATTTCTGAAATTGAGTGAAAATTGTTGATAATTACAGCAATTGAAGTTAGAAGATTGACTAACGGCATCAGAATGAACTAATTGTAAAGATTCAGTTGAATTCATCAACAATTGAAGGATTTCGAAATTTCAGAGTTCGTTACATTCATAAGAACATGATGAATGTGGCGTATTAGGGTTGGAAAATTGTGACAACTGGTCCCAAGGTCACTATTCTAAACCCTAATTTATTTGCATCATATCCCGTCTTATGAGTACTAATAATGGAAACGATTCAATTATATCAAGAATGTTAGAATCACTAATTTTTATTTGATCAATTTTCATGATTCTATGTGATTTATGTGAATTTAGTCATTTTAAGTCTTGCCTTTTTAGAAAATTCGTGCCCGGGAATATTGATTAGCCACCCTAAGTAGAATATGCAATATTAATTGAAACAATTTAAAAATATGTGTGCACACACACACACTTGAAGTTTTCGGACCTAGCATGCATTATCATGCATCAGACAAATCTACTAACTAAAAACTCTTACCCTTATAAATACTACCCTACAAAATAACACCACCTAATAATAGTTTGATTAAAATTTTAATCTAAAAGGAGCTCCATAACAAGACAAAACCAGCCCCTTGAACCACCAATCACCACCTTTGTCTACTACCACACTCCACCACCCTCTCTTAACCACTCTCCTTTCATGCGTTGCAAGACCACTCCCTCATTCTCTCCTTCTCTCTCTCGAACTCAGCTGCAGAAACGCACCCAAATTCTCTCAATTCCCTCTCCATTTTCAGCTCCAAAATCTCAAACAACAAGCTTGCAACAATCGACCAGCAGCAAATCGTAAGAAAGGGACCTTTTGGTGATGTTTTGAAGCTTGGAACATGTAAAGCTTGAGGTTCCAGCTTTTGTTCGAGCTTTGGTTTGAGCTTTTCCAGCCTCATCCAAGAACATGTCCGGTTTTGGTCATTTCTTAAGCTTGCCTTCATTTTTCACCTAAAAACCTATCTTTTTCTTGTTTTAGCAGAAACATCTCACCCTCAGTTTGTTCTTGAGGAGTTCCCACATTCTTGAAGGTATATCACATGATATAATACTCATTCTAAGGGGTAGAACCCGATTTACCCCTTGAAAACCCTCTTTTTGGTGTTTTTGGCACCATTTACTTGTGTATCTTGCAACCCATTGCATATTAATGGGTTTTAAGACTACTAACAACCTGTTTTTAAAGTCTCAAATACTAAATACCACCTACATGTGGTAAAAACATGCATTACACCTTGAACAATCCCTCTTTCTACTAGTAACAACCTCTTTTAGACATTTCTTGAAAACCCTCTTAGACAATGGTTATAACCTGCTCAAAAATGAGTTTTAGACACCCCAACAACCTGATTCTTAAGTTAGATGAAGTTTGGTAATGAATAAACTTGAGTTACAATGATTTACACAAGTGTAATGGTCGGTTATGGCATTTTCTATGAATTTGAAGGCTATGGATGTGTAGAACAACTAGGCAACGTGTTGGAACTGTTATTTCAGTACTTTTTGGTGCATATTAAGTGTAATACCATGGTTTGACCTCTGGAACTAAAGACATAATGTGTTTAGGCCCATTTTGGTCACTTTCGGGACCCGAAAACGTGTTAAAATGACTTAAAAATAGGAAAACATGGACTATGAACTTTTTAAAGAGAATTCCAGGTTCATTAAGGATTAATAAAGTGTTCTGGAGCTAATGGAAATTTTTAGTGGTTAAAAGATAATTTAAATGGATTTTAAGTGAAACCGGGTGTAAACCGAGAGGCGTTATTAAGGAAAAATCTATGATAAATGGGTTAAATGTTACAACTTATAAAAATCATGACTTTCCAGTAGGTTAAAAGATAAAATAACCTCAAAAGTAAAATGGTTGGTCGAACAAGCTTTTAAAATGGTCAAACCCGACTAAAAACGCGTTTTAACGGTTTAAACGTAAAAACGAACCTTTCCACTTTTACAGACAAATTTTGGTAATCTAAAATGTTTAAAACTCATAAAAATGATTTTTAAAAAGTATCTACTGATCTTAGACTCAAAAAGGTGAAAAATCATAGATAACCATTTTAAACCGTTCGGTTTTACCGTAACCGACAACGGTAAACGCGTAAATTACAAACCGAACCTATAAACTGAAAATTTGAGTATATATTCTTAAAATAAAGTTATTTTAAGTTCTTGAAACTGATTTGTGGTTATAAAGGCCATCTAATACAAGAAACCAAACTTAAGGGTAGAAACTGTCTTCTGAAACTTTAGGGGCTAAACTGTAAAATTTGGTTAAACTTCCTAATCGACTCCAATGAGCAGTTAGGTCACTTTATTAGCATAATTATCATATATTCTGGACTTAGTAATGTAAAAACCATTAATTGTATGAGAAACCTTAACTTTCCATAAAAGGAAACTTTTATACAAACCCTAATCGAATCAAAACCGAAACCGTTCATTTAAGTCTTAGGCACTATTGTTGCTCCTTAAATAGGTTTAGAGCAGTAGCTAATCACTTAATATATTCATGTTAGGGTGCTAGACTTGAGATATTCCCGGCACACAAAGAATTTCTTTTTGCTTGATATCTAAGGTGAGTTCTCGTGTTCCCCTTTTTACTTTGGTTTTGGGGATGATGCATGCTTTTTTAAACTGAAACTTTCATATTGTGCTTTATTTGATGCTTGTATGTGGGACTTGTTGGATACCTGCTGATACGTTTGTCATGATCATTAATTCTTTTGTGAACCACTTGGTTTATGTGAATAGATCAATTTGGGGAATCCCCCACGCACAGTGGCTCCCGCTACAGGGAGGTACCCCACTGAGATCCTGATGGGTCGTTTGTGGCATGTAACAGGTTTTGAATAAGATACTATGGTGAACCATCCTAGCAGGAATGGTTCACTGTTCTAAGGCTTGGTTCTTTCCTACGGGAATATCCGGTTAAACACAAGTTTAGAAGAGACCAACCGGGGACCAAGTGCAGGGTTGATTGTGATACCCCACGATGACTGATACTAAAAATGATGTTTTTAAAATCAAATGAGATTTTCATAAACTTTCACACTTGATTCTAAAACCTTTATTGTGTACTTTAAGAGTTCCTTTTATTGTTTTGAAACTTTAAGCACTTGAATTCACCAACTTTTTAGTTGACACTCTTTTCTTTTAAGCATGTTTCAGGTATCCTGTGAAGACTCTTAGCTTATGGACGACTTAGACTCAATCCCGTGACCATGGCATTGTTTGTGTGTGACCAATTTGTGACTTTAACAATTTGATACAATGATTATTTAATTTATGTTGAACATGTAAACATTTGGGGCTGGATCTGTTTCCAGCCCGGTGTCTTTTGAAAACTTGAAATGACATGTGATGTTCTCTTCCTTTAAGCTCTTATATTGGTTTGTTTCCGCTGCCATGTAAGTTGTTGCTAATCTATGACGTCCCACCCTACCTGGGCCCGGGGGTGTGACAGATTGGTATCAGAGCCAAAGGTTGTAGAGAAGTCGGGAATACCATAGTAGACCCTAGGCTACAACCCTGATACCCTAGGACTGTCCTTGTGGGAAAGTGTTGGAATGATCGGGTTGGGTAAATTGATGATTACAGTTGATCAACGTAATCATGAATTTACCGGATGCATAATTTCCATCGCGGACCTCTAAGTTATGTTTAGACCTTTCTGTTTGATGCTGATTAACTTTGAAATTTATTTTGACTAGGGGATTTGAAATTGATTTTTTTTAAAAAGATGAACTGTTTTGCCTGACACTATTATAAGAAACAACTGATTCTAACATCATTGATAAGGAATACGTAGAGATTCCTGATACTAATGCCATCACTAGTACTATAAGTATATTATTATTATTAAGACTGTCCTGAGCTATGAGAAACCAAATTACTCATGATATCTTTTTACAGGAAACAACAACGACTGACAAGGGAAAAGCACCGGCCTACCCTACTGAGAGCAGTGCACCGACAGGGGACACCAGGAAGGCAAAATCACGCATGGAGTATGAGGAATACCTTAGGAGGTGTGGTCACCCGGGTTGGATCTCCATCACGTCAGAGGACACTGAAGCTTCTCTGGACTCTTCTTCGACGACACCTTCCAGGAGCCGGACGCACTCCCACTCGCCACGTGTTGCCGCTCCATCCCTCTCACCCATCTGTCCTATTGGGAATACGGGAGCACGCACCGTCACTTGTCCGCGAAAGAGTGCTAGACCTAGAACTTCAGTCTCATTTAGAATGCCTCCTCCTCCTCCACCACCGATTAGGACTCCCATACCCGCACCACCGCCGTTTGAGCCACACCGACACCACCCACTGGAGGAGTCATGGATGCCTCCGTGGCACAGCATGTATGACGGCCCGAGCATACTGGAAGGGGATAGGTATTCACAATCCAGTCGTCGAGCTAGTGACGTAGGACCTACTGATGCAGCACTAGAGGAGCTCCTGCGCTACCCGGACCTCCCAGTCTGCTCAATTCCAAGCTATGATGGCGTCGCACGGGGTGCAGAGATTGGAGCAGGAACAGAAGAAGAAGAGCTCTGGATGGATGGGATGGCTAAAAAAGAAATGGATGTGAAGGCGACGTGTGGAAGAGGGAAGAAACATCTGTCCTTGAGCAGTTGAAGGAAACAAACTTATCATTATCTGACATTATTATTATTATTATTCATGGGGGTGATGGCACCTTCCACTTTGTAAGAGCTAGACTCTGAAACTATGAAACTTGTCTTGTTTTGAACTGATTCCTATGATACAATGTTGTTGAAACATTTATGATTATCTGTCATGTGTTGTTTATTCATGGTGTTGGGCCATGTCATTCTTTACGACTGTTAAAACTGTTTAAATTGATAATCTGTGAAACTTGGTAAGTTGTGTGTTGTTGGACCCTGAAAGGATCATACATGCCAATTCAAGTGGTGGACGGTTGTTCTGCTGGAAATCTCCCCAAGTCCAAGAAGAAATGTGGATACAGAAGTCTGCATAAGAAGAAAAGAACAAGTGTCAGCTATCCGCATTTGTCAATGCGGAAGACCAAGAACAAATACGGACAAAGCATTTGTTCTTCCGCATGAACTAATGCGAACAGTTGATAAGATGCGGACAAGCCATTTGTTCATCCGCATTAACCAATGCTGATGACCAAACACCAATGTTGCTGATGAAATACTCATCCGCATTAGTCAATGCGGATGAACAACAGACAAATGCTGATGAAGACTTAGACTAAGGGTAGTTTAGTCTTTTTGTACAAGCTGTTAGTCAGCCTATAAATAGATTAGAAACCTCGTATGTGAGGCGACTTTTTGCATCTTTTGAGACTTCTGAAACATTTGTGTTTCACGAAGGATAGACAATCAGAATATACAGATTAGCTGTATTGTTACTGTAGAATGCTAAAAACCCTAGCATTTACTTTGTAACAGTTCATCTAATTAATACATGTATGCATTTATGAGTATATCAAGTGTTCTATGTTCATCGATTGCTTGATTCCGCCACTCAATCATTGACTCAATCATCATATTCGATCCTTGTTGATTCACATCAACTGAGAATATCATTTTCAAACCCAGTCAATTGGTATCAGAGCGTTGGCTCTCAGTTATTACTCAGATCTGCTCAGATCTAGGTTTAACCTGATTGATTTGGTGATTGAGTTGCTATTTAGAGGTTTCAAACATCTCTTTTCAGTAATACTATTGAATACTTACTGATATACTTAACTGCTACTGTTCATCCGAAGAACAAATCTTCGAACAAACAGTACAGGTTGCACAGACATCAAGAACACTGAAACAAAGACCAAAATCTACATAGTATCATTAGATTCATTATTACGGAACTAAGTTTGACCTGTTGGATCATTTGGACTAATTAACTATAAATCCATCTTAAATCCAAATCTAAAACTAGTTAAAAGGACACTGTTAACCATGGATTCTCTTAATTATTCTGAACTTGGTCATGCTTCGAAACCACCCATGCTCAAACATAAATCTGAATTTAAACAATGGAAAATCAGATTTATGAACTATATTACAGGTGTTGATCCTGATTATTGGATCTCAATATGCAAAGGCCCACACATTCCAGTGACTCTATCTGCAGATCAAGCAGCACTGTACAAGACTTCAAGAATCCCTATTGAAGACCTAACTCTTGATGATGATGACTACAAGAAGATCAAGATTGACCTCAAAGCCTACTCCATACTTACTCAAGCACTTAAAATGGATGTACTTAAAAGATTGGAAAAGTATGGCATTGCAAAAGCTGTATGGGATGCACTGCAAATCATGTGTGAAGGAAGCAGTGAAGTGGCTGAAATCAATAAAGACAAGCTGGTGAATCAGTATGAAACATTTCATCACTCCAAAGGGGAGTCCATCTCTAAATAGTTGCATAGGTTTGTGCAGCTGGTAAATGATTTAGAGATCATGGGGGTAACTTACAAGTCAAAGGATCTAAACAAGAAAATGTTACATAGTCTCCCTGAAAATTGGAAACAAAATGTAACCATGCTGAAGAATACTCTTGATTTGGAAAGCACCACCCTGGATATCATGATAGCGAAAATTGAAGCCTTGGAACTTGATGAAAGAAACAGAAATTTGGGATGTCCCAGAGTAATTGAAGCATACAAGTTTCCCACAGATAACCACTCTGTGGAAAATGCCTTCATTACTGAAGAAGATGATTTTATCTCCTCAAGGGATCAAACTAAAACAACTGGATTCACTACAGCACAACCATCCAATAGACCATCAACAACTTCCACATCAACTTCAACATCTCAAACATCAGGATTCTCCGTAACTCCTGCTCTTGATGATACAAAATCTGAAGAGCAAAAGGCAACTTACAATGCATTTTTTGCCAGCTTTGAAGCCAATTTGGGTGGAAGACTTACATCTGCTCATCTGATTCAAGAAGATCTGGAAGAAATGGATCCAGATGATGTGGAGGAAATGGACTTGCAATGGAAAATGGCCATGATTGCTATGAGAGCAAAGAAGTTTTTCAGAAAAAGGAAAAAGCTTAAACTCAATGAAAACACCAAGCTTGGATACGACAAATCAAAGGTGAAATGCTTCAATTGTGGTATGACTGGTCACTTCTCCAGAGAATGCAATGCTCCCAGAAGAAACTACAATGCTCAAAGGCCTTCTCAGGTGCAGTCATCATCACAACCACCTTCAAGCTTTCACTCAAACAGTCATCAACAACCGCTTCATCATCATCAACAACCACATCAGACTCAACCCCAACTGACCAATCAAGCTTATGGAAGCAATCAGTCGTCAGCAAATGCTCTTGTTATTAGGCAGGATGGAGCATGTGATTGGAGCATGTATGCTGAGGAAGTAAAGCCTCAATTTCAAAATCATGCACTTATGGCTCACATCAATGATGGACCTACTCCCATGCCTACTGAGGTAAAATCTAACCTTTGTAGTGACAAATGCATAAATGAACTTCAAGGGTATAGAGAGCACAATCATAAACTGGCTGATAAAATCAAAGAAGAAAAGGTCAAGTCAGAGATGTTCAAGAGAGAAATAAAAGGCATTGAAATTAAAATTAAGTCTCTCATCTCTGACATTGAAAAATTGCATGGTGAAAAGTACACTCTTGCAGCTGAGAATGAGCAACTGACTGAAAAACTAGCTCAGTCTAAAACTGATCTAAATCTTACTGAACTGAAACTTGAAAAGTTTCAACAGTCATCAGTAAAACTGCAAGAGATGCTTGATTCTCAAAAGGATCCCAAAGACATGTCTGGTATTGGATATAACTCTTGTCCACCACCATACAATGATAACTACACTGTCATGCCTAATTCTGTCACACTCACCCAAGAAAATGAACCTAATACTATTGAACCTAAAACAATAGTAAAACAAATCACCAATCCTCAAAATAAACCAAGCGTTTACATTGAAACTAATGAGGATAAAATCAAGTTAGGTCACCTAGTTAAAATCAAGGAGTGTTCTGACAAGACAGTGGGAGTAATCAAAACAAATAGCCCAATCAAGGCTATTGTTCCTTTTGTGAAATTCATCCCTGCAATTTCCCAAGAAAAGAAAATAAAAACCAAAAAGGTGAATCTACCTACTGAAAGTAGATCTGATAATGAGATAAACTCTCCTAAAAATTCAAGCAAATCAGACACTGATTCACCATCAGTCAAAAGAAAAGTCCATCGGGCCACCAAAACTAAAACAAACTTAGACCCTCAAACTTCAAACTCAAAGCAAGGAGTTGGGATTGATATTTTCAACAAAGAGCATGTGAACCAATTTGAAAAGGAAATTAGAAAAGACAAAGAAAGAATAACCGACCTCAGAAAAACAAGGATGGTAGTGTAGTTAAACTATCTACCAACAAGGTTGATCAGAAAGTCTCTTCAAAACAAAGTAATGAATCTAATTCCAAATCTGTCAAAACTACAAAATCTGCAACACCAGGATCAGTAGCTAGAAACAAACACATGCTTTTATAATAAATGCTTTTATAACAAATACTGTTCAATCTGTGATATGAATAACCACTCCACCAAGAACTGTTATTTCAACAAATACTATTCTGTCTGCAACATGACAAATCACAATACATCTGAGTGTTTCTTCAATCAAAAGGGACTGAGAATACCACAGAACAAACCCATCTCTCCACCCATGTCTGAGAAAACTAAAATCAATAGTCGATATCATCACAGGGTTTCTAAGTCTGATGATGAGATGAGAAACCCGAGAAAATCAAACAGATTCAAAAGAAATAAAAATCAAACAGTCAAACAAACTAATGATTTTTACAAGTCTCAACCAAGGGTTGATAACAAAAAACGAATAAACTTTTTGAAAAGGAACAGGGATCAAAGGTTTGAATACTCATCTGACTCTTCAGTTGAAGTGATTAACCGTTCATCTGTTAGAAACAAAACAAACATGATTCCATCATCAAAGTCACCATTTAAGGGAAAATACCAACAGGTTACCATCATGGATAGAAACGGTAAGCCCAAGACCATCATGGCTTGGTTTTCACAGTCTAATTAGTTCTTTCTGTGCTTGTAGGGTCATTCATATAGGTCCAACAATTTATGGTATGTGGACAGTGGATGCTCCTGACACATGACTGGAGATCATTCCCTCCTTCATGACTTTAAGCACATTCAAGGAACTACTGTGGCATTTGGAGGAGATTTACAAGGTGGTAGAATTATAGGTGAAGGATCTGTGACAAATGGAATACTGAGCTTTGATCGAGTGAACTACTGCGAGCAGCTGAACTTCAATGTTCTCAGCGTATCTCAGATCTGTGACAAGAAATATTCCACTCACTTCGCTGACACTCATTGCTACATTCTGAGACCAGGATTTCAAATTCCTGAAGAATGGGTTGTATTGAAAACACCGAGGAAGAATAACACTTATGTCATTAACCTGAATTCTGCATCTCCACAAGAAGAAACATGTCTTCTATCAAAAGCATCTTTTGATGAATCACAACTTTGGCACAGACGATTGGGACATACAAATTTCAAAAACATGAACAGACTGGTTAAGGGAAATCATGTAATTGGTTTACCTCAAAAAGAATTCCACTTTATTGACCTCTGTTCAGCATGTCTTAAAGGAAAACAACACAAATCGTCTCACAAGCTAAAGTTGGTGAACTCCAACAATTTTCCATTGAAACTACTTCATATGGATCTTTTTGGCCCAACTCATGTTATGAGTATGGGAAAGAAACAATATTGTTTGGTGATCATAGATGACTTTTCTAGATTCACATGGGTCTTCTTCCTACTTCATAAAAATGGGGCATCTCGATTAATAAAAGATTTTATCACTAAAATTGAAAATCAAATTGATCTTAAAGTCAAAAAATTAGGAGTGATAATGGGACAGAGTTCAAAAATGAAGATATGAGTTCTTTTTGTACAACCAAAGGCATAGCTCATCAATTCAGTGCAGCTAGAACTCCTCAGCAGAATGGAGTAGCTGAACGAAGAAATAGAACACTAATTGAAGCAGCACGTACTATGCTAGCAGATGCTAAACTGCCAATCACCTTTTGGGCAGAAGCAGTTAACACATCATGCTTTGTACAAAATAGAACTTTGATCGTTAAAGAAAGCAACAAAACACCTTATGAACTCATTTTTCAAAGAAAACAATTTATTGGATTTTTTAAGTCATTTGGTTGTCCAGTCTCAATATTAAACACCCGTGACCATTTGGGAAAGTTTTCATCCAAGTCTGATGAAGCATTCTTTGTAGGTTATTCTTCTGTTTCAAAGGCTTATAGAGTGTTTAATCCCAGATTAAACATTATTGATGAATCAACAAATGTTCAATTCAAAGAACATTCCTTTCCCAAATCAACTAATGGTCCTGATTAGTTGTTTGATATTGACTCATTTACCAAATCTTTTGACCAATTTCATATGTCTGATGCAGGAAACCTACATTCAGCTGCACCTTCATCATTAGTAGAATGAAAGAGTGACTTTCCAATGATTCCTCCAACTTCTACTGAGCAAATGGATGAAGAGGTTCCACTACAAGCCGATCCTGTCAGACATGTTCAACAGCAAAGTGCTTTAATTGGGGATGGTCCAAGTATAATACCCTCTCCATCAGAGATGCCATCCATTGAAGCTAGAAACCAAGAAGAAGCTAGAACTCAAACTCATGTCATCCTTCCTGTTTATAATGAAAGAAATTCAAATGATGGGAGTAATCAAATCCGTGCTGACATGGAAGCAGGAACTGAAACAAATCTTGATTACTTCCATAGCTCCCCTACAGTACAAGAAGATATTGCCTCTCACCATGATGAACTGAATGTCTCCAATCTTGATGTAACCATTGCTGGTGACTCAATTCCAACCACAAGAATACATAAAGATCATCCAGTTGCAACATCATTGGTGACTAACTGAACAGGTGACTAGAAGCAAGTCAAGCATAGCTAACATCTACTTGTTCTCATGCTTTCTGTGTCAAACAGTAAGAACATCAAAGAGGCTCTTCAAGACAATAGTTGGATTGAAGCAATGCAGGAAGAGTTGCTGCAATTCAAGAAACAAGAAGTATGGCAGCTGGTAGATCTTCCCGAAGGACAATACCCTATCGGCACCAGATGGCTATACAGGAACAAGACTGATGATAGGTGAATCGTCATTAGAAACAAAGCAAGACTAGTGGCTCAGGGATACACACAAGAAGAAGGAATCGATTATGATGAAGTATTTGCCCCTGTAGCCAGACTAGAAGCCATAAGAATCTTTCTTGCATATTCAGCATCCATGAACTTCACTGTTTATCAAATGGATGTGAAATGTGCTTTTCTGTATGGAAAGATTGTTGAAGAGGTCTACGTGAGTCAACCACCTGGATTTGAAGACCCAGATTTTCCTCACAGGGTTTACAAGCTAGACAAAGCCTTGTATGGTTTTCATCAAGCACCAAGAAAGTGGTATGAGACTCTTTCATCATTTCTTCTTGATAATGGATATGAGAGAGGAAAGATCGATCAGACTCTCTTCAGAAAAAGAAACGGAAAGGACATGTTGCTTGTACAGATATATGTGGATGATATCATTTTTGGCTCAACAAACAAGACTCTATATAAAGACTTTGAGAATCTCATGCATTCTAAATTTCAAATGAGTGCTATGGGGGAACTCACTTTCTTTCTTGGAGTACAAGTCCAACAGACAGCAGACGGAATCTTCATCAATCAATCAAAATACGTGGAAACAATGCTGAAGAAATTCAAGTTTGCTGACTGTCAGTCCATCAGAACTCCTGTGGATACTAAAGTGAAAATTGGACCTGATCCTGAAGGCAAATCAGTGGATCAAACTCACTATCGATCTATGATAGGTTTACTTATGTATCTAATAGCCAGTAGGCCTGACATTATGTTTGGTGTTTGTGTGTGTGCTAGATATCAAGCAGATCCCAAGGAATCTCATGTCAATGCAGTCGAGAGGATATTCAGATATCTTAAGGGCAAACCTGCTCTTGGACTATGGTATCCAAAGGAAGGAGACTTCAATCTCTATGCATACACTGACAGTGATTATGGGGGATGTAACTTTAATAGGAAATCCACATCTGGTGGTTGTCAATTTCTTGGTCCTAGACTAGTATCTTGGCAGTGCAAGAAACAAACCAATGTTTCTGTGTTAACAGTAGAAGCTGAGTATATAGCAGCTTCAGCATGCTGTTCTCAGGTTCTCTGGATTCAAAACCAGATGCTTGATTATGGCTTTAACTTTCTGCACACTCCAATTTACATTGACAACACAACAGCTGTTTTTATTACTAATAATCCAGTTCAACACTCAAAAACAAAACATATTGAAATCAGATATCACTTTTTGAGAGATTGTGCTGAAAAAGGATTAATCAAATTGATACAAGTTCACACTGACAATCAATTAGCTGATTTATTCACTAAGGCATTTGATCCAACCAGATTTGAATTCTTAGTTCAATCAATTGGTATGATTAATCTTGAGTAAAATAAAAACAAACAAAAACATTCAAATATTTCAAAAATACCAAAAGAAATCAAAAGAAGAAGTATATGGTTTATCTAAGGGAAATGATATAATTACAGTCGTTATATCCTTCACTGTGCTGGTTTATAAAACTTAAAGACTGAAATGACTTATCTGATATGTTGGTAGGCTCAACTTGGACAAGACACTACATGCAGTGATAAATTAAAGATTATATTCAACTTTGATGCTGTCATCTCATAGTATGTTTAAGTTATGACTTGTCCAAATGTGTGTGTGTAGTAACCAAAACACCCCAGGTAATGATGACTTATTAATCTCTTTTACTCACATCAGTTCCTCCTTTGTTTTGCTAAGCAAAGACCTGGAGAAACAAGCACATAGTGCTGATGTCAAGATCCATCAAGAGTCCTAATGAGGAACACATCCATCTTGGATGAAACAAACAGAATAAAGATCATTCAAAATGAATGAATCAAAAGAATCTTAAGAGATCACCTTCCAAAGTGAAGTGAAAAGAATTCCAATGTGGATCAAAAGTGATAATTGGATCAAAATTAAAAGAATCCCAATGAGGATCAAGTAATATGAGATTTCTAAATTTAAGTATCCTGGTCATGTAAGATGTTGAAAGTTCTACCATACATTGCATGCAGATGGTTAACCTTGCCATGCTTTTGAGTGTGAGGTACATGTTGAATACCCAATCAACTCAAAAACATGATAAGATC
Source organism: Flaveria linearis (assembly GCA_024085815.1). Lineage (NCBI taxonomy): Eukaryota > Viridiplantae > Streptophyta > Magnoliopsida > Asterales > Asteraceae > Flaveria > Flaveria linearis. The sequence continues at coordinate 46,442,099 of CM044013.1, forward strand.
ATTTGCATCAGAATATTAACCAAGTATGAGTTTAAGAGGACAAACATACCTACAATCAATATGTTCATGACATTGTCTGTTTTACTAACAATTGCTTGCATTTGTGAAAGATAAGATTGATATGATCCCAATGAAAGGTATAACTTTACTTCTTCTACAATAAAGAAAACAAAAATCACAAAAAGATTTCCCTTCAAAATTTTCAAATCCTTCAAAGTTTCTATCCATTATGGATATTAACTTTAGGGGGAGTAATTTAAAATTTTGATCAATTTTGTACAGGTGTTTCCTTTCTGAAAAATTAGAAAAACCAAAAACAAGTTGCAAAAACAAAAAATCAGAAAATCTGTCTGTGTTGCTGCAGAAGTTATACCATAGTATCTCAGTTTTTGCAGACATCTTGATGCACAAAAATCCAAGATAAATCAACAATAGGAATCTTGATTCACGACAGATGAACAAGTCAATCCAAGCAAGAATTGATGACCCAGAACCAGTCAAAATTCATAAGATCTAGCAACTGACACATCTTGCAACTGACAAACTTCATAAAGTCAATGACATTACTTCATAAAGCATTGAAGAAAATTCATCCAAAACCAACAAAAGTAGAACCATTAAGTTTGATACTTAATACGGGTAAGAGTATTGGTTAATGCGGGTGAAGGTAACCCAAGCATTCAACCAATGTGGGTAGTGGTTTGTGGACTGAAACACGTGCAATACTAATGCGGACAACAATACTCTACCAAATTAGTCTCAAGATTTAGAAGTTGAAGAAATGCGGACAGAGTTTACTCATCCGCATTTGATGAAAGTTGAAGTTTTGTTCATCCGCATTTGCCACAGTGAACAATGCTGACAAGTTTTGTTCATCCGCATTTGCTACAGTGAACAAATGCTCAAGTTTTTGTTCATCCGCATTTGCTACAGTGAACAATGCTGACAAGTTTTTTTCATCCGCATTTGCTACAGTGAACAAATGCTGACACATTTTGTTCATCCGCATTTGCTACAATACACAAATACTGATAACATTTCTTCAACCGCATTTGTTACAGTAATTTTTAATCTGTGCGCATTAGTTTTAAGAACTTGTCAAAAATTGAAATCCATATTAAATTGACTATATAAACCAAAAACGAAAGGTCATTTAATACTTTTCAAAATTGAGAGACTTCAAAGTGAGACGAGTGCCACCAAAAGTTACTGTTCATCTTCGTCATCTTCTTCATGTTCTAAACCTCTGATCAAAGTTCGAATCATCTTCATTCATACTCCTTCGACTCTTTGCCACAGTATTATCGAAGGATAGGTGAATATCCGAAATTGCTCATAACACTAAATTTCGGACATAAATGAGAAGCACGAACTTTGGAAACTAGGTCTAAAAGAAAGCATGCAAAATCAAACAAATGTTCATGAACCATTGCCGATTTCATCAGAAAGACGCATGCTAATCATGTAAACCTCAACAAACAGAGGATTTTCACAAGTTCAGTTTGTTGTAGGAACAGAGCATGTAAATACTAAAATGCTGAAATCAAAAGACATCATAATGATTAAAATGAGTTGAAATTGAGAAAGAATAATCAATGTAATCAGAGATAACTCATTAAAATGAACATGTATGACTAAATCAGACAAGATCAAATGTATATGAAACAGTATACATGAACACTCCATTTTGACCAAGAAAAGTCAAAATGTGATAAACTTAGGATGATTTATGACAAACCATTTGTTGATATGCATTATTCATCACTCTAATTCATATGCCTTGAATGCAGTGCAACATGGCAAACCTCACATGGAGCAAGCTCCATAATGTCAGCGGTTATCTTGATCCTGATGTAACTGAGGCAGAAGGACTGAGGGATATGATCAGATTTCTCCTTACTACAAGAGTGTCTTATGCCATGACAGTAAGACCAATCATTTATGAGACCTTTATTAGGTCATTTTGGAGAACAGCTGAAGTGATTGAAGTTGATGGTGTGAAAACACTAACTGAAAGAATCACTGATGATCATTCCTTAGCTATCACTGAGCAAACTGTGAGACAGTGTGTACAGTTTGGAGATGATGCTGATGCCCCTATAGAACTGGAAGATGATGAGATCATGTCCTTCTTTGCCAATATTGGATATGAAGGTGGTTATGAAGGAAAGCAAATTGTGAAAGGTCTGGTAGATTTGCAATGGAGATTTTTGATACACATGTATCAACACTGCTTGTCGAAGAGGAAGACTGGATGGAATGATATTCCAGTGACAACCTCCTCTGCTATCTGTGCTTTATGCACTAACCGTCCTTTCAACATGTCTGCTTATGTATTCAATGGAATGATCTCTAACATACAGGAAGGTAGGAGGCATATGTTTTTGATGTACCCCAGATTTATACAGTGCCTCATAAATGAAGCATTTCCTGATCTTGCACCCATAGGACCAGTGATGGACATCCCTCACTACAATGCCAAGTCCTAAAGGTACATCACAAAACAAGATCCGAGGAACTTTTGTAGTGGTACTTTCTTCCCTCTGTTGCCTTGGATGCAGCAACAGATCGATCAAGGAGGAGTACAAGAAATTGAAGCTCCTGATGATGAGCCTCTTCATGAAGAAGAACAAGCAGCAAGTTCTGAAGATAGACAAAGGCCAGTGTCACCACATGATGATGTAGGTGGTGATCTTCACACTGGACCTTCTGTGCATGAAACCAATATAGCTTCACCATCAGCTCATTTACCATTACCATCACCACCAAAATCACCACACCAATCTCATCAACCTCAACCTTTTCTCTCACCCCAAACCTCTCTAGTTCACTCACCTCATTCACCGCCTCACGCATTACCTGTTCACTCACCTCATATTTCACCAGTTCATCACTCTCACACATATCCCATTCATTCTTCTCCCTCTACTGCTCATGCTGAGTTTGGTGACTCTGCAAGCTCCAGTCATGAATCAAAATCATCATCTCATGATAAGGATGATCATATGCCCATGCCTACAAGGAAGGTGACTTCAGAAGATGCTCCATCTGAGAGCTTTGCTGAATCAGAGACCAACAAGCCGAATGAAAAAGATGAGATGATCTCTGATCTTCTGAAGAAAATATCTAAAATGGAAACTCTCCTGAATAGAAGATCTGCCATTATTCAAGACAGACTTCTTGAGATGGATAAAAAGGAGAGAGAATTGAAGGAAATAAAGGGCATGCATAAGAAGAAAATGAAAGAGAAAGAAAGGGAGATTGATATGCTGAAAGAGGCTCTCAGACTATCAAAGGATGAATTCAGTGGTCATTTGGACACTCTCAACATCCAAACTATAGTCATGGAAGAACAAGAGGAGTTTATCGAAGAACAGTCCACTTTGATCAATAACCTTGAAAGGAAAGTAGAGGTTCTCAAAAAGAGGGTCTCTGAGCTAGAACTGCTGTTGAAACTGAAACAGGAAGAGGAAAAAGGAAAGAAAGATGAAAGTGATACGGAGAAAGGAAAGAGAAGGAGAGGCAATGAAAAAGACAAAGATGATGAAAAATCTTCTGGAGGAAGTGATGATGACTTCCCTCCAACGAAAAAGCAGAGATTCACTGAGCCTGAAAAAGAGCCAGAAACTAGTGGCTCAAACCTAGTGAATCAGTACCCGAATCATCTAGCTTGGAGATGATAGTGTACACAAAGCAGCCTGAAGAAGTCCACACTGAAGAAACCGATTTCGGTAACATGATGAAAGATCTAGACATGTTCTCAGCTGAAGAATTTGTCATTGATGACGACTTCTGGGACTTCATTGTGAATCAATGTGCAGATGCTGAACCTTTTGTTGTCATACCTCAATCTCCTGTGCCAATTGAAAAGGAATTAAGTATGCAATTGGTTCCTGCTGTGTCACTCTCTGAGGAACAAAAGGAAATGATCAGAGAGCTGTTTGAAGAGCAAAAGCAAGAAGAAGAACAAGCTGATGTATCTGTACACATTCCTGAAAAGGAACACACTGAAGAAGCCCCACATGAGGATGAAATGCCTGAACCCTCTTATGGCCCAAGCGTACAAACATATGCCAGAAGAAGGAGCTTTCTTGAGGAAAAGGCCAAAGGAAATAGGCCTATAGTGGAAGAAGAACCTGCCAAAAAGAAACAGAAAGATGATCCAAGGAGTCTAGCAGCTATTGCTGGATTCTTGGAAGAACATGAACAAGCAGAAGCTTTGCTGAAAAAGAAGGGTGATGTAATTGATCTAGAAGAAGGTGAAATTCCAGGTGGATTCATGGTTGATAAGCCAGTGATCAGTAAAATCCCTGTGAATGAAGAATCTTGTGTTGCGGAAAAGAATGAATCGGCCAAGTCTGGTGAGTTGATGAAAAAGGCCGTATTTTTGATTGATCATGGGTATGACCCAGATGAAGTATTTGGGATGACTTATGAAGGGATGCTAGCGGAAGAAGAAAAACTAAACAAACTGCTAGATCCAACATTCGAAACTGAGTATGAAAAAGCTCAATCCCCCAAATCTTCAGAGGTCAAGACTTCTAAAGCAACATCTACTCCTCCTCCTCAACCTATGTTCCCCGATCCTTACAGTATGACAGATAAGGAGATGAAGGATTATCTGTCAGCTTAAGGATTTACTAAAAGAAATCTGGGAAACAAGAAAACTAATTCCCTAAGGGCTGCTGTCCTTAGGATGATCCTTGAAAAGAAAGACAGGTTGAAGAAAATGGAGGAAGAGATTACAAGCACCCAACCACGATCAAGAGTTTCAGCTCAATAAAATGAGCCTCACTCAGGGAGATCATGACTCCCTGGCACCCATTCTACATAGATATCCTGAGTGGTTTGCTGAGCCTTCACAACTAGAACTACATGAAGGCCTCACAACTGCTGAAATTATAAAGGGTGTGTCTACTCCAGGAGGAAAGACAAATCAGAAGATTATAGCCTAGAAGTATGACAGTGACTTGAACATGTTCATGGTGAAGAGAATATCTGGATTGGTCCAATTCTTCACAGAATACTCTACTCTGGTGAACTCTCTAATGATCCATGATCTCAAGGAACTAGCCAGCTTAAGATTCATAAATCATGGGGCTATGTTCAGGGGATATAAGTTTGAGGACATTCTAAGGATGTTCAAGAGAACTGACAATTTTGAAGTCTTTGAAATCTATCTGCATGAGAAAGGATAGATCTTTTGTCAATCCCCTAGAGAAAAAGAAATGGAAACCAGCTGAAGAAGTGGTATTCCCTGAACTTAGGGTAAAGCCCACTGAATCCTTGAAAAGAAAGATGGTTGCTGGTACCCACACCTCTGTGCCAGTCTCAAATGTTTACTATGACAAAAAGACTTATGAGTTGGTGATTGAAAGGAGGTGGGGAGGAAAAGGAGGTGGGGAGGAAAAGAAGGAGCTGAGATTCGATTGTTTAGTGGATATGAAGTGAGATTGCTTGATGAATCTTATATCCACTACATATATACCAGGCATTTCAGGGAGATTAGAAACAAGCTTGGTGAAGCTGACATGTACTTCTTTCTCAAGTGCATCAAGCTCCTGAAGATGGCCTATGATAGGATCATTAAGAAGAAGGAACAAAGGAGGAAGAAGAAGACTCCTTTACAATTTGGCAACATTGTGAAGTTAGAGGTGGATGCTGATGGCTCTCTACTGATTCACAGGGATGGGCTATCAACTGTGTCAATTTGGGAACCTGTGTCACTGAAGAAACTTCCTATTGAAGCTATACACACCATGAGCTAGATGAAGATTCATGTTCTGAACGGAGAGAAGCTTAATGATGCTAAGCAGTTCTCCAACATGATCAAGGCTATTCTGGACCCATCATACACAGACCCAACTTCAGCATCATCTCCTCCTACTACACAAGACCCAGCAAATCTTCACAACCTGATCCACCCTCAAACCCTTGAAGTACTTAGGCTGTATAATCCTTAGAGGGAGTATTGTTAGACCCTGAAAGGATCATACATGCCAATTCAAGTGGTGGATGGTTGTTCTGCTAGAAATCTCCCCATGTCCAAGAAGAAATGCGGATACAGAAGTCTGCATAAGAAGAAAAGAACAAGTGTCAGCTATCCGCATTTGTCAATGCGGAAGACCAAGAACAAATGCGGACAAAGCATTTGTTCTTCCGTATGAACTAATGCGGACAGTTGATAAGATGCGGACAAGCCATTTGTTCATCCGCATTAACCTATGCGGGTGATCAGCAACAAATGCGGTCGTGTTTGTTCATCCGCATTAACCAATGCTGATGACCAAACACCAATGCTGCTGATGAAGTACTCATCCGCATTAGTCAATGCGGATGAACAACAGACAAATGCTGATGAAGACTTAGACTAAGGGTAGTTTAGTCTTTTTGTACAAGCTGTTAGTCAGCCTATTAATAGATTAGAAACCTCGTATGTGAGGCGACTTTTTGCATCTTTTGAGACTTCTGAAACATTTCTGTTTCACGAAGAATAGACAATCAGAATATACAGATTAGCTGTATTGTTACTGTAGAATGCTAAAAACCCTAGCATTTACTTTGTAACAGTTCATCTAATTAATACAAGTATGCATTTGTGAGTATATCAGGTGTTCTTGACGGGGTTTTAACATGTTTATCAAAGTTCATATATGCTTATATATATGAAAAACGCAGCGGAATATATGTTTTAAAACATGTTATCAAATTAATTGTTAAACCATTTTTAACAAACAACCCCAACCCATGGATCTTTATACAATGCATACAATGATAAAACATAAGATAGTCAAGAATCTACAACCTTTGTAGCTTCCAAAAACAAAGATATGTGCTGTGAATGATGAATTCGTGACTGAGTTTCCAACCAAGAAAACCTCAAGGAGTGATACCCCAAGCTTGTACAAACACCTTGCTTTGCTAGGCTTTGAACACCAACTTGTATTCCCTCTTTCTTGCGTGAATCTTCAGCCAAGACCCTTTCTTTGAAGCTGAAAAATTCGTTTTATGAAGCTGAAAATCAGTTTCTTTTCTTCAAAAAACCCGTGAATGAAGAGGTAGAAAGAGAGAGATGAGAGAGCTTGTGTGTGTTGGTGTAGAGAATGTTTTGAAAGATGAGATGTCTACTTAATGCATGCACTTGGGACATGCAAAAGAGATTCCCAAAGGAATAATATGGGGCGGCCGAATGCCTCCCATTTGACCCCCACATTTTCAAATTTTTTTATAAAACCTTTTATAAAACCATTCTCTTTGAATCACCTTTTATAAAATTAACCTATCTTAATTTTATAACACATACAAATTGTCATTTGTCATAGTTTAATTAATTTAAACAATGAACAAGTAATCCCTCATGAACAAATCAACATTTAATGATGTTCATATACAAAAGTAATAATTTAGAAAATCCAATTTTCTAAATTGGTGTCACTACATACTTGTATGATTTTATCAACAAATAAATTATCTTTCGGTGTTTGTTTGGCTTGTTATTGGGTATGACCCGACTTGGATCATATCACACTAGCCACATCAATTTAATATGTATCTTGGGCAGATCAATTCTTTCAATCTCCTACTTGCACAAGATTCATAGAAAATTAATGCAAGCAGCAAATAACGCCTAGCAACGGTTTGCTACCCCTAATGTATATGACTAAGTGCCATTCAATAACATCATCCCTTCCAAGTACCATACTTGAATATGATTTAGGTGAACTAATCATCTATCCTTTTGTTTCAGATGTCATGTTAAATCCAAGAGACATAGAATTGTCATTCTCCGATGATTTAACTTTAATAGGCCTTAGACATCTAACTCTCAACGAATAAGAGGAACAAATCCCATCTTGACTACATACGTCTCTCTCAATCACCTCATATCATACCTGAACACAGCCTTATGTACTGCCAATATTTCAGAACAGCAAAGTACTAAGTCAATGTATAATACTTGGTGAATATTAAGACCCAATATGTATCTCAGGTCTGAGGATACTATGATATTCGCCTTTACTCAATATTTCTTATGACTAATCACAAAGATTTCATGCAGAAATAATTGAGAGCGGGTCAGTCCAATATCTATATCCCATAGATATCAATGAACCTTGGTAGCAACCTCTTGCTTTATATTCATACCTTATGAATATCAACCAATCCAATTTCATTATAGTCTTACATTCATCATTGTTCCCACAAGTATGATCAACTACGGACGTTTAGAATAACTTATTTATTCACGGATTTAAACATGCTAAAATAGAAGAACAAATGAAACTATAACCATATAATTAAGTCAAATAACATACGTTCCAATATCTAAATACAAAGTACAACATCAAACCCAGTCACTTGAATATCTAAGTCCCATGGCACAAGCATGACCTTCATGCTTTGCCCTTTCAAGGAGCTTTGTGAGTGGATCCGCAATGTTTTTATCAGTGTGGACTTTGCGAATACATATCTTTCCTTTTTCAACTTCATCCCTTATGTAGTTGAATCTCCGTTCAATGTGCCGAGTTTTTGATGAGCACGAGGTTCCTTGATTTGAGCAATCGCACCCTCGTTGTCACAAAAGATCTCTAGGGGATCCTGAATGGAAGGGACTACCCCTAGATCGGCTATGAATTTCTTCAGCCATGCAGCTTCCTGTGCTGCCATTGAAGCGGCGACGTATTCAGACTCTGTAGTGGACAACGCTACGACTTCTTGCTTTGAGCTTTTCCAAGAAACAGCTCCGCCATTCAGAATAAAGATGTACCCTGATTGAGATCGTGAATCATCTCGATCAGTTTGGAAACTCGCGTCCGTGTAACCTTTTACAACGAGATCCTCTTCACCAGACCCGTAGATCAAGAACATATCCTTAGTCCTCCTTAGGTATTTCAGAATGTTCTTGACAGCCATCCAATGACTATCACCAGGATTTTGCTGGTATCTACTTGTCATGCTTAAAGCGCATGACACGTCTGGTCTAGTGCATATCATTGCATACATGATGGATCCTATAGCAGATGCATATGGGATTGCCTTCATTCTATTTTGCTCCTCCTTTGAGCTTGGACATTGAGTCGTACTCAATATTGTCCCTCTTTGAATAGGTACACTACCTTTCTTAGAGTTTTCCATCTTGAACCTTTTCAAGATTTTGTCAATGTATGCACTTTGATTCAAACCAATCAGCCGCCTTGATCTATCCCTATAGATCTTTATTCCCAGAATATAGGCAGCTTCACCAAGATCCTTGATGGAAAAACAGCTTCCAAGCCAGGTTTTTACACCTTCCAAGGTTGGGATGTCATTTCCAAATAGTAGTATGTCATCAACATACAATACTAGGAAGGTTATTATGCTCCCACTAGCCTTCTTATACACACAAGCCTCATCAGCGTTTTTGATGAAGCCAAATTTCTTTATCTCCTCATCAAAACGGTGATTCCAGCTTCTCGATGCTTGCTTCAATCCATAGATTGATTTCTTTAACTTGCATACTTTATCAGGATGTTTTGGATCGACAAAACCTTCAGGCTGAACCATATAGACATCTTCCTCAAGATATCCATTTAGGAAAGCGGTTTTGACATCCATTTGCCAAATCTCATAGTCATAATGAGCAGCTATGGCAAACAGTATCCTTATAGACTTTAGCATTGCAACAGGTGAGAAGGTTTCATCATAATCAACCCCTTGAGTTTGAGTGAAACCCTTTGCTACAAGTCTAGCTTTGTAAGTATCCAAGTTTCCATGCATATCGGTTTTCTTCTTGAAAACCCACTTACTTCCAACTACTTTGGAATTAAGAGGTGGTACAACAAGTTCCCAAACTTGATTGTCATACATGGATTGCATCTCAACGTTCATGGCTTCAAGCCATTTGTCACAATCCAAATTGGACACTGCATCATGATATGTGGTTGGTTCATTTGAATCTACCACGTAGCATCCATCCATGAAAAATCCGTATCTTTCAGGTGGATTACTAGTTCTACCACTTCTACGAACGTTTTGTGTGTATTGATCAACCGCTTGATCATTCTCAACATCTTCATGTTGAGTGCTAGTTTCAACCAAACGTGCATCGGGCTGTGAATCTTGATCCTCCTCAAGATCCACTGTTCTACTGCCAGTTCCTTCCATAAGGAACTTTGTTTCTAAGAACTCGCCCTTTCTGGCAACAAATACCTTTTGTTCCAGTGGATCATAGAAATAATATCCCATAGAATCTCTAGGATATCCAACAAAGATACACTTGGTGGATCGGACATCTAATTTGTTTGGGGTGGGAGTCTTAACATAAGCCTCACAACCCCAGACCCTTAAGTATGATAGGGATGGAACTCTTCCATGCCATATCTCAAAAGGTGTCTTTTCCACCTTTTTGGTTGGGGCCATATTCAAAATACGGGCCGCGGAGAGCAAAGCGAAACCCCAAAATGATAGAGGTAATGTGCTTCTAGCCATCATAGATCGAACCATATCCAATAGGGTTCGATTCCTCCTCTCAGACACACCATTATGTTGTGGTGTTCCAGGTGGAGTGAGTTGTGAGACAATCCCACAACTCCTAAGATGATCTTGAAAAACATCACTTAGGTATTCACCGCCTCTATCGGTACGGAGAACTTTAATTGATTTGTTGAGTTGATTTTCAACTTCATTCTTGAAGATTTTGAACATTTCAAAAGCTTCATCTTTGTGTCTTATTAAGTACACATACCCATAGCGACTATAATCGTCGGTAAAGGTAATGAAGTATCTTTCACCATTCCTAGTCATTGGCTTAAAAGGACCACATACATCCGAATGTATGATACCTAATAAATCTTTTGCCCTTTCGTTAGTTCCACTAAAGGGTGTCTTAGTCATTTTTCCTTGTAAACAAGATTCACATACATCAAATGAATCACATTCATTTGTTTTTAAAAGACCATTCTTTTGAAGTGTTTGTATGCGTTTCTTGTTTATATGACCAAGACGACAATGCCAAAGGTAGGTATCACTCAAATCCAATTTGAGTCTTTTGGTGGTTGCTTGGTATATTGAGCTATCATATGTTGTGTTTTCATGAACCAATTCATAAATGCCATTACAAGGTGTAGCTTTAAAATAAAATACATGATTTAAAGAAACATGAATATCATTGTCAACAAACTTGAAATCATAATCATATTGTCTTAAACGGGAAACAGAAATTATGTTCCTTGTCAAACTAGGAGCATATAATACATTACACAAAATAACTTCCAAACCATTTGGAAGCTTCAAAATGTAGTCTCCTTGGGCTTCCACGTGAACCTTTGCACCATTGCCCATGAAGAGACTTATTTCCCCTCTTGCATAATGCTCATTTCTTCTGAACCCCTGCAACAAATTACAAATGTGAGTTCCACATCCGGTATCTAATACCCATGTGTTAGAAGAAATAACATTCAGCTCAACATGTATCATGTAAATTATACCTGAGGTTTGCCCCGCATCCCTCTTTTCTCTCAACTCTTTGAGATAGACTGGACAATTTCTCATCCAATGCCCTATCTCACCACATTTGAAGCATGGGTTGTTCACAGCAACCTTATGCTTCTTCTCCTTGGGCTTCGGAGGTTGCGCCCTAACAGCCATCTTTCCCTTTCCCCCAACATGCCCCTTTCCTTTGGCACCACTTGCCTTAGGAGGGGGTAGAGACTTTCTCTTTTTTCCACCCTCATTTATGGTGAGAACGGGTAAAACCCTCTTACCCATTCCCGCCTCAGCTGATTTGAGCATAGAATGAAGTTCATTTATGCTCTTGTCCCATCCGTTCATGTTGTAGTTCATGACAAATGCCTCAAACCTTTTAGTTAGGCCATTAAGGATCAAATCCGTGGCCAACTCTTTTGAGACGGGACAGTTCAGCCTTTCAAGGCGGTCGATGTGGCTTTTCATCTTGAGAACATAAGATGAAACTGATTGGGATTCCTCCATCCGACATGCATTAAGCGCTTGAACCGTTTCATAGCGCTCCACTCTAGCTTGTTGCTGGAACGTTTCCCGCAATTGAGTGATCATGTCATAAGCTCCATGGAGCTCATACTCCTTTTGGAGTTCGGGTGTCATACTTGCTAACATTAGGCAAGAGACTTGGACGGAGTCTTCCACATATCTAACCCAATCATTGTACGCTTCCACATCTTCCTCGTCCGGTTCATCGGGGATGGGGTCATCAAGGATGTAGGCCCGCTTTTCTTGTTTGAGAACAATTCTCAAGTTGCGGTACCAATCCATGAAATTGTTAGGTGTTAGACGATCCCTTTGAAGGATCGCCCTTAGGGATTGGTTGTTTTGGTTTGGTACATCATTATTAGCGTTGTTGTTGTCGGCCATCTATAAGATTTTACAAAGTTCTATTAGTAATCATTGATATAATTATATTTCATCTATCTATACCCTTTATGTCTCATAGACCATTAATAAATAAAATTTTAGAATCCAACGTTATATTTAAATATTGTTTAGGTGACCTTTATCCCATTATTTAAATAAACAAGGTAGTCATAAATGACAATTACAACCTATTGTAACTTCTAGTGGTATGGGATCGTTTGAACATCTCATGTTTATAACGGCATGTTTATCCCATCAACACCTTTTACAAAATATATTTTAGGTGATCCATTCAATATATTTTATAAATCAAGTCGTCCTACTTACACACACGTGTGAGTTTACTATATAAGTGGTTAGGTGACCTTTATCCCACAAACATGGTATTCTCACCTCAAGTTACAAGTTCCCTCAAAGTGGTTAGGTGACCTTTATCCCACTAAGAGTTAGCAAGTAACCTAAGTGTTGTGTAAAAGGATGGTGTTTAACTTGTTTTTCAAAAGGGATTTATAATTTGACAATTCTTGTTTAGAAAAGTCTATGTACCATATGATTGTATGCATTCAACCATATGGTACCCTATTGGTTCTTTTAAATAAAACCATTTTATTTTGTAAACCATTAACTCCCTTTTATAGAACTATTCTATTTATGCTTAATGATTTGAGAACCAATTACTTGTTTATTGTTTGTTTTAGTTGACGGTTTGTTAATCACATCCAAATATTCAAAACAAACATCATCATATGCATTCAACCAAACATAAACAAAACAAGTCATATATGCATAACAAAGCATACTAAGTTGATCACACTTGTTTAGCCAAAACAAGTGTGTCAAATGGTCATGTCCTAAGGGTTTAGAATCATGACACATGGTTGACCAAAGAGACTCCCACTTGAAACCATATCTTCAAGAATCCTCTTTGTCCGTCTTTTCTTCAAGTCTTGATCTTGAGCTTCCTTACAAGATATGTATCCTAATACATTTTTCTAGTAAAGATAAACTCCTAATCTATTTATTACAAACCATATGAATAAATAAATTACAAGACTAGACTTGAAACAAAATTAAATTATTACAAGCCCAAATGAATATAACATTGCAACCAATCATTCAATCCAAATGGTCTAGGCTTTGTTATGCATAATCCACAACAACATATTCAAACACATCATTTGTCACGGTTTTTGGCAGCCCCTTCTAACCCATTTTCTTGGCCAACATTAACCAAGAGCATATGGGTTTTGTCCAAACAAGCAAACATCTTATAATCTAGATTTTTTAAAGATCATTACATGCATAAGTAACATCTTTAAGAAATCAAAAGGGGGTACCAAAACAGCCCACTAACTCACAGATTTGTGGTGTCTAGCACCAAAAAAACGTGAATTGGTTAGTGTAATATATGTATGCATATGTATAAGTGGCTCTAGATGCCATTGACGGGGTTTTAACATGTTTATCAAAGTTCATATATGCTTATATATATGAAAAACGCAGCGGAATATATGTTTTAAAACATGTTATCAAATTAATTGTTAAACCATTTTTAACAAACAACCCCAACCCATGGATCTTTATACAATGCATACAATGATAAAACATAAGATAGTCAAGAATCTACAACCTTTGTAGCTTCCAAAAACAAAGATATGAGCTGTGAATGATGAATTCGTGACTGAGTTTCCAACCAAGAAAACCTCAAGGAGTGATACCCCAAGCTTGTACAAACACCTTGCTTTGCTAGGCTTTGAACACCAACTTGTATTCCCCTCTTTCTTGCGTGAATCTTCAGCCAAGACCCTTTCTTTGAAGCTGAAAAATTCGTTTTATGAAGCTGAAAATCAGTTTCTTTTCTTCAAAAAACCCGTGAATGAAGAGGTAGAAAGAGAGAGATGAGAGAGCTTGTGTGTGTTGGTGTAGAGAATGTTTTGAAAGATGAGATGTCTACTTAATGCATGCACTTGGGACATGCAAAAGAGATTCCCAAAGGAATAATATGGGGCGGCCGAATGCCTCCCATTTGACCCCCACATTTTCAAATTTTTTTATAAAACCTTTTTATAAAACCATTCTCTTTGAATCACCTTTTATAAAATTAACCTATCTTAATTTTATAACACATACAAATTGTCATTTGTCATAGTTTAATTAATTTAAACAATGAACAAGTAATCCCTCATTAACAAATCAACATTTAATGATGTTCATATACAAAAGTAATAATTTAGAAAATCCAATTTTCTAAATTGGTGTCACTACATACTTGTATGATTTTATCAACAAATAAATTATCTTGCGGTGTTTGTTTGGCTTGTTATTGGGTATGACCCGACTTGGATCATATCACACTAGCCACATCAATTTAATATGTATCTTGGGCAGATCAATTCTTTCAGTTCTATGTTCATCGATTGCTTGATTCCGCAACTCAATCATTAACTCAATCATCATATTCGATCCTTGTTGATTCACATCAACTGAGAATATCATTCTCAAACCTAGTCATGTGTAATTATAAACCGTATTCACTCTTCGTATGGAGGGAGCCTTGTAGGGAATTGATGCATAGACTGATTGAAACAAATTATGAGATGCTAAACGACTTTATCTGTAGTACTACCAGAATGCCTACCAGAAGAGGAACACCCATCGGAAGGTAGGGAGCAGACCGAGGTCGTCACGAAGGAGCAAGGCGAACCAGATTCCAACCACCTACTCCTCCAAGGACTCCTATCGGGGAGAATGCTAACTCAGCAAATGACAAGAGGATGGCAAATCTTGTGGCACAACAAATAGCGAACGCTATACCAACCATCATTGCTCAAATAAATGCTGACCGGAATGATGCCGGAGGTGATGCTGGGGCTGCAAACAACGAGGAATCTGAAGCTATCAGGAAGGGGGTCTCCTACAAAACATTCATGGCTTGCAAGCCAAAGGACTTCCATGGAACCGAGGGTGCAATTGAAACATATAGGTGGCTGGACGAAATCGAAGCTGTGTTAGACATCAGTGAATGCAAGTTGGAACACATGGTGAGGTTTGCATCTCAATCTCTCAAGGGACCATCATTGGAATGGTGGAAAACCATCATTCAGCCTCGAGGCCGGGACGCCGTTGGTAGGATGAACTGGTCTGAGTTTAGGGAACTAATCACCAACAAGTACTGCCCAATCAACCAGCTAGAAAAACTGGAGGCTAGATTTCTGAATCTGGAGATGAGGGGACCGAACTACACTGAATACATCAACCAGTTCCTTGCATTGTCCCGAATGGTACCACACTTGGTGATGCCAGAATCCAAGGGCGTGGCCCGCTTCATCTGGGGGTTACACCCATGGTTCGGTCATCCAGGCCTACAACCATACAGGCTGCGGTCGACCTCACCAGTAGTCTGACTGACGACCTAGTTAGAGCTGGGTGGACTGAACATGGGAACCGAGGACAAGAAGAAGGCTGTGGAAGAAAAGAGGAAGTGGTTTGATACTCGGAAGATGGTCGGCAGCAGTAGCGGTTCAAGCAAGAGACCTAGAGAAGAAGCGAGAGGAAGTGACCATGGTGGAAAGGCAAGGAGGTTGTATCTAGGCACAAGCCCCTTCTGTGATAAATGCAAGCTTCATCACCAAGGGGAGTGCAATCCCATGCCTTGTTATCGGTGCAAGAAACCTGGTCACCTGATTAAAGACTGTACCTTCGAGAAGAAATGCTATGAGTGTGGGGATCCAGGGCATATGAGGAACAAATGCCCCAAACTAAGAAGAAACAAGGGCACCCGACCCAACAAACCCAAGGGAAGAGCTTTTGTGATGCACCCAGCTAGAGCCCGAAAGGAACCTGATATGGTTAATGGTACGTTTCTTGTAAACGATCATCCTGCTACCGTTTTGTTTGATACTGGAGCGACTGCTAGTTTTATCTCTAGTGCTTTTAGATCCTTGATTGACTTAGCTACGTGTACCTTAGCCGATATGTTCACCGTCGAATTAGCTGATGGTAATATTCTAGAAACTAAAGAAATCATCAAGGATTGTTCAATAAACCTAAATGGAAATACATTTAAGATAGATCCGATGCCCATTAAGTTTGGAGGTTTTGATGTGGTCGTTGGCATGGACTGGTTAGCTAAGAACAGAGTCGAAATCATTTGTGATGAACGCCTACTCAAGATACCATTGAACGACAAGGAAGAGTTAGTGGTGCAAGGAGAAAGGAGTAACACCTTATGCCCCATGATATCCTATTTAAAAGCTACCAAGAGCTTAAGGAAGGGATGCTTAGCTTTCATCATCTACGTGATGAAGACCAAAGAGGAGAAGAAGATTTCGGACATCCCAGTAGTTTCTGAATACCCTGAAGTGTTTCCGGAAGACCTACCGGGACTTCCCCGAATCGACAAGTTGAGTTCCAAATAGATTTGCTGCCAGCCTCTGCACCGGTAGCCAAAGCGTCGTATCGACTCGCCCCTCCTGAAATGAAGGAACTGATGACGCAAATTCAAGAACTATTGGACAAAGGATTCATACGTCCGAGTGTCTCTCCATGGGGTGCCCCGGTGTTATTTGTGAAGAAGAAGGATGGCACCTTACGCATGTGCATTGACTACCGGGAGTTAAATAAGTTGACCATAAAGAACCGTTACCCACTTCCAAGGATAGATAACCTATTCGATCAACTTCAAGGAGAAAGCTACTTTTCCAAGATAGACTTAAGATCCGGTTACCACCAACTGAAGGTAAGAGAAGAAGACATACCCAAGACGGCTTTCCGAACTAGGTATGGGCACTATGAGTACTTAGTCATGCCCTTCGGGCTGACCAATGCACCAGCAGCACTCATGGATCTCATGAACCGTGTATGCCGCCATATCTTGACAAGTTTGTGATCGTGTTCATCGAAGACATCCTGATCTACTCCAGTAATAAGGAAGAGCACGAGAAACATCTCAGACTAATTCTTGAATTACTCAAGAATGAGCAACTGTATGCCAAATCTTCTAAATGTGAATTTTGGATGCGAGAGATCCAATTTTTAGGGCATGTAGTGAATGAGAATGGAATTCAAGTTGACCCTTCCAAGATTAAGGCTATAAAGAATTGGAAGATTCCTGAGACTCCCACTGAGGTTAGGCAATTCCTAGGATTTGCCGGATACTACCGACGATTCATAAAGGACTTCTCGCGCATTATGCAACCATTGACCGCACTGATTAAGAAGAACAAAACCTTTGTGTGGGAACAAGAGCAAGATGAAGCCTTTGAGACACTCAAGGAAAAGTTATGCAGTGCACCTATTCTAGCCCTTCCAGAAGGAGTCGAGGACTTCGTAGTCTACTGTGACGCCTCGCGTCAAGGGTTAGGATGCGTGCTAATACAATGCAACAAGGTCATTGCCTATGCATCTAGATTGCTAAACGATCACGAGAAGAACTATACTACGCATGATCTGGAATTAGGTGCCGTGGTGTTTGCTCTCAAAATGTGGAGGCACTACCTCTATGGCACGAAGTGCGTCATTTACACTGACCATCGAAGTTTGCAACATATTCTCGGCCAGAAGACGCTAAACATGCGTCAAAGAAGATTGGTTGAGCTATTAAACGACTATGAGTGTGAAATCCGTTATCATCCCGGTAAGGCCAATGTGGTGGCAGATGCTTTGAGAAGAAATGAGAGAGAAAAACCTCTTCGTGTACGAGCTTTAAGGATAGGTGTGTACATTGACCTAATTGCAAGGCTGAAAGAAGCTCAAAGTGAAGCGTTAAAGGAGGAAAATTTAGCAAGAGAAGGATTAAGTAGAATGGAAAAACGATTTGAAACAGGAAATGATGGTACATATAAGTGCGAAGGGAGAACTTGGGTGCCAAAGCATGGGGGAATTCGGGAGGTAATTCTCGATGAAGCTCACAAATCTAGGTATTCAGTTCACCTTGGGAGCGATAAAATGTACCAGGATTTGAAGGCACTTTTCTGGTGGCCTGGAATCAAGAAATCAATCGCTGTTTATGTTGGAAAATGTCTAACTTGTGCCATGGTAAAAGCCGAAAACCAAAAACTGTCAGGGACATTACAGCAGCCAGAAATCCCAGAATGGAAATGGGATAACGTCACAATGGATATTGTTACCAAGTTACCCCGAACGTCTAGGGGTCATGATGCCATTTGGGTAATAGTGGATAGATTAACCAAATCAGCTCACTTCTTACCAATTCGGGAAGACTATGACATGTCAAGACTGGCTCAACTATATATCAATGAAATAGTGGCTAGGCATGGTGTGCCACTATCCATAATCTCCGACCGTGATAGTCGTTTTACTTCGTGTTTTTGGAAATCACTTCAACGAGCTTTAGGAACCCGGCTGGACTAAAGTACGGCGTACCACCCGCAAACTGACGGTCAAAGCGAAAGGACAATTCAAACCTTAGAAGATATGCTGAGAGCTTGCGTAATTGATTTTGGTGGGAACTGGGATAACCATCTTCCATTGGCGGAGTTCTCCTATAATAACAGTTACCATGCAAGTATCAATGCTGCTCTGTATGAGGCTCTCTATGGTAGGAAATGTCGGTCACCCTAGTGTTAGAATGAAATTGGTGATAGTCAAGTGCTGGGACCCGACATCGTATTGGAGACCACTGAGAAGATTTTCAAGATCAAGGAACGTCTACGGGCAGCAAGGGACCGGCAAAAGAAGTACGCTGACAGAAGACGGAAACCATTAGAGTTTCAGATAGGTGATAGGGTAATGCTGAAGGTAACACCATGGAATGGAACCATGAGATTCGGAAAAAGAGGCAAGTTAAGCCCAAGATACATTGGACCATTTGAAATACTTGCAACAATTGGTCTTGTGGCTTACAAGTTGAAACTACCTCAGAAATTGAGTTATATACACGACACCTTTCACGTGTCAAACTTGAAGAAATGCCTGGTAGACAAAACCTTGGAACTACCGCTGAAGGAGACAAGAATCAATGATAAGCTGAACTTTGTGGAAGAGCCTATAGAGATCACGGACCGCTTGGTTAAGCAACTCAGACGAAGCCGCATACCCAAGGTTAAGGTTAGATGGTACTTGAGACGAGGGCCGGAATTCACTTGGGAACGTGAGGACGAGATGAGGAAGAACTACCCGCAACTCTTTAAACCTACCCGTACCAATACTAAGCAAAGTTAAAATTTCGGGACGAAATTTCCTAAACGGTGGGAGAATGTGACAACCGGTCCCAAGGTCACTATTCTAAACCCTAATTTATTTGCATCATATCCCGTCTTATGAGTACTAATAATGGAAACAATTCAATTATATCAAGAATGTTAGAATCACTAATTTTTATTTGATCCATTTTCATGATTCTATGTGATTTATGTGAATTTAGTCATTTTAAGTCTTGCCTTTTTAGAAAATTCATGCCCGGGAATATTGATTAGCCACCCTAAGTAGAATATGCAATATTAATTGAAACAATTTAAAAATATGTGTGCACACACACACTTGAAGTTTTTGGACCTAGCATGCATTATCATGCATAAGACAAATCTACTAACTAAAAACTCTTACCCTTTTAAATACTACACTACAAAATAACACCATCTAATAATAATTTGATTAAAATTTTAATCTAAAAGGAGCTCCACAACAAGACAAAAACGGCCTCTTGAACCACCAATCACCACCTTTGTCTACTACCACACTCCACCACCCTCTCTTAACCACTCTCCTTTCATGCATTGCAAGACCACTCCCTCATTCTCTCCTTCTCTCTCTCTCAAACTCAGTTGCAGAAAAACACCCAAATTCTCTCAATTCCCTCTCCATTTTCAGCTCCAAAATCGCAAACAACAAGCTTGCAACAATCGGCCAGCAGCAAATCGCAAGAAAGGGACCTTTTGGTGATGTTTTGAAGCTTGGAACGTGTAAAGCTTGAGGTTCCAGGTTTGTTCGAGCTTCTCCAGCCTCATCCAATAAGATTTCAACCATCCACGACATTCTACACCTTCTAAACCGTGAGATACACCAAGTGTAAGCTCACTATGTCCGGTTTTGGTCATTTCTTAAGCTTGCCTTCATTTTTCACCTAAAAACCTATCTTCTTCTTGTTGTAGCAGAAACATCTCACCCTCACTTTGTTCTTGAGGAGTTCCCACGTTCTTGATAATGCTCATTCTAAGGGGTAGAACCCGATTTACCACTTGAAAACCCTCTTTTTGGTGTTTTTGGCACCATTTACTTGTGTATCTTGCAACCCATCAAAATAAAACGTCTAACTTGCATATTAATGGGTTTTAAGACTACTAAAAACCTGTTTTTAAAGTCTCAAATACTAAATACCACCTACATGTGGTAAAAACATGCATTACACCTTGAACAATCCCTCTTTCTACTAGTAACAACATCTTTTAGATATTTCTTGAAAACCCTCTTAGACAAGGGTTATAACCTGCTCAAAAATGAGTTTTAGACACCCCAACAACCTTATTTTTAAGTTAGATGAAGTTTGATAATGAATAAACTAGAGTTACAATGATTTACACAAGTGTAATGATCGGTTATGGCATTTTCTATGAATTTGAAAGCTATGGATGTGTAGAACAACTAGGCAACGTGTTGGGACTGTTATTTCAGTAATTTTTTGTCCATATTAAGTGTAATACCATGGTTTGACCTCTGGAACTAAAGACATAATGTGTTTCGGCCCATTTTGGTCACTTTCGGGACCCGAAAAAGTGTTAAAATGACTTAAATATAGGAAAACATGGACTATGAACTTTTTAAAGAGAATTCCAGGTTCATTAAGGATTAATAAAGTGTTCTGGAGCTAATGGGAATTTTTAGTGGTCAAAAGATAATTTAAATGGATTTTAAGTGAAACCGGGTGTAAACCGAGAGGCGTTTTTAAGGAAAAATCTATGATAAATGGGTTAAATGTTATAACTTATAAAAATCATGACTTTCCAGTAGGTTAAAAGATAAAATAACCTCAAAAGTAAAATGGTTGGTCAAACAAGCTTTTAAAATGGTCAAACCCGACTAAAAACGCGTTTTAACGGTTTAAAAGTAAAAACGAACCTTTCCTCTTTTAGAGACAAATTTTTGTAATCTAAAAGGTTTGAACACTCATAAAAATTATTTTTAAAAAGTAGCTACTGGTCTTAGACTCAAAAAGGTGAAAACTTATAGATAACCATTTTAAACCGTTCGGTTTTACTGTAACCGGCAACGGTAAACGCGTAAATTACAAACCGAACCTATAAACTGAAAATTTGAGTATATATTCTTAAAATAAATTTATTTTAAGTTCTTGAAACTTATTTGTGGTTATAAAGGCCATCTAATACAAGAAACCAAACTTAAGGGTGGAAACTGTCAATTCTGAAACTTTAGGGGCTAAACTGTAAAATTTGGTTAAACTTCCTAATCTCCAATGAGCACTTAGGTTACTTTATTAGCATAATTATCATATATTCTGGACTTAGTAATGTAAAAACCATTAATTGTATGAGAAACCTTAACTTTTCATAAAAGGAAACTTTTGTACAAACTCTAATCGAATCAAAACCGAAACCGTCCATTTAAGTCTTAGGCACTATTGTTGCTCCTTAAATAGGTTTAGAGCAGTAGATAATCACTTAATATATTCATGTTAGGGTGCTAGACTTGAGATATTCCCGACACACGAAGAATTTCTTTTTGCTGGATATCAAAGGTGAGTTCTCGTGTTCCCCTTTTTACTTTGGTTTTGGGGATGATGCATGCTCTTTTAAACTGAAACTTTCATATTGTGCTTTATTTGATGCTTGTATGTGGGACTTTTGGATACCTGCTGATACTTTTGTCATGATCATTAATTCTTTTGTGAACCGTTTGCTTTATGTGAATAGATCTATTTGGGGAATCCCCCACGCACAGTGGCTCCCGCTATAGGGAGGTACCCCACTGAGATCCTGACGGGTCGTTTGTGGCATGTAACAGGATTTGAATAAGATACTATGGTGAACCATCCTAGCAGGAATGGTTCACTGTTCTTAGGCTTGGTTCTTTCCTACGGGAATATCCGGTTAAACACAAGTTTAGAAGAGGCCAATCGGGGACCAAGTGCTGGGTTGATTGTGATACCCCACGATGACTGATACTAAAAATGATGTTTTTGAAATCAAATGAGATTTTCATAAACTTTCACACTTGACTCTAAAACCTTTATTGTGGACTTTAAGAGTTCCTTTTATTGTTTTGAAACTTTAAGCACCTGAATTCACCAACTTTTTAGTTGACACTCTTTTATTTTAAGTATGTTTCAGGTATCCCGTGAAGACTCTTAGCTTATGGACGACTTAGACTCAATCCCGAGACCATGGCATTGTTTGTGTGTGACTAATTTGTGACTTTAACAATTTGATACAATGACTATTTAATTTATGTTGAACATGTAAATATTTAGGGCTGGATCTGTTTCCAGCCCGGTGTCTTTTGAAACCTTGAAATGCCATGTGATGTTCTCTTCCTTTGAGCTCTTATATTGGTTTGTTTCCGCTGCCATGTAAGTTGTTGCTAATCTGTGACGTCCCACCCTACCTGGTCCTGGGGGTGTGACAAAAATCACTGAAATTTGCCTAAGTGTTCAGGCGTTTGAGAACTGTTTAGGCGTTTCTCAGCTGTTCAGACTTTTTAACCCTAGGCGTATTACTACTGTGTGGGCGTATAACCACTGTGTGGAAGTTTCACTTGTTTGGGAATATAACCACTGTGTGGAAGTATAACTACTGTTTGGTCGTATAACCACTGTGCGAGAGTTTCAACTGTGAAGGCGTTTCACTACTGTTTGGGAGTTCTAACACTTGTGTTAGAAATTTTCTAAGGCAATCCCTTAGACTTAACAGCTGTTGAGGCTTTTGATCACTGTTGGGGCGTTTCTTACTGTTGAGACTTATCACCACGTACTGTTCAGACTCATCTTCATTGACACTTAGAAATTTTTTTAAAAAAATTCAAAAATCCAAAAAAAAATATTTTTTAAGTCTTTTCTTAATTCAAAAGCTTAGAAAAACAAAAAAAAATATAAGAATGGTGAAATCAGAAGATTCTGAAAACAGAGTTCCAAAACTTTAAAATAGAGCTGATTTCAAAAACTGGTCTCTTAGGCTGAAACATCACTTGAATTCCATAGACACTGATCTATGGAAATCAATTGAAAAAGGACCTTATAACCCTATTATCACTGATGGACCAGACAAAGGATTTGTGTACTCTAAAGATTCACAAGAGCCTTATCCAGAAGATAATCTTCATGGTGATGATCTAAAGAAGGTGAAGAATGACATCAAAGCTTATTCTCTCATGTGTAAAGGACTACCATTGGAAGTTCTTTCAAGGCTTGAAAACTATCAAACTGGATATACAATGTATAAAGCCTTGAAGGTTATATGTGAAGGAGGGAAGGAAATTCAAGACCTTAAGAAACAGAAACTTAAACGGCAACTTGAATTATTTGAGCATATCTCAGAGAAACTATTAATCAAATGATGAACAGGTTTGTGCAATTAACTACAGAAATGTCTACCTTGGGAATCAAGAATGATCTTAAGGATCTAAACAATAGACTTCTGAATGCACTACCATCATCTTGGAAACAAACTGTTACTTTGTTGAAACATACTGAAAAGTTTCCAATGGATCTTGACCTTCTCATTGCTAAGATTGAGTCTGTAGAGATTGATGAGAGTTCAAGAAACAATGATAGACATGCATCAACATCTCAGTATAAGTATGTTGCTTCTCCAGCAAATACAGTAGAGAATGCATTTCTGGCTAAAGATCAATCAACTCCTGAAGATCAAGGTGATCTGTTTGTGGGAGCAGGATTCTTCACTAGTACACCTGCTTACTTTTCTCAACCACAATAACAGTCTTCTCCTAAAGCTCAAATGTCTAAACCTCAAACTGATATGCCATCCTCAAACTCACCCAATCCCAGCAAAGTAAAGGATGTAATTAATATTCTTTTACAAGATGAAGAGTCAAAAACTGCTAACAGGACACAAAATCTATTTGAGATGGATACTGATGATGTAGAAGAAATGGATCTTAACTGGCAAATGGTCATGATAGCTTACAGGACACAAAAGCACTCATATGCTAACAGAAATTACAAACCCAGTGCAAACAAAACTGTTGGGTTTGATAAATCAAAATAAAGATGCTTTAACTGTAATAGCTATGGTCACTTTTCAAGAGAATGTAAAGCTCCAAGGAAGCAAGAAGGAAACAGTCAGGGTAGTTCAAGCAGTCAAAAATATCAACATCAGGCTAACAAGATATTTCAAAAGCAATACCAAAGCCTACCAATGCCAGAACTCAAAGAAGAGAAGAATAGTGAGGAACAAAAGAAGGCACTGGTTGTAAACATCAAAGATGGTTATGACTGGAGTACATATGCAGAACAATTTATTGCAGATCTCACTTCAAGCCTGGCTTTAGTTGCTGAACATAATGAAGAAGACTGGTCTGAGGAGAATGATCCAAAGAAAGATGATGATTCTGATCAAGAGGATGATTATGACTGGAGCGACAAATCAGATCCAAAAGAAAGTACTGAAGAAGTTGCTCTTATGGCACAATCTGAACAACCAAAGGTTGTTAACTCATCTTCTGATACTGAATCTGCTCATTCTTATCTAGAAATTCCAGTAGAAGTAAGAGAGAAAATGTGCACTAAAGCATGTTTTGAACAGGTTGAACATTATAGATCATACTCATTCAAAATATGTGATAAACTCAAACAAGAAGAATTAAAGCACAACAAGCTAAAATCAGATCATAAAATTGCTGATGACAAGATCATATCTCTTCAAGCTTCTTTGAACAAAACGCTTAAAGAACTTGAACTTGTCAAGAAACAACTTGAAGAGATGAACAAAACACGTGAACAAGAAAAATTGGCACATGCAGCAACTCAAATAGATTTAGCCAAAGTTAAAAGCTCAAAGAAAATTGTTGAGCAACAGATGAATGCAAGAAATGACAAAGATAAAACAGGATTAGGATTCACACATGAACCTATGCCTAAATCAATTTCAAACACATTACCATAGAATTTCAATACTCATGATCATTCACCAGAAAACAAAGCTAAACTTAAAGAATTTCAAGATCAAAAGAACTTTAAATAGAAAAATGTTGAAGTTTATGAAGAAACTGACTTAGAAAAGATAAAAAATAGTCATCCAATCAAAGTCAAATCTTATGAACCTCAACAAATGCAAAAGAAGTTGTTTGTACCAAAAAGTGAAACTGTTATTGAACAGAATGAACAAAAGAGTGAAAAATCTACTGATGTCAATAACAAACTGAAAGCAAAATGTGAAGAGGTTAAAACAGATAATACTTTTTCTTATGATTCAAGTTCAAATGAACTAAAAGAAAATAACGAGTGTCAAAAAGAATCTTCTAAAGATTCAATTAAAACTCAAATCAAGAAAACATCATCAAGTTTAAGAAATCAAAGAAGAAGACAAGCTGCAAAAGCTAAGAAAGCTAAATCAATCAATCAGTCACAGAACAATACTAAAATTAAACCTGTGAAGTTTGTATCAGCAGGAACTTTTGACATGAACACAATCACAAAAATGACATCTAAACCAAAGATCAAATCTAACTCTAATCTGAAAACAAGTTCAGGTCCTAAGACTTCCGCTGTGCATAAAAGATTTGAATCTAAGGAGTCAAAGAATTGTGGGTAAGTCCAAAAGAAAAATCCTAAAAATCAAATGACCAAATTCACACCAAAGAAACAACAGATTAATCTGCCTAACCCGAAATTAAACAAGAATCAAATGTTGCTTCTACTTCAAGGGTTAACAAAATGTTGTTTAAACATTCTAGAAAATATTATGATATCTGTGACATGTATAATCATGACATTTCAGAATGTTACTTTAACAAGTATTGCCATATATGTGATATGACAAATCACACAACAGCTGATTATTACTTCAACAAATACTGTGCTTTGTGTGATGAAAGAAACCATAATACAAATGATTGCTACTTTAGAAAGAACTCTTCAAGGAAGGATTTTGGAAATCAAGGATTTGTAAACCTATAATTTAAAAGAAATCATAATATTGGGTTTAAATATTCACAACAACAACAACCTTCCTTGGGTTTGAGATCTTTTAAAAGAAACAATTCAGATTATGATAATCAATATTTTGTCAAATCACAGCAATACAATCAAGGAAAGTTTATTCCACGATCATTGAGAATAAAAAATGGAACATTCTCAAATGCTTCATATAATGAATCAAAATCTCTTGATGATGATCTTGAAAACAGATACAATGTTTTGAGAACAAAACAACAAAGAGATAATCAACATGTTTTCCAATGAGGATTTGAAAATCCAAAATTTTCAAAGAAACCTGATGTCAACCAACTTCATTTTGAACAGTTTACAATTGTTGATAAAATTCGCAAGCCCAAGACCATCTCGGCTTGGGTTACTAACTCTTCTTAAACTATTTTTGAATGCAGGTACGCCCGCGGAGACCAATAAACTCATGGTATGTTGACAGTGGGTGTGGCCGGCATATGACAGGCAATCAAGCCTTGTTACAAGATTTTCAGTTAAAAGATGGAACACACGTTGCTTTTGGAGGTGATGCAGGTGGAAGGATAACAGGAGACGGAACAGTGTCAAATGGGATTATCAGTTTTGATAAAGTCAACTTTTGTTCACAGTTGAACTTTAATCTATTAAGTGTTTCCTAAATTTGTGACAAATCTTATTCTGTTCTTTTTGATGATTCTCACTGTTATGTCTTGAAACCAAGATTTTAGATTAGCAATGACTGGGTAATAGTTAAAGCTGCACGGGGCAGAGATGTATACAAACTGGATATGTCTCAAGTGGATCATGCAATAGAAACAACTTGCCTGATTGCTAAAGCATCAAATGATGAAAGCCAGCTTTGGCATAGACGACTCGGTCATTCAAACTTCAAAAACATGAACAAGCTTGTAGCAGGAAATCATGTTATTGGATTTCCTTCCAAGAAGTTTTCAACAACTGATCATTGCTCAGCATTTCTGAAGGGAAAGCAACATAGAGCGTCTTATAAGTCCAAGCTGATAAACTCAAATACCAAGCCACTCCAGATGTTACATATGGACCTTTTTAGACGAACTAATGTTAGGAGTATTGGTCAAAAATCATACTGTTTAGTTATCATAGATGACTATAAAAGATTTTCATGGGTTTTCTTTCTTCAAGCTTAATTCAAAACTGCAATCTTCTAAAAGAATTTATTAATAAAGTTGAAAATCAGCTTGAACAAAAAGTGAAAATAATAAGAAGTGATAATGGTACGGAATTTAAAAATGCTAACATTGATTTGTTTTGTGCATAAAAAGGGATAGTTCATCAGTTCAGTGCTCCCAGAATTCCACAACAAAATGGAGTTACTGAAAGGAAGAACAGAACTCTGATTGAAGCTGACCGGTCCATATTAGCTAATGCCAAAATTCCTATCACTTTCTGGGATGAAGCAATATCCACAACATATTTTGTTCAGAATAGAATCTTGCTTGTGAAAGATAAAAAGAAAACTCCATATGAGTTAATGTTTAACAAGAAACCAAACATAAATTTTCTAAAATCATTTGGTTGTCCAGTTATGATTCTTAACTCAAGTGATCATTTAGGAAAATTTGAAGAAAAAGCTGATAATGGATTTTTCGTTGGATATTCATCTGTTTCCAAAGCCTATCGAGTTTATAACTCTAGGACAAACACTATTAATGAAACATTCAACGTTAAATTTCTGGAAAATTCTTTTCCATCAGTTTAAAATGGTCCTGCATGGTTATTTGATATAGATTCTTTGTCAAACTCATTTCAACTTAACTTGTTTAATCAATCTGATAATTTTACAGGTAAGAAGAACTCAATAGGAGATCTTGGATCTTTCAGTGATGAATCAGATTCTGATGATTCAGATGATGCTCGCCCAGATTATCCATTCTTCTCATTTGTCAAGGATTCAACAATACAAATCAATGACAATGTTCATGCTACTTCAGCTTCAGATCATTCAATTTCAGCAGATCAAGAAGCATCACAACCTCTTTCTAATGATGGTATAGAAATTGGACAACCTGAGTCTGGCACATCTTCTATCTCTGGAGATGCAATTGATCATAGTAATCTTGATTACTTTCTCAATTCACCGACTCAAGTTCCAAATTTCACTCCACATTCTTCTACCTTATTGCAACAGCTCTCCAATCTGAACCAAACAAATCTGGATGTTAATGTTCAAGGAACTGAGATACCGACATCTCGTATCCACAGGAACCATCCAACATCACAGATTATTGGTCCTCTGCATGAAAGAACTACTAGGAGTAAATCTGAACATGAAAATGTTTGTTTATACTCTTATTTTCTTTCACAGATTGCTCCTAAAAACATCATCGAGGCGTTACAGGACAATGGTTGGATTGAAGCAATGCAAGAAGAACTTCTTCAATTTCGCAAACAAGAAGTATGGAAGTTAGTGGAATTACCTAAAGGAGAAAATGCCATAGGCACTAAATGGTTGTTTAGAAACAAGACTGATGATCGTGGTATCGTAATCCGAAATTAAGCTAGACTTGTTGCACAAGGATACACACAGGAAGAAGGAATTGACTATGATGAAGTATTTGCTCCAGTTGCAAGACTCGAATCCATTCGTGTTTTCCTGGCTTATGCATCATTCATGAAATTCAAGGTGTATCAAATGGACGTCAAAGGTGCATTCTTGTATGGTCCAATCACTGATGATGTCTATGTGAAGCAACCTCCGGGCTTTGAGGATGCAGAATTTCCACATCGGGTGTATAAGCTGAGTAAAACTTTGTATGGCCTACATCAAGCTCCTAGAATTTGGTATGAAACATTATCTCAACACTTAATCCAACATGGATACACAAGGGGGAAAATCGATCCTACTTTATTCATAAAGAAGGATAATGATGATCTCTTATGTGTGCAAGTTGTTGGTACACATGTCCCCAGTTCTAGTCTAGTGAGCTTAAATGTAATAGAACTTCTCCTTGTAACACATATGTAACGTTGATCGATATAATGAGAATCTCTTCTATATATGTCTGTCGGTTGTGTAATGTTATATCTATTTATATTATTTGATGTTACACGCATATAGGACCATGTTATAAAGGTTTACAGTTGTTAGACATAGTTCTGAATCGTTAAAGGTTCAAGAATATGTTTAACTAAGTATCATGATTCAGTCGCACGACTGGACCATGCGAATGGTCCAATCGCATGACTGAACCAGATGATTGAGTCAATCGCACGATTGAGTCATAAGACTGACTCAATCGTACGAATGAACCAATCGTATGATTCAGTCGCACGACTGAGCCAGTTGCTTGGCTCAGTCGTACGAATGAGAGCTGTAACCTATAAATACCACTTAATTCGTGGAAAAAAGGAACACTTCGAATACTTGCAACCCTAGTCGACCCAGAGCGTCCTGTTTGTCCATTCCAAGTTCATAGAACGTCTCTGATCATTCCTAGTCTGTTCTTAACGTTTTCTAATCGTTAGGTTTGATCTTGTTAACGTTCTCCCTGATTGGATCGCCAATCAAATAGGATTCCGTACTATTTGATCCGGTTTAACGAAGAATCAGTTAGTAATCCGTACGTACACGGTTCTAACAAGTGGTATCAGAGCCTTGGCTCTTGATTCTTCGTTGATTCAATCAAGTTTTATTAAAGTCAACATTTTTACGCGGAAAGATCTAATCTTTCTACTAAAAATCAAGTTTTTACGTGTGCATGGTTTGCAAAATCAATATTTTTCGACTTACAGCCGTCTAGGGTGTCAAAACTTGCGTTTTAGGTCAAAAGTTGCGAAAAACCTCGATTTCAGCAGTCTCAGTCGCACGATTATCTCAATCGTATGACTGAAGTCCAGTCGCCTGTTCATTTGCCCGATTGAGTCAGTCGCCTAGTCCAATCGACTGATTGAGTCAATCGCCCAGCTTAATCGCCCAGTTGAGTCAGTCGGTCTGTTCAGTCACCCAAGTGTCTCAGTCGCCTGTTCAATCGCACGGTTGAGTCCAATCGCATACTGTTTGTGTTAATCGCATCCCAGTCGTACTTCCCAATCGTATTAACAATTTGTTTTCATGTTTAAGTTAACATTCATTATGGACTCCGAAAATTTCACGTTCTCAACAGGGAAAGACTCAAGGATCTAGAACTTACTGCTACTGGAGAATGAGATTGGTAACCATAATAAACCACCTAAGCTTCTGTTAATTGATGAGTTCCCACAGTGGAAGCAGAGGTTTGAGATTCATCTCAATGGCGTGGATACTAATCTTTGGAACGCTATTGAAACTGGTTACACAATGCCAGTTGGTGCTGATGGTATACCCTTACTGTTGAGTGGACTGACTGATGCTCAAAAGATTGCCTACAATTTTGAAAAGAAAGCTTACGTGATGCTCACTCAGTCTATTCCGAAAGAGATCTTCCATCAGTATTCTGAGCATAAACAAAGTAAGAAATTCTGGAAAGCTCTCGAGAAAAGATATGAAGGGAGCTCAACTCTGAAGTCATTGAAGGCCAAAGCACTTAAGAAAGAATTTGATAATTTTTCTGCTATTGGGAATGAGAGTTTGGACGACATAATTGACCGCTTCTATCATCTGATGAGTGAACTTCACACTCATGGGGTAACCACATCTAAAGAAGAAAAGGTCTCCAGTTTGGCTGATGGACTTCCAGAAAAGTGGGATTCGTTTATTTCCACCTTGAGATACAATTCAGTTGTTGAGACATTGGATATAAATGACTTTATCCTGAAACTACGAGAGGAAGAAGTCAGACACAAGTACAAGGCAAAGAAGGGTTCTTATGCTTAGGATCCTACACTCTACAATGTTACTCCTTCTTCTACTTCTACTTCCAAAACTTCCAGCGCTCCTCTGCAGACTGCTTTTGTGTCAAATGCATCTCCATCTTCTGATCAAGGCTCATCATCTGCTAGTGAGTCACATGGTGCATCTGGGGTTCTACAAAGTTCAACAGTTACTCAATCTACAAAGTTGATGACTGAAAATCTGGGAAAAGTAACTGTGGAAGTTGCAAAGGAACATATGGATCTTCTTGCTGCAGTAGTTCACTCTTATGATGGGTTAGTGGCTGGTAAGATTAGAAACTGCCACCTAGCTGATGAAGACTACGAGCAGGTTGATGAGAACGAGCTGGAACGTATGGATATTATGTGGGCTCTTGCAAGTGCTGTGCGAAGAGCTAAAAAGTTTGTGAAGAAAACAAGACCGAATCTTATGGCTACAAAAGATATTACCTTTGGTTTTGACAAGTCCAAAGTCACGTGCTTCAACTGTGGAGAAAAGGGCCACTTCAAGAGGGAATGTGTAAAGCCTAAGAAGACTGGAAGCGGAAATCCATTCTCCTCGTTCAACAGGCAAGATAAGGATAAGAAGACAGCTCCAAAGGTAGTGAGTCGAAGGCTATGGTTGCTCAAGGCGATGAAGGACAGGATTGGTCCTTCCGATTCTTATCTGACGGTGAAGCCAACATAGCATCTGTTGAAGACTTAAATGAAGACTCAGCGAGTGAGGGGGAGAGCTCAGCTGAGATTGATACTGCTGATTTGGAAGAGACTTTTGCTGCTGTTGATGAAATTGTGAAGAATGAGCTGAATGCTGAATCTGAAGCATAACCAGCATCTCAGAATGCTTTCATGGCTGGAACGTCCTCATCTGCACAGGTAGAATCGAAAGACGAACTCTTTGCTAGACATGCTTGTGTTGATTGTGAAAATTTAGGGAAAGCATTGACTTAAAATTTGCTAGGTTACTAGATCACAATGATAACTTAGTAAATGACCTAAAATTGTGCACAGAGGCTAGCAAAGTGTTAAAACAAAATGAGAGCAGCTATAAGGAAAAGGTTGAAGCATTAAAGAAACAATTAAAAGAGACTGAAGTTGTTGCACTCAACCAAGAGAATGATATTAAATTCTATTTAAAGGCCATTGAAGAAACAAAAAAGGATAAAGCAATTTTACAACTTGAAAATGAATCTTTAGAACAAAAACTTTATAGTCTTGCGAGCTCATCGCATATTTTGAAAAACTTGGTTAAAGAGCGCAACAACGGGGAAGGTTTGGGATACAAAGTTGTGCCTCCACCACATGAGATCCTCTTGAACACCAAACAATGTCCAATTAATGATAACCCCATAAAGGATCATGTGGTGACAACTCCTCTGGTCATCGATCCGGACACAGCAGTTAACTCTGCCCCTCCGGTTTCTGACCAGAAAGCATCATCCTCACGCACAACTGGCACACTAGTCACTGGAAACCGGGTGGACGAGAATGTTCAAGCATCCCTTGGGTTGGGTCAAAAACCGACTACCACACAACCTAAGATTTCCAAAACCACTCAATCTAAATCAGTGAAACAAGATACCCACCATCTTCCAAGACAAAACACACATAATGTTAAATAAGTTAAATTTGTCAAGGGAGGTGAGTGTCTTAAAAGTGAGAACAAAAAGAAAGAACCTGAAGTTTACTCACCGCCCCACAAGAGATCTTCTAGCCCTGATGAATGGAGGTCCTGCTATACTTGTAGACAGCGCGATCATATTTCTACAAACTGTCCTCGCTATCAGACTCCAAGAATTAGGGTTGAGCTAAACAACGAAGTTAATCTAGATTCAAAACAGCGATCTAAGACTCCTGTTAGATCAAATAACACCTATGAGGTCTAAAACACCTTCTAGGTCATTTTCGTCTCCTCCACGCCAAAGGCAACACAGACAAGTCACTGACAAGTATGTGATGCCAGCGGCAAAACCTGTTTCTGAATCTAAACCATATGCTCAAACTGTAAATCAGTCTAAGGTTTACCACAAACAATCCTTTCACAAGGATGGTTTGTGGAAAGCCAAAACAACTTATGTGACTGATGGAAAGGACAAGTTGAAAGTTGATATTCAACCCACTGATAAAGGACAGTGGGTCGAGTTCATGATGGTTGATGCCTCCAGGAAACCCAAGCCAGTCAAGGCTTGGGTCCCCCTCCTTAACTGATTATTTTCTCTTATGTGCAGGTTGTTCGCTATAGTGTGTCTACAAATACATGGGTAGTAGATAGCGGAGCTTCCAGGCACATGATGAGAAACAAGTCTCTCCTTTTCAATGTCAAACAAATTAAAGGGGGACACGTTTCCTTTGCTGGTAACAAAGGAGGATACATTACTGCTCAAGGCGAAGTAGGTAATGCGAAGGTAAGATTCGACAAAGTCAATTTTGTTCACCAATTAGAAAACAATCTGCTTTCAGTGTCTCAGATATGTGACAAGGGCTTCAAAGTGATGTTTGACAATCGCAAGTGTTACATACTGAAGAAAGAGATGGAAATTCTAGAGGAGCAGGTCTTAATGTCAGCATCCAGGTACAATGATCTATATGTATTGGATATGTCTAATGCTTCTTCCTCTGATTCTACAGTTCAGTGTTTCTTATCCAAAGCAACAGAGAAAGAATCCATCTCATGGCACAGAAGAATGGGACACATTAATCACAGGAAGATGAATCATCTGATTCATAACAACTTAGTTGAAGGAGTTACTGTCAAGAACTTCCAACTTCCTGATTTTTGTGTCTCGTGCAAGAATGGATAGCAGACCAGGAAGTCTCACAAGACCAAGCACGTCAATTCTATCGAGATGCCCCTGGAGCTACTACACATGGATCTTTTCGGTCCAGTCAGCACGTAGAGTATCGCTGGAGAATCGTACTGTTTCGTAGTCACTGATGACTACTCACGATTCTTGTGGGTGATGTTTCTGAAAGCAAAATCAGAAACCTTTGACTCATTCAAAGTGCTGGTCACCACTCTTGAATCACTTTACAAGCTGAAGGTTAGGAAAATTCGCTCAGACAATGGAACCGAGTTTAAGAATCAGTGGATGGATGCTTTCTGCAAAGAAAAGGGAATTATTCATCAATACACCTCTGCATACACACCACAGATGAATGGAGTTGCTGAGCAAAAGAACAGGAGCTTGATCGAGACAGCCAGGACCATGTTGGCAGACTCAAAACTGCCAGTGCAGTTTGCAAATGCATGCTACACACTCAATCGCGTGTCCGTAGTGAAGAGGCACGGGAAGACGTGCTATGAGTTACTATAGAAGCGTAAGCCTAACCTGGAGTATCTGGAACCTTTCGGTGCTCCTTGTACACTTCTGAAGAAAACTCAAGAGGGTAAGTTCAATGAAAAGGCAGATCAGGGGATCTTTCTGGGATACAGCATACCCGACAAACGAGTTTACAACAACTCTACTCGTCAGGTAGAAGTATGGTTTAATGTCGACGTTCAACGTTTCACCATCCCCCCTGCTGGAAAAGGTCCATCATCATTCTTTGACTACAATGACTTTTTCAAATCCTTCAATCTTCCTCAGATTGATTTAGATGATGATATTGCTACTCAGATGATGCACGATGTTCTAAACTCACCGAATCTGGATACTAGCAATGCAACACCAGCAAGTGGTTCATCAGGATCTGGCATAGCTGATCGGGATGATACTGAGGACTCATCAGTTGATGAAGAAGCAACTGAAACCAGCAATGCACCAAATGTTGATCAAGAAGGAAGCTCTTCAGCCACTGAACCTGCATCTGGAACTACAGATACTGAACCTCCAGTCATAATTATGGATTCTGAAGTTGTTGTTCCTACAACTCCCAGGACTAGGATCAGTACAAATCATCCTCCGGATGCTATCATTGGTGATCTTCACTCCGGCGTGCAGACAAGAAATCAACTGTATACTGCTGATTACGCTGAAGTTATGGAAAAGGGCTATGTGAATGACGGGGCTTACAGTTGTTTTGTTTCTCAAATTGAACCTAAACACATAAGCGACGCCCTTAACGATGAAGCCTGGGTCAATGCTATGCAAGAGGAGTTGCTACAGTTAAAGAAACTTGGAGTGTGGACTCTCGTTGACTGACCCAGAGGAGTGAAAGTAATTGGTACCAAATGGGTACTAAATTGCAAGAAGGATGACCAGGGTGTTGTTATCAGAAACAAGGCACGATTGGTTATTCAGGGCTTCAGACAAGTCGAAGGAGTCGATTACAATGAAGTCTTTACCCTAGTAGCTAGAATGGAAGCTATCCGCATCTTTCTAGCCTACGCCTCTTACATGAAGATCAAAGTCTATCAACTAGATGTTAAGAGTGCATTCTTGCATGGAGAAATCTGTGAAGAGGTCTATGTCAGTCAACCCGAAGGATTCGAAGATCCTTATCATCAGGACAGAGTCTACAAGCTAGACAAGGCTCTGTATGGGCTACATCAGGCTCCTCGAGCTTGGTATGAAAAGCTCTCCACCCATCTGTTGAAGCACGGCTTTCGCAGGGGTGTGATTGACTGTACATTGTTCATTGAAGAAAAGGATGGTGATTTGCTTATGGTGCAGATCTATGTGGATGACATCATCTTCGGTTCCAGAAACGAAGAGTTGTGTAAAGAATTCGAATCTGTGATGAAGGCAGAGTTTGATATGAACGCCATGGGAGAAATGAAGTTCTTCCTAGGATTACAGGTGGATCAAACCCCTACCGGCATCTTTCTGCATCAGACTAAGTATGTAGGTGACATTCTTAGTTGCTTTGATATGGAAAATATCAGTGCTGCCGGTACCCCACTCGCCACAAATCATGATGTGGCTCCTGATGAGAATGGGGATTTGGTAGATGCCACCATGTATGGTGGGATGATCGGATCTCTTATGCACCTCACTGCTTCGTGTCCAGATATCATGTATGCCACATGTTTATGTTCTCGATATCAAGCGAAACCCAAAGTAAACCATCTGATTGGAGTTAAGAGGATTTTTTGTTATCTGAAGGGTACTACAACACTGGGGCTGTGGTATCCTCATGATGATAACTTTGAGCTAACGTCGTATAGTGACTCGGATTATGGAGGCTGCAAAACGAATTACAAGTCTACGTCAGCAGGATGTCAATTTTTCGAGAGAAGATTGGTAACTTGGCAGTGCAAGAAGCAGACATCAGTTGCTCTATCTACCTGTGAAGCTGAATATGTTACCGCCGCCAGCTGCTGCTCTCAAATCATTTGGATACAACAGAAAATGCGGGACTACGGTTTGCATTTCACTTCTACTCCTATATTTGTTGATAATTCGGATGCAATTGTAGTAACTAAAAATCCGGTCCAACATCCTATGACCAAACACATAGGCATCAAGTACCACTTCATATGCGACTGCTTTGAAAAACATTTAATTGATGTGGTCAAAATTAACACGGATTTTCAACGCGCTGACCTCTACACCAAACCATTTGATAAACCAAGATTTTTCTATCTGCTAGAGGTCAACGTGGTTAAAAAGAAAAGTGATGTTAATTAAATGTTAATTAAATGTTAATTAAAGGTGACTCGATAGAATTGGAAAGTGATAGTACACAGGCATCGAGTTACTTGGAACACCAAAATAATTTTCTGTTCAGCAATGTTAATTAAAGGTGCCTCGATAGAATTGGAAAGTGATAGTACACAGGCATCGAGTTACTTAGAACCCCAAAATGATTTTCTGTTCAGCAATGTTAATTGAATCACTGAAAATTTATAAATCAGAGAAGTCTAAGTCTAACAAAATGGGAAAATGATAGTACATTTGATTGGTACTGTAACCACTCGGAGAAAAGTGATGTTAATTAAAGTGATGTTAATTAAATGTTAATTAAACGTTAATTAAAGGTGACTCGATAGAATTGGAAAGTAATAGTACACAGGCATCGAGTTACTTGGAACACCAAAATGATTTTCTGTTCAGCAATGTTAATTAAATCACTGAAAATTTATAAATCAGAGAAGTCTAAGTCTAACAAAATGGGAAAATGATAGTACGTTTGATTGGTACTGTAACCACTCGGAGAAAGTAGATCTAGGGTTATGCAAGTGCACCATACGATGTGTCAGTAGATTCAACACAATAGATCAGTAGACATCATCAGTGAATTGGCTTAAACTAAAATAATTCAACAAGTTGTGGGTTTTCATGGTATCCATGGTTTGCACAATCAATCAATTTCCAATAAGGGGCGAGGAGCAAGTAAATGCCACAAATGTGAGCAAAGACCAGAAAAACAGAGCAAAAGATGACAAAAGTCATTGAAAAACAATGTATATTCAAATATACTGCTCCAAGAAGAAAAATAGGTATTTCGCCTCTCTGCTGTGCGATGGCACTGACCTGAGGCTTAGCATAACCTATTCGTTCTAAGAATTCATTGTTGTTTGCGCCTCTCTGCTGTGTGATGGCACTGACCTGAGGCTTAGCATCTCTTTGAAAATTCTTAGAACCAAATCTTCTAAGTCCCTAGACCGCTCAAAAATCTCCTGAGGAAGATTGATTACCATATACATGTGGAACAAACAAATATTTGTTGACCTAATTCATCTAATTAATTACTGATGTTTGTCAAAAATCTGTGTATGGATTTAAGTGGACAAGTATACTAACAATCGTCGTGACTGCATTGCCTGATGCTCAAAACAATGGGTGTTACTTATCATATCAAGCATGATTCCCAGTTAGTATATTTGTAGTCTTAGATCAGTAAAAACTATGATATATCATCATGCAAAGTAATGGTGTATATGCCTGTCTGATTCCATGTAATGGTGTATATGTCTGTCTGATTCCAAATGAGTCTGTCCTTGATATAATGTCAATGCTAATAGGCTACACTAACCTGCCCTAACAAAAATCACAAAAAGATGTCTATTTTGTTCGTACGTTTAAACTTTTCTAGTTAATTATATAGTGTGTCAGTGTCGGAATGTGCATATTGTTCTCTGTTAACATCACTAAATGAGCTTAACGTTTATCTAAACAAATTGTTTCTGAAAGGTGGATAAATGGATCATGTCTGAGGTGATTGGGTGGATAAATGGATCACGTCTGAGGTGATTGGTTGGATAAATGGATCATGTCTGAGATGATCGGGTGGATAAATGGATCACGTCTGAGGTGATCGGTTGGATAAATGGGTCATGTCTGAGGTGATGAGGTGGATAAATGGATCACATCTGAGGTGATCAATCTGTGGTATTAAAATATTCATGTCCGAAATCACCAAATTGTTCATAAAAGTCTTATCTACTGTTAAATGGAACTAAATGTCATATGGCAAGATGATTAAAATGTCACATGTATGGCCATTCGCACGACTGAATCATAAGTATGATCCAGTCGTCCGATTGGAACACACGATTGAGGTTCAAGTTGTACGAATGAACAGTGCGAATGAATCCAATCGCACGATTGGAGGTGACCGACTGTGACAGTCGTTTGGATGAACCTCAATCGCCTGATTGGAAAAGAGCGATTGGGTAAATCGCACGACTGAGACTCAGTCGCGCTACTGACCTCTACGACTAGGCTCAGTCGCATGAATGGCTTAAGAGACTAGGCTCAGTCGCCCGACTGGGATTTACCCTAGTATAAATACAGGTCGAATCAGCATCAGTCCCTCATTCACCCAAACCCCTTTATTTGCACGACCCAGACGAACCTCTGCCAAAATTTTGTTTGATCCATATCTTCATCTTCCTGTGTGTTTTAACGTTCAAGTGTACTTATACATGTAATGTGCGAGATGGTTCATCCATAACACCAATCAATGACGTCTTAAATCTCTCGAATTTCGACTAAACAGTACCCGAGAACATAATGAACTAATAGACTGTCCACACTAAGCTAAAAGTTCAAACAAGTCTTAAAATATGCTTAATCGGTCGTTTCTGAATGTAATGAGCCTAAGTTCGACGTTTAACATCAAGTAAAGCTCAAAACAAGAATTTGAATGGACAAACTGTCGAGTAGGAGACTGGACACAATGATGAACTTCAGTCGGCCGACTGAGAAGACCACTAGTCTCAGTCGCACGACTGAGATGGACAAATGGTTCAGTCGCACGACTAAGTCCATTTGCTTGACTTAGTCGCACGTTTGAACCCATTCGCACATATAAAGCTCAGTCGTCCTACTCAGTCGCATGACTTTGTTCATTCGTTTGCTAAATCGCACGACTTATCCAAGGTGTAAAGTTCATTGACTGCAATTTGCTATCTTCAACATGCACTAACGTTTACTTATATTGTGTGACAGATGGCAAGTCGATGGGTAATGAGCACGAAGCACAACAGCTGTGCTCATGTGGATTTGACATCCAGGAATGCAGCCGAGTTCTCCGGCATCATCACATTTTTGAGGAGATCGAAGATATTCCGAGCGATTTCTGCACAGTGTACACCATACAGGTCGATACAGCAGTCATTTTGAAAATCCGTGTTAATTTTGACCACATCAATTAAATGTTTTTCATAGCAGTCGCATATGAAGTCATGTTAATTTTTGACCACATCAATTTAATTAAATTTTCAGTGATTTAATTAACATTGCTGAATAGAAAATCACTTTGGTGTTCCAAGTAACTCGATGCCTGTGTACTATCACTTTCCAATTCTATCGAGTCACCTTTAATTAACATTGCTGAACAGAAAATCATTTTGGTGTTCCAAGTAACTCGATGCCTGTGTACTATCACTTTCCAATTCTATCGAGTCACCTTTAAGTAACATTTAATTAACATTTAATTAACATCACTTTTCTTATACTATTAGAAGCTCTATCTTTGGACAAGATATCAAGCTATCTGAGGAAGATATACGGACGGTATTGGAGCTTGGGGACGATGCAGAATACCCAACTAGACTGCATCCCCTTACTGTCCGAGGTTGTTTTATGAGGGCAAAGTACTCGGGGGATATCAACTCGGGTATGCTTAACAAAAGCAACTTGTGCCCCCAATTCAAGTACCCTGCCCATGTGCTTCTACGGTGTATAGCCTCAAGGAAGGGCGGTTTTTGATGAGCTGTCAGACCAGATGCAGAATGCATTCACTGCTCTGGTACTGAACTTCCCGTTCTGCTTTTCTAGGATGATCTTCACCTATTTGGTGGAGAACATCGAAGAAAAAGGAAAAGAGAGCTTCTGTATGTACCCGAGGTTCATCCAGATGATTATAGACCAGAAGCTCCCCCAGCTCCAGAAAGCTCAAGATGATGTTGTCATCCTGGAGATCATGGACGACTCTATTTGGGAAGGATGAAAGTCTATCAAGGGAAGCAGGTGAAACCCCCGGTAAATAGGTTATTTGGGCATCTGGCCCGAGATGATTTGTCACACCCGGAAATTTCGATTTGGAGTGTCATGCGACTGGAGCGTCCAATCGCATGGAAGACATGCAATTGCAGCTCAACCGCACGACTGGAGCTCAATCGTACGACTGGAGTGTTCAATCGCATAGAGCTTGGACGACTGAAGGTCCAATCGCATGGAGAACTTGGGCGACTGGACAATAGTATTTAAGGAAGAGAGTAGCTCTTACTCTCTTCCACACTCACGACATCAGCCACAGAGAGAGAGAAGAAGGAGACAGTTCGGTCCAAGCGGGTTCGTGAGCCAAAATCGACGTATAGCGGGTCAAATCGAAGCTCTAACCGAGGAGGCTACTAAGGTGAGTTCTAGGACCCCTCTTTTACATGTTTTTGAAGGATTTTGGGGCTGCAACACATCTGAAAACTATATTTTTGAGTTTTTGGGTGTTTAACCCATGTATGTATGAATGTGTATGTGTATAGTGTGTTTAGAGCGCAATTTTGGACGTGTATGTGCTTGAATGTCTTCATATTATGATTCCCTAAGGTTTAGGAGGGTTAATTTGGGCTTAAAATGAGTTTGGAAGGATTTGGAGGTCGTGAGTCACGACAGCAGTTCGCGATGAGCTACAGTCGCTGCCCAGTTAGGGCTAGGCGACTGAAGTGCCAATCGGCCGACTGAGGAACGACTGACGTTCAACCGCACGATTGAGGTCTAGTCGTACGACTGGGGATCCAATCGTATGAGAGTCAAGCGACTAAGGTCCAGTCGCATAAGGGTCCAGCCGCATGGTGACCCAGTCGTATGGGAGTCAAGGGACTGAGGTCCAGTCGCATAGATGTTCATCCGCATATGCTTAGTCGCATAGGTTCATTCGCATAGCTGTTCAATTGTACGACTGAGGGTTCAGTCGCATCGAGGCCATATGTATAGTGTTCAGTCGAATGATAGGGAGTCCATTCGTACGATTGGGGTGTTCATCTGCATGGGTGTTCATCCGCATTGGTCCAATCGCATAGCTGTTCAGTCGCATGAAGGTCATACGACTGGAGGGTGCCCAGTCGCCCAAGTAGGGCTGTTATGTATGAGAAGAGACGTAGTTCAATTACTGGCCTTCGGGAGAAGAGCATGGGTAGGAAGTGACGTGATAGCACCCGTAGGTACGTGTGTGATAACTATTGAGGCTTAGAAGTTAAGTGGGCATGATGATGATAGTGTTGCATGTATATGCTTGAGGTATGTATGTTAAGTATGATGTTGCCATAATAGATGGTGAATACTGATGATTTGTAAATGCCGATGTTCCTTGCTCCGATGTGTGTCTATCTTTCCGTATCTTTACGTGTATTGTTATGAACGAATAGAAAGTATTAATAACATAAAGTGAAAGATAATAAAAGAGGAATACGATGACTGAATGAATCATTAATGAATGAATGAAAACGTAAGAGACTTGCAAGCGAAGTGTACCAAAGTGCACGGCCCTAAATTCGTCAAGCTCAACCGCGTGAGGTTCAGCTAATCTTTAAGGGTGCACATAGAGGTTCCAGTCTAGTGACTGACCTTCGGTGTGGTACATGGTGTATAGTATGTTACCCACCTCGGTGGGGGTGTAGTTACCCACTTTGGTGGGGGTGTTGTTACCCACTTCGGTGGGGGTGTTGTTACCCGAGTTATGTATAACTTCGGGGGTGTGGCATAAAGCCAATCATAGTTATGAGGTGAGCGACTTTGTGTCACAACAGACTCGGATGGAGTTCAATCTCTGTGATTGACTCGTATGGGATCTTTGTCGCGTATCCCGGTGTTATGTCTGTCTACGGACATGAGTCGGGGGTTTGTGAGCAGGCCCCGGCACAGCATGAACTTTCGAGCATGAGTCTGGGATATTGCATGAGACAGGATCTAGTTGGATGAGTAGAGGATCGCATGCTCCGGTACTGTGTCAGTCTTCGGACATGAGTCGGGGGTTTGTGTAACAGGCCCCGGCACAGTATCAGTCTTCAGACATTAGTCGGGAGTAGTGCGTGAGAGTGAGATGAGATGAATGAGGAACGGATCGCGTGCTCTGGTACTGTGTCAGTCTTCGGACATGAGTTGGGGTTTTGTTAGTAGGCCCCGGTACAGTATCAGTCTTCGGACATGAGTCGGGAGTATCGCGTGAGTTGATGAATAAGAGAAATGAAAGAGTTAAGAAAGAACGTAAGAAACGAACGAAAGATAATGAACGTAATGAAAACTAAAGAATGGACGAATGATGATAATGAACAGAAGGAACATAGTGGTAACTCATGAAACGGGGTCCTTGCCACTCGACCTCAGTAATCATGGCTGTGTGCCATGAAGAGGGTAGAGTGCGACCGGACCTAGATAGAAGTGAAATATAGAGGATGTACGAAAGAAAGATAGAAACATACGAGTGAAAGAAAGAGTCTATGAACGAACATGAATGTTAATGGTGAACGGTACACGAACGAAAGCTAACGAATGAATGATGAAGATAATAATAATATTATCTACGTGTACGTATGTTGTGTGATCGTATGTATGTAAAGAAACGGTTTTAATGGAAAGAAAAGTATGTTTTTAATATAAAACTAGAACTCACTCAGCAACGCTGAGTTTGATGTGTTTCCAGTTGGCAGGTATGTTGCTGAGGATGGCACAGGGCGACTACTCAGTTGATGAGGCTGGCATCCATATTTTGACATGTTATTGTATTTTGGGAAGAAAACAAATGTTGTAAAGTTATGAAATGACATGTTTTAGTTATTAATGAAAATTTAAATTCCGCTGCAAAGTAAATGTACGTTTGAAATGTTTTTTATGTGCGATGAATGACTAACTGTGAGGTACCCGGGAACGGGGTCTTACAAGTTGGTATCAAAGCCAAAGTTTAAGTGAAATGGGTAAATTTTCATAATAAACCTAATCTTAAACTGAGAATGGGATGGAAAAGGGAAGGGATGCCAGACTGAGTAGCTGCGTGCCATCAGGTATTTTCTTAAAGTTAACGGGTATTGTATGCGCATGTTATCTATTTATGTGGTACTGTTAGATTTAGATGC
Source organism: Flaveria linearis (assembly GCA_024085815.1). Classification (NCBI taxonomy): domain Eukaryota; kingdom Viridiplantae; phylum Streptophyta; class Magnoliopsida; order Asterales; family Asteraceae; genus Flaveria; species Flaveria linearis. Next base: position 46,485,862 of record CM044013.1, read on the forward strand.
TAATATAGTCAGGATAGGTAATGCTCAGGGTATGAAAAGTAAGCTAAGTGGCTAATCACAACTGATCACTGTAATTAGGGACTTACTATACTTGACCTGAACTAAGCTATTTCCTTGAAAGACCATGTTGGTGTTTGAATCTATCAGTGTATTATAGAGGATGGCCGGTGGTAGGTCTTCTAAGGCTTCACGTGGTGGAGGTGGTGGCGGACATGGTGTTGAGCCACGGGTCACGAGAGGAAGGCCTAGAGTTGAAAAGGTGGTTCATGAATAACACGAGACTCCTCACCAGGAGGGAGCACACGAAAGCACCAATTTGAGAGCCTCGATGAGAGTGGCGGTTGTGGAAGAAGTACACCAGGTCATGCAGACGATCTTACCGTCTGTAGTGACTGAAGTGATAAAGGCTGTTAGGGATGAGGAGAGACAGGAAAGGGGTAGACCTTCGGGCCGAAGGAGACGGACGAAGACTGAAGCAGTTTTCTCCGATGAGGAGGAAGAGGAGGAGGAGCCTATGCCGGAGATGACACGAGGCTGTAACTACGGGGCATTTCAACGGTGCAAGCCCCCAACTTTTGATGGTAATGGCACTGCTGCTGCTGCTCACCGGTGGGTGAGGGAAATGGAAGCCGTGCTGAATATCAGCGAGTGCCGGGAGGATCAGAAAGTTAAGTTTGCCACTTATTCTTTCATGGACTCAGCTTTGTGCTGGTGGGACAATATAGTCCAAGCTGAGGGTAGTCAGGCTATCGGAAGGATGAGATGGTCAGAGTTGAAAAGGCTGGTGATCGAGGAGTTCTGTCCTCATCGTGAAATGGATAAAGTCAAAAGGGAGTTCCTGCAGTTGGAAGCGGGAACAATGACACATCAGCAGTACACCACCCAATTCAACGAGATGGCACGGCTGGTGCCGGATCAGGTGACGCCTCTTTCATGGAAAATCAAGAGGTATATTCAAGGCTTACCGATGGATATCCGTAGGCACCTGATCGCTGCTCGACCAAGCACGTTCAGGTCGACAGTTGATTTGGCGGGATGGTTGTATGACGAACGGGAGGCGATGACGATAACGGGTGAAGCGGAGGACCGAGCCTTTGTTAAGAAGGGGAAAGGAAGGCGAGATAGTGATGGTGGAATGGTGGCCGAAGGTAAGATGATGAGGATCGATGATCGGGAGAGGATAAGAAGGAAGGATGAGGTATGTAAGAAGTGTGGTAGAGGTCACAAAGGGGAGTGCAAATGGGGACTGAACATTTGCTTTCAGTGTGGAAAGGAAGGTCACAGGGCAAGGGATTGCCGTGTGGCTAAGTGCTACAATTGCGGTGAGACTGGACATCTGAGCAGGGATTGTAAGAAGTCAAAGGCAGGAAGCTCTGGTACGAGGAAGGAGAATAGAGGGTGAAGGCTACAGCTTTTGTCATGACCAAAGGGAGGTTAGAGCGGACGTCGACTTGGCGACAGGTACGTTTCTGATAATTTATGTTTGTGCTTTTATGCCTTGAATGTGATGCTAGTAGTAGTTCATTCCTACTGCCTTCTGTTGTGAGTTGCATGTGAGGAGAAGAAACATCGATGAGCCCTTCGATGTAGAGATTACTATTACTGGATTCACTAGGTTACCGGATGCCCTAGAGGATTGCGTGATGCAATTGAAAAAGCTGTGTCACCTATTGTCTAAGGAACAGTATCAGCCTGTGAATTGTTCATCGACAACAAAGTACGCATAGCAAACAAGAAGAATGGGAGATCGGAAGCAAAAGAGAAAGGATAAATTGGGTTTGGGTAACCAAATAAGCCGATTTACCTTTCTTGTCAGCTGTTGGGTTTGCCAGAGGGTCATTATTCATACTTAAAGAACATCAAACAAGGGTCTAGGGTAAGCAACAACTTTACACAAGTTGAAGGCCTTGTTCTTCAAGCACTAAAGCTGAAGGTTCCCAGTGATGCTCTGAAGCTCAATGATTATGACACCGAGCCTTTGCTCGAGTATTGTGATGTAGTAACTGTATTCTACATGGCATGTTTGGAGTCGTAAGTGCCGGTCAAATGAACATTGAACAGTATGCATGGGTTGCCGATGGCGATAGTTCAAGATAGACCAGAGGTCGAATGTTGATAAACGATGTAGAGCGATAGGATTCCAGGTGAGAGACTCGAAAAGAAAGGGGACAGTATTGCCCGCGAAGGTTTAAGGAACAACAGGTTTCAAGGACGAAACCCGTTTAAGGGGGGTGGACTTGTAACACCCGGAAATTTCGATTTGGTGTGTCATGCGACTAGAGCGTCCAATCGCATGGAAGACATGCGATTGAAGCTCAACCGCACGACTGGAGCTCAATCGTACGACTGGAGTGTTCAATCGCATAGAGCTTGGACGACTGAAGGTCCAATCGCATGGAGAACTCGGGCGACTGGACAATAGTATTTAATGAAGAGAGCAGCTCTTACTCTCTTCCACACTCACGACATCAGCCAAGAGAGAGAGAAGAAGGAGACAGTTCGGTCAAAGCTGGTTCCTGAGCCAAAATCGACGTATAGCGGGTCAAATCGAAGCTCTAACCGAGGAGGCTACTAAGGTGAGTTCTAGGACCCCTCTTTTACATGTTTTTGAAGGATTTTGGGGCTGGAACACATCTTAAAACTATGTTTTTGAGTTTTTGGGTGTTTAACCCGTGTATGTAAGAATGTGTATGTGTATAGTGTGTTTAGAGCGCGATTTCGGACGTGTATGTGCTTGAATGTCTTCGTAGTATGATTCCCTAAGGTTTAGGAGGGTTAATTTGGGATTAAAATGAGTTTGGAAGGATTTGGAGGTCGTGAGTCACGACTGCAGTTCGTGATGAGCTACAGTCGCTACCCAGTAAGGGCTAGGCGACTGAAGTGCCAACCGGCCAACTGAGGAATGACTGACGTTCAACCGCACGATTGAGGTCTAGTCGTATGACTAGGGATCCAGTCGTATGAGAGTCAAGCGACTGAGGTCCAGTCGCATAAGGGACCAGCCGCATGGGGACCCAGTCTTATGGGAGTCAAGCGACTGAGGTCCAGTCGCATAGATGTTCATCCGCATATGCTCAGTCGCATAGGTTCATTCGTATAGCTGTTCAATTCTACGACTGAGGGTTCAGCCGCATCGAGGCCATACGTATAGTGTTCAGTCGAACGATAGGGAGTCCATTCGTATGATTGGGGTGTTCATCTGCATGGGTGTTCATCCGCATTGGTCCAATCGCATAGCTGTTCAGTCGCATGAAGGTCATGCGACTGGAGGGTGCCCAGTCGCCCAAGTAGGGCTGTTATGTACGAGAAGATATGTAGTTCAATTACTGGCCTTCGGGAGAAGAGCATGGGTAGGAAGTGACGTGATAGCTTCCGTAGGTACGTGTGTGATAACTATTGAGGCGTAGAAGTTAAGTGGGCACGATGACGATAGTGTTGCATGTATATGCTTGAGGTATGTATGTTAAGTATGATGTTTCCATAATAGATGGTGAAACTGATGATTTGTAAATGCCGATGTTCCTTGCTTCGATGTATGTTTATCTTTTTGTATCTTTACGTGTATTGTTATGAACGAATAGAAAGTATTAATAACGTAAAGTGAAAGATAATAAAAGAGAAATACGATGACTGAATGAATCATTAATGAACGAATGAAAACGTGAGAGACTTGCAAGCGAAGTGTACCAACGTGCACGGCCATAAATGCCTCAAGCTCAACCGCATGAGGTTCAGCTAATCTTTAAGGGTGCACGTAGAGGTTCCAGTCTAGTGACTGACCTTCGGTGTGGTACATGGTGTATAGTATGTTGCCCACCTCGGTGAGGGTGTAGTTACCCACTTCGGTGGGGGTGTTGTTACCCACTTCGGTGGGGGTGTGGTTACCCGAGTTATGTATAACTTCGGGGGTGTGGCATAAAGCCAATCATAGTTATGAGGTGAGCAACTTTGTGTCGCAACAGACTCGGATGGAGTTCAATCTCTGTGATTGACTCGTGTGGGATCTTTGTCGCGTATCCCGGTGCTGTGTCAGTCTACGGACATGAGTCGGGGGTTTGTGAGCAGGCCCCGGCACAGCATCAGCTTTCGAGCATGAGTCGGGGATATTGCACGAGACAAGATCTAGTTGGATGAGTAGAGGATCGCATGCTCCGGTACTGTGTCAGTCTTCGGACATGAGTCGGGGGTTTGTGTAACAGGCCCCGGCACAGTATCAGTCTTCGGACATGAGTCGGGAGTAGTGCGTGAGAGTGAGATGAGATGAATGAGGAACGGATCGCGTGCTCCGGTACTGTGTCAGTCTTTAGACATGAGTCGGGGGTTTGTGAGCAGGCCCCGGCACAGTATCAGTCTTCGGACATGAGTCAGGACTATCGCGTGAGTTGATGAATGAGAGAAATGAAAGAGTTAAGAAAGAACTTAAGAACGAACGAAAGATAATGAATGTAATGAAAACTAAAGAACGGACGAATGATGATAATGAACAGAAGGAACATAGTGGTAACGCATAAAACGGGGTCCTTGCCACTCGACCTCAGTAATCATGGTTGTGTGCCATGAAGAGGGTAGAGTGCGACCGGACCTAGATAGAAGTGAAAGATAGAGGATGTACGAAAGAAAGAAAGAAATGTACAAGTGAAATAAAGAGTCTATGAACGAACATGAATGTTAATGGTGAACGGTACACGAACGAAAGCTAACGAATGAATGATGAAGATAATAATAATATTATCTACGTGTACGTATGTTGTGTGATCGTATGTATGTAAAGAAATGGTTTTAAAGTAAAGAAAAGTATGTTTTTAATATAAAACTAGAACTCACTCAGCAACGCTGACTTTGATGTGTTTCTAGTTGGCAGGTATGTTGCTGAGGATGGCACAGGGCGACTACTCAGTTGATAAGGCTGGCATCCATATTTTGACATGTTATTGTATTTTGGGAAGAAAACGAATGTTGTAAAGTTATGAAATGACATGTTTTAGTTATTAATGAAAATTTAAATTCCGCTGCAAAGTAAATGTACGTTTGAAATGTTTTTTATGTGCGATGAATGACCAACTGTGAGGTGCCCGGGAACGGGATCTTACACGATTATGTGGCGCCTTCGAAGAAGAAGTGGCGCCACGATGATAGTGACTCAGATGTTGAGCAGATTGCTCTTCCCTCCGATGACTCCGACGACGATGATCACAGTACTGATCAGGGAGGAGATGGGCAGAGAGGACCTGAACCAGCTCCAATACACCATGATTTCCATATGCAGGAAGAGGATGGATCTGATGATGAGCCACTTACCCGGACTGTGGGCAGTCGGGAAGTGGCAACTGAGCAGGGATTACGGGCTGTTGGCGGATGCCCGAGAGAGACCGGGAGCTCTTCAGCCGATCCATCTTACACCCCAGCCTCTCCCAGCAACCGAGGGGGAGCCTCTGTGTCCAGGGGGACACGAAGGAAATGCATGGCTCAGCCTCATGGGCTGAAGCCGAAACGTAGGAGGATTACTCTCATTACTACCTCCTCTGTTACCACCACTACCACCACCACAGCTACTACCACTCTACCACCCACTACCTCTACACCACCCACTACCACTACACCACCCACCACCACCATTCCACCTTTCACAACCACTACTCAAACACCACCACCAATCTTCACCACAACCACCACAACCACCACAACTCACCAAACAGGACCCTCATCTTTCCCAACCAGCTCTTACATACCTCCTGTGTCTGTGGTAGAGCAGCTTGCAGCATTAAACAGCATGGTGCTCAAGCTGCTAGCTTTGGATGAGGCCAAAACGGCTCAGATACAGCAGTTGAGAGAGTTGAGTTCTTCCCAACCTCAGCTGATCTCTCAACAAACTGATCAGATCACCAGACTCCTAGAGCACAGAGATGGGACTGCTAAGAAGCTGGAGGAGTTGGAATCTGCAAACAAGACGATCATGCTGAAGCTCAAAGGGACTAAAAGTGAGCCTCTAAAGATTGAAGAAGGCCAAGAGGATGATGAGGATGATGATGATGAGGATGATGATGATGAGGAAGATGATGAAGATGATGATAGTGATGAGGACGATGATGGAGGTGATGATGAGGAAAAAGACAGGGAAGGTGACAACAAAGATGGAGATGCAGCTACTTCTCCCTCTGATCCTGTGAAAGAACACTGAACTAAAAGAAAACAAGATCAGAGGGCCTCTTCTTCTGCTCCGTCTACCTCTCACTCTACAGATGAAACAGCTCAGATTCAAGGCAAAGCTCAAAAATTGATGTCTATTTGTTATTTAAACTTTGTACTTGAATATTTGTATCAAATTTTGTGCTTTATAAATAAAATGAAGAGGTTTAACCAACTTTATTTATGTGCTTAATGTATACTTAGTTGTGTTGTAATTGGTTGTTAAACAGGTTCAGCTAAACAAGTAGATGAACACGATGTAGTGCCCCTCCGTCACATTGATTCTAAATTGACGATGATCCTCGATCTACAAGGGATTGTTCAACGATCAGTTAGCTACTCTGCTGAGGAAGGGGAGATTATTCATGACTTAACAGATGAACAAATTGCAGAACTGTTTAATCTGAATCCTGACGAGCTAGTGAAAGACGCTCCAGAGGTCGACATAGTCAGTGATGATGAATTACGAGACGTCGACGAAGTGGAGATTGAGGACGTGATTGATGATCACTATCCTCAGTATACTAACGCCGAAGGCGAAGTTCTCCCAGATCTGCGGGAAACATTTGACAACAACATCTTTGATAAGGTAGAAGAGATGACTGCTGCGAAAGCAGCCACAGTAGAAGCTCCTCAGGCAAATGATGCGGATCTGGCAGTCAAAAAGGCTGAATGGATAGCATGCCTGGAGGAGATGAAGAAACAGCGTGCGCCAAACAAGTCAAATGCCTACACCAAGCTTCACAAGATAAAGAAACATCAGAAGGTGTCTAGCAAAATTATCAGCTGGGCATACCTTGAGGATCTCAAGGTGTATGCTATCAAGAGGGAGAAGGGAATTGAATATTTCAGATACCCACACGATCTGAAAACTCTCCCTGGATTTGAGCTTAACCGTCTAGCCAACTTGAACCTCCTGTATGCTGTTCTAGGAAAGATGTTAGGATGGTTTGAGCAGGCACTGAAAAAAGAGTATCATATGCGGTGGTAAACTTTAAACCTCAATAGCCCTGAAGGTTAATTCATAAGACAGAGGTTGATCCCATCTTAGGAAGACCAAAGGTGGTCTTGCGATGGCACCCTCCGCGCACAATGTCACGTATTCCATTGAGGGAAATGCCACAGGATTTTGCACCCCATTTTAAATAGTGGTACTATGACTGGCGCACTGGTGAGGCAGTCATAGTTTTGGAGAAAGAAGGGAAGGTCGAGACAGTTAGGGTATTTGACCCTATGTGGCTAACTAACTTGTCTGCTTCAGATGTATACATCTTGTACAAGTGGCCACTGTTTTTTGACACTCAAGATATCATGCAAGCACTTCAGTTCCAACACATCATACGTTTATGCTTCGCACTCGATATTCACTCTGGGGTTTCTAGAGAAGATAGGAAGAAGAGATTTGAAGAATTCAAGAAAGAAGTCAAAGTCTAGATAGAACTAGGTCCAAGGGGGAGTTTGTTGGTACACATGTCCCCAGTTCTAGTCTAGTGTGCTTAAATGTAATAGAACTTCTTCTCGTAACACATACGTAACGTTGATCGATATAATGAGAATCTCTTCTATATATGTCTGTCGGTTCTGTAATGTTATATCTATTTATATTATTTGATGTTACACACATATAGGACCATGTTATAAAGGTTTACAGTTGTTAGACATAGTTATGAATCGTTAAAGGTTCAAGAATGTGTTTAACTAAGTATCATGATTCAGTCGCACGACTGGACCATGCGAATGGTCCAATCGCACGACTGAACCAGGTGATTGAGTCAATCGCACGGTTGAGTCATAAGACTGACTCAATCGTACGGATGAACCAATCGTATGATTCAGTCGCACGACTGAGCCAGTCGCTTGGCTCAGTCGTACGAATGAGAGCTGTAACCTATAAATACCACTTAATTCGTGGAAAAACGGAACACTTCGAATACTTGCAACCCTAGTCGACCCAGAGCGTCCTGTTCATCCATTCCAAGTTCATAGAACGTCTCAGATCATTCCTAGTCTGTTCTTAACGCTTTCTAATCGTTAGGTTTGATCTTGTTAACGTTCTCCCTGATTGGATCGCCAATCAAATAGGATTCCGCACTATTTGATCCGGTTTAACAAAGAATCAGTTAGTACTCCGTACGTACACGGTCCTAACACAAGTGTATGTAGATGATATCATATTTGGTTCTACTAGTCCAACATTGTGCAATGAATTTAAAGAAATCATGAAGTCTCATTTCCAAATAAGTTCTATGGTAGAAATCAATTTCTTCCTTGGATTGCAAGTTCAACAATCTGCAGATGGTATTTTCATCAATCAAGAGAAGTTTGTTGAGAAACTCTTGAAGAAATTCAAACTGCATGATTGTCAGTCCATAAGAACTCCGGCTGACGTAAACACCAAGATTGAGCCTGATCCTAAAGGAAAATCAGTAGACCAAACTCTATACAGATCTATGATTGGTTCTTTGATGTATCTTACTGCATCAAGACCAGACATCATGTATGTTGTTTGTGTTTGTGCAAGGTATCAATCAGACACAAAAGAATCTCACTTAATTGCTGTGAAAAGAATATTCAGGTATTTCAAAGGTAAACCAGCTTTAGGGCTTTGGTATCCTTACGAGGGTAATTTTGAGTTACATGGATACACAGATAGTGATTATGGTGGATGCTGTCAAGACAGAAAATCTACTACGGGTGGTTGTCAGTTTCTTGGACCTAGATTAGTTTCATGGCAATGTAAGAAACAAATAAATGTTCCTGTCTCAACTGCAGAAGCTGAGTACATAGCTGCATTAGCAGGATGTTCTCAAATCCTTTGGTTGCAAAACCAACTGCTAGATTATGGGTTCAATTTTCTTAAAACACCCATTTACATTGATAACACTGCTGCTATGTTCATTACAGCTAATCTAGTTCAACATTCAAAAACAAAACATATCGAAATTCGATATCATTTTCTAAGAGACAATTCTGAAAAAGGTTTAATCATTTTGATTCAAATAGCAATTGAAAAACAGTTGGCAGACCTATTTACTAAAGCTTTTCTACCAGGAAGGTTTGAGTATTTAGTGGAGTCAATTGGCCTTATTAACCATGTGTAAACCTGGTTACTAATATGAATCTTTCCATGATCAAATCCTTTCCTAAATCTGAAGGTCTTTATAAGGGTAACTTTTCATAGTTATTTGCCTGATTGTTTGTGTGTGTGTGCTTTCTTTTATAGAAAAACAAAATACAAAATTAGAAAACTCAAAAATAAGATAAAAAAAGAGGAATATAAATCAAAAACTCCAAGAATAGAGTTCTTTTTGTTTCTAATTTGTTTTTTTTTGGAATGAATCTGTGTTTGCCTCATGTGAGAAATGATAGTATATTAGTAAGATCAGTTGCATACTTCACTCGCTAATAAAGTCTGACATGATCAGGATCTGATGTGTAGACAATATCATGCATGTATACTGAACAAGTAAATTCTTGCGATTACACCAAATCTCTATGCTTGTTTGTGTATTCATCTAAGTACTTTTGAGTGTATTAGCTTATCAGATTGGCTGCTTGCTAAGCTACCCCCACTCACACCTGATGATAATGTGACTAATCATGAGATCTCTTACAAGCATCATTCACTTCTCTGTTATGAGTCATCATAGACCTGACGTGCTGAGATATCCTCTTTTGTAAGTCATTACAGACCTGGATATTCTCCTTTGATGCAAAAGATGCCAATGTGCACAACCCATTCAAATATATGGTTAGACTTGATCAAATGGTTATCCATGATCATTCTCTATTCAATTAAGTAACATGAGCTCTGGTTATGCATATTTGTTAGGTAATAAGTTGAGAATGTGTGCTTTCTTGCATGTCTTGATGATGGTTGATCCTCTAAGTCTTGGTATGAGTCACATCTTGTCATTTATAATTTTACCCTACTCAATCCAAGAATTGAAAAAGTAAGTGAGCTGATAATTTGTGTCAAAAACACTCATTTTCTGTCCTTAGATCTTGTGTCTTCTTTGCTGTGATGTCACTGACCTGGAATACACTTGATCAGGATTTAATCATTGTCTATAACTATTCACATATTTTTTATTTTCATGTTCTGATCTTTACTAATATGATCTCACTGCAATCAATGATTCTATTGTAAATATTAGATTTTCTTAATGATTTAATTTTGATTTTATGCATGTCTTCTTGTGTGCAGGCAATATAACAATGTTAAGTGTGCTATTCTTATGATCTATTGGTAAACTTCTAAGTTTTGCAAAAACATAAAAGTTTAGGGGGAGTAATAAACCAATAAGAATATTCTCAGAAAATCAAAATGATCATGTTGAATTGAAAGGATGATGCTTTAATTTCAAAGTATGTGTGTGTTTATCTATGATGAAATAAACTCATAATTTTCAGCAAGTGGAAAAGCTTCTTTGAAATGTTGAAAACAAGACAAATTTGAAACATTTGATTTGTTTATTTTGCAACTAAAATGAAGGGTCAAAATGTAAAAAGTTTAATTTTGAGGGTCAAAAGTGTAAATTTGAGGGAAAAGACAAAAATATGCAAAATTGTTTAAATATTAGTATGAAATATTACTAATATGTTTAAACAGTGTGCAGGAGAAGATTTGAAAAATCACAAGTGCAAAAACATCTAAACAGTGCTTATGTGCGTGAACAGTTATTATGTGGCTGAACGGTTGTTGTATCTCTAAACAATTGTTATGCTTCTGAGAAGTTAGTGTGTGGGCATTCCAGCATCATTTTGCTACTGCACAATGCTAATGCTACTGAATAGGACTCATACTACTAAACAGTGCTCATGCTACTGAACAGTACTCATACGACTGAACAGTTCTCATACGGCTAGCCTCATATGACTGAACAGTGCTTATATGTCCAATACTTAGCAAAATTTAGAACCTAATGTTCCTGAACAGTACTTAAACGCCAGTACAGTGCTCATAAGTCTAACAAAAATTTTACTTAGTATAAAAAGCACACTTGTGACAAATTCATTTCATTCCCATTTCAAAAACCCTCTTAAAACCTTCCCTGACCATTCGAACTCTCGACAAAACCCTATGTGAATCCAAGGATCTCAATTCAAGAATTATCAGTGTCAAAATAAAATCAAATCAATGATCATGGAATTATCATTAATTGACGTTTAATTGTTTTAGTGATTGATGAAGAACACAAACACCAAAAACACAGTAAATTCAAAGACAATAATTATTCAAAAGTATTTCATTAATTATCAAGTAATGATTACAAAAGAATAATTATAAATCACTAAGAACAATGATTTCTGTGAATCGAAATAATATTGATGTTGATGGGACGGCGGCTAAGGTTGCACGATTGCTTGACAGCCGTAATATTGCTTGATTGTGTTCACAGAGATGTGAAACCTAGGACTCGTATTTATAGATTGTTGGAGTCAGTTAGGAAACACCGGATCTCTTTCGATTCGTTATTGATTGATTGGTTGACTTGTTTGACTTGTTGATATTGTAATCTTGCAAGTGTTCTGAACTTCCGCAGGACCCTTGTCTTCCGTAGGAGTTCTACTCTTCCGTAGATATCTTGGTCTTCCGTAGAAGTGTTGTTCTTCGGTAGGAATTGCCTTCCATAGAAGTCTGCACTTCATACAATCCTTGATCATCCACAGGAATTTACTTGTAAGAAACATATCTACGGATTAACAATAATGTTCATCCGCAGATGTTTCTTACACTTGGTCCATTTCAGGAATCCTACCAAGTACATTGATTTTGCCTGTCAACAATCAAAAAGCAACACACATATATATGGGTTACCATATAGATTCAAATGCACACACACACACACACACACACACACACACACACACATATATATATATATATATATATATATATATATATATATATATATATATATATTGACGGTTACAATTATTAATTATGTAACACCTGAAAGTTTGACCTTTTGATAGGTTGTGCGACTGAGCCTCAGTCGCCTGGGATTTATGCGACTGGAGGTTCAACCGCATGCTATTCGGCCGATTGAAGCTCAACCGCACGATTGGAGTTCAACCGCCCGAATGAAGGACGAACCGCATGGAACACATGCGACTGGGGTCCAATCGCATGGTGTTCATGCGACTGAAGGTCCAGTCGCCCTGGACCAGACGCGACTGAGTTGTGGGTATAAAAGGGGAGCAGCTCTCATACTCCTCCCAACACTTATCATTTTCAGTCGGGAAGAGCAGTGAGCGACCGAGAGAAGAGAAAGAAAGAGGGAAAGTGCTGACCGAGCTCGGATTTGTCGAGAAGCTAGCCAAATCGAAGCTCATCAACTTCTACCTGTTAAAGTGAGTTCTAGGACCCCTCATTTACATGTTTTCTAACGATTTTGGGGCTGGAATCACATATAAACCCTATTTTTGAAATAGTGTAAGTTTGACCCATTTGGGTAAATCTTGAGTATTATGTTTATAGTAAGAATTAGGAATTGTTTATGTTTGTATGATGTCCTAGTATGAATCCCTGAGGCTTAGGAGGGTCGAATTGGGCTGAAAATGGGTTTATGATGAGTTTGGGGGCGGGAGTTCGCGACTGCAGTCTATGAAGAACTCCAGTCGCTGCCCAGTGAGAGTTATGCGACTGAAGGGCCATTCGGCCGAATGAGGAATAGTTGACGTCCAATCGCACGATTGAGGCTCAGACGCACGATTAAGCCTCAGTCGCATGATGGATTGTGCGATTGGGGGTTTCGGTCGCATAGTTCCAATCGCAGGGTAGTTCAGTCGCACGGTTAAGAGTTAGTCGCATATAACCCAGTCGTATAGTGTCTATTCGTACGGAAGGAAGTCCAGTCGCACGATTGTATGCCCATTCGCATGACAGCCCAATCGCACGGTCCAGTCGCATGGAGGACATGTGACTGGGATAGGTTCAGTCGCCCATGAAGGGCTGATGTGAATGATGATGCTATGTATGATTACGTATGTATGATGCTATGTATGATGATGAATGTATGATGGATGTGTATGTTCCTTGTGATTGTGTATGTTTATCTTTCCGAAACTTTACGAATAACGAGAATGAATGAATAAAGTATTATGTAACGTAAAGTGAAAGATAATGAAAGAGGAACATGATGACGAATGCATGTATTAACGAATGAACGAAAAGAAGAATGATGATGAATACATGCATTAATGAACGAATGAATTATGTCTTGCAGCATTAAATAACGCGATTGGTCCTTCTCTGTGATCGACCATGGTCATGGTACCTCTACCGCTTACCTCTAGTACCGTGGCATACGTTTTGTTGTTCATATGTTGACTTCGGCCCGGTAGCTAATAACGATCGGGTTATAGCATAAGGTATTGGTACAATTCACCTTTCAATGTGCAAGTAAGTATGAAACGGGATTCCTGTCATTCGACCACAGTAATCATAGCCGAGTGCTATGAAGTGGGTAAAGCCTGACAAAATCCATACGAGAAGTTAAAGATAACGATGTATAACGAATGATAGGATCAATTAGAGCAATCTGTATCAATTATATGAACAATTCAAAGCAAAATACAATCAATTGTAATCAATTCAAGCCAAATCAACAAAATTCATATTTCATTAATAGCAAAGATGATTACAAGAGATAGAAAAGCAGTTCTCATAAAACATATGCAAAAACTACAATCTATACTACGTCTAAGCTATTTATACTAGAACCTAAGGAACTAATTTTACACAAAAAGTCCCTACACTAGTATAAAATACAAAATAGACACTAAACAATAAAGACTAAATGTTAATCTTTTAAGGGACCTAACAATACTCCCCCTAAGATTTACATTGTCTTCAGTCTTCAGTTCAGCTCCATCCTTTCTTTTATTCTTTTATCTTCGATCTTGTCTTTGTCTTCATTTTATCTTCACTGCATCCTTTGACTTCTTCTTTTATCTTCACTCTTCGCTCTTCATTCTTCAATCTGCAAAGAAATCCTCAGGTTCTTCTTTTACAGAGAACATCGGCTTCTGCTTGTACATTTCAATTTCCTTCAATGCATTCTCAATTGCTGACTTGAATTTCTTTGCTAGCACAGCTTGCTCTGATTTTGATTCATTGGTTTTTATATCTAACTGCTTCATTCTTTCCAACGTGTTCTTTGACAAACATGCTATATCAACATTAGCATATAGCTCAATTGGAATTCCGCAGTCTTTTGTGTACAATTCGAGCACACCTTTTCTTGATATTCTCATAAACTCAATATCTGGAATATCTTTCTTCATGATGTTTGCATAAGCCAAAGCTTTTCTTAAAGCAATTCTTTCCATGGCAGCACTCATGACATTGATAATTGATACAAAATATTTTTTATCTTGTTCAGCTGTCTCATTTGATAACTTGTCAAACTTCTGCACAGATAGAAATGAAATGTAACTTGGGTGTAGTAACCTCAGTTCAAAGGCTCCAAACAAAGTTATCATGTCTTCATTCCAATCTTCTAAGTTTCTCACAAGCTTAAGTTCAAACGATTCTGAATTGTAAAATCATCTTTGAATTGGTTTTGACTTTTGATTTCCGTCAATCATCTTTATGCCAGGAGTTGTCACCTTTTCTACAAACTTGTCATAAAATTCAATCATGAAGTGATCTTCATCTGATTGATTCACTGTCTTACTTCTTTTCTTCTTCATTGACATAAAGTATTCTTTATCTTCCTGATCACATCTTGTTTTCAAAAAATTGCTTGATCTGGTCAACCCTGTTCTCAACAAATCTACCATCATTTGACCTCTTTTTGCATTTGAATGATTAATCAACCTCAATCTATTCAACTCTTTAAGATCTTGCACTGGAAGTTTTATGATGCTAGCATAAAAATGATACACATCACATATTGCATTCACTCTTTTAATTAGAAATGCATCAAACACTTCATCATACTTCCATGCTATGATTTTTACTTGATTTGTGAAATCAGGTGCAATCATTGCATTTAACAATTCAGCAACTGATTGACCTTTTTGTAACACATTTCGTACCAAATCACCAGTTGATCTTGATTTATCAAAAATTTGAATTTGTTCTTCAGATGCCTTATATGCTTGTTTTTCTGATTCTGGAAACATCTTCATTAGTTCTTTTCTCCTTTCATGAGCAGATGATTTCATTGCCATTTGTTTGATCTCCTGAGGCTTCAACACTTTAGTTCTTTTTGTGATTTCCAGATATTGCGGATTGTCAGTATCCAAAATAATCATCTTTTTAGTTTTTTCTCCGTTTCTTGAAAACTGTTAACCAAATTTCTCAAAGATACAGATTGAAGCCTTTTTAATTTTCTCCAAGGATAATTCTTTGCTTGCAACCATGATCGCAAAGCAAACACACTCATGTCTTCTGGATCTGGATGGTGCAGCTCGAAACTTGAAAGTTCATCAACATTAATACATTCTTTTTCTCTGTTCCACTCTCCATGTTCAATCACTATTTCATTAGGATCTATTGGAGCAATGGATTCTGCAGCTATACATTTCTCATATTCATCGTTTATCTGAGAAACTGTTAATCCATCTAAAAATACTCTGTTATATTTCATCTTTACAAGATAGTTATACCTTTCTTCAAAATCTGATAGAATATCATCAACTCCTTGATTATGTTCCAAAGGAGGATTTTCAAATTCTTCAACCACATCTTCATCATCAAGAACTTCATTATACCAGTCATCATCAAATTCATCTTCCAAATCTTCCAAAGCACCAATTTTATCTTGAGTACTTGGTTCTTGGCTTTCTTGAATTTCTTGTTCAAGTGACTCTTCAGTTCTCTAAACCTTTGAAGATGATTCAGGTACAACTTCTGCATCTATTTCATCTATTTTTCTTTTCCCTTTCTCCATTGCAGATACCTTCTCAACATCAATTGGAATGGTTTCTGAAATAATTTCAACTTCTGGAGACTTTGGTTTTGCTAATTCTTTCAATTTTATCAACTCTTCTTTCAACCATTCATTTTCCTCAGTCAATTTCTTGAATTTTTCTTCAAGAAGATCATAGTCTTTGATCATAACTTCAAAATTCTTTATAACATCTTCTTTGTCTTTGGCATAAGACACAATCTTTTCATCTTTTAACAAACTATCTTCTTTCAATTTTTCATTTGCTTTCTTCAACAACTCAAGCTCTGCCTTTAGTTCTTCAATCTCTTTTTCTTTTGCTTCATTTTCAACTTTTAGGCTTTCAAGTTCATCAACATCAAGAATTTCCTCAGTTTGAACGGCCACATGGGTTGTAGAAACAGGTATATCTTGATTAATTTGGAACGTCTCAATGAACTCATAATCAAGAATTTGATCATCAACATTCATCTCTTGTTCAGTCTCAAAGTGAGCCTGTTCTTCTTCATGTACCTCTTCATGAGCAGCTTCATCAATAACTAAAGCATCTGCATTATCAACTGCTTCATGCTCACTGTCTTGTTCATGAATTTCATCACCCACTATTTCTTCATCTTCATTTTGAGCTTCATTTTCATGCTCAGAAATAGGTGGTTCATGACTTATATCTTGGTGAGTCTCAGCTACATCACCATCATCATCATCATTATTATCATCATCATCTTGATCATTATCATCTTGATCATTATCATCTTGATCATCTTCTTCCAAAGGAAACTCATCTATCAGATCAGCAGGATCAATTGGTTCTCCCTCTAACAAATGATAATGCTCTACAGTAATGTCAACTTCATCATTTGCTACATTTAACATGTAGTCAAACATAGGAACATTCTGAGCAACTGTTATCATTGATAGCTTCTTATATGTCATTTCAGACATATTTTCCAATTCCAATCGATCTCCACCAACACCATAAACATGTATGTCAGGATATTCCTCATTGATAATCATTTAGAGGAATCTTGGATACATTAAGTATTTGTGCCTTGTTCCTTTTTCCAAATTAAAAGCAAATCCATTCAGTATCCACTTTGACATATTAAACCTCCTGTTTGTAGCTAGAGCAATAATAGGTGAAGCTATGTCCACAGGAAATGAATTCCATCCAGCACTCCTCTTGGACAAACAGTGTTGGAAGATGTAACAAAGAAGCTTCCAGTGATTATAGACCCTTGCTCTAAAGAATTGTTTCTTAGGAAACTGATCTGGGTGACCCATAGCCATAAAAATTTCTCTGCATTCATCAAAAGAAAATTCACATCGATCTTCTGGATCATTTTCACCCAATCTTAGAGCATTTCTAATAGAATCTTCAGACACTTCTATCATTCTATCTCTGGTCACAAAGCCTCTTACAACTTTTCTTCCATCCTCTACTTCAACCCGTGCAGTGTTCCAAAACTGTCTAATGAGTCTGTCATAGATTACAGTTTGGTATCACATTGCATAAACATATTTTGTTCTTAGAAGAAATCTGCTCATTTCTTCATAAGAAAAAGCATCTTGAGCTTCATCATTCAAAAATGCAGCAATGTTATGCTTAGGTACAAACTTCAATTCTGCCATCTGCAAAATTTAAGAACAATGATGTTAGATACTGTGTATTTTGAAGCAAATGATTAATTGTGAGTTTAAAATTATGATGATTTAAGATATTATAAACTGATGTGTTAAATTGAATTTGAATTTTAAAAACAACTTGAATTTTAATTTTAAGTGTAAACACTTAATTTTGATAAAAGATGAATTTTCAATATTGATTTTGATTAACAGTTTAACACTTCTGTTTATGCTATCTTATATCACTTTATTAAAAACTCTTAAATTCCTGAGATGATGATTTTTATCAGTTTTGATTTTATTTTGAATTTTGTTTTATTTTATTTTGAAATTTATGAAACTGTTCATCTTCTTCATCAAGTTCATCATCACCGAGAATGTTCATCGGTGACCATGAATCAAAACTTCAATCAAATATCAGATTATCACAAGCTTAACCTAATATCATGATCGAAATCATCAGATGAACAAGAATCAATCATCAATTTTTCACATTTTTTCTCGATTTGAAGTAATCTGTGATTTTACAAGTGTTAGGGTTCATACGACTGTACAGGGATTGAACGACCATCAAAAAGTTTCATTTAAAATGAAATCAGTTAAATATGATTCATTCACTTACATTCACAATCACAAGAATACTATCAATAATCTGAAATTTTTGTTCGAAGTGGATTCAATCGATGAATGAGGGTTTTGGTCGAAGAAAGTTCGAGAGTTCGAGAGTTCAGAGGGTTTTATGAGGGTTTTTGAATTGAGAATGAAATGAATATCACAAGTGTTCTATTTATACTTAGTATAAAAATTTTAGACTTATGAGTACTGTTGGTCGTTTTAGGATCGTTCAGACTCATTAGGTCAAAAATTTCACTAAGTATTGAGACATATGAGCACTATACAGCCTTGTGAGTCTAGTCGTATTAGCACTGTTAGACACATTAGGTTAGCCGTATGAGAACTGTTTCAGACTTATAAGAACTGTTAGTAGCATAAGCACTGTTGGTCGCATAAGCACTGTTTCAGTAGCATAAGCACTGTTTCAGTAGCATAATAAATCTGAAATGTCCACACATCAACTAATCAGACATATAACAAGTGTTTGTGCATTTTTTTCACTTGGAATTTTCAAATCTTCCACCTGCACACTGTTTAAACAAATTAGTAATATTTCATACTAATATTCAAACAATATTGCATATTTTTACATTTTGACCCTCAAAGTTTCAAATTTACACTTTTGACCCTCAAAGTTTCAAATTTACACTTTTGACCCTCAAAGTTTCAAATTTACACTTTTGACCCTCAAAGTTTCAAATTTACATTTTGAACCTCAAAGATTGAATTTTTTTTTTTTACAAGTTTGACCCTTCATCTTAGTTTCAAAATGAACAACCAAATATTTCAACATCTGTCTTGATTTAAACTTTTCAAAGAAGCTTTTCCTTGCTAAAAATTATGAGATCATTTTATAATTTGACAAACACACACATACTTTGAAATTAAGGCATCATCCGTTCAATTCAACATGATCATTTTCATTTTGATTTTCTGAGAATATTCTTATTGGTTTATTACTCCCCCTAAACTTTTAAGTTTCTCAAAACTTAGAAGTTTACCAAGATAGCATAAAAATATCACACTTAGCATTGTTATATTGCCTGCGCTCAAGAAAACATGCATAAAATCAAAATTAAAGCAGAATAAAAATCTAATATCTACACTATAATCTTTGATTGCAGTGAGATCATATTAGATAAGATCAGAACATTAAAATAAAAAATATGTGGATAGTCATAGACAATGATTAAATCCTGATCAAGTGTGTTCCAGGTCAGTGATATCACAGCAAAGGAGACACAAGATCTAAGGACAGCAAATGAGTGTTTTTGACATAAACTATCAACTCACTTACTTTTTCAATTCTTGGATGAGTATGGTGGAGGTATATGACAAGATGTGACTCATACCAAGACAAAGAGGATCAACCATCATCAAGACATGCAAGAAAGCACATATTCTCAACTTATTACCTAACAAATATGCATAATCAGAGTTCATGTTACTTAATTTAACAGAGAATGATCATGGATAACCATTTGATCAACTCTAACCATCCTTTTGAATGGGTTGTGCACATTGGCATCTTTTGCATCAAATGAGAATATCCAGGTCTGTAATGACTTACAACAGAGGATATCTCAGTACTTCAGGTCTATGATGACTCATAAAAGAGAAGTAAATGATGCTTGTAACAGATCTCATGATTAGTCACATTACCATTAGGTGTGAGCAGGAGTAGCTTAACAAGCAGTCAGTCTGATAAGCTAATACACTCAAATGTACTTAGATGAATACACAAACAAGCATAAGGATGTGGGTAATCACAAGAATTTACTTGTTCAGTATACTAGCATGATAGTGTCTACACACCAATTCCTGATCATGTCAGACTTTATTAGCGAGTGAAGTATGCAACTGATCTTACTAATGTACTATCATTTCTCACATAAGGCAAATACAGATTCATTCCTAAAACAATGAATGAAAAAATGAAAAGCACTTTATTTTTGGATTTTTGATTTATATTTTTCTATTTGATTTTAGGGTTTTCTACTTTTGTATTTGTTTTTCTATAAGAGAAAGAACACACACACAAACAATCAGGCAAATAACGATGAAAAGTTATCCTTATGAAAATTGTCAGAGTTAGGAAAGTATTTGATCATGAAAAGATTCAAATTTGTAACCAGGTTTACACATGGTTAATAAGGCCAATTGACTCCACTAAATACTCAAACCTTCCTGGTAGAAAAGCTTTAGTAAATAGATCTGCCAACTGTTTTTCAGTTGCTATTTGAATCAAAATGATTAAACCTTTTTCAGAATTATCTCTTAGAAAATGATATCGAATTTCGATATGTTTTGTTTTTGAGTGTTGAACTGGATTAGCTGTAATGAACATAGCAGCAGTGTTATCAATGTAAATGGGTGTTTTAAGAAAATTGAACCCATAATCTAGCAGTTGGTTTTGCAACCAAAGGATTTGAGAACATCCTGCTGATGCAGCTATGTACTCAGCTTCTGCAGTTGAGACAGAAACATTTGTTTGTTTCTTACATTGCCATGAAACTAATCTGGGTCCAAGAAACTGACAACCACCCGTTGTAGATTTTCTGTCTTGACAACATCCACTATAATCACTATCTGTGTATCCATGTAACTCAAAATTACCTTCATAAGGATACCAATGCCCTAAGGCTGGTTTACCTTTGAGATACCTGAATATTCTTTTGACAGCAATTAAGTGAGATTCTTTCGGGTCTGATTGATACCTTGCACAGACACAAACAGCATACATTATGTCTGGTCTTGATGCAGTAAGATACATCAAAGAACCAATCATAGATCTGTATAATGTTTGGTCTACTGATTTTTCCTTTAGGATCAGGTTCAATCTTGGTGTTTACGTCAGCTGGAGTTCTTATGGATTGACAATCATGCAGTTTGAATTTCTTCAAGAGTTTATCAACGAACTTCTCTTGATTGATAAAATACCATCTGTAGATTGTTGAACTTGCAATCCAAGAAAGAAATTGATTTCTCCCATAGAACTCATTTGAAACCGAAATTTCATGATCTCTTCAAATTCTTTGCACAAAGTTGGACTGGTAGAACCAAATATGATATCATCTACATACACTTGCACATATAAGAGATCATCATTATCCTTCTTTATGAATAAAGTTGGATCGATTTTCCCTCTTGTATATCCATGTTGGATCAAGTGTTGAGATAATGTCTCATACCAAATTCTAGGAGCTTGATGTAGGCCATATAAAGCTTTGCTAAGCTTATACACACGATGTGGAAATTCTGCATCCTCAAAGCCCGGAGGTTGCTTGACATACACATCATCAGTGATTGGACCATACAGAAATGCACCTTTTACGTCCATTTGATACACCTTGAATTTCATGAAGGATGCATAAGCCAGGAAAACACGAATAGATTCGAGTCTTGCAACTGGAGCAAATACTTCATCATAGTCAATTCCTTCTTCCTGTGTGTATCCTTGTGCAACAAGTCTTGCTTTATTTCTGATTACAATGCCACGATCTTCAGTTTTATTTCTGAACAACCATTTGGTGCCTATGGCATTTTCTCCTTCAGGTAATTCCACCAACTTCCACACTTCTTGTTTTCGAAATTGTAGAAGTTCCTCCTGCATAGCTTCAATCCAACCATTGTCCTGTAATGCCTCGGTGAAATTTTTAGGAACAGTCTGAGAAAGGAAACATGAGCATAAACAAACATTTGCATGTTCAGATTTACTCCTAGTAGTTCTTTCATTCAGAGGACCAATAATCTGTGATGTTGGATGGTTCCGGTGGATACGAGATATCGGAATCTCATTTCCTTGAACAGTAACATCAAGATTGGTTTGGTTTAGATTGGAGAGCTGTTGCAATAAGGTAGAAGAATGTGGAGTGAAATTTGGAACTTGAGTTGGTGAATTGAGAAAGTAATCAAAGTTACTATAATCAATTGCATCTCCAGAGATAGAAGATGTGCCAGACTCAGGATGTCCAATTTCTGTACCATCATTAGGAATAGGTTGAGATGCTTCTTGAGCAGCTGAAACAGAATGATCTGAAGCTGAAGAATCAGGAACATTGTCATGGAAATGGATTGTTGAATCCTTGACAAATGAAAAAAATGGATAATCTGGACGAGCATCATCTGAATCATCAGAATCTGAATCATCACTGAAAGATCCAAGATCTCCTCTTGAGTTCTTCTTACCTGAAAAATCATCAGATTGATTAAACAAGTTAGACTGAAATGAGTTTGACAAAGAATCCAAATCAAATAACCATGCAGGACCATTTGAAACTGATGGAAAAGAATTTTCCAAAAATTTAACGTTGAATGTTTCATTAATAGTGTTTGTCCTAGAGTTATACACTCGATAGGCTTTTGAAACAGATGAATATCCAACGAAAAATCCATTATCAGCTTTTTCTTCAAATTTTCCTAAATGATCACTTGAGTTAAGAATCATAACTGGACAACCAAATGATTTTAAAAAAGTTATGTTTGGTTTCCTGTCAAACATCAACTCATATGGAGTTTTCTTTTTATCTTTAACAAGCAAGATTCTGTTCTGAACAAAACATGCTGTGGATATTGCTTCGTCCCAGAAAGTGATTGGAAGTTTAGCATCTGCTAACATAGAACGGGCAGCTTCAATCAAAGTTCGGTTCTTCCTTTCAGCAACTCCATTTTGTTGTGGAGTTCTGGGAGCACTGAACTGATGAACTATCCCTTTTTCTGCACAAAACAAATCAATGTTAGCATTTTTAAATTCAGTTCCATTATCACTTCTTATTATTTTTACTTTTTGATCAAGTTGATTTTCAACTTTGTTAATAAATTCTTTTAGAAGATCTGCAGTTTCAGATTTAGCTTAAAGAAAGAAAACCCATGAAAATCTTGTATAATCATCTATGATGACTAAACAATATGATTTTCGACCAATACTCCTAACATTAGTTGGTCCAAAAAGGTCCATATGTAACATCTGGAGTGGTTTGGTGTTTGAGTTTATTAGTTTGGACTTATAAGACGCTCTATGTTGTTTTCCCTTCAGACATGCTGAGCAATGATCAGTTGTTGAAAACTTCTTGGAAGGAAGTCCAATAACATGATTTCCTGCTACAAGCTTGTTCATGTTTTTGAAGTTGGAATGACCAAGACGTCTATGCCAAAGCTGGCTTTCATCATTTGAGGCTTTAGCAATCAGGCAAGTAGTTTCAGTTGCAGGATCCACTTGAGACATATCCAATTTGTATACATCTCTGTCTCTAGCAGCTTTAACTATCACCCAGTCATTGCTAATCTGAAAACCTGGTTTCAAGACATAACAGTGAGATTCATTAAAAAGAACAAAATAAGATTTGTCACAAATTTGGGATACACTTAGAAGATTAAATTTCAACTGTGAGCAAAAGTTGACTTTATCAAAACTGATAATCCCATTGGACACTGTTCCCTCTCCTGTTATCTTTCCACCTGCATCTCCTCCAAAAGCAACATGAGTACCATCTTTTAACTTAAAGTCTTGCAACAAGGCTTGATTGCCTGTCATATGCCGGCTACACCCACTGTCAACATACCATGAGTTGATTGGTCTCCGCGGGCATACCTGCATTCACAAACATTTAAGGTGAGTTAGTAACCCAAGCCGAGATGGTCTTGGGCTTGCCAAACTTGTCAACAATTGTAAATTGTTTAAAATGAAGTTTGTTGACATCTGGTTTCTTTTGAAGTTTATCATGTTCAAATCCTTTTTGAGAAATCAACTGATTATCTCTTTGAGATTTTGATTTCAAAGCATTATTAAGAAATCATGAACTCTTGTATGAATCATTTGAGAATGTTCCTTGGTTTATTCTCACAGATCGAGGAATAAACTTTTCTTGATGGTATTGCTGTGATTTGACAAAATCTGAATTGTTTCTTCTGAAAGATCTCAAACCCAAGGAAGATTGTTGTTGTGAAAATTTAAATCCAATATTTTGATTTCTTATAAATTGTGGATTTACAAAGCCTTGATTATTAAATTCCTTCCTTGAAGAGTTCTTCCTGAAGTAACAATCATTGGTATTGTGATTTCTTTCATCACACAAGGCACAGTATTTGTTAAAATAACACTCAGCTGTGGTGTGATTTGTCATATCACATATGTAGCAATACTTGTTAAAGTAACATTCTGAAATGTCATGATTGTACATGTCACAGATATCACAATACATTTCAGAATGTTTAAACAACATTTTGTTAACCCTTGATGTTGAAGCAACATTTGATTCTTGTTTGAATTTTGGGTTAAGCAATTTAATTTGTTGTTTAATTGGTGTGAATTTGGTCTTTTGATCTTTGGGATTTTTCTTTTGAATTTGAACAAAATTCTTTGACTCCTTTGATTCAAATCTTTTATACACAGCGGAAGTCTTATGATCTGGACTTGTTCTCAGATCAGAGTTAGATTTGATCTTAGGTGTAGGTGTTATTTTTGTGTTTGTGTTCAAGTCAAAAGTTCCAGCAGACACAAACTTCACAGGTTTAATTTGAGTATTGTTCTGTGACTGATTAATTGATTCAGTTTTCTTTGCTTTTGCAGCTTTTCTTCGTCTTTGATTTCTCAATCTTGATGAAGTTTTCTTGCTTTGAAGTTTAGTTGAATCTTGAGAAGATTCCTTTTGACATTCTTTCACTTCAGTTAGTTCATTAGAACTAGAATCATCAGAATTATTGTTATCTAATTTAACCTCTTCATATTTTTCTTTCAGTTTGTTATTGACATCAGAATTTTCACTCTTTAGTTCAGTTTGTTCAATAACATTTTCACTTTTTGGTACGAACAGCTTCTTTTGTTTTTGTTGAGGTTCATAAGATTTAACTTTGATTGGATGACCATTTTTGATCTTGTTTAAGTCAGTTTCTTCATAAACTTCAACATTTTTCTTTTAAAGGTTCTTTTGATCTTGAAATTCCTTCAGTTTAGCTTTGTTTTCTGGTGAATGATCATGAGTATTGAAATTATCAGGTAATGTTTTTGAGATAGATTCAGGCATAGGTTCATGTGTGAATCCTAGTCCTGTTTTGTCTTTGTCATTTCTTGCATTCACCAGTTGCTCAACAATTTTCTTTGAGCTTTTAACTTTGGCTAAGTCTATTTGAGTTGCTGCATGTGCCAATTTTTCTTTTTCAAGTGTTTTGTTCATCTCTTCAAGTTGTTGTTTGACAAGTTCAAGTTCTTTAATGGTTTTGTTCCATGAAGCTTGAAGAGACATGATCTTTTCATCAGCAATTTTGTGATCTGATTTTAGCTTATTGTGTTTTGATTCTTCTTGTTTGATCTTGTCACAAATTTTAAATGAATATGTTCTGTAGTGTTCAGCTAGTTCAAAACATGCTTTTGTGCACATTTTCTCTCTCACGTCTGCTGGTATTTCAGGATATGAGTGTGAAGATTCAGTATCAGAAGAATTAACAACCTTTGGCTATTCTGATTGAGCCATAAGAGCAACTTCTTCAGTGGTATCTTTTGGGTCTGATTTGTCGCTACAATCATACTCTTCTTCTTGATCTGATTCATCATATTTAGGATCTTTAAATTCAGACCAGTCTTCATCATCAACTTCAGCAACTAGTGCCAGATTAGCAGTGAGATCAGTAGTAAATTGCTCTGCATATGCACTCCAGTCATAACCATCTTTGATGTTTACAACCAGTGCCTTCTTAGTTTCCTCACTGTTCTTCTCTTCTTTGGGTTCTGGCATTGGTAGACTTTGGTATGGCTTTTGAAAAGTCTTGTTTGCCTGTTGCTGATACTTTTGACCATTTGAGCTGCCTTGAGTATTTCCTCCTTGGTTTCTTGGAGCTTTACATTCTCTTGAAAAATGACCACAGCTGTTACAGTTAAAGCATCTTGATTTTGATTTATCAAACCCAACAGTTTTGTTTGCACTGGGTTTGTAATTTCTGTTAGTGTAAGCATGCTTTTGAGTTCAGTAAGCTATCATGACCATCTGCCAATTAAGATCGATTTCTTCTACATCATCTGGATCCATTTCAAACAAATCCTGTAGAACTAGCTCCACTTGAGTCAGATGACTGCCTTGATAAGCTTGAAAGCTTGCCATGAAAGCAGTGAAAGCAGTTTTTGACTCTTCATCTTGTAAAAGAATGTTGATCACATCTTTCACTTTACTTGGATTGGGAGAGTTTGAGGAGGATGGCATCTCAGTTGAAGGTTTTGGCATTTGAGCTTTAGGTGAAGACTGTGGTTGTGGTTGAGTGGAGTAAGCAGGTGTACTGGTGAAGAATCCTGCTCCCACAAATAGATCACCTTCATCTTCAGGAGTGGATTGGGCTTTAGCCAGAAATGCATTTTCAACAGTATTTGCTGGTGAAGCAACATACTTATACTGAGTTGTTGATGCATGTCGATCATTGTTTCTTGAGCTCTCATCAATTTCTACAGATTCAATTTTAGCAATGAGCAGATCAAGATACATTGGAAACTTCTCAGTATGTTTCAACAAAGTTACAGTTTGTTTCCAAGAAGATGGTAGTGCATTCAGAAGTCTATTATTTAGGTCCTCAAGATCATTCTTGATTCCCGAAGTAGACATCTCTGTAGTTAATTGCACAAACCTGTTCATCATTTGATTTATTGTTTCTCCTGAGATGTGCTCAAAAGTTCCAATTGCCTTTTCAGTTTCTGCTTTTTCAGATCTTCAATCTCTTTTCCTCCTTCACATATAATCTTCAAGGCTTTATACATAGTATATCCAGTCTGATAGTTTTCAAGCCTTGAAAGAACTTCCAGTGGTAGTCCTTTACATATGAGAGAATATGCTTTGATGTCATTCTTTACTTTCTTTAAATCATCACCATGAAGATTATCTTCTGGATAAGGCTCTTGTGAATCTTTAGAATACACAAATCCTTTGTCTGGACCATCAGTAGTCACAGGAATGTAATGACCCTTTTCAATTGATTTCCACAGATCAGTGTCTATGGAATTCAAATGATGTTTCAGCCTAAGAGACCAATTTTTAAAATCAGCTCTGTTTTTAAGTTTTGGAACTCTAATCTCAGAATCTTCTGATTTAGCCATTTTTATATTTTTGTTGTTTTTCTAATCTTTTGAATAAAAAAAATATTGTTGGATTTTTGAAATTTTATGAAAAATTTCTAAGTGTTAAGGCTGAAAAGTCTGAAACAGTAGTCAAACGTCCAACAGTGATGATACGACCAGCAGTGAAACGTCCAACAGTGGTAATAAGTCCAACAGTGAAAAGTCCAACAGTGGTGATAAGTCCAACAGTGATGAGTCTAAGGGATTGCCTTAGAAAAATTTCCAACACAATGCTGAAACTACCAACAGTAGTTATACGACCACAAGCTGAAACTACCAACAGTGGTTATATGTCTAACAGTGGTTATACGGCTAAGGTAAAACGACTGAAACAGTTGAGAAACGTCCAACAGTTCTCAAACGACCAATCACTTAGGCAAATTTCAGTGTTTTTTTCATCCCTAATACGGCACATTCATCAGATTCATATGAATGTAACGAACTCAGAAATCTCAAAATCCTTCAATTGTTGATGAATTGAGCTGAAATTTCGCAATTAGTTCATGATTATACCGATAATCAATCCTATAACCTCAATTTCAGTGATTATCAACAACTTTCTATGAATTTCAGAGATTTTAGGTCGAACACTCAAGAACACTCAGTCGAACTGTTTTTCACTAATTTACTCGATTTTTTATGAGATAAACTGCAATTTGTGATTCAAAACATGTTTCTGATGATGAAACACAGCTTCGATTCACAATATTTCACTTGAATTGTCAATTGATTACAGATTTCAGTGGATTTTTGAAGTTTCTATCTTCGACAGAACCTCAAAAAACACTCAACCGAAAGCTCTGATACCAATTGATAGGATCAATTAGAGCAATCTGTATCAATTATATGAACAATTCAAAGCAAAATACAATCAATTGTAATCAATTCAAGCGAAATCAACAAAATTCATATTTCATTGATAGCAAAGACGATTACAAGAGATAGAAAAGCAGTTCTCATAAAACATATGCAAAAACTACAATCTATACTACGTCTAAGCTATTTATACTAGAACCTAAGGAACTAATTTTACACAAAAAGTCCCTACACTAGTATAAAATACAAAATAGACACTAAACAATAAAGACTAAATGTTAATCTTTTAAGGGACCTAACAACGAATGATGAAGATAATAATGAATATTATCTCTGTGTATGTATGATGTGTGAACACATGTATGAAAGGATACTTTTAATGAGTAAAAGTACATTTTATTATAAAACTAGAACTCACTCAGCAACGTTGACTTTTTATGTGTTTCCAGTTGGCAGGTAGTGTTGCTGAGGATGGCACGAGGCGACTACTCAGCTCTTTTGGGATGGCATTCATCTTTTGATTATGCTGCAACATCATGTGTTGTGGGCCCGTAATGCACGCAACACATCATGTTGCATGCAAGTGCAAGATTTCTTGAGAATCCTGATAAACAGGATTATTTAAGAAGTCTTCTTTATGAAGAAAATATATGTTTGAATTTAATATCTTCTATTAGAGGTCACTGTTTAGGACCATTTTGTACACAGAGAAGATGAAATCTTTTGTAGTAAAGCTAGACAGTGATGTAAAAGCTTTTATGATGAAATGAGAATGTATATTTTATAAATTCCGCTACGTTATTTCATTATGTTTACATCAAATGTATGTTTTACGTGTGATGATGACCAACTGTGAGGTGCCCGGGATCGGGGCCTTACAAGCTGGTATCAGAGCCAAAGTTTAAGTGAAACGGGTAAATTTTTAAACATAAACCTAAACTTAAACTGAAAATGGGACAGAAAAGAAGAGAATGCCATCTGAGTAGTTGCGTGCCATCAGGTATTTTTACTAAAGTTAATCATGATTACGTGCGCGTGATATGTGTTTATGTGTACTGTTAGACTTAGATACTAATGTAGTCAGGACAGGTAATGCTCGGGGTACGAAGAGTACAGTAAGTGGCTAATCACAACTGGCCACTGTAATTAGGGACTTACTATACTTAACATAAACTGAGCTATTTCCTTGAATGACCGTGTTGGTGTTTGAATCTTTCAGTGTGATAGAAGATGGTCGGTGGTAGATCATCTAAAGCTTCCAGTGGCGGTGGACGTGGTAATGAACCACGTAACACGAGAGGAAGACTTAGGACAGAGAAAGTAGTTCATGAGGAAAACGAGACTCCTCATCAGGAGGAGGCAGACGAAAGCGCGAATTTGAGAGCCTCGGTAAAAGAGGCAGTGGTTGAGGAAGTACATCAGGTCATGCAGACGATCTTACCGTCTGTAGTGACCGAAGTGATAAAGGCAGTACGTGAAGATGAGAGACGAGGGAGGAATCGGTCCTCAGGTAGACAGCAACAGACAGAAGCAGAAACATTATTATCCGATGATGAAGAGGAAGAGGAAGAAGAGCAGTTACGGGAGACAGCCCGGGGTTGTAACTACGGGGCATTCATGAGGTGCAAGCCCCCAACTTTTGATGGTTCTGGTACTGCTACTGATGCTCACCAATGGGTGATGGAAATGGAAGCTGTCCTCGATATTAGTGATTGCCAGGAGGACAAGAAGGTGAAGTTTGCTACCCACTCTTTTACAAGGTCGGCTTTGTGCTGGTGGAACAACATAGTCCAGGCCGAGGGTAGCAGGGCTATAGGGAAGATGAAGTGGGCTGAGTTAAAAAGGCTGGTGATTGAGGAATTCAGTCCTCGTCGGGAAATGGACAGAGTTAGGAGAGAGTTCTTGCAGTTGGAGGCAGGGACGATGACCCACCAACAATATACCACCAAGTTTAACGAATTGGCGCTGTTGGTGCCAGAGCAGGTGACGCCGGTGTCTCGAAAGATCAACCGGTATATTCAGGGGCTGCCAGCTGAAATTCGTTGGCACTTGACTTCTGCCCGACCAAGCACCTTCAGGTCGGCAGTGGATTTGGCGGGAAGGTTATTCGATGAACGGGATGCGTTGGTAAAGGCTGAGGGTAGCAAGAAGGGAAGTGGAGAAAAGAACTGGCAGGGGAAGAGATTTGGTCGGGGTGATACTTCGACGAACAACAAGAAGGCGAGAGTGGATGACCACCGTGTGGTCGTGTCTGGAGCTAGGGTGAAGAAGTGTGGTAAGTGTGGAAAGGAGCACTCAGGGGAGTGCAAATGGGGATCCAACCTCTGCTTTAAGTGTGGGAAGACAGGGCACATATTAAAAGATTGCCGGATGGGCAAGTGCTTTAACTGTGGGGAAAGTGGTCATATGAGCAGAGATTTTAAGAAGCCGAGGGCTGAGGCTTCAGGGGTAAAGAAGACGGGAAGTGAAGGTCCGAGAGCAAGCGCCAGGGCATTCACTATGACGCAGGAAGAGGCTAGGACGGACCCCGATGTAGTGTCCGGTACGTTTCTGGTGAACCAAACTCTAGCCTCTGTATTATTTGATTCGGGTGCCAGTAGGAGTTTTATTTCTGCTACTTTTTGTGCCAAATTGCCCGTTAGTAGTAGGCGTGTGGATGTGCCGTTTGATGTAGAGACTGCGATAAGAAAAACTACCAGAATTTCCGAGGTAATTGAGGGTTGCGATGTAGAACTGGAGGGTCACAAATTCCCAGTTAGACCGTTTGCGATGACGGTGGGTGGTTTCGATTTGGTGCTCGGAATGGATTGGTTGGCGGATTTTGAGGCGAGCATTGTGTGTCGCAAGAAGATGATCAGTTTGACAGCGCCCGACGGTAGTTCAGTGACAGTTTATGGGGATCGGGTTACTACGATTCCGAAGGTAATCTCGATGGCAGTGGCGGGGAAATGTATGAGGCGTGGATGTAGCGCCTTCTTATGTTACGTAAAAGATGTAGAAACGCCAACACCACGATTGTCTGATGTTCCGGTTGTGCGTGAATTTCCAGACGTGTTCCCGGAAGACTTATCGGGATTGCCACCTGACAGAGAGATCGAGTTCCAGATAGATCTGATACCAGGCGCCCAACCTATTGCCAAAGCACCGTATCGATTGGCCCCGACAGAGATGAAAGAGTTGATGGAGTAGTTACAAGAGCTGCTGGATAAGGGGCTTATTAGACCGAGTATCTCACCTTGGGGTGCTCCGATCCTGTTTGTAAAGAAGAAGGACGGTAGTATGAGGATGTGCATCGACTACCGCGAGCTGAATAAGTTGACAGTAAAGAACAGATACCCCTTGCCGAGGATCGACGACTTGTTTGATCAACTTCAAGGTGCTAGTTGGTTTTCACGAATAGATCTTCGATCAGGCTACCATCAACTGAAGGTGAAGGAGCAGGATATCCCTAAAATAGCTTTTCGTGCGCGCTATGGTCACTATGAGTTCCTTGTCATGTCGTTTGGGTTGACCAATGCGCCAGCTGCTTTTATGGATCTGATGAATAGGGTGTGCCGGCCGATGTTGGATAAATCGGTGATTGTATTCATTGATGACATCCTGATTTATTCGAAGAACAAGACTTAGCATGCCGGTCACATTCGCGAAGTTCTGGAGACGTTGAGAAGGGAGAAATTTTATGCAAAATTCTCCAAGTACGCATTTTGGTTGCGTGAAGTTCAATTCTTGGGTCACGTGGTAAATCCGGACGGGATTATGGTCGATCCGGCGAAAGTGGAAACAGTGATGCAATGGAAGTCTCCAAAGACGCCATCCGAGATCCGCAGTTTCTTGGGTTTGGCGGGCTACTACTGAAGGTTTATCCAAGACTTTTCTAAGATTGCTTCTCCACTGACCAAGTTGACCCGAAAGGATGTGAAGTTCGAATGGGGTCAAGCTCAAGAGAAGGCGTTTGAAGAACTGAAGACGAGATTGACCCAGGCTCCGGTTCTGTCTTTACCCGAGGGAAGCGAAGATCTAGTGGTTTATTCTGATGCTTCTTATTCGGGATTGGGATGCGTGTTGATGCAGAGGGGAAAGGTTATAGCTTATGCATCCCGACAGTTGAAAGTCCATGAGGTTAATTACCCTACTCATGACTTGGAGCTAGCAGTTGTGGTTTTCGCGTTGAAGATTTGGCGGCACTATTTGTACGGGACGAAGTGCACCATCTTCACGGACCACAAGAGCTTGAAGTACTTCTTCGAGCAAAAAGATCTGAATATGAGGCAACGGCGATGGTTGGAGCTTATAAAGGACTATGATTGTGAGATCCATTACCATCCGGGCAAAGCCAACGTGGTGGCGGATGCCCTTAGCCGAAAGGAGAGGCCCGAGCCAATTCGGGTGAAGGCGTACCAGCTAATCATGACCTCCGACGTGATGAAACAGGTCAAAGAATTCCAAGATGAGGCTTTGAAAGACGAACATCTTAACTCTGAACGAATGAGAGGTCTGGTCACGGAGTTGGGTGAGAACGCAATGGGTGTTAGAACCCGGATTGGGCGTATGTGGATTCCTCGTCTTGGGGATCTGCGGATGAAGATTATGGATGAAGCTCATAAGTCTCGATACTCCATTCATCCCGGTGCCACCAAGATGTACCAAGATATGAAGAAAGATTATTGGTGGCCGGGTATGAAACGTGATGTGGTGGAGTATGTGAGTAAATGCCTCACGTGTTTGCAAGTAAAGGCAGAGCACCAGAAGCCGTATGGAAAGATTCAACCGTTGGACATACCGGAATGGAAGTCGGAGCACATCACCATGTATTTTATCACAAAGCTGCCACGTACCCCGAAAGGGTATGATACGATCTGGGTGATTGTAGATCGACTGACGAAGAGTGCTCACTTCTTACCGATGCGCGAGACATATTCGTCCGAAAGGTTGGCCGATCTTTTCATCAAAGAGATTGTGACTCGTCACGGTGTACCAGTGTCGATTGTGTCTGATCGCGACACCCGGTTCACATCCAAATTTTGGAAGAAATTCCACGATGCTATGGGGACGAGGCTACATATTAGCACGGCTTATCATCCACAAACTGATGGTCAGTCGGAAAGGACCATTCAGACTTTGGAGGACATGCTCCGGGCATGTGTTATTGACTTCGGTGGAAGTTGGGATGACCACCTGCCATTAGCCGAATTCTCATACAATAACAGCTATCATGCCAGTATCGGCATGCCACCCTATGAGATGCTATACGGTAGGCGATGCAGGACACCCATCTGTTGGGGTGAAATTGGTCAGAAAGAATTGGGAAGCGTCGAAGTGGTCGAGGCTACGACTGAAAAGCTCGAAAGAATTAAAGCTTATATGAAAGCGGCCAAAGACCGACAGAAATTGTATGCCGACAAACGACGCAGGCCGATTGAGTTCCAGGTGGGAGACCGGGTTATGTTAAAGGTCTCACCTTGGAAGGGGATTATCCGATTCCGAAAGCGGGGTAAGTTGAGTCCGCGGTATATAGGCCCTTTCTGAATCGTTGCTCGAGTAGGAGAGGTGGCCTATAAGTTGGATCTACCAGATGAACTAAGTGGAATCCACTCGACTTTCCACGTGTCTCATCTGAGGAAATGTTTGGCGGACGAGGACATGGTCGTTCCACTGGGGGACATCGAGGTAGACGAACGGCTCAACTATGTAGAGCAACCAGTGGCGATCATCGATCGCAAAGAGAAGAGGTTAAGGAATAAAGTGGTTCCCCTTGTGCGTGTACAGTGGCGGCACAGGAAGGGATCCGAGTCAACGTGGGAAACTGAAGAAGAAATGAGGCAGCATTACCCACGACTGTTTGAAGAATAACAGGTTTCGGGGATGAAACCTAAAATAAGGGGGTGGACTTGTAACACCCGAAAGTTTGACCTTTTAATAGGTTGTGCGACTGAGCCTCAGTCGCCTGGGATTTATGCGACTGGAGGTTCAACCGCATGCTATTCGGCCGATTGAAGCTCAACCGCACGATTGGAGTTCAACCGCCCGAATGAAGGACGAACCGCATGGAACACATGCGACTGGGGTCCAATCGCATGGTGTTCATGCGACTGAAGGTCCAGTCACCCCTGGACCAGACGCGACTGAGCTGTGGGTATAAAAGGGGAGCAGCTCTCATACTCCTCCCAACACTTATCATTTTCAGTCGGGAAGAGCAGTGAGCGACCGAGAGAAGAGAAAGAAAGAGGGAAAGTGCTGACCGAGCTCCGGATTTGTCGAGAAGCTAGCCAAATCGAAGCTCATCAACTTCTACCTGATAAAGTGAGTTCTAGGACCCCTCATTTACATGTTTTCTAACGATTTTGGGGCTGGAATCACATATAAACCCTATTTTTGAAATAGTGTAAGTTTGACCCATTTGGGTAAATCTTGAGTATTATGTTTATAGTAAGAATTAGGACTTGTTTACGTTTGTATGATGTCCTAGTATGAATCCCTGAGGCTTGGGAGGGTCGAATTGGGCTGAAAATGGGTTTATGATGAGTTTGGGGGCGGGAGTTCGCGACTGCAGTCTATGAAGAAATCCAGTCGCTGCCCAGTTAGGGTTATGCGACTGAAGGGCCATTCGGCCGAATGAGGAATAGTTGACGTCCAATCGCACGATTGAGGCTCAGACGCACGATTGAGCCTTAGTCGCATGATGGATTGTGCGATTGGGGGTTTCGGTCGCATAGTTCCAATCGCAGGGTAGTTCAGTCGCACGGTTAAGAGTTAGTCGCATATAACCCAGTCGTATAGTGTCTATTCGTACGGAAGGAAGTCCAGTCGCACGATTGTATGCCCATTCGCTTGACAGCCCAATCGCACGGTCCAGTCGCATGGAGGACATGTGACTGGGATAGGTTCAGTCGCCCATGAAGGGCTGATGTGAATGATGATACTATGTATGATTACGTATGTATGATGCTATGTATGATGATGAATGTATGATGGATGTGTATGTTCCTTGTGATTGTGTATGTTTATCTTTCCGAAACTTTACGAATAACGAGAATGAATGAATGAAGTATTGTGTAACGTAAAGTGAAAGATAATGAAAGAGGAACATGATGATGAATGCATGTATTAACGAATGAACGAAAAGAAGAATGATGATGAATACATGCATTAATGAACGAATGAATTATGTCTTGCAACATTGAATAACGCGATTGGTCCTTCTCTGTGATCGACCATGGTCATGGTACCTCTACCGCTTACCTCTAGTACCGTGGCATACGTTTTGTTGTTCATATGTTGACTTCGGCCCGGTAGCTAATAACGATCGGGGTATAGCATAAGGTATTGGTACAATTCACCTTTCAATGTGCAAGTAAGTATGAAACGGGATTCCTGTCATTCGACCACAATAATCATAGTCGAGTGCTATGAAGTGGGTAAAGCCTGACAGAATCCATACGAGAAGTTAAAGATAACGATGTATAACGAATGATGAAGATAATAATGAATATTATCTCTATGTATGTATGATGTGTGAACGCATGTATGAAAGGATACTTTTAATGAGTAAAAGTACGTTTTATTATAAAACTTGAACTCACTCAGCAACGCTGACTTTTTATGTGTTTCCAGTTGGCAGGTAGTGTTGCTGAGGATGGCACGAGGCGACTACTCAGCTCTTTTGGGATGGCATTCACCTTTTGATTATGCTGCCACATCATGTGTTGTGGGCCCGTAATGCACGCAACACATCATGTTGCATGCAAGGGCAAGATTTCTTAAGAATCCTGATAAACAGGATTATTTAAGAAATCTTCTTTATGTAGAAAAATATATGTTTGAATTTAATATCTTCTATTAGAGGTCACCGTTTAGGACCATTTTGTACACAAAGAAGATGAAATCTTTTGTAGTAAAGCTAGACAGTGATGTAAAAGCTTTTATGATGAAATGAGAATGTATATTTTATAAATTCCGCTGCGTTATTTCATTATGTTTACATCAAATGTATGTTTTACGTGTGATGATGACCAACTGTGAGGTG
Organism: Flaveria linearis; assembly: GCA_024085815.1. Taxonomy (NCBI): domain Eukaryota; kingdom Viridiplantae; phylum Streptophyta; class Magnoliopsida; order Asterales; family Asteraceae; genus Flaveria; species Flaveria linearis. The sequence goes on from CM044013.1 coordinate 46,522,121, forward strand.
CCCGGGATCGGGGCCTTACAAATTACGAGACTTTATTAATGTTCTAAACCTATACAAAATGATCTAATCGTATCCTTCCTAGATCCAACAATACTCCCCTATAAGCTTAGCTCCTTGTAATCAGTCCTTCAAAACTGCAAGCTCTTTGACGCTTGCTATCATCTTGTTGTAGAAGTAAGATACAGCAGTCTTCTGATCATCGTACTTATACTTGATCTTCATCTTGCTGATCTTCTTCAGTGTTTCATAGCTCAGGCCCAAAATGTCTTCTTCAATGGTGAGTGTTTCCACTACACTATCGTTATGTACAATTTCAAGCTCATCTTCCTCTGAGATTCTGAGCTCTGACACTTCTTCTATAATTGATCCTTTCAGCAGCCCAGCTTCATGTTTTCTTCTCCTGTATGCCTTTGCATGCAATTTGTCTATTACTTGAATCATATGCACATAAAGACAGAGATCATTCTGAGCTTTTTCATCTGTTAGCCTTGGGAAGAATTTGTTCGTGGAGATATGATGTATATCTTGGATGAAGCATTTTGATCTCTATTGGGTCAAAAATCTTTATCCTTTCAGCTTTCTTCCCATCAGCATTTCTCAACAATACTAGCTCTTTTGTTCTTTCAACATAACCCCATTCTGTGATGGGAGAAGTAAATTGATTTCCTTTGAAGCTTTTGATGGACTCTGAGTTTTTGTTCATACATCCAACCCGCTTTAACATATCATCATCTACAAGAGATGAGACTTCAGCTGTTCTTCTTTTCTTACTTTGTTTGATCTTTTTGTGCTCCAGATGATCTCTCTTTGCTTGTTTAAGCACATCATCAATAAATCTAGTTTTCATTCCGCTCACAGCTGCAGAGAAGTCTCTTCCCCTGAGATGGATTGGATAGTTGGAAATGGGTATGCTTTGTAGATCTTTGATGTCTTGCTCCGAAAGACTCAATAGTGCTTCCATATCATGGAAGTAATAAATTCTTCCAGATGTCCTCTTGATGATTGCACAATCCCAGTCTAGATCATATTTCCAGGCCATAATCATGTGTTCTTCTACAGAACTGGGAGTTGTGATATGGTCATACAGTTCTATCAGAGAGGATTTTTGCTCAATTATTTCTCTAACTGTTGTTCCCAGAGGCCATACTTTTCTCGGTATAACTGCCCTTGGCTCTCTTATCAGTTTATCTTTCTCTGTATGTTGATCCTTAGGTTCAACAGTTACAGGATCAGCAGGCAGTTTGCTTTGTTGGTCATGAGATGGATGTGGAGCAGTAGTTCTGAATTTGACACCAGTATCAAGTTCCACAGCCATTACATGCTCTATCATCCTCCGCAGTTCACCAGTTGATCTACCTTTTAGCCCATTCGGCTTGTAGTTGTGGCCTTGTAACCAGCATGTCAGGTTGTACTTGGTTAGTTTTGCTGTGTCACAATGCCCCAGATCTTTCTTGATTTTCTCCACTGATTGAAATACTGTGAAGGCTTCATAATCACAGTTTGGGAGTATGAATCTTGCAAGCTCAAATTCTTTCAGCAGATTCTTCATTTCAGTTAAATTCATCCTCTCAACCATGTCATATGGAAAACCATAGTTGATGAGGGTCATGAACATACTTGATTCAGTCCTCTCTTCCATGATGTCTTCAGTGGTTAGAAGGTCATCGGCCTTTGATTCTTTTTGCTCAGTGGGGCACTCCAACTTGGTTAGCTCCTCCAATTCTTTATCACTTTCATCAGCATCACTAGATGATACCTTCAAAATAGATAAATCTACTAAAGGTGCAGGTTCAGGAGATGTCAGCATTTGCCTTTTTGGGGAAGCTTCTTCTTCAGTCTTCTTCTTGATAGAGCCCAAGTATTGCCTTTTTCTTGAATACTGAAGAAGTTTCTTTAAAGCTTCAGTTGATTGTTTAGATTGTTCAATAATTGGGGCCTCCCTTGATTCCAGAGCAGAAATCCTCATTTTCAATTGATTTATCTCTTCATCTTTCTCTTTAATCAGCTGAGCTTTGGCACTTTTCTCATTTCTCAATGATGCCTGCAACTCTTGTTCATGTTGAAGAAATGTATCAATTACTTCATTGTTGCTTTTGGCATCCTCTCTCAGCCTTTTCAATCTGGCTTCATACTTCTTCAACTCTTCATCCTTTTCTTGAATGATTCCTTTAAGCTCTTGGATTATTTGTTTTCGCTTGTTTTGTCACACCCCGGGCCCAGAGAGGCGGGATGTCACGATTAGTAAACAACAACCAAAATGCAGCAGAAACTAAATGGTTTATTACAAAGTGTCACATGATGTTTACATTAAAATATTGGCTTTGCTTCCAATTCAAAAGGTGCTTCAACCTACAATCTATAGGTGTCGTGATCAATCTCTCGGGAAATATTTCTTGAAGCTTCAGTAACTAAGGCTTCTAGGCTCAACCTTTGTCTTTAACCTCTACCCTCGTATCTTGCTTCGGATTTGGGTAACTTCTATAGCTCAACTATTCTCCCTAGCTGTACCTGAAGACATGCTCAAAAGAAAATTGTGTCAACATAAAGTTGGTGAGTTCAAGTGGTTAAAGTTTTAGAAAACAAAAATCTCATTCGATTTTAAATGCATCATTTTTAGTATCAGTCGTCGTGGGGTATCACAATCAACCCTGCACTTGGTCCCCGGTTGGCCTCTTCTAAACTTGTGTTTAACCGGATATTCCCATAGGAAAGAACCAAGCCTCAGAACAGTGAACCATTCCTGCTAGGATGGTTCACCATAATATCTTATTCAAAACCTGTTACATGCCACAAACGACCCCTCAGGATCTCAGTGGGGCACCTCCCTGTAGCGGGAGCCACTGTGCATGGGGGATTCCCCAAATAGATCTATTCAGATAAAGCAAGCGGTTCACAAAAGAATTAATGATCATGACAAAAGTATCAGCAGGTATCCAAAAAGTCCAACATACATGTATCAAATAAAGCACAATATGAAAGTTTCAGTTTGAAAGAGCATGCATCATCCCCAAAACCAAAGTAAAACGGGGAACACGAGAACTCACCTGGTGTCCTTCTATAAATTCAGAGCTCGACAAAGAAGAGTGATGACCATCAACAAAGCAATCCTAACTAGAACATATAAGATTCACATTTAGAATTAGCATGATGTTATTACATCCGTGCAGTTGAGCTCTTTAGCTAAATTTAAGTTGGCGATTAGTATCCTTAATGTATCTTTGCTTCTTGTGTATTTGTTAAGTGTCATGAATTAACTTGTGTACGTTAGGTTAATTAATGCATTTAATCAAGAATTGAGTCTTAGCATGAAGAATGTAGAAAATCAGTTTATATCATGGATTCCAAATCCTTAAAAATAACTCGCGTTGACGATGCAAGTAATATATAATGTTTCAAGCAATGTTTATAATGTTCGCGTTTGTATCGTATTTGCTAACTTGGTTGACGCTAAATAATCCAATTATTGATAATAGTTGACGATATTTTGAATAGAAATAGGGTTACACATAATATTTATTTCAATAACAATGAGATAGTGGAACATTATCGCATTTTAGGTCTTTTACCTTAAATAAAACGTATAGATGTTGGTTAACCTAAATGTTTATTGTATATATATATATATATATACAAATGCACTATCGTATTTGTATGAATTTACCTCTCAAGTCTTGTATGATTATATGTTAGACGATATAAACTTATTTGTATCGTCTATGACATAATATATCCATTTCCCAAAAATGTAATGCTTCATATATCTTATCTAGGTTGGTTTCTAATAGCTAGCGTTGTTGTTTAAATCTCGGGTCCAAAACATCCATTTAAATCAAACATTTATAACAAGCGACGTTCGTTTTCATTTATAGTTCACATATTTTATAATTTATGCCTTTTATATAATTAGAGCTCAACAATACGTATGCAATTTATAATTCAATTTCAATGCGTTACGCGTGCGATATTACCTTCCACTCGGTTATGCATTCTAACCCACTTGCTTACGTCGGGATTTAATCGCTTTCTCGTTCCGTTGACTGTCCGTTGACCATATTGACCCAAGTCTTACTTTGTCATCCTAACACTTCCGTCACCATAATCGACTACACTTCCTCATTCAACATCATCGATCAACATCACCATGCCATCGCTTAAATGCCATCACAACCAACTTGAAAAATCACAACCAACAATTCACAATCGTAACCACCTTCGCCCTTATCATTATCCACCATTATAACTAACACATGCACAGTTATTAACCATCTTCATCAGCCCCAACCACTATCCTAATCACAACCAAAATCACAATCGTCAACGCCACCACCACTATTGACATTTACAGCCCTAACTGACACCCAATCTACTATTTTGACAACTTTCAACCAACACAACAGCTTGTTACCTCGTCACCGCCACCTCGGGTAGCCTTCGGGTGCCCTAAATCGACTGCCATCGACGCTCTTACCATGGCTGTTAACAACCACAGCCATAATCTTCCATTACAGCCAACATGACCACCATCATCGGGTCTCGGATCCACCGCAACTACCACTCTTTTACCACCATCATCGACAACCATCACCATCACAGCCCACAACAGCCACAACCGCAACCTGCACCATCCACCAGTACCACTGCCTTGGACCCCGATCTGGTATAGATCTACACATGCAGCCCAAAATCATAACAATCTGCGGTTTGTAGTCCAAGAAAACAAAGGAGGAATGAAGCAGATCGGTTCTAGGGGACCTTACTGAGAGAAAAGGGCAGTG